>CM016622.1:96946162-97669698 GCA_005393395.2 Gossypium australe | reverse complement strand
TTCCTCCAAACGATGACATAAAGACGTTGCTTCATATGCAACTTGCTAGTTAGAGTTTTCGACATACATATTTGTTCTAGCCTTCCATAATGCAGCGGCGGTCTTCTCCTTCATCACATCCTGCAAATTTCGTTAGACAAATGCGATGTAACTGTGTTAATGCTTTCGATCCTGCGGCTTCTTTCTTCCTCCGTCAATGTCAAAGGCATATTATCTACCCCTAGTAGGGCTTCCCTCTAATCTATCTGTGCAAGAACTGCCTGCATCTTTATCTGCCACAATGCGAATCTGGTGCGATCCAACAGGAATTTCATACTTCAAGACGTCATTATCGTGATCGAGATGAAAAACCCAGAAGCTCTGATACCAATTTGTGAAAAATATAACGTCGGTAATAACAAATATTTCTCAAAGAAAATAAAAATAAAAATAAAGAACACACAAATTTTACGTGGAAACCCTTTCGGGAAAAAAACCACGGGCAGAGGAGAAGAAAATTCACTGTCGAATTCGAATTAAATTACAAGAGGAATAGACTATGTCTATTTATAGGCTTGTAAAGCCATATTCTAATAGGAGTGTAGTAAGATTGAAACTCCTTAATCTAATCAATATCAAATAGATGGAGTTTAATAATGTTTAAAAAACCTTATTTAAAATAAAATAAATAAGTGTAGTTCTATAGGGATTCTTCTTTTATTTTATTTTACCATTGTATTTTATTTAAATAAGGATTCGGGGTCACTTAATTCTAACACTTGGCTTTTTCTTGCATGAAAATATTTATAAAGGGTTCTTTTTTAAGCATTTTGAGATATAAAATTTTTAAGGTTGTTCTTAATAGTTTTAGATGAAGTTTCTTAATTGTAATATTCTTCTTTTTTTTTTTTTTTTTGTAGTTTTCTTTGCTTGCAATTGTAAACTTGGGCTTTCATTTTTGCAATTCCAACTTGGATCTCTCTAACTAATTAAGCACTCTAAACTCTACTTATTACAACTATGTTGAGATTCATCTTTGTTGACGGTTTTGGTGAATGTGACTATTGAAGTGGTTGTATGTTTAAATTGATAAGCTTAATCAACTCATTAAACATCGTTGAGTCAAGACACCATGTATGCTAGGTTTAGATGCAAGAGTTGTGACCTATTAATGATTCCTATATTTTGAGCCAAGTCGAGAGATCATGGTGAATTAAGGATAGTTTGTTAACAATTCGTTCATCCACTATTCACTATATTCATGTCCAATTAGAAGGTCAACTTTAAGATCAGTTAAGCAGGGGAGAAATTAGGGGGCTGGCAAGGGCCCCAACTTTCCTAAAATAGAAAATTTTTCATTTAGGTCCTTTGAAATTTTTAAAATTCTAAATTAGTAAAGGTAAAATTGCACTTTGGCCCCCTAAAAATGATAAATTTTGATTTAGTCCTTTAAAAATTACAATTTAATTTCGGCCCCTAAAATGATATATTTTTAGAGCATGATATATTTAGTAAACTTCCTTTAATTGATATATTTTTAGGGCATGATAGGTATTCATCGGCTATTCTCTCTCTAACATTAAATATATTATTGGCCTAATATAAATAATTAATAATAAATACTATTTAATTGAGTTAAACTTAATGTAATAATTTATAAATAAATACTATATAATTTAGTTAAATATTTAGTAGGTTAAAACATTTGGAAAATTATTTCTTGTCAATCAAAATTTTAAATTATTTAAATGACTTTAGTAAAATAAAATATATATCTTAAGATTAAAATATTATTATTATCGTATAAAAATAACTTTTTGAACTTAAAATCATGTAGATGTGTGTTTGGAAAGCTATAGATAATTGGATTTTAATGTAATTGGTTGTAATTATTTATGCAATTACCCCAATTCTCACCATTCCCTAGGAATAGAAAATTGTAATTGGGGTTCTTCAATTATACTCAATTCAGTGAAACTTAATAATCATAATAATTACTCAAATATGTCACCTATATGTAATTTAAAATCATCACACCCAAATCTAATTATTAAGTGGCTTTTCCAAACAACGCTTTTAAGGAAATAAAAAACAAACTCAAAACTAGGCAATTATGATATAATTAATTGGTGTAGTGGTTTATGCTATACCATCCAAATTAGTTATTTACTTATAAAAATAAATTTTATATATAATTAACTGCTTAATGGTATTTTCGGCCCTTGAATTTTTTTGAAAAAATCAATTAAGCCCCTAAACTAGGAAAACTGGCCAAATAAGCCCTTTGACTAACGTTGACCGTTACAGTGCTGACGTGTTGCTCCATGTCAATTGCAGTTACTAACGTGGTAGCGAAATAAAAAAATATTTTTCAAAAATAAAAAAATCAAAACTAATATTTTTTTATTTTTTTGCTAGAATGAACCAAGACATATGGTTGTCCATGTTTCATTTGTTTGACTATTTTCTTAAAATATTCATAAATTTTTAAAACATTATTAAAATTTAAATTTCAAAATTTTCAAAAAAAATAATAATAACCATTTAAAAGTTGAGTACATAATGTATCTGGACAAACGTATGTCCAGATTCATTTAAGATTACTTTTCTAAATCGTATAAAGTTTAAAATTATTAAAAATTAATTATTCTTTATAAAATTGATATGTGTATCAATATTTTAATTCTATTAGTACCTTTTAGGATGTATAAAAAATAAAAAATAAAAAATATTTTAGAAAATAAATAAAAATAAATTTTAATTTTATTAATAGTTCGTGTAAAGGTTTTTTTTCTTAATGTATGAATATATCCAATTATTTAAACCTTTTAGGCAACACATGTAAGAAAATAATTGATACACCTTTTAGACTACACATGTAATAAAATAATTTATACACATTTAAATAATTGGATATATTCATACATTAAAAAAAAACTTTACACGAACGATTAATAAAATTAAAATTATTTACGTATTTATTTATTTTTTATACATCTTAAAAGGTACTAATAGAATTAAAGCATTAATACACACATCAAATTTTTAAAGAAAATTAATTTTTAATATTTTAAACTTTATATAGTTTTGAAAACTTGTCTTGAATGAATTTGAATATATGTGAATCTAGATAACCCATATGTTTACATTCATTCTGGATAACTCTTAAATGGTTTTTATTAATTTTAATTTTATTAAATTTTATTTAATATTTTTATAAATTTTAATGATGTCTTACGAATTTATGCAGTTATTAAAAAAATAATTTTTTTTATTTAAAAAAAATTAAGCTTTGAATGAATGAACTTGGACAATCATATGTCTAAGGTTATTTCAAAAAAAAATCCCTTTTAATATTTTTCTTTACTTTTTAACAAAATTTTGATTTTTTATTTTATTGTTGTTGGCATTGCACATCAAAAATTGTCGTTGACTGGAGTGTCATATAATAGGGAAATAACAACAAAATAAAAAGTTGAAGTTGATTCCGGTAAAAAAATCCTACTTGAAGCTTGACAATTTAGAAAACGGGTATTATTTTTTATCCGAACCCATTTTTCAAGTTTATATTTTTTGTTCAAATCTTTTCACTTTTTGAATGAATCTTCGAGCCTAGACGAACAACTCGGGAGCTGCTAAGAAAGTGTAGTGTTTATATTGCTTAAGTGTTGATTTAGTTAGATTATTCATCATTAAAATCATTTTTCAAGTTTTCAAAAGAAGCCAATATTTTAACATTAAGGAGATTGACGAAATCGTTGCTAAAGCTACTGGATGCGATTTCGTTTAATGTTCTTAACGTTGAAACATCTTTATAAAAATTGAGTGAATAAAAAGTATTTTTTATAATAAATAAAATATCACATTCCACAAGTTTTCAAGTTTTTGAAATTTAATTTACTCGGATAAATTCATGTTTGTTTTAATTGTAATCAAATAAATTTCTAAAGTTGGAGACAAAATGTAACTAATAAGGTATAGATTTCTGGGCGTGATAAGGGTACTATAACCTTTTTCATATATAATTAACTCTCGTACTCAAACATATACTCTGATTTTTAAACGCAAATTTAATAATAATCTATTTTTTAAATAATTTTCAAACTTCCTTTTTAAAATATGGTTTTATTGGTACGATCAAACCTAACAACCAGATGGGTGGTGACTCCTATTTTTTAAATAGAAACCCAGAATTTTAAAAAATTAAATTTTTTAAGTTTGCTCAAATATGATCAAGCTAACTTCTATCTGAAAAATGGTTTCGACGCTCTTCTTCAAAAAGACTTATATTTATACACTATTGTTATATTTGGTTACTAGTGTAATAATATCATGAAAAAACTTATTAAATACATATGTTTAAAATAACTAGACATAAAATAAATAATAGTTAATACAAATTTAAATTTAAAATTGAAATTGAAAGGATGAGTAATTTTTATTTTTGCAAAAAATAAAACCTCTTCAAAACTGTCAAATAAATTTTCTTCTCTCTTCGGTATAAACAAGTTATGTGAGTAGCTAAAAATTACTAATTAAATTAAATCATCATATCTCGTGTCATAATTTAAATAAAAAATTTTAAAAAATAAATGTTGAAGGCCCATTTTGCCCGGGTCCGATAAACAATCCCAATAATAAATCCAAAATAGTTTATCAGTCCATTTACACTTAAGTTTCAAATGGCCCAAATTAAAACTAAAAATAACCAATAATAATAGGTCCAATAATACAGTCTTCACAATATTTTTCAGCCCAATTTACAAAACAGTTACACGGGCCCCAAACCTTTAACCCATTTACAGGCCCAAGCTATTTTGGCAACCAGAAAACCCTAGCGGTTTCTGGAAGTAAGTAGCGCCGCAAGCCCCTTGGCGCGTGTCTCAACGCGCGACCTTTGGGCTACCGCCTGTCACCATGCGTGACCGTTCGTGACCGCTCGTGCCACGCACCCCACCCACGCGCGCCCCTTTGGCTTCTCGCGTGCTCCATACGCGCGCCCTTTCAGATCCATACGAGTGAATCCCACGCGCGCCACATGGCCTCGTCACCTCCTCTGTCAGTATGCGTACGTTCTGCCCTCAGCGCGCTCGAGTCGTACGACTCTCTGCACCCAGGCCGCGTTCGAACCTGCAAACAAACGCAAAGAAAGCACGACAGCAACAGAAAGAAAAAGAGAAAAAGAGAAAATTGTTGTATATTTGATTATTATTTTTTAAGGATTCGACTACAAAAAGGTCGAAAAAAAAGATTGTAAGGGAGATTGCAATAGAAAAAAAAGAGGAGATTTTCAAAAAAAGGTAGTCTTTCCTGCTTCGTTTTCTCGTTTCTTGAGATTTCTGCTTCTTTTTGGATGTGTAGGGAAGTGTTTTAGTGTAATAGAAAGGAGGGTTTTCTGGTTTTCTTAAAAAAGGGATTCAAAGAAAAGAAAGGGGGTTTACCTATGTCTGTCACCGTCGTCGATGCCCTTTTGCTTCGTCGAAATCGGAGTTGAAAGGGGGAAATCGGGGCTAGAGTGTGAAAGCCTCTGTGTCCGCCATCAAACGCCGTTTACAGTGGCGCTTTGGTGGTCGGATTAGGGGTTGGTTTTGGCTTGCGGCGAGGATGAGAGAAAAGGGCTAGGGTTTCATTAGGGGAAGTTAGCAGAGGATTAGGTTTGTTTTGCTTGCGGCTAGGGTTTCAAAGAAGGCAAAAAGGAGGTCTGCTGCGGGTTTAGGTTGAATTTATCGGGGGATTAGTCTTAGCGAAACGACGGCGTTTCAGGCTCAGTCCGATAGCCTTGAAACGGCGTCGTGTTAGCGCCCAGACCCGACCCGATTCGGAACCCGGAAGACCCGCGTGTTTCAGCTAAAAGGGATTATTTGCGCGTTTAGTCCCCCTTTTCTTGCGCCGTTATTTAATCAGACCCTAGGTTTTATTTTATTTGTTTTTTCAATTAGTCTCTATAATTTAAGCGCGATTTCAACTTAGTCTATTCCGAACGGAGCGTTTTGAGCCTTAAAACTATTTGTTGGTCTAGCCCCTGGTTGTTTAAGCGCATTTCAAATCGGTCCTCGCGCATTTTAATGTTTTATTTATTATAAAATAGCTATTAAGTTTTGTTTCTGTTTCAATTAAATACCCTTTTGATTCCATACACAATTTTTGCCTTTATTTAACTTATTTGCTAATTAGATTTTAAATTATTTTATTATATGAAAAAATTATATTCATACCATTTGTTTTTTTATTATTGTTCATATGTGTTAATTAGTTTAACATGTTTTAATATTATTTATTTAAATATTGTTTTCATATTATATAATTGGTTCCCTTTTGTGTATATCATTCTTTCAAAATTATTGTATATCATAATTTTCTCTTGTATATGTTGTATGTCATATTTTCTCTTCAATTGTTAATTTCGTCTTATAATTTCTGCTAGCATGTGAATTGTGATTTGTTAATTCGTACCTATTAAGTATTTGTGATTCATTGTTGCAATGCTTGATGTATGAATCAATATATTGCTTTGGGTATTAATATTCCGTTGTATCTTACATAAGGTGTAGTGTTTTAATATCATTTAAGTTTTAAAATCGTTCTACTCAAAGCTAAAGGCAATGTTCGTGTTTTGTGGTTACAAGGAAACCGTGCTCTAACTTACTGAGTTTCGATTTTCTTCGTTTAAAACCTAGTAACCGAATATCCTTTCTCTTTTAAATGAAAATGCATAATATTTCAATTTAAAACTTATTCTTGGGATCCTTGGAAATATTGCGCCCTAACTTACTGAGCGTGATATTTTAGTATCTCAAGATGAGATTTTTTTAAAAGAATAAAGGCAATATTTCGTATTCGGGAATTTTGAGAAATAGTACCCTAACTTACTGGGTTGCAGTTTTTCATTTGACCCGAATAAGGGAATATCTGTAATGGCCTAAATTCAAGATTTATCGGAATAATGGTTTCGCAACCATAAATCCGATTTAAATAGAAATTTATTTCAATATGTTTGCATGAGTTTTTATATGATAGGAGATATTTTATAAATATTTATAAATGTTAGTAATGTGATATTAAACTTTCGTTAGAAAATTTTAATGTTTGGGTAGGTAATTAAATGAAAAGGACTAAATTGAAATGAAAGTAAAAGTTTAATTATAAATTAAAAGAAAGTATAAAGGACCAAAATGGCAATTAGGCCATTTTGTCTAGATTGAGGCGGTTTATTGAAGAAAATCTGAGATTTTTTTTAGTATTATATTATATTTATATTATATTATATTATTATATTATTATATTATTATATATATATAAAGAAAGGAGAAAAGAAACAAAAGGATAAAAACAAAGGAAGAACAGAGAGCAAACGTGAAGGAAAGAAAGAAAAAGAGAAAAGAGAAAAAAAAAAGGGAAAATTTAAGTTTGAAGCTTGGAGTTTAATTTGGTAAGTTAATTTAGCCCTTTTCTTTTAATTTTGATGCTTTATAAGTTTTAGAACAAATTTTTGATGAATTTAAGTTGAAGTTTTGAAGTTTTAGAGTTTTGAATATAGCATATGATGAAAAAATGATGAATTAGTGGTTTAGTTGAAAGAATTTGAAGTTAGAATTGGATAAAGGACTTAATTGTAAAACAAGCTATAAGAAAACAGTTTTGGGACAGCAGCAGTAGAGTAAGTTTGAAAATTCACCAAAAATCATAGAAGTGGAATTAGAAGTTGAGTGAGATATGAAATTAAAGCTTATTGAGTCTATTTTCATATGAAAGAAACAAGGAAAGAAAATAAGTTCTGTATTTTGAGATATTTAGATTTTTGTAAGACTAGTTCAGAATGAATTTGGGTTCCCCTGTTTTGACTTTAGAAAATCATCAAAAATTGGATAAAAATAATTAGGGGCTTAAATTTATATGTTTAGAATTCTGAATGAGTCTAGTTTCAATAGAAATAAACGAGAACATCATCTGAATCTTGTATAAAGAGATAATTAATTTTTAGTAAAGAAGGGTCAGAACTGCCAGACAGCAGAACAGGGGTGACTTTGATGAATAAACTGTACTAATTGGCTAGGCCAAAAATTCTGGAAATTTTATGGTATGAAGACATGTGAATCTAGTTTCAGAGAAAATTAACGGTTCCTCATTTGGAGCTCTGTAGCTCGAGAAATAAATAATTTAGTGACTGTGACTCAAGTAGACAACTTTGAATAAACTAAAAATAATAATAGAATTATAGAAAATGCTAGATGTGAACATGAAATGTATTGAATTGATGATTGAATTTATTTATTTAGATCCAGAAAACTCAAATACGAAGCTAGATCGAGGAAAGGAAAAAGTTCCGAATTAGTAGATTTTGTAAACGAACTGATAACGAGGTAAGTTCATGTAACTTGAATTATATTCTTATATGCTTGAAATGTATGTTATTGATGTGGATATAATTTGAATGTTCATTTTTATGAAGATTGATGATACATTGATATATTTGATAAAAAGGGAAAGAAATCCCGGTTGAATAAATGAAAAATTCGATGGATCTCTGAAAAGGAATTGACGGTAAAAAGGATCTAGCCCGGATGGGTGATCCTATCCTGATATAGCCCTCCCGAAGAATATGTGGAAAATGGATTTAGCCCGGACGGGTAATCCGAATTAGGGTCTGAATTTAGCCTGGACTGGTAATTCAGATCCAAACTCATTAGAGTAATTGTCGTTGCAAGGGATTTAGCCTGGACTGGTAATCCCGACAATACTCTATGAGTTTATATTACAGGGGATTTAGCCTGGACTGGTAATCCCGCTGTAAGGATGAGGTTTGCGGGAGTGTGCTCTCTGAAATGGAAATGTGCGCACATGAATATGAATTGACGGACCCGAATTTGTACACTAAAGTGTACCTCTGAAAATCCATCGAAATTCCGAGTAATTCAATGGGATAAATATAAAAAAAATATGGAAATTATGGTATTGATGAGCTCATCAATCATAATATATATTATTGATACATGGAAATTATTGGACTGACTTGAATGTTGAGTTTGTAAATGTTAGGGTAATAATGCATTGAATGAGTATATGAATGTTTATCGCTTGTATTGAAATTACTAGGTAAGTATAATTCTTGTTACATGGGCTTACTAAGCACAAAGTGCTTACCCTATTTCCTTTTTCCCTGTTTTGTAGTGTTAAGAGCTCGGAGGTCGGATCGGTGGGAGACTCATCACACTATCAACCCCAATATTTCGGTATTTAAAGAAACTTTAGTTTGGAAATGAATGGCATGTATAAGCTAATAAAATAGATGTTAATATGAAATGAATGTAAGGTCAGCCATTGGTATGGCTTATGTGTTTAAGTTATCTTATAAATATGCATGAATTATCTTGAAAATATGTTGAATTGGAATGGTCTCGGTTTTAAAAAAAAAATCGTAAATTCTGGTAATGCCTCGTACCTTATTCTGACAACGAATACGGGTAGGGGTGTTACAATATCCTTCTCATTTTTAAAACATACAAGTATTGAATGACAAAGGATAAATCCAACTTCGAGAATATAAGATGTTATGCCCTAACTTACTGAGTATGACATTTTATTTCTCCGAAATATGGAGCTTTGGCATCCAATACGGTCTTGTCCAAACGCATATATAAATGGATCGTAATTTAAAAATCTTTTCAAATGTTTGATATTAGGACAATAAATAATCAATTAGGTACCAATTTTGGGCGTATCGAGGGTGCTAACCCTTCCTCGTGCGTAACCGACTCCCGAATTCGTTTTCTGGATTTCGTAGACCAAAATTATCGTTTTAATAAAATAAAAATATTTTATTAAAATAATGCATCTTATGGTGACCCGATCACACCTCGAAAAAGGTCGGTGGCGACTCCATTTCCGTTTTTTTAAAAGTCGATCCCCGTTTTTCAAAAACCCGAAAAAATGGTTTCGACAGCTTGGCGACTCTGCTGGGGACCAATAAGAGAGTCAAGCCGTGAAATTGATTATCTGTTGTCCTTTTGTCAAAAGTTGAAAATTTGATTCAAAAATTACGATCCTATTATTGCATTCTTTTATATTGCTTTGATTATTGTAATTATGTAGAATGTTTTGGCATCATGGTGCATGACCGTTAGGTCACACCCTTAAGTGGGAGTGAGAAGCTACTCCTTCGTGAGGTTTTCACCTCCGTGTAGGATAGTGAATCGCTTCCGGGATACATCCGTACCTATGTCTTCGTGAGATTTTCATCTCCGTGCAGCCATAGGGAAATGTATTCCCCTGAACCGAACTTGGTCCGTATGAGCCTATAATGGGTGAGGATTGAGGAATCTGCTGGTTCAGGTACCCTCCGCTTTAGAACACAAACCACATATAAAATACCCTAAGAGCCTACCCCTGATGGAGTTGTGATAAACCCTAGTGGTCACCCAATAGATGCTTGAATGTCCTATATGCTTTGAACTGTGTTTCTATCGTACTAACTACCTGTTTATCTTTGCTGCTTTGCATGCATTACCATATTAGAGAAAGGTGTCGATTCGGGTTTGGTTGCTAAATTAGGGAGCTCGACATGGAAAATGACTTTCTTGATAAGGTGGTGGACAATGCAACGGTCAGAATTTGGTCAGAAACGATGCAGTTGGAACAAGGGAATAGCTTGGTTGCAGGATATGAATCGAAGTTAGGAGATTACACCCGCATTAGTGTTACGCAGAATAATCTTCAGGAATTGAAAACAATATGGGATCGATGGGACGATGAGGCCAGGAGATTGTTCTTTCAGAGTTATGAAGATTTACCGTACCTACTGGACATCAAAATAGACGAACAGTTGTTCCGAGCTATTACGCAGTATTGGAATGCCACATATAGTTGTTTTACCCTCAGAAGGGTAGACTTGGTGCCAACCGTGGAAGAATATACCGCTCTGTTGCATTGCCCAATAGCCCAAAGGGATAAAATTTACTCGAAAGCTGCCTACGTACCAGCCTTCTGGAAGAAGCTAATGAATGTTACGGGGATGAGCGAGGAATGGATAACAGCAAGAATAAAGCAAAATGGGAAGTATAAGTGCATTCCGTGGAGAAATTTGAGGGATTTGGTTCTAGCTCATCCGGATGCAAAAAAGAGAATCGATATGTTTGCATTGAGTATCTACGGATTGGTGCTATTTTCTAAGGCTCTGAGGCATGTAGACGAATCAGTCACAGATTTTCCACAAGACGGTCTGAATTGGACGGGACGACTTGGAGATAATAAAGCAGGATTTTGAAAAGAGGAATCAGGAGTTGGAAAAGAAAATAGAGCGACTAGAGCAAGAGAAGATGCATTTAGGACTAGATGCTGATGTTCAAAAAGCAGAGGCAGAGAGATTCAGAAAAGGGAAAGAACGAGTTGAAGAAGATCTCAACAGCTTGAAGACTGATTATAAGAAGATGCGATTGTCGATGAGAACCGCCGGTTTAGGAAAAACTCCCGATCAATGGCGTCAAGAAATTCAAGGGGAAAGGGTTAAAGCTAACCAGTGGGAGGAAAAATTTAGGGAAGCTCAAGCACTAAACGAGCTTGTGGAAAAGAACCTCTCAGAAAGCCTAAGCGAACAAGTCAAACTAAGGGCTAGGATTGTGGAACTCGAGAGATCCCTTCACCATCATCGAAGCCGTGACTCGGTGAAAGAATTAAAAGCCAGTTTAAGCCAGATTGAAAGGATGAAGAAGAAGATCGAAGAGTTAGAAACAGCTTTGCTAAGTTGCCAAAACCATATCCAGTATCTAGAGGCAAATGAAGAACAAAGAGGAGAGGAGCTTCACCATACTCGGAATCAAGTCAATGATAGAGACTACCTCATGTAGGCATTCTTCTAGGGATCTAGCGCCTTCCAAACTGGGTTCGGGTATGTTATCGTTAATCCTCTGGCTGAACCAACTATTATACTCCGGCGTCGTCACAGGTCCTACCAACAATCTTTTCATGCGTCGAGTTTGGTTCCAAGCAACAGAAATTTCCTTGATTTTCTTCTTGTAGTCGTCTCCCTTAAACGGAAACTCGCATTGTGCTAGACCATGAGTCGCTGGTACGAACTGCCTTGACCCATACTGTCTTAGTACCAGTAAGGGAGCATAAGCCGTGGCTCCCCAAACCCCGAGCAAAGGGACCCAATTGAAATTCCCGCATCGAAACAAAAATGTCACTGGACCTCAACCAATGAGCTTTCCACTGAATATCTTCTTCTCAAAGACCCTGTAGTAGTGTAGTCTAATTTTCTTCGGACATATCATTTCTTCTTGGCGTAGCAGCTATTTCTTTCAGTGGAGAATAGTCATCACGGAAAACGTGGCAAGAGATCCTATCCACCCTCCAGAAATGGCTGTGAAACCAGACTAATAACAACTGTGCACATCCTATGAACCTTCCCTCTCCAGATCTTCTACAGGCGCTTAATGACCTAAAAGTCTCAGCCAAAATCGCGGGTAGTGGCGTGATCCCTTTGCTGAGTCAATCGAACAAATCTGTGACTGATTCGTCTACATGCCTCAGAGCCTTAGAAAATAGCACCAATCCGTAGATACTCAATGCAAACATATCGATTCTCTTTTTTGCATCCGGATGAGCTAGAACCAAATCCCTCAAATTTCTCCACGGAATGCACTTATACTTCCCATTTTGCTTTATTCTTGCTGTTATCCATTCCTCGCTCATCCCCGTAACATTCATTAGCTTCTTCCAGAAGGCTGGTACGTAGGCAGCTTTCGAGTAAATTTTATCCCTTTGGGCTATTGGGCAATGCAACAGAGCGGTATATTCTTCCACGGTTGGCACCAAGTCTACCCTTCTGAGGGTAAAACAACTATATGTGGCATTCCAATACTGCGTAATAGCTCGGAACAACTGTTCGTCTATTTTGATGTCCAGTAGGTACGGTAAATCTTCATAACTCTGAAAGAACAATCTCCTGGCCTCATCGTCCCATCGATCCCATATTGTTTTCAATTCCTGAAGATTATTCTGCGTAACACTAATGCGGGTGTAATCTCCTAACTTCGATTCATATCCTGCAACCAAGCTATTCCCTTGTTCCAACTGCATCGTTTCTGACCAAATTCTGACCGTTGCATTGTCCACCACCTTATCAAGAAAGTCATTTTCCATGTCGAGCTCCCTAATTTAGCAACCAAACCCGAATCGACACCTTTCTCTAATATGGTAATGCATGCAAAGCAGCAAAGATAAACAGGTAGTTAGTACGATAGAAACACAGTTCAAAGCATATAGGACATTCAAGCATCTATTGGGTGACCACTAGGGTTTATCACAACTCCATCAGGGGTAGGCTCTTAGGGTATTTTATATGTGGTTTGTGTTCTAAAGCGGAGGGTACCTGAACCAGCAGATTCCTCAATCCTCACCCATTATAGGCTCATACGGACCAAGTTCGGTTCAGGGGAATACATTTCCCTATGGCTGCACGGAGATGAAAATCTCACGAAGACATAGGTACGGATGTATCCCGGAAGCGATTCACTATCCTACACGGAGGTGAAAACCTCACGAAGGAGTAGCTTCTCACTCCCACTTAAGGGTGTGACCTAACGGTCATGCACCATGATGCCAAAACATTCTACATAATTACAATAATCAAAGCAATATAAAAGAATGCAATAATAGGATCGTAATTTTTGAATCAAATTTTCAACTTTTGACAAAAGGACAACAGATAATCAATTTCACGGCTTGACTCTCTTATTGGTCCCCAGCAGAGTCGCCAAGCTGTCGAAACCATTTTTTCGGGTTTTTGAAAAACGGGGATCGACTTTTAAAAAAACGGAAATGGAGTCGCCACCGACCTTTTTCGAGGTGTGATCGGGTCACCATAAGATGCATTATTTTAATAAAATATTTTTATTTTATTAAAACGATAATTTTGGTCTACGAAATCCAGAAAACGAATTCGGGAGTCGGTTACGCACGAGGAAGGGTTAGCACCCTCGATACGCCCAAAATTGGTACCTAATTGATTATTTATTGTCCTAATATCAAACATTTGAAAAGATTTTTAAATTACGATCCATTTATATATGCGTTTGGACAAGACCGTATTGGATGCCAAAGCTCCATATTTCGGAGAAATAAAATGTCATACTCAGTAAGTTAGGGCATAACATCTTATATTCTCGAAGTTGGATTTATCCTTTGTCATTCAATACTTGTATGTTTTAAAAATGAGAAGGATATTGTAACACCCCTACCCGTATTCGTTGTCAGAATAAGGTACGAGGCATTACCAGAATTTACGATTTTTTTTTTAAAACCGAGACCATTCCAATTCAACATATTTTCAAGATAATTCATGCATATTTATAAGATAACTTAAACACATAAGCCATACCAATGGCTGACCTTACATTCATTTCATATTAACATCTATTTTATTAGCTTATACATGCCATTCATTTCCAAACTAAAGTTTCTTTAAATACCGAAATATTGGGGTTGATAGTGTGATGAGTCTCCCACCGATCCGACCTCCGAGCTCTTAACACTACAAAACAGGGAAAAAGGAAATAGGGTAAGCACTTTGTGCTTAGTAAGCCCATGTAACAAGAATTATACTTACCTAGTAATTTCAATACAAGCGATAAACATTCATATACTCATTCAATGCATTATTACCCTAACATTTACAAACTCAACATTCAAGTCAGTCCAATAATTTCCATGTATCAATAATATATTATGATTGATGAGCTCATCAATACCATAATTTCCATATTTTTTTTATATTTATCCCATTGAATTACTCGGAATTTCGATGGATTTTCAGAGGTACACTTTAGTGTACAAATTCGGGTCCGTCAATTCATATTCATGTGCGCACATTTCCATTTCAGAGAGCACACTCCCGCAAACCTCATCCTTACAGCGGGATTACCAGTCCAGGCTAAATCCCCTGTAATATAAACTCATAGAGTATTGTCGGGATTACCAGTCCAGGCTAAATCCCTTGCAACGACAATTACTCTAATGAGTTTGGATCTGAATTACCAGTCCAGGCTAAATTCAGACCCTAATTCGGATTACCCGTCCGGGCTAAATCCATTTTCCACATATTCTTCGGGAGGGCTATATCAGGATAGGATCACCCATCCGGGCTAGATCCTTTTTACCGTCAATTCCTTTTCAGAGATCCATCGAATTTTTCATTTATTCAACCGGGATTTCTTTCCCTTTTTATCAAATATATCAATGTATCATCAATCTTCATAAAAATGAACATTCAAATTATATCCACATCAATAACATACATTTCAAGCATATAAGAATATAATTCAAGTTACATGAACTTACCTCGTTATCAGTTCGTTTACAAAATCTACTAATTCGGAACTTTTTCCTTTCCTCGATCTAGCTTCGTATTTGAGTTTTCTGGATCTAAATAAATAAATTCAATCATCAATTCAATACATTTCATGTTCACATCTAGCATTTTCTATAATTCTATTATTATTTTTAGTTTATTCAAAGTTGTCTACTTGAGTCACAGTCACTAAATTATTTATTTCTCGAGCTACAGAGCTCCAAATGAGGTACCGTTAATTTTCTCTGAAACTAGATTCACATGTCTTCATACCATAAAATTTCCAGAATTTTTGGCCTAGCCAATTAGTACAGTTTATTCATCAAAGTCACCCCTATTCTGCTGTCTGGCAGTTCTGACCCTTCTTTACTAAAAATTAATTATCTCTTTATACAAGATTCAGATGATGTTCTCGTTTATTTCTATTGAAACTAGACTCATTCAGAATTCTAAACATATAAATTTAAGCCCCTAATTATTTTTATCCAATTTTTGATGATTTTCTAAAGTCAAAACAGGGGAACCCAAATTCATTCTGAACTAGTCTTACAAAAATCTAAATATCTCAAAATACAGAACTTATTTTCTTTCCTTGTTTCTTTCATATGAAAATAGACTCAATAAGCTTTAATTTCATATCTCACTCAACTTCTAATTCCACTTCTATGATTTTTGGTGAATTTTCAAACTTACTCTACTGCTGCTGTCCCAAAACTGTTTTCTTATAGCTTGTTTTACAATTAAGTCCTTTATCCAATTCTAACTTCAAATTCTTTCAACTAAACCACTAATTCATCATTTTATTCATCATATGCTATATTCAAAAACTCTAAAACTTCAAAACTTCAACTTAAATTCATCAAAAATTTGTTCTAAAACTTATAAAGCATCAAAATTAAAAGAAAAGGGCTAAATTAACTTACCAAATTAAACTCCAAGCTTCAAACTTAAATTTTCCCTTTTTTTTTTCTCTTTTCTCTTTTTCTTTCTTTCCTTCACGTTTGCTCTCTGTTCTTCCTTTGTTTTTATCCTTTTGTTTCTTTTCTCCTTTCTTTATATATATATAATAATATAATAATAATAATATAATATAATATAAATATAATATAATAATATACTAAAAAAAATCTCAGATTTTCTTCAATAAACCGCCTCAATCTAGACAAAATGGCCTAATTGCCATTTTGGTCCTTTATACTTTCTTTTAATTTATAATTAAACTTTTACTTTCATTTCAATTTAGTCCTTTTCATTTAATTACCTACCCAAACATTAAAATTTTCTAACGAAAGTTTAATATCACATTACTAACATTTTATAAATATTTATAAAATATCTCCTATCATATAAAAACTCATGCAAACATATTGAAATAAATTTCTATTTAAATCGGATTTATGGTTGCGAAACCATTATTCCGATAAATCTTGAATTTAGGCCATTACAGATATTCCCTTATTCGGGTCAAATGAAAAACTGCAACCCAGTAAGTTAGGGTACTATTTCTCAAAATTCCCGAATACGAAATATTGCCTTTATTCTTTTAAAAAAATCTCATCTTGAGATACTAAAATATCACGCTCAGTAAGTTAGGGCGCAATATTTCCAAGGATCCCAAGAATAAGTTTTAAATTGAAATATTATGCATTTTCATTTAAAAGAGAAAGGATATTCGGTTACTAGGTTTTAAACGAAGAAAATCGAAACTCAGTAAGTTAGAGCACGGTTTCCTTGTAACCACAAAACACGAACATTGCCTTTAGCTTTGAGTAGAACGATTTTAAAACTTAAATGATATTAAAACACTACACCTTATGTAAGATACAACGGAATATTAATACCCAAAGCAATATATTGATTCATACATCAAGCATTGCAACAATGAATCACAAATAGTTAATAGGTACGAATTAACAAATCACAATTCACATGCTAGCAGAAATTATAAGACGAAATTAACAATTGAAGAGAAAATATGACATACAACATATACAAGAGAAAATTATGATATACAATAATTTTGAAAGAATGATATACACAAAAGGGAACCAATTATATAATATGAAAACAATATTTAAATAAATAATATTAAAACATGTTAAACTAATTAACACATATGAACAATAATAAAAAAACAAATGGTATGAATATAATTTTTTCATATAATAAAATAATTTAAAATCTAATTAGCAAATAAGTTAAATAAAGGCAAAAATTGTGTATGGAATCAAAAGGGTATTTAATTGAAACAGAAACAAAACTTAATAGCTATTTTATAATAAATAAAACATTAAAATGCGCGAGGACCGATTTGAAATGCGCTTAAACAACCAGGGGCTAGACCAACAAATAGTTTTAAGGCTCAAAACGCTCCGTTCGGAATAGACTAAGTTGAAATCGCGCTTAAATTATAGAGACTAATTGAAAAAACAAATAAAATAAAACCTAGGGTCTGATTAAATAACGGCGCAAGAAAAGGGGGACTAAACGCGCAAATAATCCCTTTTAGCTGAAACACGCGGGTCTTCCGGGTTCCGAATCGGGTCGGGTCTGGGCGCTAACACGACGCCGTTTCAAGGCTATCGGACTGAGCCTGAAACGCCGTCGTTTCGCTAAGACTAATCCCCCGATAAATTCAACCTAAACCCGCAGCAGACCTCCTTTTTGCCTTCTTTGAAACCCTAGCCGCAAGCAAAACAAACCTAATCCTCTGCTAACTTCCCCTAATGAAACCCTAGCCCTTTTCTCTCATCCTCGCCGCAAGCCAAAACCAACCCCTAATCCGACCACCAAAGCGCCACTGTAAACGGCGTTTGATGGCGGACACAGAGGCTTTCACACTCTAGCCCCGATTTCCCCCTTTCAACTCCGATTTCGACGAAGCAAAAGGGCATCGACGACGGTGACAGACATAGGTAAACCCCCTTTCTTTTCTTTGAATCCCTTTTTTAAGAAAACCAGAAAACCCTCCTTTCTATTACACTAAAACACTTCCCTACACATCCAAAAAAGAAGCAGAAATCTCAAGAAACGAGAAAACGAAGCAGGAAAGACTACCTTTTTTTGAAAATCTCCTCTTTTTTTTTTCTATTGCAATCTCCCTTACAATCTTTTTTTTCGACCTTTTTGTAGTCGAATCCTTAAAAAATAATAATCAAATATACAACAATTTTCTCTTTTTCTCTTTTTCTTTCTGTTGCTGTCGTGCTTTCTTTTGCGTTTGTTTGCAGGTTCGAACGCGGCCTGGGTGCAGAGAGTCGTACGACTCGAGCGCGCTGAGGGCAGAACGTACGCATACTGACAGAGGAGGTGACGAGGCCATGTGGCGCGCGTGGGATTCACTCGTATGGATCTGAAAGGGCGCGCGTATGGAGCACGCGAGAAGCCAAAGGGGCGCGCGTGGGTGGGGTGCGTGGCACGAGCGGGTCACGAACGGTCACGCATGGTGACAGGCGGTAGCCCAAAGGTCGCGCGTTGAGACACGCGCCAAGGGGCTTGCGGCGCTACTTACTTCCAGAAACCGCTAGGGTTTTCTGGTTGCCAAAATAGCTTGGGCCTGTAAATGGGTTAAAGGTTTGGGGCCCGTGTAACTGTTTTGTAAATTGGGCTGAAAAATATTGTGAAGAGACTGTATTATTGGACCTATTATTATTGGTTATTTTTAGTTTTAATTTGGGCCATTTGAAACTTAAGTGTAAATGGACTGATAAACTATTTTGGATTTATTATTGGGATTGTTTATCGGACCCGGGCAAAATGGGCCTTCAACATTTATTTTTTAAAATTTTATTATTTAAATTATGACACGAGATATGATGATTTAATTTAATTAGTAATTTTTAGCTACTCACATAACTTGTTTATACCGAAGAGAGAAGAAAATTTATTTGACAGTTTTGAAGAGGTTTTATTTTTTGCAAAAATAAAAATTACTCATCCTTTCAATTTCAATTTTAAATTTAAATTTGTATTAACTATTATTTATTTTATGTCTAGTTATTTTAAACATATGTATTTAATAAGTTTTTTCATGATATTATTACACTAGTAACCAAATATAACAATAGTGTATAAATATAAGTCTTTTTGAAGAAGAGCGTCGAAACCATTTTTCAGATAGAAGTTAGCTTGATCATATTTGAGCAAACTTAAAAAATTTAATTTTTTAAAATTCTGGGTTTCTATTTAAAAAATAGGAGTCACCACCCATCTGGTTGTTAGGTTTGATCGTACCAATAAAACCATATTTTAAAAAGGAAGTTTGAAAATTATTTAAAAAATAGATTATTATTAAATTTGCGTTTAAAAATCAGAGTATATGTTTGAGTACGAGAGTTAATTATATATGAAAAAGGTTATAGTACCCTTATCACGCCCAGAAATCTATACCTTATTAGTTACATTTTGTCTCCAACTTTAGAAATTTATTTGATTACAATTAAAACAAACATGAATTTATCCGAGTAAATTAAATTTCAAAAACTTGAAAACTTGTGGAATGTGATATTTTATTTATTATAAAAAATACTTTTTATTCACTCAATTTTTATAAAGATGTTTCAACGTTAAGAACATTAAACGAAATCGCATCCAGTAGCTTTAGCAACGATTTCGTCAATCTCCTTAATGTTAAAATATTGGCTTCTTTTGAAAACTTGAAAAATGATTTTAATGATGAATAATCTAACTAAATCAACACTTAAGCAATATAAACACTACACTTTCTTAGCAGCTCCCGAGTTGTTCGTCTAGGCTCGAAGATTCATTCAAAAAGTGAAAAGATTTGAACAAAAAATATAAACTTGAAAAATGGGTTCGGATAAAAAATAATACCCGTTTTCTAAATTGTCAAGCTTCAAGTAGGATTTTTTTACCGGAATCAACTTCAACTTTTTATTTTGTTGTTATTTCCCTATTATATGACACTCCAGTCAACGACAATTTTTGATGTGCAATGCCAACAACAATAAAATAAAAAATCAAAATTTTGTTAAAAAGTAAAGAAAAATATTAAAAGGGATTTTTTTTTGAAATAACCTTAGACATATGATTGTCCAAGTTCATTCATTCAAAGCTTAATTTTTTTTAAATAAAAAAAATTATTTTTTTAATAACTGCATAAATTCGTAAGACATCATTAAAATTTATAAAAATATTAAATAAAATTTAATAAAATTAAAATTAATAAAAACCATTTAAGAGTTATCCAGAATGAATGTAAACATATGGGTTATCTAGATTCACATATATTCAAATTCATTCAAGACAAGTTTTCAAAACTATATAAAGTTTAAAATATTAAAAATTAATTTTCTTTAAAAATTTGATGTGTGTATTAATGCTTTAATTCTATTAGTACCTTTTAAGATGTATAAAAAATAAATAAATACGTAAATAATTTTAATTTTATTAATCGTTCGTGTAAAGTTTTTTTTTAATGTATGAATATATCCAATTATTTAAATGTGTATAAATTATTTTATTACATGTGTAGTCTAAAAGGTGTATCAATTATTTTCTTACATGTGTTGCCTAAAAGGTTTAAATAATTGGATATATTCATACATTAAGAAAAAAAACCTTTACACGAACTATTAATAAAATTAAAATTTATTTTTATTTATTTTCTAAAATATTTTTTATTTTTTATTTTTTATACATCCTAAAAGGTACTAATAGAATTAAAATATTGATACACATATCAATTTTATAAAGAATAATTAATTTTTAATAATTTTAAACTTTATACGATTTAGAAAAGTAATCTTAAATGAATCTGGACATACGTTTGTCCAGATACATTATGTACTCAACTTTTAAATGGTTATTATTATTTTTTTTGAAAATTTTGAAATTTAAATTTTAATAATGTTTTAAAAATTTATGAATATTTTAAGAAAATAGTCAAACAAATGAAACATGGACAACCATATGTCTTGGTTCATTCTAGCAAAAAAATAAAAAAATATTAGTTTTGATTTTTTTTATTTTTGAAAAATATTTTTTTATTTCGCTACCACGTTAGTAACTGCAATTGACATGGAGCAACACGTCAGCACTGTAACGGTCAACGTTAGTCAAAGGGCTTATTTGGCCAGTTTTCCTAGTTTAGGGGCTTAATTGATTTTTTCAAAAAAATTCAAGGGCCGAAAATACCATTAAGCAGTTAATTATATATAAAATTTATTTTTATAAGTAAATAACTAATTTGGATGGTATAGCATAAACCACTACACCAATTAATTATATCATAATTGCCTAGTTTTGAGTTTGTTTTTTATTTCCTTAAAAGCGTTGTTTGGAAAAGCCACTTAATAATTAGATTTGGGTGTGATGATTTTAAATTACATATAGGTGACATATTTGAGTAATTATTATGATTATTAAGTTTCACTGAATTGAGTATAATTGAAGAACCCCAATTACAATTTTCTATTCCTAGGGAATGGTGAGAATTGGGGTAATTGCATAAATAATTACAACCAATTACATTAAAATCCAATTATCTTATAGCTTTCCAAACACACATCTACATGATTTTAAGTTCAAAAAGTTATTTTTATACGATAATAATAATATTTTAATCTTAAGATATATATTTTATTTTACTAAAGTCATTTAAATAATTTAAAATTTTGATTGACAAGAAATAATTTTCCAAATGTTTTAACCTACTAAATATTTAACTAAATTATATAGTATTTATTTATAAATTATTACATTAAGTTTAACTCAATTAAATAGTATTTATTATTAATTATTTATATTAGGCCAATAATATATTTAATGTTAGAGAGAGAATAGCCGATGAATACCTATCATGCCCTAAAAATATATCAATTAAAGGAAGTTTACTAAATATATCATGCTCTAAAAATATATCATTTTAGGGGCCGAAATTAAATTGTAATTTTTAAAGGACTAAATCAAAATTTTATCATTTTTAGGGGGCCAAAGTGCAATTTTACCTTTACTAATTTAGAATTTTAAAAATTTCAAAGGACCTAAATGAAAAATTTTCTATTTTAGGAAAGTTGGGGCCCTTGCCAGCCCCCTAATTTCTCCCCTGCTTAAACTGATCTTAAAGTTGACCTTCTAATTGGACATGAATATAGTGAATAGTGGATGAACGAATTGTTAACAACACTATCCTTAATTCACCATGATCTCTCGACTTGGCTCAAAATATAGGAATCATTAATAGGTCACAACTCTTGCATCTAAACCTAGCATACATGGTGTCTCTTGACTCAACGATGTTTAATGAGTTGATTAAGCTTATCAATTTAAACATACAACCACTTCAATAGTCACATTCACCAAAACCGTCAACAAAGATGAATCTCAACATAGTTGTAATAAGTAGAGTTTAGAGTGCTTAATTATAGTTAGAGAGATCCAAGTTGGAATTGCAAAAATGAAAGCCCAAGTTTACAATTGCAAGCAAAGAAAACTACAAAAAAAAAAAAAAAGAAGAATATTACAATTAAGAAACTTCATCTAAAACTATTAAGAACAACCTTAAAAATTTTATATCTCAAAATGCTTAAAAAAGAACCCTTTTATAATAATATTTTCATGCAAGAAAAAGCCAAGTGTTAGAATTAAGTGACCCGAATCCTTATTTAAATAAAATACAATGGTAAAATAAAATAAAAGAAGAATCCCTATAGAACTACACTTATTTTATTTTATTTTAAATAAGGTTTTTTAAACATTATTAAACTCCATCTATTTGATATTGATTAGATTAAGGAGTTTCAATCTTACTACACTCCTATTAGAATATGGCTTTACAAGCCTATAAATAGACATAGTCTATTCCTCTTGTAATTTAATTCGAATTCGACAGTGAATTTTCTTCTCCTCTGCCCGTGGTTTTTTCCCGAAAGGGTTTCCACGTAAAATTTGTGTGTTCTTTATTTTTATTTTTATTTTCTTTGAGAAATATTTGTTATTACCGACGTTATATTTTTCACAAATTGGTATCAGAGCTTCTGGGTTTTTCATCTCGATCACGATAATGACGTCTTTGAAGTATGAAATTCCGCTGTTGGATCGCAACACCAGATTCGCATTGTGGCAGATAAAGATGCAGGCAGTTCTTGCACAGATAGATTTAGAGGAAGCCCTACTAGGGGTAGATAATATGCCTTTGACATTGACGGAGGAAGAGAAGAAGCGCAAGGATCGAAAGGCATTAACACAGTTACATCTGCATTTGTCTAACGAAATTTTGCAGGATGTGATGAAGGAGAAGACCGCCGCTGCATTATGGAAGAGGCTAGAACAAATATGTATGTCGAAAACTCTAACTAGCAAGTTGCATATGAAGCAACGTCTTTATGCTCATCGTTTGGAGGAAGGTGCTTCTGTGCACGAACACTTAACAGTGTTTAAAGAAATTCTCTCAAACTTGAAGGCCATGGAGGTTCAGTATGATAAGGAAGATCTAGGGTTGATTCTACTTTATTCGTTGCCCCCGTCTTATTCAACCTTTAGAGACACGATTTTATATAGCCGCGAGTCTCTCACAATTGATGAGGTTTATGATTCTTTGACCTCGTATGATAAGATGAAGCATCTTATGGTTAAAACTGACTCTCAAGGAGAGGGTCTCATTGTTCGTGGGAGACAAGATCGGAATGCTGATGATGATCGTGGAAAGACACAGGAACGGAACCCTCGCGGTAAATCTAAGGGTAGATTGAAGTCTTCAAACAGAGGTAAAACTTGTAACTTCTGCAAGAAGAAACGACACATTAAATCTGAGTGCTATAAGCTGCAGAACAAGATTAAAAGGGAGGCTGCGAATCAAAAAGGAAAATAACCAGAAAATTCTGGTGAAGCTGATGTTGTAGAAGACTACAGCGATGGTGAACTTCTAGTCGCTTCTATCAACAATTCTAAAGTAAGTGATGAGTGGATACTTGATTCGGGTTGCACCTTCCACATGTGTCCCAATCGGGATTGGTTTACAAATTACGAAACAGTGTCTGAAGGTGTTGTTTTGTTGGGAAATAATGCTTCGTGTAAAATCGCAGGTGTTGGAACAATTAAAGTTAAGATGTTTGATGGAGTTGTCAGAATACTTAGTGACGTACGACATGTTCCAGAATTGAAGAGAAATTTAATTTTGTTAAGTACTTTTGATTCAAAAGGGCATAAATACATAGTTGAAAGTGGTATTTTGAAGATTTCCAAAGGTTCCCTTATTGTGATGAAAGGGTAGAGAAAGACTGCCAAGTTATATGTTTTGCAGGGTTCTACTGTCATTGGTGATGTAGTTGTCACTTCCTCTTCCTTGTCAGATGATGATATTACTAAACTTTGGTATATGCGCCTAGGGCATATGAGTGAGAATGGCATGGCAGAATTGAGCAAAAGAGGACTTCTTGATGGGCAAGGAATTTGCAAACTGAAATTCTGTAAGCACTGCGTTTTTGGGAAGCAAAAGAGAGTTCGATTCACCAGAGGAATCCATAACACGAAGGGAACATTGGAGTATATTCATTCTGATCTGTGGGGGCCATCAAGAGTGCCTTCGAGAGGTGGAGCTAATTATGTGCTAACTTTTATTAATGATTTTTCCAGAAAAGTTTAGGCATTCTTCCTGAAGCAGAAAAGCGATGTGTTTTTCGCATTTAAGTCTTGGAAAACTATGATTGAAAAACAGACTGGAAAACAAATAAAATACCTCCGCACAGACAATGGCTTAGAGTTTTGTTCTGATGAGTTCAATAAACTGTGTAAGTTAGAAGGGATCGTGAGACACTTGACAGTTCGTCATACTCCACAGCAAAACGACGTTGCAGAACGAATGAACAGAACGATCATGGAGAAAGTTCGATGTATGTTGTCAAATGCCAATTTACCAAAGTCGTTTTGGGCCGAAGCAGCCTCTACTGCATGTTTTTTGATCAACCGATCTCCATCCATTGCCATTGAGAAAAAGACTCCACAAGAGGTATGGTCTAGTAATCTTGCTAATTATTCTGATTTAAAGATCTTTGGGTGTCCAGCGTATGCTCATGTTGATAATGGAAAATTGGAACCGAGATCCATTAAATGTGTTTTTTTTGGTTATAAAGCTGGTGTAAAAGGGTATAAGTTATGGTGTCCTGAAAATAGAAAAGCTGTGATTAGCAGAGATGTTGTTTTTGATGAAACTGCTATGCTACCTAACTTATCTCTTAAAGACTCTTCCAATAAAGAAAATCAAAAGCAGGTGGAGCATCAGATTAATACAGAGTCGACTCCTCAAGCCAGTACAAAAATTGAGAATAGAGTTGCTTCTTCACCACAATACTCTATCGCAAAAAACAGAACTAGAAGAGAAATTAAACCTCCAAAGAAGTATGTCGAGGCTAATCTAGTTGCTTATGCTTTAAATGTGGCTGAAGATATAGATGCAAACTAAGAGCCGTCTAATTATTCTGAGGCGGTTAGCTGTGAAGACTCAAAAAAGTGGATATTTGCTATGCAAGAAGAGATGAAATCACTCCACAAAAACAGAACATGGGATCTTGTGAAACTTCCTAAAGGTAAAAAGGTTGTTCGCTGTAAATGGGTGTTTAAAAAGAAAGAAGGGACTCCAGTAGTTGAAGAACCTAGATATAAAGAAAGGCTTGTTGCAAAAGGTTACAGTCAAATTCCAGGAGTGGACTTCACAGATGTGTTCTCCCCAGTTGTGAAGCATAGTTTGATTTGAGCTTTGCTTGGTATTGTGACCATGCATGATTTGGAGCTTGAGCAGTTAGATGTAAAAACTGCATTTTTGCATGGAGAACTTGAGGAAGATATTTACATGCAACAACTAGAGGGTTTTACAGTCTTAGAAAAGGAGGACTATGTTTGCTTGCTGAAAAAGTCCCTTTACGGTTTGAAACAGTCACCAAGACAGTGGTACAAGAGCAAAAGATAAAGGAGAGATGAGAAGGGTCAAAGCCCAACTAAGTGAAGAATTTGAGTTGAAAGATTTGGGACCAGCAAAGAAGATACTTGGTATGGAGATTCTCATAGATAGAAAAACAAGTAAATTGTACCTAAGTCAGAAGGGGTACATTGAGAAAGTTCTTTGCAGGTTCAATATGTAGAGTGCTAAGCTTGTTAGTACTCCTTTAGCAGCCCATTTCAGACTTTCATCGGCTTTGTCTCCACAATCAAATGATGAGATTGGGTACATGTCACATGTTTCATACTCTAGTGCAGTGGGATCTCTCATGTATATGGTTTGTTCACGTCCAGATTTATCATATGCAGTCAGTGCAGTTAGCAGATACATGACAAATCCTGGTAAAGAACATTGGAAAGCAGTTCAGTGGATTTTAATATACTTACGAGGTACTACTAATGTTTTCTTATAGTTTGGAAGAAATAGAGATGGAGTCATTGGGTATGTTGATGCTAAATTTGCTGGAGACCTTGATAGAAGAAGATATCTCACTGGTTATGTCTTTACAATCGGAGGTTGTGCAATCAGTTGGAAAGCTACTTTGCAAACTACAGTCGCTTTGTCTACCACTGAAGTTGAGTACATGGCGATTACTGAGGCTTGTAAAGAAGCTATTTGGTTGAAGGGACTCTTTAGTGAACTCGAAGACCTTCAAATCAGCACAATATTTTGTGACAGTCAAAGTGCCATCTTCCTTACAAAAGATTAAATGTTTCATGAGAGAACAAAACACATTGATGTTCGGTATCATTTTGTTCGTGATATTATTGCTCGTGGTGATATTGTTGTGAGCAAAATTAGTACTCATGAAAATCCTGCAGATATGATGACCAAGTCACTTCCTATAACCAAGTTTGAGCATTGTTTAGACTTGGTTGGTGTTCATTGTTAAAGTTAAACCCTTAAGGGGTTTTATGGAAGAGGTGGAGAACTTGTTCGTTGAGAGTTCGCGATGAAGAACTTTTTTATTGAGAATTCGTGTCAAGGTGGAGATTGTTAGAATTAAGTGACCCGAATCCTTATTTAAATAAAATACAATGGTAAAATAAAATAAAAGAAGAATCCCTATAGAACTACACTTCTTTTATTTTATTTTAAATAAGGTTTTTTAAACATTATTAAATTCCATCTATTTGATATTGATTAGAATAAGGAGTTTCAATCTTACTACACTCCTATTAGAATATGGCTTTACAAGCCTATAAATAGACATAGTCTATTCCTCTTGTAATTTAATTCGAATTCGACATAGTGAATTTTCTTCTCCTCTGCCCGTGGTTTTTTCCCGAAAGGGTTTCTACGTAAAATCTGTGTGTTCTTTATTTATATTTTTATTTTCTTTGCGAAATATTTGTCATTACCGACGTTATATTTTTCACCCCAAGCTTATCATTCATTAAAAAGAAGGTTTTCGCCTTCACATTGTGACCTTCTCTTTGGATTATCGTGATGTCCTAGCAACTCAGAAGTGTCGTGTGTCGCAACTTTCTCTTTGCACACCATAAACTTAACCTCAAATAGTGATGATTGATAAATGCGTAAATCTCTATTTATTTATGATAAATTTTCCTTTGAATTCTACTAATTAAGTTTTTAATTATTTTATTTTGATTTATATTTGATTTTTTATTAGACTTTCAACTTGATACTGCTTCAGTATTTGGATAATATCTTAAGCTACAGAATTTCAATTAGGGTCCATAATATATTGTTTTGAAGGGAAGTGAAAGATCTAATCAAACTTATTTCATAACTCGAAGTAAAAAAAAATCAAGAATGTACCCAAGATGGCCTAGACGTTTGCAATATAAATATGTCGAAAACCTAAAAAATTGTTTCAACTCATGAAGGCTACTTTTTTCATATCTCTTTTATGCAAATTTTGCCCTATAAGTATATGATTTTAGTTTAAAGTTAGACATAGCCACACTTAATACTATTTTACTTTTGCATTTGATTTTCTCCATGAGTTGCTAAATTCTTTTTCTAGTCAAAGGAATTTTGACATTTTGGTTCTTCACGTTTGTAAGATCTAATTGAACTTTATATTTTCTTTATTCTCTGGCATTTGCATACCTTTTTCTTTAATTACAAATATTTAAGTTTGTTGAATATAGAACTTGTATTTGATAACTTAGAATATATGTCTTGTCGATTAGAATTTAATTGTTTAATTGGTTCTAATGTTTTTGACAAAATAGCATGATTGAGTATAAGCTACATAGGCAATTCATGTTGTGTATATGTGAATTGGTCTAAATAACCCTTTTGGCGTGTTTCTTGGCTAGAATTGGGTCTCTTTCATTTTTAATGCTATTGATAAATTAAATCCTAGGCATTCATTATAGGTTATTTATCAATAAGGGAAATAATGAATAGTATTCATCCTAATTATCGAGAAGGTAAGAAAAGACCGATTACTAGGTGTTCATCGATAATTATAACCAATTTATCATGGAATATTGAAATTTATCTTTGCACCAATGATCAAGCCCATGAATCAAAATTGGGACTTCACATTGACTAGATTTTCATCATACTAGTTTTTCTTAAATTTTAATTCCAATCTTCCTTTACACAAATTTAGTTTAAACCCCCTTTTATTTTATTTTACTTGTTTTTATTAAAGAGATAATAATGTCATCAGTTTATGTAGATTCAACCTTATTGTTATTTAAAAAACTTTATATTATTGAGTAGGGGTTTATTTTTTTTTGGTTTTGACACCTATCAAAATTTGGCATCATTGTCAAGAACTAATGTCAATAATTTTGTTTCTTTTATGCCTGAAGGCAATGGAAGAAAGCTTGAGCGAGAACCAACTAGTCATCTTGATTTACTAAGTTGGATAAAAGAAACAACTCAATCAATTTTTCTAGAGAACCAAAAGGAGAAGAACCAATGGCACGTCCAAAACCAACTATGAGATAGTTAGTTGTGACGAATTTGAATCGACAATTGCTTTACATCGAGTATCATGAATTAGAGGTATCTTTTGAATTAAAATTTTGACTAATTCATTTATTATCTACTTTTCATGGTCTAGAAAATGAAAATCCTCATAAGCATATGAAGGAATTCCATGTGGTATGTTCTACCATGAGAATTCAAAGAGTATCCGAAAAGCAAATTAAGCTGAGAGCCTTTCCCTTTTCATTAGAGGATAAAGTGAAAGACTGGCTATTTTTTAACCTCTGGATTGATAACCAAATAGACTGATATGGTAAGATTATTTCTAGATAATTTTTCCCTACTTTACATTTTACTTCTATCATGAAAGAGATTTGTGGCATCAAGCAGAACAACATGAAGCACTTTCATGAGTATTGGGAGAGATTCAAGCAATTGTGTGTTAGCCCACAACATGGAATTTCAAAACAAATACTTATCCAATACTTTTACAAATGACTCCTACCTATGGAAAAGAAGATGATAGATGATATTAGTAAAGGTGTCATAGTGAACAAATCTCCTCATGAGGCCAGAGAGTTGATATTACCCGTAGTTGCAAACTTGCAACAATTTGGATTTAGATAGAATATGGTGAGAAAAGTGAACAAGGTAAATGTCTCTTTTCTTGAAAATAGAATTTCTAAACTAACTTCTCTTGTTCAACAATTGGTTGTAGGGAATTCTCAACAGGTAAAGGCTTGTGGGATTTGCATTAATTTCAGTCACCAAACTAATATATGTCCCACACTCCAAGAAGATTCCTATGAATGTATTAACATAGTTGGAGAATTTCCTGATCCACCGCTAAGGAGATATGACCTTTATGCAAATTCTTATAATCTTGGGTGGAAGGATCGTCCAAATTTTAGTTATGGAGCACAAAAAAGAATTCCAAAATTCTCAACAAAGGTTGCCTGCTCCCACACAACCATCTTCTTTTAATTAAGGTATATCTTTTGAAAATATTGTTAAATCACTTGCTACTAACATGCAATAGTTCGATGAATTGATAACTGGTTATGATTAATCGAATCATATTGGTGTAAATTTAATAGATTATTGAGATAGGGGATTAAATTGAATAGAATTAAAAATAGCATAATTCGATAAATTAATGAATTGACCTTGAATTGGACTGGAATAAGATATGCTATGTGATAAACTGATGATTTTATAAAATGAGTTGAATTGATTCGATTTGGATCGTTGATAGTGATAATGACCAAATTGAATATATGTAAAAATATTAGATATTGTTATAAGTGTGAAATTGAATCAGTATTGTTATGAAATATGCTATCATATTTGAGAATTGATGATTGGTTGATGAAATTATGAAATGGAATTGAGAAATTGTTACCCTATTAACTATTTGGGCAAAGTCAGATATAGTTGGCATGCCATAGGATAGGAAGTGATTTGACTTATTTCATATTTGAATTGCTATATGATGTGGTTAAATGTTAACTCACCTTTTTTATATTTGATTTGTCATGTTAGGCAAACTTTACTGAGCTAAGTAGCATGTAGTGTTTAATTGTAAACTGAGGTAAGTTATTTAGTTTAATGCCTATGAACTTACTAAGCATTTGAAATGCTTACTCTATTTGTTTTCTACTTTTGTTAGTTCATTTTGTGGAACGCGTCGATCGAATCACCTCAAAGCTCACACTATTCAGCTTTTATCTCAGTAGACTTTTTAACATTCTGGATTCGGTTATGTGTCATGTATATAGGCAATGTTATGTATATGTGTATACCTTATATGTTGGTGCATTGGATTTTGACTACAGCTTGTATTTTGAATGGTTATATGTTATGTACTTAAGTGTGAAGGTTGGTATTGTCTTAGATTATAATTGAAGTATTTGAATAGTGAAGTTGGTAATGGAATGCTTACATACAAGGTGAATGTTAGTAGTTAATTGTGTGTTTGTATGGTAGATGAAAATAATATGTTTTGCATATGTGCATAGGCAAGTTGGTATAAGTTGTGTTGGCAAAGTACAAATTGATTGCTAGTTATGGTATGGTGTATTGTTGACTGATGATTGGATGAGTTTGAATGTTGAATTTGAATAGCAACTTATTCTTGAATGATTTGGAGGTTCAAATGTTGAAATGTGATGTGCAAGTTCCAAATTGATAGTTTATGGTATATTGATTTTTAAAAATGATTAAATGAATGCTTTGGTATGTTCACTGATTAGTTTTATTTAGGTTGGGTGTAAAATTATGCACTAAGTGAGTTGAAGTTTTGGTTTGAGCATGAAAAAGGTATCAAAATGCAGGATTTTTGACCATCTGGGTAAAGGTATCGATACCATGAACTAAGGTATCAATATTTTACCAATTTATCATGTTTTAAAATCAAACAAAATGCTAAAGTGGTATCGGTACTTGATAAAAGTATTGATACCTAAAGAAAGGTATCGGTACTTCGAACCCAGTATTGATACTTCTCGATTGAATTTGATTTTTCTAAAACATTAAAGCCAAATTTGGTATTGGTACCTTCAGGGGGTATCGATACCAGTTAAAGAAATTTGGGAAACGTCGCAATTTGATCCTAATTTGTGCTCGGGTCTTTAAAAGAGCTTTCTAAGCTTGATTAAAGTTCGAATTTGATTATGTATTATAATATCTAGGTGTTTATGATATGATTGAACATTTGAATGATTTATTTATGGCATGCTTATTCTAATATAAAAAAAAAATGTTACAAAATGGTCCATATTTATTATCAGATTGGCTTTAAAGCACTCATATGCTTGTATAGAACCTAAGAATGAATGATCGTTGATATTTAATGTTGTATTATTGATGATTGCATGATTCATGATGTGAAATAGTGATCGTATTGTGAAATTGTCAGTAGTTATGTAACACCCCAAACTCGGCTTAGAAGTTAGGCCTGAATCTAGCATGTCACATTGAAGAGTTTTTCGAAAACCATGTTTTTATTAGAAACTCTTCTTAAAGAATTTAAAACTTTCTGATGTTCAAAACCTCCAATTTTGTTTAGCTATTTTCAAAATGTATTTTATTAAAAATCATTCCCTTGCAAAAACATTATTACTACCATTTCCGAAATCTTTGTTTAAGTTTTTAGAAAAATCCCATTTAAAGTAATTTGAGCAAAATATAAATACGTCACACATAAAGCAATATAGAATAAACCAGAGGCCTTATTACAACTTTAAAACTCAAAAATAGTAAAAGTAATCAAATAGACGGAAAAGTAATTTACTAATATTTGAAAATGTTATTTCCAAAGCATGGCCTCCACCGAGTCATCCATGGCCCAAGTCCACGTCACTGAGCATTACCTGAAAGGGTTAAGAGAAAGGGGGTGAATTACAAGAACTCAGTGTGTAATTCCCCTTATAAAGCAATCGGGCCCACAATTGCACTTTGGGCCTTAGCCCACACAATATAGCATATTAAAGATGTACGTAATGCAGCCCAGCCCAACCTAGTTTTCCATCCTCTAGGTCTCTTGAATCGCCAAACACTCATGGCATCAAGCCACTGTGGTCCCAGACCACTTGTGACAGAGTCACAGAATATATAAACGTGGGGCCAACCCACTGTGGTCCCAGACCACTGAGACAAGTCACTGATAATCATATGTATACGTGGTTCTAAACCACTGTGGTCCCAGACCACTTGTGACAGAGTCACAGAATATCACTTCCCCTTTCATCATCTCCCAAAACCCATGCAACGTAATATCATACTAAGATGAATGCAAAATTTCAATGTACAAAGTATAATCAATTCATACACACGATATTTAACCATGAATAAGAGTATAACAATCATCATCATCCATTTAGAAGTGTTTCGGTAATTTTTTTCCACAAAGGGTAAATTTAGTATTTTTACCCACCAAGGGTAATTTGGTAATTTACCCTCTAAGGGTAATTTGGTAATTTCTCAACCCAAGGTTATTTCGGTAATTTTACCGATCAAGGGTATTTTGGTAATTTTGCAACCCTGGATTTAACTACTAATTTGGAGTATACAAATTTAAACTGTCCATCTGCGTCATACTGACTAAATTGACCATAACTCGAGTTAGAAAACTCGAAATCTAGATCTGTAAATTTTTCTTGAAACTAGACTCATATATCTTCTTACTATAATTTTTCCAGAGTTTTTGGCCTAGCCATTTAGTACAGTTTATTCCTTAAATTTTCCCTTTTTTCACTGTCCAACGATTCTGACCTCTCTTAACTTAATCTCAAATATATCACTTTAAGGTTTTTATATGCTGCTCCAACTTCTTTCTCTTGCAAATATATTCACTAAGGAATCCATACATATAACTTATAACCCATAATTCTCTTTGTACAATTTTATATGATTTTTCTAAGACAGATCAGAGAACCACGAAGTCCATCAGAACCAGTCTCACTAAAATTAACATATCTTAGAATATAAAATTCCTTTTCCTTCTCCATTTCTTCCATATTAAAATAGACACAGTAAGATTCAATTTGATATCTTATTCACTTTCTAATTCATTTTCTCCTATTTTTAGTGATTTTTCAAAAACACGTCACTGCTTCTAACTGAAACTGTTTTATTACGAAATACGATTACCACTACGATCATACGCACGCCCGAGTGATCACGGATGCTGGATTTTAGTTTTCTTTGGTATTTCGACCGATTAACAGCATATTTCATACAAACTTTCAGAGAAGTGTGAGATTACAAACCATTTCAAATATGTATATGGAAGGGTATGAGATTACACATGTTATTCGGAATCCGTAACGCGATGCTCTCCGCGGCACCAAAAATACGAGTCACTTATTACGAGGGATAGGTGATCAGGCGATTTGATTCCTATCGTGACCGATTAGTCCAAACTATTAATCCATTTAGCAACCAATCGAATAATGAACGATATCAAATAATCCATAAAGAGTTCCTTACCTTGTTGACATTGGATTTGATTTCCACTGCTTGACTTATGGCTAGAATGGTACACGGCCACCCACTTAGAACACGATTTAATCGAAGAAAAGAGTGTCTACCTAAATGAGAAAGAATTTATGAAAGAGTGATTGTGGATTGAGAGTTTAGGCAAAACAAGGGAGAAAGATGAGCAAATGTGCTAGAGTGTTGACCAAATTTCTATCCATAAATTTCTATCCAAACTTCTCACCTCAATTCCCATAAATTTTCTTCTTTTCTTTTTTTTTTATCCACCTACTCCACTCTCTAAATTCTTTTATTTCTTTTTCATCCACCTACTCCACTCCTCAAATTCTTTTATTTCTTTCCTTTCTTTTTCCTTATTTTCCTCCTTACCTTATCTTTTTAGTCATCATTTCATTTTTTTTCTTTCCTTTAAAAAATTGGTTGACACTCATACAAAACAATAAATCTAAAATTTGCAAAAGATGGGATTTGAACCCCTTCCCTCCATGCTCTCCACTTGATGCCATAACCTCTTTACTAATAGTTCATTTATGATAACAATTTACTCATTTATTTCCATAAGCTTTGATGCCTCTTACTATCTCTCTTTAATAGGCTTAAACACAAACTTTCATTAAGGCCCAACTTGAACCTGAAACTTCATAGAACCCCGTTACTTTCTAAAATCATCTTCTTAATAAGTCCAACTTGAAATAATGCCATTCTCTTGTTCTCAAAAAAAATTTTAAACACTCCTACGCCCAAGGCCCTGTAACATCCCGAAATAGGGCCTAAACGGAATAGTGGTTGCGAAACCACAAATCCGAGTTAGTAAAATATTTTAATATTATTTTCAGTGCTTATAATATGTGAATTTACATGTGTGAAAGTTTCGTGAATTAATTTTATTGTTAGTGTGTTTAATTTAATAAAAGGGCTTAATCGCGTAAAATGAAAATTTAGTGGTTATTTTTAGAAGGGCCAAATAGTGGATGTTCTTTTAATATGGAGGTTTTATGTTACAATTTTTCCAATAATAAAAGGTAGTGGACGGCATTGAATGATGAAATGCATTTATGTGTTTTTATTATATTAAAAACATTAGTTGAAATTTTATATTATATGTATTTTGTAATCTATTAGTTTATAATAATAGAAATATGAGAAACTGGCTTTATTTTCATCACTTTCTGCACGAAACAAACAGAAAGAAGAAGAAACTTAGCTTCAAACCATTCGGCCATTGCATGCTATATTAAGGTTAGTAATTGAGTTCGGTTTTTGATAATTTTTACGTTTTTGAGATCGTTGCTTCGAGATCTTCAAAACCCATGCTTGAATTTTTGATTTTGGTGAATATTTTGAATTATGCCATTGTTGAGAACTTGTGATTTTTGATGATTGATGGTAGATTATGCATGTTTATGAGTAAAGGAATGATTTTTATTAAGTGATTTTCGGTAAAAACGAGCTAATTAGTAAAAGTTGTTATTGTTCATAAGTATGTGTTATAGTAAGAATTTGAAGTTGCTATAGAAGAGAAAAATGTTCAGCATGTTATAAAACATAAGAATAAGGGCTGAAGTTTAATTTTCGAGCCTAGGGGCAAAATTGTAAATATGTAAAAGTTTAGGGGCAAAATTGTAATTTTGCCAAAGTTAGAGTTAAGGACTGTTTTGATAAATGTGAGTATTAAATAAGCTAAATTTGCTATTATAGATCAAAAAGAACGAAATCCAGAGTTAGATCGGGGAAAGAAAAAGATAGTGGACTAAATCGATATAGTTTATCGATTTTGTTTTGAGGTAAGTTTGCAGTAAATAAATGCAATATTCTATTATTTTACATTTAATATTATTAAATTCCAGCATTTACATATTTATTCTGTAAATTTATTATTTAAAGACTCAAGTATGAATTGACGGAAAAGCTATCTCAGAAAGTTCCGGTTGAACCTTAGGAATGTGTAGGATACAAATGTCATGATATTAAGGTTTAAGGAAATCATGTAAGACCATGTCAAGACATGGCATTGATAAGTTACTATAAGGCAAAGGTCCCATGTAAGACCATGCCAAGGCATGGCATTGGTGAATTTATAAGGCAAAGGTCCCATGTAAGACCATGGCAAGGCATGGCATTGGTGAGTTCACAAGGCAAGGATACCACGTAAGACCATGTCAAGACATGGCAATGGTTAAGTTTCATAAGGAATGGTACTCGAGTATCCTTAGTATTCCAAAGTGGTTCAACGGGAATATTCCAAGAGTAAACCAAAGTAAAGTTAAGACAAGTTCAAGCTAAAAAGGTAAGTTAAGACAAGTTCAAGCTAAAAAGTAAAGGTAAGACAAGTTCAAGCTAAAAAGGTAAGGTAAGATAAATTCATGTTAAAAAGTTAAGGTAAGATAAATTCATGTTAAAAGGCAAGGTAAGAATACAAGTTTGAGTATATTGAGTTAAAAGCTTAAGTGATCTTGATAAGAAAAGAATAAGATAATTCATTAAGAATGTTGTTATCTATTTACATGTAAACTTACTAAGCTTTATGCTTACTCCCATTCTTTATTTTTTTTTTAGTATTACAAGCCAACTCGAGGATCGAAAGGACGTCGGAGATCATTACACACTATCAAAGGATTATATTGGTATTTTGTGACTCGAACGTTTTAAGTTATGGCATGTATAGGGACTTAGCCATTTTATGTGTGTGACCTTATGATATGGCTTATTATGGACTTGTAAATGCTTGGTAATGATTAGCCATTAAAATGGTTAATTAAGAACATATTTTGGATGTTATGAAATGCCTAGTTGATAGTTATTTTAAAGAAATTATGTAATTATATGCAGGGGAATAGTTAGACAGCAGCAGTGACGTGATTTTGAAAAATCACCAAAAATAGTAGAAATTGAATTAGGTTGTGCATGAGATATAGAATTAAAGCTTATTGAGTCTATTTTCATACAAAGAAAACATGTAGGAAAAAGAGAGGTCACTGCTGCTGTCTAACTATTAGGTTGTGCATGAAATTGATTTTTAGTGAAGAGAGGTCAGAATTGTCAAACTGTGTAACAGGGGAGACTTTAACTAATAAACTGTACTAATTGGCCACACCAAAAATTCTGGAAAAATTATAGTAAGAAGATATATGAGTCTAGTTTCAGGGAAAATTTACAGATCTAGATTTCGAGTTTTGTAACTCGAGTTATAATTAATTTAGTGAACTTGACGCAGACGGACAATTTCAATTTTTATGCCCAGAACTAGTAAGTTAAGTCTAGTAATGCCTCGTGCTCGACTCCGGCAACGGTCTCGGGTAAGGGGTGTTACATTCCCAATGGCCCAATCCTACTAGGCCCAATTTTGGGATGTTACAAGTTACTCCAGCAACGAATGTCGCATCCCATAGCTCGGACCCAACGATCGAGTCGGGTGAGGGGTGTTACACACTATGTATGCAAAACATGAAAGACAGAAACACAACAGATATTATAGTGAATTGTGAAATTAACTTTATTTATTTATTCATCATTCAAATACATAGAAAATAGTTACATGTTTACTACAATATGGATACATTTCTCAACATGATCTATTCTACTTGGGTCCTAGCATAACATAATTTTCTTCTCTTATCACAAGTCCTATGATATATTGTGATATATATATGATATACGTACAAATCTCTTGAGCAAGGAATACCTATTTAAATGATTCATAATACATATGATTACTCATATGGAAATTTACAAAGTCTTCCTTTTGAAGATCCAAGAAATTCATGTTCAAGATTTTAATTTAATACTTTTTCATTTTTTTTTGTTTTCATTTTTAATTGACATAGACCCAAGTCATCTAGTATTATGAGGATAATGCATCAGTAATGGTCAAGATAGCTCAATTGGTATAGTAGAGGACTGAAAATCCTCGTGTCACCAGTACTGTAAATCTAGTCAATGACATCTGGTTCCTGGCATATGATTAATTTGTATGAGTCCGATGTACTGTAAATCTAGTCAATGACATCTATGTCTCTATCTTCTGGAAGCCATCTACTCCAATTCTCAAGACAAAGTATCTCCCAATTGGACTTAATAGGCAACATGTTAATCTTCTAATCAGTTTGCTCATTTTCTATTAGACTAAAGACATGTTTAGATTATCTATTATCTACTAATACAAACTATTTTTTCATATTACGATTTGACCACATAATACCACTTTGTATTAGTTAAACATTAGATAACCAATGAGTCAATATTTGCTTCCATTTTGCCTTGCGTGCAAAAACCGTTAAGGATAATGTACAAAAAATATTTATGTAAACAATGGATATTTTATTAAACCAATTTGTTAAAAAAAAATACAAGTATACAAAACAAATACACTAGATCCAACAATAATCATATATGTGTCTCAATCTTCTAGGAGTCATTTGCTCCGATAACTAAGACAATGTATCTCCTATTTAGACTTGATAGACATCATAATAGTCGTTTAACCTATTCGTTTACTTTTGATTAGACTATAGACTATTAAGATTACCTACTAATATAAATTGTCTTCTTTCATTATGAGCTGACCACATAATGCAATTTAATATTAGTTAAACATTAGGTAATTATTGAGTCAATATTTAGTTTTTCATTTTGTTTTGTCTGTAAAAACCGTCAAGGACAACTACAAATGATATTAATGTAAATAATGAGATTTTATTAAACCAATCTATTCGAAAAATTACAAGTCTCTTTATGGCTTACAAAAAGCACCCTATGCTTGGTTTGATAAGCTCAACGATTGATTAGTTTCATCACTTAGCTTTGTGTCTTCATGTGTCGATCCCTCTCTTTTTATTCGATTGACTAATCGAGTGTGGTTGTATTAAGGTAACTAGTTCTAATGTTAAAGAAGTTGAGTAGATTATATAGATGCTTGATCCCAAGTTTTCCTTGAAGGACCTTGGTGACTTAAATTATTTTCTAGGGATGTATGTCAAGTATGTTGATGGTTAAGTGATACTTAGCCAAAAGAAACATATTTTGAAGTTGTTGCACGAAATGGGGATAGTTGATGCTACACCTGTAACAACTCGTTTTTGGTCAAATTAGAACAGTGGTTTTGGGACCACAAATCCGAGGTCAAAATAATTATTTTAATGTTTACAGTATGATTGAGTGATTGTGTGAAAATTTTGTTAAGAAATGTTATTGTTTGAATGGTTAATTTGATAAAAAGGACTAAATCATGTAAAGCGTAAAACTTGAGTTCTAATAGCTAAATGTGTCTAATAGCTATAGAACCTTAAAGTTAAGGTCCTTATGTTGTAATTAAATAATTTATGGGATATTGGATGATAGTGGCATGGCATTATTGAAATTTTGAATTAGTAATAAGGTTAAATAGGTAAATGAGTAATTAAGTTATAATTAAATAAAACAAAACATAAAATTAGGCATTCATTACTATTCATTAGCCAAATTTATCAAGGAGAAGTAGCCATTTTTGAAGCTAGGGTTCGACCAAGCTTATTTGTGCAATTGGTGAGTGATTTTTGTCCCGTTTTTAATGATTTCTATGTTTTTGAGATCGTTGCAGCTAGTACTAACTAGCCCAGGGACTAATTTGCAAAACTGTTAAAGATTTTGAATGATGCCATTGATGAATATGTATGAGTTTTAATGTTTGATGAGAGGTTATGAATATTTGTTATGAGTATTACAAGTTTTGTTAAGTGATTTTTAGTAAAAATGCAAATTAGGAGCTAAATTGAGAAATGTTGAAACTTTGTGGTTAAAATGTGAAATAAATGAAAAATATGGGCTGCTATGGTAATAAGAGAAATTCGGCTAGCATGGGTAAGGACTTAATTGCATGAATTTGTATTTTTATGCAATAAGGACTAAATTGTGAATATGTGAAAGTTTAGGGGTAAAAGTGTAAATATGCCTTAAAGAGTGTTTTGGACTAAATTGAATAAATAGATGATTAAATACGTTAATTTTGAATATATTTAGATTAAGAAAAGTGAAATACGAACTTGGATCAGGGAAAATATAAAGTTATCGAATAATCGACTCGATTCGTCGTTTTAACATCTGAGGTATGTTATAAATTCATTTCAAATGTATTTTATATACTTTGATACAACATGAATTGTGTTTATGTAATTATGTACGAGTTCGAAAATGATTCGATGAAGATTCGATAGTTGGAAACCCGATTGAACCTTAAGAATAGTTTAGGATGCTAGTGACATGTCATTAGGTATACTTGAGTTGGCTTCGGGCCATGATTTAGCACTATGTGTGCGAGATAAACCATTTGGCTTCGGGCCATGCATATCGGCTGATTTGGCTTCGGGCCATGATATCAGATTTTCGGATAAGTTACCTTGATTTGGCTTTGAGCCATGGTATAGGTACTTATCGTGTGAGACCTTGAGTATCCGACTTCTATTCCAAATGGTTCAACGGGTAAAATAAGGAAGTGGTTGAATATGAGATTGGTACGAGATAGTATAGGTACGTACAGAAATGAATTGAGTATTGAAAACTATGAAATTGATAAGCTTCTTGGTAAGTTATATGAATGATCATTTGATAGTTTGAGATTTAATAGAATTGTTGTACATTATTTTCCATTATATGAATGTTTGATGAATGATGATAGTTGCTCATTGTTAATATACAAGCTTACTAAGCTATATTGCTTACTTTGTTGTTTTTCCATGTTTTATAGTGATTTCAAAGCTAGCTCGAATTCGGGGATTGTCGGAGACTTCACCACACTATCTACTAACTTTGTGGTACTTTTGAAACTATGTTTTAAGTATATGGCATGTATAGGTGTTTGAGTCATGTTGATTATGTTTTGGTAATGATGTTGGCCAAATGAATTGGCATTGTCAATGTAAATGTTTTGAGTTGTAAATATAGCCATGAGAGATGGCTTAATTTGGTGAATTTTGGTTATGTGCATATATTTGAATATATGGTTGATATTAGATATGAATTATGTTTGTGAATTGGTTCTAAATAATGCATGTTTAGCAAAGGTATAATTAGTTGAATTGGTATGTTTTGGTTGAGTAAGATTTGAGGTTATAAGCATGTTGAATGTTGGTATTGAAAATGGTATGGATAAGTCTTGATTATGGCTGAATTGAATGTTATTTATGCTACGGATTGGTACCATTTGAGTTGGTTTAGGTATGTGCAAAATAGGTGGAAAAATGGCTTGGTAAATAGCATATTTTTGTCCACACGGACGTGTGTCTCAGTCGTGTGTGACACACGGTCAAATTACACTGCCGTGTGTCCCTTGGTGTTGAAATTGATATGAAGTCAGTATGCTCCACACGGGCATGTGATCGGCCGTATGGTACAAGTCAGTATACCCCCTAATTGGCACACGGCCTAGTACACGAGCGAGTGACTTGGCCGTGTTGCATAAGCCAGTATACCCTACAAGTTTGGCACGGCCTAACACACGGCCTGGCACACGGGCGTGTGTGGCCACTTCGAAGGGCACATGGGCTAGACACATCGGCGTGTGGTTAACCGTGTGACCCAAGTCAGTGTGTACCACCTGTTTTCACACGGCCTATGACACGGGCGTGTCTGGTGGCCGTGTGAGACACACCGCCTGGCCATATGGGCGTGTGTCCCCTATATGAAGTAAAATTTTCTAAGTTTCACAAAAAATTCCCGAGTATCCGGTTTAGTCCCGAACCACTCTCAATGCATGTTTAAGGCCTCGTAGGCTCGTTTAGGGGACATTATGATTATTTATGACTGGATTGTATTTGACTTGATAAATTGTATATGAAATGTATGTTTAAAAGTGTTGTAAGTCCGGTAATGCTTCGTAACCTTATTCTGGTGTTGAATACGGGTGAGAGGTGTTACTACACCTATCCAACTCAGATGATCACCTTGCTCAATTATCATGGCTAAGGATGATGATCCACATTTGAATGGGGACAGTGGATGCTAAATTTATCGAATGATCACCTTATTGAAGTGCTAAACTAATTCGCACAAGTGAATATTGAAGTGCTATTGGTGCAACAACTTCGTTTAAACAAGCATTAGAAGGCTTTCAAGTGTGTTCTACGATACATGAAGGGTGTTTGACTCTACCATGAAATATTAAACAATTAAAGAATTATGAAAAGAATATTTTTTGAATCATTATCCTGCTTACAAAGCTCATTAAAGTTTGTATTTATACACATGATATTAAAGGCAGCTAAGCTACTAACTAACTAAATTTTGTAACTATTTGCTAACTTCTTTAACCTTTCTTTAACAGACTAACTACTCAATTTCTATTATTCTAACATTCTCCTGGTTTTATGTCTTGTGTTGACCTCTTTAGTTGACTATTGCTCAAACGAATGACTCGTAAGGCATATCAAAAGGAAGAAAACTGCTTTAGAGTGATAAGTTTGGTGAGAATGTCTGCAATTTGGCTTGTTGAGGGCATAAATTTGACATGCAGGATACTATCATGAACTTTCTTTCGGACAAAGTGATGATCAATCTCCACGTGTTTAACCTTATGATGATGAGTTTGATTGGCTGCCATTGACACCGTAGAGGTGTTGTCGCACCACACTACTAGAGTATGTTGTAGATGGACACTAACTTCAGTCAACAGCTGCTTCACCCATAGTAGTTCAACAACACAATTTGTGAGACTGGGATATTCTACTTCTAAGGAGGATCTAAAAACAACATCCTGCTTCTTGAAACACCATGCAACTGGATTGGAGCCAAGGTAAATGCAGTAACTTGTAGTGGATCATTTGTCTTCAATAGTAGACACCCAGTTAGCATCAAAATAATAGACCAATTCAAAACAACCTCTGTTGAAGTATAAGCCATGATCTAAAGTTCTAATAAGATATCGCAACATACGCTTCACTGCCTGCCAATGAGTATCCTTTGGAGCATTAATGTATTGACTCAATTTTTTGACACAGATGGTTATGTCTGGTCGGTAATGTATACATACTGCAAAGTTCCAATAATGTTACGATACAAAAGACCATCAAGAAATGGGTTGCCATCTATTGCAGTCAACTTAGGTGTACCTACCACAGGTGTTGTAGTCAGTAAGGCTTCATCCATTCCTACCTTATGAAGTAATTCTAGAATATACTTCTTCTGAGTGAGATATAACTCATTTGACATATGATGAACTTCAATGCCAAGGAAGAAATGAAGATCTCACATGTCTTTGAGAGAAAACTTGCTATGTAGTTGATGAACAACCTTATCAATCTTATTGAAGGAGCTTCCTGTTATGATAATATCATCCACATAGGCCATTAGAAATAGGAATGACTCAACACTTGTTCAAATAAATAATGAAGGATCAGCTTTAGAAGCATGAAAACCAAACTGTCCAACCAGATACTCTCTCAATGTATGAAACCAGGCTCAAGGTGCCTCTCTAAGACCATATAGTACTTTGTTTAACCTATACACAATCTGTTTACCATTGACATCTGTAGTTTCAAACCCTGGTGGTTGATCCATATATATTTTTTCAGTCAAAGTGCCTTTAAGAAAGACATTATTGACATCTACTTGTCTAAGTGTCCATCCATTCATGACAGTAATAGAAAGAACAACCCTAACAATTGTAGCATGAACTACTGGACTAAATGTATCTCAAATTTCTGATCCAGCATGTTGAGAAAAACCTTTAGCAACTAGCCTTGCTTTGTATCTATCTACAGTCTCATCAGGTTTCCTCTTTATCTTGAAAAGCCATTTGCAGCCAATAGACCTCCTAAAAGGGGGGAAAGAACAAAGATTCCATGTATTGTTCTTGATGAGGGCTCCTAATTCATTTTGGACAGCTTCTTGCCAATGAGGATGCATCATTGCCTCATGAACATCAACAAGTGTAGTGTTAGATAATTGAGTTACCTTGGAATGATAGATTTTGGGTTTGAATGTGCCTACCTTGCTACAAGTAATCATAGGATGAGTATTGGCTAAATTGTGTGAGGACTGACTAGACTTTGAAGGAGCAATTGGACTAGGTTGACTTGACTCAGAAGGAACAGTATGTTCAATAGGGCTGGAATCAAGTAATGGTGCATCATACATTAGACTAGGTGTTTCACTCGAGAAGGGTTGTCGATGAACTGGATTTGAAGACTATTGGTAAGTTGAACTTGGTTGTAATTGATGTGGGAAAACGATCAATTTTGAGCTGGTTGTATGACATGGTAGGTTGCTATTGGATGATTTTGGACAATTTGAGCTAGTTCGAAATGGAAACTCGTTCCCATGAAATGTAACATGTCTTGATATATAAATTCCTCCTAAAGAATCTCTACACTTATAGCCTGTATATTGAAAGGAATATCCTAAAAAGGTACAAGGGGTGGACCTGAATTGTAATTTATTAGTGTTGTATGATCTAAGATTAGGGAAACATAAGCAACCAAAGACTCTAAGAAACAAGTAGTTTGGTTTTGCTTGGAATAGTTTTTCATAGAGAGAGGCATTACTTAGAGGTTGAGAAGGTAATTGATTTATCAAGAACATTGTACTGCTAAATGCTTCATGCCAGTAGTACAAGGGCTTCGATGCATGGGCAAGCATAGAGAGGCAAGCATGGAGAGACCTATTTCCACAATTTGTTTGTGCTTTCTCTCAACCAAACCATTCTACTCAGACGTATAAGGACATATAATTCTCTGAATAATCCCTTTTTGAGTCAAAAACCACTTCAAAGCTTGAAACTCTCCTCCTCGATCAGTTTGAAGAGCCTTAATTCTATTACCAAAACATCTCTCAACTTGTCGAAGGAACTAAGGAAACACAATTGCCATATCTGACTTTCTCTTTGAGAAGTATACCCAAGTATATAGTGTATAGGCATTTGTGAATGCTACATAGTAAGCAAAGCCATTCGAATGAACTGGGGTAGGTCCCCAAACATCAACAACCACCATTTGATGGGGAGAAGTATATTCAAAGACAACATCAGAAAATGGTTGTTTATTATCTTTATCCATGTGACAAGACATACAATCAACAATTTTATTATCACAAAATGACACATTATAATGATGCATGACTTTCTTCAATGTAGTCAGACAGGGATGGCCTAATCTAGAGTGCCATGCATTCAAAGGTACAATTTTATCAACAGTAAAACACTGAGCTGATTTATCAATCATCAAAGCCTTGGAGGCATTGGTCAGGTTAAACTTGTAAAGTCCATTATGGATCGACCCTTGCAACAGCAACTCCCTCATTCTTTAGTCACAAACTTGACACCTGTTGAGAAAGAATTCAAACAAAATTTGATTGTCCTTTGCAAATGTGGACATAGACATCAAGTTTTTAGTGATGATAGGTACAAATAAGAGAGGTCGCATGTATAGTGGACGTGAGCAAGTGAACAAGGATGATTGACCAGTGCGAATAATGGGTAGGGCAGCACCATTACCCACATATACCATACCTCGGCCACTATATGGAGTGCTTTCACTCATTGAAGCAATAGGGTGTGTAAGATGATAGGTAGCACCAGAATCTGGATACCATGCATTATCTCCCACGGTGTTAGGAGTTGTCACATAAGCTTGAGAGTTAGAGGGTGTTGTAGGGACACTCATAGTTTGTGTTGGAGAATGAAATGGATTTGTCCGAAATGGACAATAGGGATGGAATAGCCATTGGGTGGTTAGGGCACCCTATCTTTAGAGATAAAGACGGGCGTGAACTTTTTATACGTCGTATGCCTACTTTTTTTGAAACATTTCTGGTTGTTTTGGTAGACGGAGACGGAATTCTTAGAGCAAATGTCCTTTTTAGAAGGGCAGATTCAAAGTATAGTGTTGAACAAGTAGGTGTAACTGTTTAGTTCTATGGTGGTGAACTCAATGGAGTGAGTTATCGTAATCCTGCTACTGTGAAAAAATATGCTAGACGTGCTTAATTGGGTGAAATTTTTGAATTAGATCGTGCTACTTTGAAATCCGATGATGTTTTTCGTAGCAGTCCGAGGGGTTGGTTTACTTTTGGGCATGCTTTGTTTAGCTTGCTTTTCTTATTCGAACACAATTGGAATAGTCCTAGAACCCTATTCAAAGATGTTTTTTCGGTATTGATCCAGATTTGGATGTTCAAGTGGAATTTGGAGCATTCCAAAAACTTGGAGATCCAACTACAAGAAGACAAGTAGTCTGATACAAGATTGCTTTATTATTTTTCGCTTCTATTTCTATTTGTGATTTGCCATAGGCTGCTAGAAAAATCTTGATTTAAATCGTTACGTTTGAGATGTTAGAGCAAAGAAAACTCAACTGCCTTGAGAGTTCATTATAGGAGGCAAAACAAGCATAGATGAACTAAACCGAGGCATTCAAGGGGGCATTGAAGCCCCATTGCAAAACATGCACATGCTGGATTGTATAGGAGGTTGATATGTTGTACTTTTATTGTAACGGGCCAAATCTGCCCAGGCCCAACAAGCAGAAATCAAAACATCAAACAAAATAAATCCAAATAAAATTAAACAGTCCAGTTTTTTTACAAAACCAAACAGTAGGCCCAAAAATAACAAATCACAAATGGCCCAATAAAATAAAAAACCCTAAGCCCAAATAGCCCAAAATTAAATTGACTTTCAGCCAAACAGCAAAAACAGAAACCCTAGGTGCGCCGCTGTCTCCTCCACGTCAACCTCCATACACAACTAGCCTTCTCCGTACCTGCAAGCAAGACAAGAAACGCACAACAGCACAGAGACAAAAACGGTAGCGACAAAACAAAAAATAGGGTGACAAAGCATTGTATTCGACTATAAAAGCCACAAATGAATTTTGTATTTTTTTTACACACGAATATCAATAAAAAAAAACATAATAGAAATTTCTAAAGGTGATTCTTTTTTTTTCCTTTTGTTTTATTTTCAAATAGATTTATTTTGTAAATAGAAACAAAAAACAACAAAAGAAAGGTTTAGAGAAAACAAACCTTCGCGCTCTGTCGCCGGGATGAAAAGTGGTCGGAAACCAAAGGGTTTTTAACATTCGGGTCGTTTTGGTGAGGATTTTAGGAATTTCGGGCCCGAATTTAGGTTTAGGAGGTCAAAATAGTAACACGGGGGGTTTTGGTATTTTCCGGCCACCACGAACGGCGGCGCCGCCGCCGGTGGTCGGCATGATGACCGATGGCTGGACCTTTGACCGGAGTCCGGAAGGGAAGGGAGAGGTTGAGAGGATTTTTGGTTTTTTTTTTTTGAAGAAAGTTGAAAATGAAAATTTTGGAAAAATTTTTTATTTTTATAACAGTGTGAAACGACGCCGTTTCACTTTGGCCATTTAAGTGCCAAAACGGTGCCGTTTAGAGCCAACCCGCGAGCTACTCGACCCGCTCCAGGGGAATTTGCGTGTTTTTATTTTTTGGGTTATTTATGCTCCTGGTCCTTCCTCATTTTTGGGTTGTTTTAGTTTAGTCCTTTTTTTATATTTTCTTTTCTTTTAATTTTGTCGCATAGTTTTATTTGCGTTTCATTTTGGTCCCAAAGTGAACGGCGCCGTTTTGGGAAAGGGAATAACTTCCCCAATGACCCCTCCTTCTTTAAGCACATTAATTATCAATCCTATTTCGATATTATCATTAAATTTATTATGATTTTTGCCTCTAATTTTATTCTAATTTCAATATAGTCCTTTGATTAAGGGTCCGTTTGTTTCGCAGTAAAATGTTTTCCAGAAAATGATTTCTGGAAAATGATTTACTTTTCTGGAAAATGATTTACTGAAAATATTTTCTGGTGTTTGGATGAATCTGTGTAAAATATTTTCTGTTGTTTGGCAGATTTCCTGAAAATATTTTCCGGAAAAGTTGTTTTTACTGTATTAATAAATTTTAACATTAAGATAAATTTTTTATTTTCCTGAAAATAAAAGTTATACAATATTCAAATAATAACAACAATTTTTTTATTGAGAGAGATCATATTTTTTTATGAAGTATTTGAAGTATTCTTTGTTAGAAATCATGTTTTTGTTGAGATTTTTTTTTCTGTCGAGAGTCTTGAAAGGTTTACAAAGTGAGAACATCTCCGACGGAAGAAAATTTAATTCTAAAAACCTAAAAATGATCATAGAGAACTCTTCATTTTTTTATCTGAAATATTGGAAAATTTTATCAATCAATTCTAAAGATTGAACTTAAAATATACAGAGCTATAATAAATCAACAAAATGGAAAAAAAAATGTGCCTTCCAAGAATGATAAGTATATTGGCCTGCAGGCTGCATGTATGTCAGTTAGAACTTGGAAGAACCAGGATTGAATTAAAAGAATCATTTCTGACTGAAATCTTCCATGTCAACAATTTTGGCACTTCCACACTCTCAAAATGCAAAAAGAATGGACTCTCTCTTTATATAAAATTGGTGCTGACGTAAATCTGGTTAGTCGAATCAGACAGCTGCACATACTGAACCTGGCATGCAATGAAAACGATTATATAAACACGATGTATCCAAATCTCCATATAACTGATTTAAATATAGCCAAAAGACATAACAATAATAGGTACTTGGTAATTCGACAGAACATTATCGATTAATTTGATAGCATCAAATTCTGAATTAGAGAGTCGAGAAGAGATGGATCCCCTTATCTTAACCAACTAATCACCTTTGCAACTATATGCGGACACGTGCAAGGGAAAGCATGCTTGCATCTTTGTGTGTGTTTAAAAAGGAGGAAGACAAACCTGTAGACCAGGTGTTGCAGCAAAATTTCCCCTCGTGAATGTGTTGCACATCAAGCCCAATAAACCATGACCCTGCACTCACATCATCATGTGCATAGACCTAAAGAAAAGACCTACAAAATGAGAGAATTTTGAGGTCAACCGAGTGCAATCTAAAAACTGAGGCAAAAGAAGGTGTTAAAACATTTGGAGCCTACAGTATTGGCATGGTTCATTGTTTTCAATCATTCTTATAACACACATAAAAGATAAAACTAGTCAAGAGAAAAGATGCATTACCAGATTGCATCCAGGCCTTCCGAATTGCATCTCTATTCTTCTTTCGTCCAAATGTTGTGATGATACCAATAACATTTAAAAGCCTTTTCTTAGAACGAGTACCATCATTTCCAGAGTGCTCCTTTGAAACATTACCTTTTTGCTTAGCAGTAGCTAGATGCATCTGAATGGCTGATAATTTTTTCAATTGCTCCCTGGAATGCATTGCTTTATCAAATTAGATTCAATACACGGAACATAAATGTAAAAGTAATTAAGTAAAAAACTTACTTGCAAGTAACGATCTTTAGCGTCTCATAAACAGATACAGAAGAATGACCCTGAAAAAGTTTAAAAACTAAATGTCACCAAAATCCAACTGATTTGTACCAAAATAGATAATCTTCAAACTCTTAAACACCATAACTTTATATCATATTATATATAATCCAAATCAATGGCCAACAATAAATTTAATGCGAAAGTATCAAGTTTGATAGAAAATGTAACAGCAATGAAAGAAAATGCATATCATCATCCTCAAACCTAGGCATGGCCAAGAACCAGATGTACTAAATTTGAAAGCATAATCTAAAAGCTAAATAAGGCGAGATCAAGAAAACGAGAAAAGAAAATCACCTGACCAGTTCTCCTATCAAGTTCTTTAATTAAATATACTCTGCTCTCTGCCTCCTACCACATCCTACATTTAAATACAAAGCTCAAAATAAAAATTCCTCAATAAACCTAAAACAAAAAAGTTAAAAAAGAAAAAAGAAAGAACAAAAACTAACCGGCCAGCGACGTAAATCGTAGCCATCATAGCGAACATGGCGAGAAGCAAAGCAGAAATTCTAGAACAAACACAAGCCAGTATTACTTGTTAGATCAGGGGTAATACATTTTTCGCAAAAACAGACCTATTGGCAAACCAGAATCAAGAAATAAGAGATTAATCAGTCAGAAATGAAACATTAGAGAAATACCTGGATGAGATTAGAGATGAATTTTTTCAAGATTCCAAGACCCAGCAAAAGGAGAGATTCCAAGATCCAGCGAAATGAGGAACCGGAAAAGTCTAAGAAAGAGAGAAAGAGATTTGTTGGCTGAGAAAGAAAGAAGGAAGGAGAAGGAATGAAGAAGGGAAGAAGGGAGAAAGACTTACCTGGATGAAAGGAAAGATCAGGAAAATGTCTTAGGGAAAAGAAATCGGTAAGACGTTTTCCAAAATTAAGGAAGGGATTTTACCCGTGTTCTGGAAAATGTTTTCCTGGGTAATTCATTTTCCAACCAAACAAACACCGTAAAATAGGGAAAATGTTTTCCGGAAAACATTTTCCCCCTATCAAACAGATCCTAATTTATTTTATTATTTGTTTATTAATTTGTCTAATTATTCTTCTTTTTTTTAGTTAATATTATTTTTATTTTTATATCCATTATTTATCTTTTTATATCCAAATTTTAATATTTCTTTTACTAATTTCTTTTTTATTTCTTTTACTTTTAGAATCTAGCCTTATGTGTATGTGTTTTATTTACTTATTTATTATTATATTTTTATAATATTATTACTATTATTATTTTTATCATTATTTTTTAAATTGTTTTACCTAATATTTATTTATTTATTTATTTCCTTGCTTACTCTCACTTTTTTTTAATTGAATCTCTTTTAGTTTTTATTTTTTTATTTATTTTTTATTATTGTTTTTTATTTAATTGGCTTGTTTTATTTTTTATTTATCTTATTTTTATTTTTGCCCTTATTATTGTTATTTATATTATCGCATTCATTATTATTATTTCTTCATACATATTAGTACCGTAATTTATTATTACTTTCTTTTTTATTTTATCAAGCATATTATGCCGTTATCACTACAAAAAAATTTTTTAAAAAAATAGGCAATGTTTTGCATTTGGAAATCCGAAAAGTAGTTCACTAATTTTACGAGGTTTCAAATTTCTCGTTAAATTCAAATAACCGAACATCCCTTTTTAAAGTATGAACTTTTAATTAAAATATTTTAGGGAATTAAGAAAAGTCGTGTGCCTAACTTATGGAATATGGCTTCTTTCTAAAACCGAGATGATTAAATATCTTTTAAAATAAATAAAATTTTAGTGTTTATTCTCGTTTTCGGAGATCTAAGGCATTATGTCCTAACTTACGGGATATAATCATTTCTTTTCGATTAACTCGAAATAAGTCATTAATTCAGTTAAGTAATGTTTTAATAAAGGATTGTATTTCAAATCTCCTCAAATTTTCAACTTTCGATACTAAAACATTAATTAATCAAATAGGTATCAATTTTGGGCGTTATGAAGGTGCTAATCCTTCCTCGTACGTAACCGACTCCCGAACCCGTTTCCTGAACTTCGTAGACCAAAAATTATTATTTTAGTAAATTTAGACTTTTATTAAAATGATTAAATTACAATAAATTACAAGGTGATTCAATCACACCTAATAAAAAGGATTGGTGGCAACTCCTGTTTTTCGTTTTCATTTTAAAATCAAAGTCGACCCCGTTGGTTTTTTTAAAAAAAAAAAAGTGGTTTTGACATTTATAATTGGTATCAAATCGATGATAACAACGATCCATAAGATGGCCAGTTTTCCCACATAGTTGACATTGAATACGCGAGTTAGATGAGCGTCCACATCCACGACCTCGTCCAAAGGTTGAGTTGGGACGATATGTTGGTTGATGGACACTATCAGCAGAGTCAACTAGACGATTTGTAACCATATTGACTGAACGAGACACATCAACCATTGTAGCTTGTAACCTTGCTTCAGCACATGTTCATGTTCACTAATTACTTCATCACATCTTGTAAGATTATCACAATAGTTCTTTATTTTCATCAAAAAATCCTTCATCGATACATCTCCCTTTCGTTGAGAATAAAGAGCACGTCTGTAAAACATTAACCTAGACGTATTTTTGCTGCCATAAATGGTAGCAAGTGTATTCTAGATTTGAGAACTCGAATCCATACCTATGATCAGGTGAGGAAGAACACTCTAACTGACGGAAGATAGAAGCCAAGAAGCAAGTGCACTGTCTTGTTGTTCATATCGAGCAAAGTTTGGGTTTTCATGAAGAACACTATCATCATCAGGAACAAGTGTGGGAGGAGGAACCGTGCGACCATCAAGAAATTATTGCAACTTGTGAGTCTTGATGGCAAGAAGCACTTCTTGTCTCTATAGCAGGTAATTGAAATCATCAAGATGTATATTAATATTCTTGGTTAAAAAGAAACGACTATCAAAGACACCATCGGTGAAGACAGAAGCCATTGCCGGGGCAGCAGTGGAAGTCGTAGTGGAGCTGGTAAACGCTATGAGCAGTTCTTGAGGATAAAGAATTTTGATACCATGTTTGACTATACCATGAAATACTAAACAAGTAAATAATTATGAAGAGAAGATTTGTTTAATCATTATCTTGCTTACAAAGCTCATTAAGGTTTGTATTTATACACATGGTATTAAAGGCTACCAACTAACTAACTTTTGTAACTATCTGCTAACTTCTTTAACCTTTCTTTAACTAGCTGACTACTAACTGCTACTACTCTAACACTACCCTCAATCATGGGTTGTTATTCAAGGCATCCAAAGATCTTAGCTTAGTAGGTTATTCCGACTCTGACTAGGCAAGTTGCTCGGATGGTTGTCGATCTATCTCGGGTCATTGTCTTTTTCTCAAGGGCAATTCCATTGCTTGGAGTACAATAAATAAAAATACAAGCAAAAAAATAAAAAAAATTGTAAGAATCCCTTTGTTATAATTTGCAAAGAATTGCTCAAATTTACTATTATCTAATATTCCGCATATGTGAAGTATATATACAACACTATCTGCTTGCCTTTTTTACAAGCTGATGAAAATGATCACAGAATCTTGTGGTTCTGCTTTTGTGCAATTAGGCTATCTCCATTGCAAGATATGGTTCCTCCTTAATGGAACATCATTATAGTCCGTTTATACTGCTTCGACTCTTCATTTTTCTTTTTCTTTTTAATATTTATGTACGAATGATCCTCCAAATATCGGATGCATAGCCTTAACTGAATCTTACACCAAATAGTTAGCTGCTATCCATGAGATCAGCAACTGTAATTTTCCCACAATTGCTATTCTCTAGTGCATCAAACTGGTCACAGATCTGCAGAATGTCTTTCTCTGCAATTTTCCCCATCTCCTTAAGCTTGTAGATTACAAATTCAGATTTACTGCAACAAATACAGAACTAAAAGGCTTTAATTTACATTCATTAAATATCACAAAATTAGTAAATACTAAGATCAAAGAGGTGTCATGATGCTCAGATGGTTAATGTTGTATCATTTGTGATGCTTTAATATCATAGAAATTAGAAACTTCAAAATAAGTGTTTGAGTTGAAATATCCATCTTGCATCAATTTAGTCTCTATACTATTAAAAAGAATCAAGTAAGCCCAATTTGCAACGGAATTATATTTCATTTACAGAATCATTAAAACTTTAAAAATATTAACTTTTTTAGAAATAGGAGGATGATATTTTTTAAACTATAAATGTTAACTCTATTCTAGTTTGACCTTATTTGATTTTTTTGGTAGTAAAAAGACTAAATTGATCTAATCCCTACATTCACCTAAACTATTTGTATCTCCAATTACATGGAAATTTTTTAAAAAATTGAATATTTCTATATTGGAAAATCACACTTGAATCTAACATGTTCATCTTTGAAGTAGTAGGGATGTTTGAAGTACAAAGTAGATATGGGAACGATGAGAAGCCAATACCTGACGGATCCATCATTGTCGAGGTCTGCAGCAACCAAATCTCCTAGTGTCATCTTCTTCTGAAGAATCCATTTCGCAATTTTTCTGTTTCTTTTCTCAATCCTCAACTCAGTTAAGTAAAGGAAAGCCCTCGCAACAGCTAACGTGCTTACAAGCAACCACAGAACAGCAAAACACCTCCCCATTAACGTTTCAAAAGAAAAATCACCATAACCAACGGTTGTCACTGATGTAACAGCGAGATAAAAGCTATTAACCCAATCCAACTTTTCCAAAAAATGGACGGCTACCGTGCCGATGGCGATGCACCCAACGACGACTACTAATGCTAAGCTTACTTTCATTCGGATTCTCATTCTTCCTTTGGCTTTATCTATCATGTATGTTTGAACCATTGTGTTGAATTGATTCTCATCGACCGTGCTTAAAAGAACCGATTCTTGTCGGTCACAAATGTAAGTAACTAATCCGTTGAGTAATATATCAATGAATCCAAAGCCGATTAGTATGAAGAAACAAGTGAAAAGCTTAGTGAATGTTGAGTTGGGGACGATATCACCATATCCAATTGTGCATAGCGTGACCACAATGAAGTATAAAGCATCCACGGGTTTGAAAGTTTCGGTGCCTTTGAAACTTTCACTGGTTAAAAACATTAGTATACCGGTTAATATGTATATGATGAGCCAAATGAAGGCTTGACGAACGATGAAAGGAGCCGATTTCTCGGACGGTTTTCGGCCTTGAAATGGTTCCCTAACGTCGGTGAAAACGGAGGGTGCCGAGTGTGAACGACGGGTGAGTCTGGTTTTGCGGTTTTTCAAGTTGGCAAGGAGATTAACATAGGAAGGAGTACTTGGTGTTGGGATGATAGGGATGATGGCATCATTGGTGATGAGATGTGGCGGGGTGGATTGGCGTATTTTGGGGAGTAATGGTTGATCCATATTGCTTTTTGAAATTGTATGGCCATTAAAAAGTAATAAGATTAGCGAAATGGTAACCATTCGAGTGTGTCTGTTCAGCTACATGGATGATGGGAAAGTTGTGGAAGTGAAAAGTGTTAAGCTAATAGTCAAAGTGAAGCCAATATGAAGTTAAAAGGGTTTGGTTTAGTTGGTGGATTCATCTAACAGTCATAATCAATGCTTTGAAACCAACCATTCAACCTTCACATTAAACATCTCTTTTTACTTCCCTGCTTTCTTGGACTGGAGATTGATGTAAGCTTTTATCATCACCAACTTGCTCACTTTGACTTTTTAATTGTTGTCTAAATTACACTAATAGTCACTCAACTATAAAAAGTTACAAAATGATCACTCAACAATTTAACTGTCTTCTTTGTTCACCCAACTATCTTAAATTTCTGGGTATTTTCATTTTTAAGTTAGCCAACTGGTAACCAAAAAAAAAAAATTGGATAATCAGATGATCATTTTATAAATTTTTAAAATTGGATGACCAAAAAAGAAATTTACTAATAATTGGATGATTATTAGTGTAATTTACCCTCGATTATTTTACATTTAATTAGTCATAGTGATTTATTACTTTTTAAATTCACCAATCACGAGAATTATATTGATTGAATTGTAATTATTGTTTGCACCTAATTATATCTTGTGATCCACTTTGGAGCTTTGATAAAAGGCAAAAGTAATATTCATTATATAAACTATCAACAAATTCACTAATTACATGAAGTATACATGTAAGCTGATTTTTAATCAAAATGATTGGATTACGCCATTTTCTTTGAAATTTATTAGAATAGATCGATTTTAGAGAGTGTGTGTGAAAACGTATTTAGCTGTACGTGTATTTAATGGATTTTGTAGAAAAACGCTTCCAGCTGGACGCGCTTTCTTACTAAGTCAGCAAAGCGCGTCCAACTGGACGAAATTTTGGATCCCAAACTCTCCCATTGTCAAACCCCCTTCAAAATTGTCCCTCACCCCGGAATTGGTCAGATATCTCAGGATAACATTTTTAGAAATATGCATGGTTTTTTAGCATATTTACTCGTTCATCTAAGGGTGAGTAAAACTCGATTTGATTCAAATAAGTAATTTGAGTTTCGAGTTCGAATCGAGATGAATTTTACAATTCAAATAATTCGAATAACAAGTTGGTGTAAATATCCTTTTTGGTCCCTACCAATTTTAAAAATGAACAAATTGATCTCTCTCAACAAAAATTAATAAAAAAATTACACTGGTAATTTTAAACATTCCAAAATTTATATTTTTTAACAAATATAAAAATTATAAAGAATCCTAAAGAATATATTAAAAGAATTTAAAAAATCTACAAAACCCCTAAAACTAAAAACCTTAAAACCCCTAAATCGATAGGTGAGAGAAAATAGGGGAAACATGTCTAATTGACACACTTTGCTGCATTTTCCTGCAAAATTCATTAAAAACAAATTCAACTAAATATGTTTTCACACACTTTCTTTAAAATCAACCTATTCCGATAAATTTTAAAAAGTCTTTCTTAATACGATAACTTTTGGTTAAAAATAAGTATATACGGGTATATCACACAGTAATTCCTATATATATAAAAGTAAACAACTCTGCGTCAAGGAAAAAGTATAAAAAAAAAAAATTCTTTTATTGTATTTTGACACCAAAAGTAATTCAATAAATACTAGCAAAATAAGTAAACCTTTTTATAATTACAAAAAAATCTTGATTTCTTAATGTGTTAGGTTGATAAAGTATAGTCACTATCGAAACCATTTTTTTTAAAAAAAAATAGGGTCGGCTTTAAAAATGAAAATGGAGTCGCCACCAATCCTTTTTTGAGGTGTGATCGAATCACCTTGAGATTAATCGTTAAAACATTTTGATTTATTAAAACGATGATTTTGGCCTACAAAATTCGAGAAAACGGATTCGAGAGTCGGTTACGCACGAAGAAGGATTAGCACCCTCGTAACGCCCAAAATTAGTACCTAATTGATTAATTAACGTCTTAATGTCAAAAATTTGGAAAGATTTTAAAATACGATCCTCTTCATTTAAAAGAAAACTTGAATGAATTAAATTGGATGCTAAGACCCTCTTATTTCGAAGAAGTAAAATGTCACGCCCAGTGAGTTAGGATATGATATTTCAAATCCTCGAAACTAAGCTTGTCTTTTGACTTTTAAAACTCATGCATTTAAATTTAGGAATGATATTCGGTTATTTGGGTCAAATGAAAAATCGGAACTCAGTAAGTTAGGACACAATTTCTCGAAATTTCAAATACAGAATATTGCCTTTATTTTTAGAAATCCTTGCCTCGAGATAACAAAATGTCACATCCAGTGAGTTGGGACATAACATTTTTGGATTCTCAAGGATAAGCTTTTATTTAACTTATACGCTTTAATTTTAAAAAAATATAATTGGCTCTTTAGGTTCAACAAGAAAAATCGAAACCTAATAAGTTAGGGTAAGATTTCTCGAATCTTAAATTACAAAAAAAATGCTTAATAAAAATTTATATATCGGATAAAGATTAATGTGACGCAAATTTGTAGTAATAATGACATAAGATGCTTGATAAGGTATAAAAATCATGGTATTAGCATGCATAACAGGATTATAATGAACGCATTAAATAACAATAATAAGAGAAAAAATAAATAAAAAGGTAAATAGTAATAAAATAATAAAACAAACTAGCAGTCTATGAAATAAAATAATAAGAAAGTAAATGAACAAATAAAAACTAAAATTTAATAATAACTACTAATGAATTAAAAATATAGAAACATTGAGTAGTTTAAAAATACTAACAATGATGAAAATAATGTTAAAATAATAATACGAATAATAAAGGATCTAAAGTTGAAAATTATTTAAAAATATATAAATATAATAAATAATAATATGATAAATGTATTTACAAATACTAAATAAATATTAAAGAAATAATAGTAATAAAACAATAGTTAATTAATAACGATACGTAAATAATCATAATAATATGCTAATAATAATAATAACAATAGAAATAGTAATAATAATACATTGATAAGAATAATAATGTGACAGTAATGACAAATAAAATCAACACACACAAAGAAAGAAAATGTAATTAGTAGTAATAATATTAAATTAACTAATGAAATAGCAACAATAACAAAGAGAGGGACTCAATCGAATCTTTTAATCAAAACTTGGGGAAAATCAGAAATAAAAAGAAAGGGGAAGGACTGGATTGCAACGCGCAAATGAAATGGAGGGACCACGGGCATAATTACCCCAAAAGTTGAAAAAACACGCGGATCCCCTTTCGGGTCGGGTCGCGCGCACAGGTCAATGAGCTAAACGGCGCCGTTTTGGCATTGAAAGAGCCACAGCGAAACGACGTCGTTTCACACTTCTATATAAACAAAAAAAAATATTTTAAAACTTCATTTTTAACCTTTACTCAAAAAAAAACTGAAACTTCTCTCAATTTCTTCCCTTTTCTCCGGCCAACAAGGCCACCGTCTGTCCGTCATGGTCGTCGGCCGACAACGGCGGCTGGAATCTGAAAAACAGGGTATTTTGACTGTTTCTACCTCCCTGTTCCGAATCCGACCTCAAATCACCCAAAAACCTTTCGAAAACGACCCGAGTGAAAAATAACCTTTCAGTTTTCTGGCCACTTTTCATCGGAAGTGGCTACCTCAACCGTCCCCAGTGACAGAGCTTCGAAGGTTTGTTTCTTCTAACCCTTTTGTTTTTTTTTCCTTTGCAAAATAAAAAAATAATTCGAAAATAAAACGAGAAAGAAAAAAAGGAATCACCTCTTTTGAAACTCTTTTTTTTTCTATTCTATTCTTTTGATATTCGTTTTTTTTTGTGTGTCCGTAGGGAAAAAAATATTACAAAGGTTTTCCTTTCGATCTTATAGCCTAAAGAAAGAAAAAAATGTAAAAATACATTATTTTGTTATTTTTGTTGTCGTTGTTTGTCCTTTACAGGTACGTTGCGTGCGGTGGGCAGAGGTACGGAGGCCGTACGTGGTGGCGACATGGAGCGTACGGAGGTGGAGTGCGCTAGAGGCTGTTGCTACGCACCTAGCTAGGGATTAGGGTTTAGTTTTCTGATTTTGGTTTAGGTTTTGGGCCATTTGGGCTTAGGGTTTGGTTCGGGCTTGTTGATTTGGGCATGTGTTGGGTCTTGTAAAAAGGATTGGATTGTTTAATTTATTTTGGGTTTGTTTTGGTTAATTAGTTTAGGCCTCTTATTAGCCCAAGCTAAAATTGGGCCTTACAGTTACATCGTAATTTCTTATGTTATGTGTAGTGATATAATTTATAATTAAACAACTACATAATTTTAAATTCTAAGTAAAAATATTAATTATTATAAAAAATTGTTCATAATACTTGAGAAAAAAATTGTAAACAAATAACAAAACTTAAAATTGTTCAAGAAAATATTCGACAATACGGTTAATAATAAAGTTAATAAAAAAATAAACATTATATGTAATTTATCTTACTACTCTAGTATTCCATATCTGTTGGGCTATTAATAGTTGTTCAAGTGCTGAGTGAAATTTACACTTTTGTTTTAAGTGAATTTATGTAACACCCCTAACCTTTCTTGTTGTCAGATTAGGGTCACATGCATTACTAACCAATCAGAACATTTAATTTCATCGCAAGCAATGGTGCAATCTAAATAATAACATCACATGATACAGGAGCAATGTATAATAATTTAATATTTCCATAATCGTGTCTTATACAATTTAATAATGAATCATGCTATATCATACCAATTCGGAGTAAAAGTTACTCTTACGGTCCTTAATACAAGTTTACGAGACCTAAAAATAGTCTATAAATAGGCAGGGACTAATTTGAAACAATTCCAGAAGTTTAGGGTGAAATCTCAAAATGCCTAGAAACATGGGACACACGACTGTATGGCCAAGCCATATGGAATGCCTCAGACCGTGTGACTTTCAAAGTTGGGACACACGGCTGTGCCCCAGCCCGTGTAACTCACTAACTTGAAACACACAACCATGTCCCAACCCGTGTCTTTGTTCGTGTAACTCACTAATTTGGGTCACACGGTCGTGTGTTAACCCGTGTGGAAACTACACTTATACTATTACTCTACACGTTCAGGGCACAGGCCCGTGTGTGTTGCCCATACGGGTGACACACGGCCGTGCGACAGACCGTATCCCAGGCCGTGTGTACCTAAATGTACCTTAAAACTCAAGTTTACCAAATTGTGTTTACTTGGACACTAAGCAACCAATTCACCGGCCATTTAACCTATTCAAAACTCGATTAAACATGCTTAAAACAAGTCAAAACAATCATCCTAAGTGTCTAATCAATGTACCCTTATTGGTACCACATTTTGTATCTTCAAAGATATCAATAACACATCAACCATTTAAGACTTTCATTCATACCAAATTTGCCAATATTGAACTAACATCTAGCTACTTTGGATATCAAGCTTTAAGCTAAAAACACATACCAAAACCTTAGGCCAAGCTAACTTACCAAATATAGCTTCAACTACAATCATATATATATATACAAATGACCATTATTGAACTAGAAAACCAAAATATCAACACATTATAAACCACCTCAACAAAGGACCTCCTAGGTACATGCCATTACAAAATATAACATCACCACACTTGAACTCGAGATCGCTGTTGGATGCTAAGTCAATGATAGGCTGAAAGTACCTAACTTGTGCACGGAAAACAAAACTGTACGCTGAATATAACTAAGTGGTATTTCTATAATCCGAACAATTTAAACTTGATATGAATAGTTAAGATATAATGATGCAATAAGTAATGTTATAAAACATATGTATCAAATCAATAATTCCATCATACTCATTCTTTATTCACATTCAATAGAATTCACAAGTTTTAGTACATGGCAATAGTATTTCATATGGCATTTGAGAAACCAATTCATTCAATGGCATATTTCATCTCGACTTCCAATTTATGATTTCATTTCTCATAATTTAATCCATATTCACAATAATCTACCATTTCATATTTCATTTCACATCTCATTTCCATTTCTCAACCATGTCATTTCAATATCAAACACATCGATTTTATCGTTTATTTTCCCTATTAACACGACTCAAACTCAGACGGATACACGGATCCAACCAACACACCAGTTTGGCACCTAGTGCCTCATTGGATAAATCTGAAGTAATGATTGTGCCCAGCGCTATATAAGTTGACACCCAGTGTCTCATCGGTTAAACCGAAGCAAATTGGCTCCCACTGCCTCATCGACTCAAGGTCGAAGAAATCCCTGAACTTTTCCTATCCTATGGCATGCCATCTATATCCGACTTAGCCTAAAACAGTTAATAGGGTTTCGTTTCACTTTTCAATACATCAAATGTCCTAATCTTATATATATACATTATCACATATATTCAACTCAATATTCACATAAGCAACACATTTCATAATATGCAAAATTAGTCCATTCCAATCAACTATGGATTTAATTTAATCTCAAAGTACAAGAGTACTCACCTCAAATGCTTACCATACATAACAATGCAATATGCAATAGTTTATAACTCAATTCAGATTTTAGAAACACAAACTATATATTCCGAGCTACTTGACATCGACCTTGTCATTCCCCCTTCTTACTCGAGGATTCCGGAACGACGTTTGTTACGGAATAAAATAACTAAAATAAATTAATAACATACCACTCAATTCACAAGAATTTCAATTTTACTATATTTTGTTTAATCCTCAATTTAGTCCCTAAATCGAAACTAATTTTAATATCCATATTTAACCTCAAATTTTTAAATTAATTTCACTCTAAACTAAATTTAGTCCCTATTTTCTAATTCTACTCCTTAATTTCAAAATTTTCTCAATTTAGTCCTTATTGCTCAAAATGAACAATTAATTCCACAATTTAGTCATTTTCCACTTCTAACTTAAAAATCTATCTATTTAGCCCTTAATACTTAAACTATTCAACAATAGTAACATTTAAAATATTAAACAATACTAAAAATTACAACAAGAGTCTACTAGCCCTAAGTTTCGGATTCCAAAAAGGTAAAAATTACAAGAAAATGACTAAATTACACTAACTAATTTGAGCTTGAACTCCTAAAGTCCCTAACCGTGCGTTTCTTCTTTCTTTTCTCCTCTCCCAAATTGTTTTGCATGTGAAATATAAGAAAGAAATGGCTTTTTGTTTTGTTTTTATGGGTTATCCATTAATATTATTATAACTTAATATATAACATATATATATAATATACACAAGCATATTCATTAAAACATGCCCGGTCACTATCCCACCATTTAATTAATAGTATAATTGCTACTTTAGTCCCTTTAATTTATTTCAATTTATAATGCAACTTTTAGCCCTTACGCAATTTAGTCCCTATACCTTAATAACTTCTAACTTCATACAATTTACCTATCCAAAGTTTAATTCGCTACTAAACTATATTTGTAAATATTTAATAAAATATTCACGGGTTCGGTTTACGGGAATAGAGTTTCTAGCTTCACTTTCTGATACCCCTAACTAACGGTTTGTTACAAATTACTAGATTTATTAGTGGTTTTTAGTGTTTGGGAGTTTCATTGGTGTTATATTTGTGTATTTTTAGTTAGTTTCTTATGTTTAGTATGGGCTATCTTCATTTGTGTTTAAATATGTAGGTGAAAAGGAAAAGATGGAGAAGTCAACACAAGGCTAAGACTGTTTAGGAGAAGTTGAAAAGGATGGAAAGCTAGCAATGGATGAAACAATGATTATTCATGTCTCGCGTATATGAAAATGAGTAAAAAATTAAGGACATAAACCCATGGAATCAAGTTATAGCATATTTTGTACAATGAAATAGTCTATAATAAGTATTCTAAGGATTGTACCCTCTGGGAGAAATATGCACAAGTCTCTGCTCAATTAAATGCTTAAACACTAGTAAGCTAAACTACTGATCTAGCTGAATTCCAAATTATTGATACGATTGTAAAGCACTTCATTAACTCTATACTAAAGGCGCTTAATAAACCCTAAACGCTAACAAACCACTCACAGGTAACACCCCACACTCATTTCGATGCCTAGTACGAATAGGTGTCACTGGATCATGTATATGTCAAGCATTTCGGAAGAGTTTAAAACTTTAAATTTTGAAACATTTTTATAAATTCACTAAATTAAGATTGGAATAAATTGGGAATTTTTAGAATCACTTTAAAATCTTTTGGAAGTGGTTCAAGGGTGACCGAGGTTGTTTGAGACCAAAATGAATTGTTAAGGGTCAAAATAAGCCAAAACAAAGCAGTTGGCTTGGACTTAAGTAGAGGTATCAATACCTCTGAAGAAAGATCGATACTTCTGCTAAGTACTGTAACAATTTGCTCACTTTCTCAGTCGAACTAATATTACTAACCTTTGTTCTGATACCTTAAGCCCTTAAAGCAAAAATTAAGCTACTTACTTCAATGTTTAATACTTAAATGCATGGTACTGAAACCTTGGGGCAGGGAGCAAAACTATAAGTTTAAAATGCTCAAAAATCATCTTCAAATACGACCAACTCATATCAACACTTTAAGAACTACTGAAACCATATGAATAGATACAATAAAATCATCAAATTATTTTCAAACTTCATCATCATTAGATAGATACCTAATTTAAGTTTAATAACTATTTCATGCAAGGGCTCCACTAGCAAACTATGTACAAAAATCATGATATTCAAAAGAATAACATTCTTACTTTCGAGACCATAAAAGCAATATGGAACTTAAGTACATACATACATACATACATATATGACCATTGACTCATAAGTATATGTTCACTAAGACATAATTGAACACATATACACATATTTCATACTCTTCAAGTCTTGTCAGGGATGATGCGATCCGAGAAGGCAATTTAATTTCATGAACTCAACTCGAAAATCTATGCGCAAAAAAAAACGATACATTAAACATAAAGCTTAGTAAGAAACTCAAAAAAGTACTCATTTACTTTGCTCCAAAAGCAAAGAAGTATGCACAAGTAGGAATAAAAGTTATACTTTGAACATTAGCAAGTATAAACATGAAAGTTCATTCATCATAAACAAAATTGTATTGTAAAGAGTATTAGTTTCATATTTTAATTTATTCAAATCCACACAATTATCAATAAACTTATTAATTTTATGCTACGTTATCAAACCAATTTATAATTCCATTTAATATATAACCTTTGATAATCTTAGTAAAATAAAATTTGGACATTTGGAACTCTCACCCAAATTCCTCACATATGGTACTAAATGTGCATCTATCCTTAACCTATAAAAAGCCTTAAGAATACACCTAAGTGTTGTGTCAAAAAGGTGCCATATTATATCATCATTCGAAGGATTGCAATTTAATTTCTATTAAACTATTCTACCAAATTGAGAAGGCAATATTTTTATCAATACTTAAATTCTTAATAGTATAGTCTTTCATATATATATATATATATATATAACATGCTTACCACTACACTTATTTAGCAAATCTTGTAACACATAAACGAGAAACAAAAGGTTTTAGTTATACATGAATCGTGACATTTCCTTTGCTTGCAATTGGCTTTTCGGAAGCTTTGACTTATTAAAATTTATTTTATGTGTTACCATCTAGAGTACTATTTAAAATAATTTAAAAATATGTTTAAAGTTTTGAAAATGTCACAAATGGTTTGTAAGAGATTTTATTAGATCGATTAAAATATGATTTCTTATAAAAAAATGTTAAAGCAAAGATAATGTCATTACACTTTTACATTTTTTAAGTTTAAAAACCAAAATGAAGTTAAGTGTCAAGTTTAAGGTATAAGTACAAAAGTGGATTTAATTGTCAAGTTTAAGGGTAAAAAAGACATTAACCCTGTTTTTAATTCTTTTTTCTTTTTTCTTTTTTTCTAATAATAATTTAATTATAGTATATAATAAAATCACTATAAAATAAGGCTAAAGTTAATCAAATTTATATACAATCCGAGCAAAAGATGGTTACCAAATGTTGTATCATATTTCTTTGTTGTTAATTGGGCAGAACCTTGATAAAGACCATCTTGAATATTTCGATATTAGAAACATTTATTCATCTTCTAGTCCTTGAATTGAAAAGTTATATTTTTTTTGTTTTAAATTTACGATAATACATAGTTTTAATCATGATGATCATAAGAACAAATTATTTCTTCTTCTTTTTTATAGGTTTAATGCTGAAAATATGAGTATTTCAACTGTGAAGTTTGTGTGTGTGGACTAAAAACTATGGAGTTATGGTATAAAGGAAATTTTAACATAAGACACGTAATTCCAGCTCGAGCTCATCCTTGATCATGGAAATCTATAAATGAGTTTAATTAAACTCAAATTTGAGCTCTAGTATAGGAAAGGAGAAATGAGCTTGTGCTCACGTAGTCCGATTGTATCTCGAGTCAACTTTGAGCTTAAAAATTGATGTTCGATTGACCTCGAGTTAAGAATCACGCCCAGAGTTTTGAGTCGAGCTCGAGCCATTACGCCCCCTTAATTCAGTTGAGAAAACAAATTATCAAATGTCAATGAGATGAGATGAGATGAGATGAGATGAGATGAGATGAGATGAGCTAAAAACAAAAAGTCTAAATAAGCACTTCATGAAGTACTTGGCAAAGCTCCAACCTGGTAATGCAAACTTGAAACACCTTTCTTGCTTCAGTAACTTCAGTAATTTATCAAACCCTAATCACATATAAATATTTTCATTGAAAAGAACATCTAATCTTATCTATATTGAAGTATTCTTGGGTCCATAGAGAAAGTTCCAATAATGGTTAAGCATATGATCGGTGGGTGTTACTTTATCCCCTTTTCCAGTACAGAATATCGCATATGCATCTGCAGCATACCTGGTCACCGAAAAGGGTCACTGGAAAGGTTACAATCTAAACTGCTTTCGCATGGAAAGAATGGGATCAACAAGATTGGATAGATAACTTACTTTCCGACACCGTGCAGCTCAGTCACATGAGTCCATTCCTTCCATAAATACTCCTGAGACATTCGTTGTATCATCTCCGCCCGCTTTCTTTGAAGACCAAGAGTTTTTATAGCCTTTTCTATCTCCTCAGTGGCAACCTCAGTGGCCGTTTTTGCATCAGGGCACACAGTGAAGAAATCAGATAATACTTTTCTAGTCTGCAATCAATGTAACAATTGTTACTTTGACCGTTTTTACCATCCATGCTAGAAATATCAAAATTTGACGTCCCGTTGCATATTAACACGACAAAGTTCTGCAGCCAGTGATGAGACTGATAAAATGATCAAGATCTGCTATCCATAATAACTAAGTGAGAATCTCATGAAAATCATATTTCAATCTGTTTCCACCTTCCAACTGATACAATCTACCCGCAATACTATTAGCAAATACAGGCTTCATTAAATGTGGTTATATCATATAGCCCCACCTAATATGCTTCCAGCATGAAACTGCTCAGATGACAGAAAATTAAGCATGACAGTTTCTTAGCTACACAACATCCAAAAGTAAGGAAGAACTAGACTTTCAGTCAAGGGGCTGCACACTTAAACCATGAACAGCAGGGAGGAATACCAATTGGAAGAGATGGTGATGGCACCCCTTTGGAGAGAGAACAAAACTTCCTACACAAGGATAATTGCCTTCTATATTGTTTTCTACATTTTATTCTTAGTTTTGTTCTCCATTTTGTCAAACAAAATGATTTCCACAAGGATGGTAGAACAATCTCATAAATGCTTAGGCCTAAGGCTAGGATCAATGACTACCAGAGAGACCTTTTAGCCTAAGGCAGGCTTATTGAAACATAGCCCTCTCACAAACCACACAAAAACACTGCACTTTTTTCGGTCATTATTTCTTTTGTTCTCAAACCCCAGCTTCAAGCCTTCAATTATAAACAAAAACATAACTTCACAATGGAGATCCATTTTGATTAGGGGCCATAACAAGTATAGTTTCTTTATGTAAAAACCAGCCTTGTTACAGAATACCTCAGGAAAGTGCTTCCCCTTGAACTGAAAAATAAATGTAACTTCCCTATAGGGTCACTGATGTATATTTTAAAAATAAATAGATGCATTCAAGGCTAATTATCCCCCTAACAAAGGCATATATAATTGATCCACTCATCTCGGCAAAAAATAAAACACGAAAACAGTGACTGCAATGGACTTACATAATTGTTGTTATGACATGATATGTGAAAGCAACATTGATGCTTGCATAGGGAACACTATAAGTCCTAAGGGCAAGACACCTTCCTAGTTCTTAGGCTCAAAGTGGCAAGCCACTTCAGGTAAAAGTACCATAGAGGCCCCTAAAGTAGGAGTCAGGCTGCATTTTGCCCCATCTACTCAAAAAATGGGTAAGTTAGTCCTTATATGTTAGATCAAAGAACAAATTGATCCTACTTTTACAATTTTAATCATTTCAACTGTTAAAAACTGGTCTTTGTACGTTAGCATGACATACACGTAGCATACGTGCCACAGTCTGGTTATTCTGTTAGGCACACCAGTTTTTAATAGTTCAAATAGATGAAATTTTTCACAAAAAGGACTAGTTTGTTCTATAATCTAATGTACAAGGAATAATTTGCCCTTTTTTTTGTAGAGGGGGCAAAACGCAATCTGACTCCTACTACAACGGCCTCTAAGATACTTTTACCTACTTTGCAGCTATGATGGAAGACATGGAAATATATTGTGGTCAACAGCCATTGATAATTGTCGAGGTGTAATTCACAAGTGGATTCATATGATTTAACTTTTTATTCAAATAAATAAACAAATGAAGGGAAACCATAACCCCGAGAGAAAAGAAAGTAAAGCAACAGCATCTGAAAAGGTTCCGCAACAAGCATTATTAAGTAAAGAAACGCAATATTTGAATAAGATATTTGACTGAAAGAAAGAAACCTGGTTCCCAGTTGTTCTATTGAGAAGCATACATATAACCAAGACCCTCCAGGGGTCATGTGTATGATCCTCTTGGAGAAGTGGAGCATCAGAACGAGGAGGGATCCATGTATTATCGACAGTTTTTCTTTGGTAAGCCTCATCTCTCTTCTGAGAAGCAGAAAGTAAAGGTTTAACTTCATCCGTCTTCCTTGGTTTTCTCAAGCTTTCGTTGTTCTTCTGAAAATAGGGGGACTGTTTCAACACTCTGGGTTTTATTTTCTGATTCTCACTCGTCTTCTTTTGCTTTTCTTCGCTTGACTGGAAATAAGGAGAGACCTTTACAACTTCCGCATCTCTCCTCTGCTTTCTATTCTGTTTGCTAAAGTTTTCCCCTTCCTTCAAAAGCTTTTCATTACTACAACCTTTGTACACAACTTGCGTAATTGACTTGAGCTGCCTTTCGCAGTTGCCTTGAAAATACGGTGAAACCTTTCGTACTTGCACATCTCCTATCTTCCTCTTTCCATTCCTTTTGCGCACAATCTCAGGTTCCTTCAAGACCTTTTCCTCACCATGATCGCCCTCGTATACAAATTGGGAAAGCACATGATCAAGATTTCTAATCTCTTTGCCCCCGACGGCATCACTTTCATTGTCACCTACAATTCTTTCCTTCATCACTAGTCTCTGCCCTTCAATTTTCTTCGACTTCGGCATTTAAGAACTACAATTCAACCATAAACACTTTAGAACAGAATTAGGGAAACAAGAAACCCCAACATGATATACATACATACATACATACATCCATTCATTCATATATTCATATATACACTTCAAGAATTGGATCCAAAATAACATTTGGGAAACAAGAAACCCTAACATATGGAAACAAAACCAATTCATTCCACCTGAAAGATATCTGAAATCAAAGGAAGCCAAGGATCAACTTAAATTCATGTCTTTGAAATTCATTACAGAAGTACGAGAGCACCAACTTTCATTGATCATCACATAATCTATATAGAAGAATCAAAATCCTTAAGAATTAGAAGACAAACACACAAATTTCCAGCCATTTATAAGTTGGAAAAAGAGAATATTAAAGGAGAGATATGTCCAAATAACTGACCTCAAATGATGAAGAAAGTGGCATTTTAGAGCGTTATGAGACAAGTGAGGGATTCGCCCGCGGAATTCGCGGCTAATAAGGCACTGATAATTCAGAGTCGTCGGCAAAGACGAAAGTGAACCAAATCAAACCACCAAATGAAAGAAAGTGAAGGATCGGTGATTGGTGATTAGTAGGTTACCATCAACACCAAATTAACACAAAACCAATCCATAAATTTTACGTATAAGGAGGAATGCAGTAAGGATTCCCGTCTGGGAGGATCATTAAAAAGGTAGGGAAAAAATGTAAGTTATTATCGTTATTAGGTGAAAAATAATTTATGAAATAGTAAAGTGAATATAAAAGTCTTTTTTTCTTTTTTGAAATTTATAAAAATATTCACAATTTTTTTAGTTACTTCTACAATTTTTTGTTGTTGAATTAGAACAAAACCCTAATATCAATGCGATCTAAACTCAAGATGGAATGATGAACATCCTAATTATCCAGCTAACTCACGGAGTTCAAAAAAATCATTAAATTTAACCTTCTAACTTTATTTAATTTTATTCTTTCAATATTTATATATTCTATTAATTTAGTTTTAATCTTTAAAAAATTAATAAATTTAGCCCTCAACTTTATGTTTTCTGTCAATTTAATTTTTATTTCTTAAAAATTTTAAAAAATTATTTCTCTATTGTTGACAATATTTTACTTGCTGCAAATAGCTTTTGGTATATTGCGTGAGACGGAAGCTTTTCTCTTAAATAACTTCGAAATGAATGTGATAGGAATTGAAATATTCTAAGATAGATCACAAAGTTTGTTAGGATTATCTGAGTAAAACTATATTGAAAAAGTTCTAGAGAGATTTAAAAGTATAATTGTTTCACAGAAATTGCTTCACTATAAGAAGGGGACAAATTTAATCTCATGCAATGTTCAAAGAATGATGCGGAACGAAAGAGAATGAAATCTATTCCTTACGCTTTTGTTGTGAGTAGTTTAATGTATGTCAAGATCTACATAAGACTCTATATTAAATTTGCAGTTGAGATTCTCGGCAAATATCAAAATAATCTTGGAATTGATTATTGGAAGGCTGCAAAGAAAGTTGATGATACCTATGAAGAACAAGGAATTACATGCTCATGTATAAGAAATCTAATTAGTTGAAAGTGGTTGGATATTCAAATTCAGATTTTGCTAAATGTCTTGATGGTAGGAAGTGCACTTTTGACTATTTATTCATTAAATGATGATGTCATATCATGGAAAAGTATTAAACAATCTGTCGTTGCATCATTTATGATGGAAACAAAATTTATGGCATGTTTTGAGGCTACAATTCATCCATTATAGTTGTGGAGCTTTATTTCAAGACTTGGGATATTTTACACCATTACTAAGCTGCTGAAATTTTCTCCAAGAGAAACATATTCTAATGTGCAAAATATATGGAATTAAAATTTCTTATCATTAAGAAGGAAGTTCAGAAACAAAAAATTCTATAAAGGACATTAAAATTGATCTCATGATTGCAGATTCGTTAAGTAGAGTCTTACAACCAAAGACATTTAAAGAACACATACATAAAGTGGGTCTTGGTTGTATTGGTAGATGATATTTTATGATAATGTGACATTCCGAACTTGACATAAATTTTGAAATTATTTGAAACAAGAAAATAATTATAAGATATTATTGTGATCATGCATGTTACTTAAAACCTATTATATTGAGTTGTAATGTTATAGTATATGAAAGAAAGTATGTGACTTAAACTATATACAACCTTCCTAATGTCACGGACTTAGATTTTTCCCACGCAACCTATGCGGCCTTAGGTAGTTTCTTCACCCAAAAACGCCTAAGTTAGCTTAACTCCCAACAATTGAGGATTCAACAAAATTTCTTTGAGGCACCCACAAAGAACAAGCGGAAGAACGAAAAGTGAAAGAACTCGAAAGATGAACAAAGACACAGAAAAGCAACAATACTAGAAAAAGAGTTTTGAGTGAATGCTCTCAAAATTCTATTACTCACTGAATGAATTACAATGAGGGGGAGATGCTTCTATTTATAGTTGAGCATCTCCAAAATCAACGGTACAGATCAAAGTATATCAATAATTAAGATTAAAAGCTATCTACAAATCAAATCTCTAATATTGCAAAATCGTATCTTCTAAAGGTTACATATCATATCTAGGATCACATATCTTTGAAGATCACGTTCCATATTTGCCAAGCTTTATAGATGGGCCTTCAATCTCTCCAAGCAACGGGCCAGTCCGGTTGGGCCAAATGACCTCCTTTAAACATGTTGGTTCACATAAGTGCGCCATGGTTGCGAGCTCCCATGCGCAACCCATGACACCTAACTCACAGTTGCAATTCACTATAATACGGTAATAATGATGAGTGTTATTTTTTGTTATGCACACTCAACGTTTATTCTATTAAAATTTATGTTTTGGGATAATATATAATATGGTAAGAAAATGTAATGTTCTTTCCATTTGTTACTTGATAGAGTTAAAAGAATGAAAGAAAATAAAATAAAATAAAACATTTGAAAATGCAAAATCTTAAACTAACAAACATCTCTCTCCCTCTCTCTCATTTTCTCTCCTCTCATCATTCTAATTGGGAAAGGGTCGATTTTTATGTATTAGGATGAAAAATGACTATTTCTCCTATTTTCTTTCTTCTCACTTTTCTTTCTTAGGAAGCACACTCAAAAATTATTTTCTTTCCACTTTTTCATTCCTTCCTTCCACTCCCCTACTTTTTCACCCAACCAAGTACACTTGAAAAATGAAAGAAAATAAAATAAAAACATTTGAAAAATACATCATTTTGAACTAACATACGCATCTTTCTCATTTCTCTCCTCTTATCGTTCCAATTTAGAAGGATAAATTTTCATGCATTATGATGAAAAATAATCATCTCTCCTATTTATTTCCTTATTGAGTATGATGCAGATCATTTGTTAGTTAATATATATATATACAATGCCTAGAACTACCTATAACCCTTCCCCAACTGTTAAATATGAAGATAAATGCATTTCGACACACTCAAACTCCCATTTTCCTAATATCAATTAAATTAAGACTCAATTTATTCTTAATTATACCAGCAGTTGGCTAAAATCCACCCATTGAACTCCATAATGTTGCTTTTCAGTTATGGGACACACTTATGGCCGAAACATTAAGGAAAGAGAAAAGTGTCTTGTTTATTAAAAAAAGGAAGAAGCTGTTTTTGTAACTCTAAAGAGAGGAAGTGTTATGATTTGTACGAAAAGTCAACGACATCTTGTTTAACGTTGGGCTAAAAAATGGTCAGAAACACTTCCAGAATTTATGTTCTTTTGTCAATTACTACCACATTTGGATTCTCAGGCATATAATTTATCTAATCCAATCTTGTAATTTTATTTTTCTTCTAAGGATTTCCTTTTTACTAATTAATTTATCTTTTAACTTACAAATTTATTTATTTTTCTTCTAAGGATTTCCTTTTTACTAATTAATTTATCTTTTAACTTACAAATTTATATTTAAATTATGTTTTTTTTCTCATTTTAATACTTTTTTTTAAATTGGTACTTTCATTAGTCAAAATATTAAATTTATTTAAAAAAAGTTTAATCCACAAATTAGTACTTGAACAATATTCTTTTTTTCAAATTGGTACTTACACTTTTTTTGTCTGAAGTGATATTCAAAATTTTATTTCGTTACCCATTTTACATCAAAATGTTATATCTGTTAAACAAATTCCAAAGGTTTTTTACCCAAATAATATATTTTTTTAAAAAATACGTAAAAAGGTTGTTGCAAGAATTATGTACCAAAATGGTACATTTAAATGGGTGGAGGGTGGTGCATAGGCGGCACCACCCTGATTTTCTGACACAAATTAGCATGAAAAAATAAATAAATAAAATAATGGTGGAGGCATGTAGATAGGCGGCACCCAAGGTAAAATATGGGTCAAATACGGGTCATATACGGTAAAAATTGGACTCGAAAACCGACCCACTGCTACAATGGGACAGCACACTGGGTCACGCCTAGGGAAGAGGCGGCACCCAATGATGGAGGAGACGGCACAAGCGACACTGGTGACGCCTTTGGCAAAGCCGGCACCACGGTGGCAAACGCAGGCGATAGGACAGCTCATGCAAGGTATTTGCTGCTATTGTGTGTTTGGGGACCTTATAATAGTCCCCAAGGTTCATTTTTGGCCGGTGAGTGAGGGAGAAGAAAGAGAAGGAGAAAAAAATAAAAGAAGAAGAAGAAGGAGAAGGAGAGGGCGGGAAGGGGAGGGAAGGGAAAAAGAAAGAAAAAAAGATAAGGAGAATAGAGAGAGGGAAGGAGAAAGAGAAGGAAAAAAAATAGAAAAGATAATTTTTTTGTTATAAATTAATGGATTAATGTTAATTTAATTTTTTGTTGTTGTTATTATTATTGATTTAATTCGAATTTAATTTTTAATTTTTTTGTAACGTATTATTTGGTTAAAAAGAGCTATTAAGGTATGTTTGTATTTATTTTATATTTTCATTCATTCATAATATATTTTTAATGTTTTTTTTTTTATGTAATTTATTTGTTATGTGTGTTTTATTTTTTATATAATTTATTTGTTATGTGTGTTTTAGGATGATTAGATTTATTTTTTATGAAATTTATTTGGCATGTTATTTTGATTATTTTAATTTTAATTTTTTATTTTTTATATAGGTAAAGATGAGACCATTGATATGGAATTTGGAATTTATGAGATAAATTAGGAATTAGTTTATATGTTCTATTTTTTAATATTTTATAATTGAGAATAAGAGTTTATATTTTTAAATTTTATTTTATGTTATTTATAAATATTGTAAATGAAATTTCTTTTGAAGTTGTATGCAAAATATATATATATATATATATATATATATTGACAATAATTAAGTTGGCATGTTATTATATATATTATATTTCAAACCAATACATTTTAATTATTATCATTTTAAAACAATAATAATAATATTTGTATTTATAATGTATCGTTTATGTTATGTTTTTCTTTTTTTATTGGCATGTTATTTTTATTATTTTAATATAATTTTTTTTTTGTTTTTTATGCAGGTAAAAGATTAAACCATTGAAATGAAATTTGTGAATAGGACCATTGAGTTGGAGTTTGAGTTGGAATTTATAAGACATATTTATTTTGTTAATGTAGTATAGCAAGAAATATGATGTAGACAAAGCTGTTTGGTATTTTTTTTGTAATTAAAAGCAATATATAAAATTTAGGTATTTTGATAAATATTTAAAATCCATCAAACTTTGAAATTAATAACCGAAATTTATTTTGAAATTGCAGGTATCGCATTGGGTTCATTGATTAAGAACGATGGTCACATATCAAACACAATTAATAATATGGTAATATATTGTTATTTGTTAATCACGAGTTCCCTTAAAAAAAGATCTACGTAATTTATGGAAATAAATTATGTTTTATAACTATTTTCTATAATTTAATACTGTCAAGGCCCGTACCGTGCATTAAGGGGTCGGGTGAATGGTTTAGGATATTTCCTGGATGAACGACTGATACCATACTTGGAGTTAACTGGATTCGGGTTAGCAGCATTGATCCGAATGTTTAATTTGCGGTACGATTTAATATTCGCATTGCTCGAGCGTTGGCGCCCGGAGACCCACACTTTTCATTTGCCGTGTGGGGAGTGCATTGTCACTGTGGAGGATGTTGCATTGCAACTTGGGCTCCTAATCGACGGGAGTGCCATAACGGGCGTAAGTGCGATAGCTGAGCCGACTGCCCTTTGTTATAGCCTACTAGGAGTCTCGCCCTCGCTCGACGATGCTGAGTCCAAATTACGGGCTTGAAATTTTCATGGCTGAAAGCCAATTTTGAACATTTATCAATTAATGCCACTGAGCATGAGGTGATGTGCGCAACTCGAGCGTACATTATGCATATTATAAGAGGTGTACTGATGCCGGATGCGAACAACAACAGGGTTCATTTGATGTATTTACCCCTATTAGCTGATTTGTAGAATGTTCACTCGTATAGTTGAGGTTCCACAGTTCTGGCTATGTTGTATCATGAGCTTTGTCGGACGACAAAGCTTGATGCCGTAGACATAGGCGGATACCTTCTATTGCTGTAGTCATAGGCTCTTTATCGGATGTCATTCTTGGCATCGGTTAGGCACCAACCATACATATTTCTAACGATACTATTCTAACATGTAATTTGTTTTCGTGGATGGAGTTTTTATCCGGTATCGGGAGGTCGTACACTGTCCCGATATATCGTCTCATGATTGAACAACATGCCAGGGAAGGGGTAAGCTATTCCAATATTCGTGACATGTAATTACTTTGTATATATTACTCGAACGTGTTAAATCTTAACCATGTTATTAATTATACAGTTTATCTGGATGTCATATCGAAGACCAGAAATTGCAGTTGTTATACCCTTGTCTGCCCACATTCATTCTCACCTGCGGTGCATTAACACACCAATTATCAATTTCCAGACAGCCGAGTGGTATAACGGAGATCGAGTACTCCAGCAGTTTGATTGCATCCAGTATATCCTGGATCCACAAATGCAGGTGGGAAAGATTCACGGGATCAACAAGAGAGGAAAACATGGAAATAATTGGGGGGTTGTGCACCGAAAATATGTTGTAGTGTGGAACAATTGGATGGCGCGGATACCTTAAATGAATATTTCTTCCGATTTGCAACCATCGTTAGAGTACATACAATGGTATTCTAGTACAGGAAAACCATATTTACTGGGTGGGCAGTCGACTGTAATCCCCCCGCACATGCATTGACCTAGGGTATACGAGCTAATGCCCGATATAGAGGCCGAGCCAAAGCCAGAGCCGGAGCCTGAGCCTGAGCCTGAGCCACAGTAGGAGCCCGAGCTCGAGCCCGAGAGGTCGCATACACATTCTGCTGATAGTTCTTATCATCCAGAGTTGCGGGTCAATGATTATTTCCCGGGCTCATCAGGACATGGATATCAATCTGAGTTTGATATCTTTAGTCCAGTACCACCGTAGTACAACACTCCTCCGGGCCCGTATCCACCGCATTACTCCACTCCTACTGGGTCGTATCCATCGTAGTACAACACTCCTCCCGGCTCAAGTTCATCGATGGCGTTCGGGGCATATGATTTTTCTTCCATGTTTCGCACAACCCCACCTGCGACTAAAGAGGATGTTGATCGCCGCGATCTCCCACAACGTGAATGTCGACCCTCGCAGAAATATACCCCTAGGACCACACCATCAAACCATCAATTTTAGGGGTTTATTGCAATTTAAATATTACAAAATTTGTACTTTTTTATTTTAAAAAAAATATAAATCAAGAAAAAGACAATCTTTGTATTTATTTAATTAGATTAATTGCAACATTACAACATTAAAACACTAAAATTGGAACAAACTTTGTAATATAAATTATGTAATATAAATTAAATACATTACAACATTAAAAATTGAAAGAAATTTTGTAATATAAATTAAATACATTACAACATTAAAAATTAGAACAAACTTTGTAATATAAATTAATTACATTACAACATTAAAAATTAGAACAAAATTTGTAATATAAATTTGGTACATTGGATTACATAAGCTCAATTCCAACCCGATTGTAACGATTGTCCAACATGGTAGTTTCGCTGCGAGCATTTACTCCGATTATGACCAGCTAATCTGCATAATCCACAACACTTACTGATAATACTCTAGAATAACATATTTTTATGATTAATTATGTGTTTATTCTGAGTATGATCCTGCTAATTTGAGTTGTTTATGATCTTTTATCTTATAGGGACTAAATTGGAGGCAAAAGCGAAATTAAGGGCCAAAAGCGTGAATTTAGAGATAAAATGGGCCAATGTGCGACACAGGGAAAAGTTGTTGCCAAAAGTGCAAGCATGGATGACACAAAGGTTGAAATGCAAAAAGAAGAGTTTTTATTCTATTAGACTCTATTTTGATTATATTAGGATAATTAATATTAAGATAATTATTAAATATTATTTAATTATTTTTATTTATTTGATTATCTTTAGGAATTTAAGTAGGACTAGTCTATCTGTCTTAGCACTATAAATAGGGGATGAAGTGACTCAAATTGAAGCTTCTTCTTTTTCGGAAAAACACTCTCTCCCCAAAAGTCTTTTGTTCTTTCCATATTTCCTTTTAATAAAATCTCCAGTTTTATTATATATTTATTTTCTTTTCCACCACAACCATGAGCCACTAAAATCCATCTAGTCAAAAGTTGCCGAAAATCCCTAAAAAGGGTTCTTGAGGTTTAGAATCCGTACTTAGCTTTCTCAACAGGGTATTCATCGTTTCTCCGCATTACGGGGCTAACGCTTCCGTCCATGTCCCTTAAAAAGTGATCTTTTCAACGTCTGCAAGGAACGACCGCTTTGTATATTTTGAGAAGGTTGCACAGTCGGTTCGTTAGCTTACTGCATCAGAGGTTGGCGAGCCCAAGAGACAAAATGGCGTGGGATTCGCCATTGAGAAACGTTGATCTAGCATAAGATGATCCCACAAGAGCGATTGTTGGCTAGAGTCAGGTTCCACCAAATCGAAGTCTAAATCCTTGGAGCTGGTGGTCGTAGGCGTCCTCTTCCACTATAACTGGCTTATTCGGTTTGAGAAGGATCATCTAAAAGCCAAGGATTGAACCCAAGGCGGATCGAGGCAACTAGAGGTTGGAATCTCCTTATAAGAATTTCCTTATCTCAACTTTATTTCCTATTTTTAATTTTCGCAATTCCAATTCAACTTCTCAATTCTGTTTTTATTATATTTTTGTTTCCAAATCAAAACTTTTAATTCTGTTATTTTTATTTTTCCAGGAACGCAAGTTTTCTTGGGCACGATTTTGCCCAGGATTTTCGAGAAACAAGCATTCGTATAATCCGGTCCCTGAGGATTCGACCCTACTTCCCCTTTACTGTTCTTTTTCATTATTTTGTAGGGAATAGGATATTTTTGGTGCTTTCAACGACGCATCAAATTTTGGTGTCGTTGTCGGGGATCGGTAACATACTTATCTTGTTTTTTGTTTTTCTATGACCAGATCTGCTCCAGGCACTCTTGCGTTTGACTTGGAGATTGAAAAGACTGCAAAAGCTAATCGCAAGGAAACAAAGCTAAGGAAAAAGCAGTCAGCGGTGGTTGGGACTCAAAGCAATCCACCGCTAGAAATTAGAAACGACGACGAAGCAGAGTCTAGGGTTAACGAAAACCCTACTCAAACTTTTGAAGGCGAAAAAGTAGAAATCAATTCACCTGAAGAAGTGCTTGAAACTAGGGTTAACGAAAACCCGAATTTGGCACGTCAACCAATGGCTCAAACAATTCGGCAACTAGCCGAAGCTCCAACAGAACAACCGCCATTGTGCATCGCATATCCTACTATGGATACCGATTTTGAACTAAAGTCAGGGTTAATTCAGTTGCTACCAACTTTCCGAGGGTTACAAAATGAAAACCCCCATAAACATTTGAAGGAGTTTCATATGGTTTGTCTGAGTATGAAACCTTAAGGCGTAATTGAGGATCAAATTAAATTGCGCGCTTTCCCTTTTTCCCTAGCGGATTCAGCTAGGGAATGGTTATTCTATTTACCTCCTAGATCTATTACTACTTGGGCTGATTTATCTTTTTTTTTTCTCAACAAGTTTTTTCCAGCATCTAGAGTAGCTGAGCTAAGAAGAGAGATCGTGGGAATACGGCAAAAAGAAGCAGAGACTCTTTACGATTATTGGGAGCGATTTAAGAAGTTGTGTGCGAGCTACCCACAACACGGTATAACAGAGCAATCTCTCCTCCAATACTTTTATGAAGGCTTGAAGCCCATGGAGATGAATATGGTAAACGCCGCTAGTGGAAGAGCATTGGTCAACATGACTCTCCAACAAGCAAGAGACTTGATCTCCACGATGGCTGCAAATTCTCAGCAATTTTGAGCCAATCTTAAACCCCCCAGAAGGGTTCACCAGCTAAGTAATTCTACAATAGAAGATAGACTTGATAAACTTACTAATATGATTAATACTCTTCTTGCAGAAAAAACAAAGATAGCTCGGTTATGTGGAATATGTGCTACACCTGAGCATACAACTGATGCATGCCCCAGTTTGTATGATGACTCTATGGCTCATTTAGATGCCGTGGGAAATTTCTCTGGCCCACCACAGAGGCTATATGATCCCTACGCTAATACCTACAACCCAGGATGGAGAGATCATCCCAACTTGAGTTATGGGCCAACCCACGGTATAACCAGCCATACCAAAATCAGCTTCCACAACAGCCTTGAGATTTAGGTAATTTCTTAGAAACCATGGTCAATAAATTAGCAGCTAATGTCCTTGATTTTCAACAGCAAACTCTTAATTTCCAAAGAGAAATGAAGGATTTTCAACAGAAAACTGAGGCGTCTATAAGAGAATTGACCATATCAGTTGAGAAATTGAACTGTCAAGGAAGCTGCCGTCAAAAATCGAACCGAATCCAATTCTTGATATGAATCTTAGCCAAGAAATCGCCCAAGAAAAGCCCAAGAACGATGAACAGGTCCGACCGAAACCTCTATTGCCTAAAATTCAACCTCTAGTTCCAGAACGTTTCAACCAATGTCGAAGAGGTAAAGAGGATAAGAAAATCCTCGAAACATTTAGGAATGTCGAGATCAACATTCTGCTGTTAGATGCCATCAAGCAAATTCCGCGGTATGCTAAATTTCTTAAAGAACTTTGCACCAACAAGCAAAAATTAACAAGTAATGAAAGGGTGAATGTCGGTGAGGATGTATCCGCAGTGTTGCAGCGAAAAATGCCAGCAAAATGTAAGGATATGGGCATGTTTGCAATACAATGCAAAATAGGCCATTTAGGAATTAAGAAGGCTATGTGTGATCTAGGAGCCTTCATAAATGTAATACCATATTCTATTTATGAATCACTTAACGCAGGTTTTTTGACAAAAACAGGTGTTACCATTCAATTGGCAGACAGGTCCGTTGTGTATCCCGAAGTAGTCCTCGAGGACGTATTGGTAAAAGTTAACGAACTTATTTTCCCTGCAGATTTTTTATGTAATAAAAATGAAGGAGGATAGTACTCCCGGATCTTCGGATCTCTTGTTGGGATGACCCTTCCTTAGTACGGCTAGTACTAAAATCGACGTTCGAAGTGGAACTCTCACGATGGAGTTTGATGGGGAGATCGTGAAGTTTAATGTCTACGACGCCATTAGCCATCCTAGCAAAATCTTGAGCGTAAATTGTGTCGACATAATTGACTTTTTAGTGGAAGAAAATTTTGAGTCAATTTATGGAGATAAATCTAAAATGATGTTTGATGATTTTAAATCTGTTAATAAATTATTGACTCCTATGGATACTAAACTTCTACCTCCTGTTGTGCAGGCATCAGATCCGAAATTAAAACCACTTCTCGAGCATCTCAAATTCACATTTTTGGAGAATGATAAGACCATTGCCGACTTAAAAGGGATCAACCACTTGGAGGAAAATATGAAACCAATGAAAGAGGCGCAAGGAGGATTAAACCCAAATATGGTGGATGTGATAAAAAATGAGAATTTCCAAGCTCACACGATTGAAAAGATTTATTTTGAACCACCATAGAACCATTTAAGTCATCGAGCTAATGACGTTAAACAAGCGCTTGTTGGGAGGCAACCCAATCCTTATTTTTTTTTCATTTTTATTATTATTTATTATTTATTATTTTCTTTTCTTTTCTTTTTCTTTTCTTTTCTTTTTATTTTATTTAAATATTAATAAATTTCTCTTCTTCCATCTAGGTAAAACGAAGTGAAAATACGAAGAAAAAGAGACAGAAAGTGAGCTTAGAATGCCATATCCCTGCAGCCAAACAGTCCTATTCTAGCCCTAGAATCCCCAAAACCTGCAACCAAACATCCCCTTTCAGCCAAATAAAATCTTAAAACCCTAAAAATAAACCCATTTTACACCAAAAATCCCATCAGCCGCCGCACCTTCTTCCCCACCCCTCCATCATCGATTTTCAGCCACCAAGGGAAAAACCTGAAGCCGAGCCGTTGCCGCACGGGTCACCTACCCCATCGCCACCCTTCGCCGGTTCGCCTTCTTCTTCCCTTCCGTACGAAACCACCGCACCATCGCCCTCATTTCCGCGTGTGCCATCCTTTACAACAGTAATTACATAGGGAGTTCTTTTAAACTTTTTCCACCTATTTGTTTATTTTCTTCCACATCGAGGACAATGTGTTTTAAGTAGGGGGAGGAACTCTTCGTTGTTTGTCATTTTCTGCCGTGATTTTGGTTGTTGTTACTGCCGTGTTTTTGTTTGGTGTCGCTGTTTGAGGCCCCATTTTGTCCATATTTATTTTTTTAGAATATCCTGCCTCTTTTCATGCCCAAGATTTTGACCAGGAATTGCCTACTGTTTGCCCCACAAGCATGATTCTTGCCTTCTGAGTTAATTATGATTTTTCCAATAATTGATGTCATCTCCACAGTTTTATTATTATTAGGCTAAAAATAATTGTGATAAATAGAGTTAACTCTATCTTACTTTTTGTGAAATTGATCAAGTTTAATATAAAGTGAACACTTAAAATGATTGCATGCTTAATTTATGTTCATGGATATTAGGTGATTATTGAAACTTATTCTTGACACTTAAATTGTTTTTCCTAAGTTCTCAAAAATTTAAATTTCGTTTAATTGTTAATAAATTTTTTCATGGTTATGAGTACAGCTTAGAACGTGACTGACTGAGTAACCGGGGTAGGGTGCTTGGATTGTCATTCTACATCGCGTCAAAAGGTTGTGTAACATGACAAGTAAAACTCCGCTAGCCGAGGTTATGAGTGTAGCCCAGAACGTGACTGACTGAGTAACCGGGGTAGGGTGCTTGGGTTGTCATTCTACTTCGCGTCAAAAGGTTGTGTGACATGATGGGTAAAACTCCGCTAACCGAAAATAGCAATATATTTCTAAGCAAATAAATAAATAATTAAATAAATAAAAGAAAAAGAAAAAATGTGTAAATAAATAAAATTTGGGACTAAAGGAAGAAACAAAGAGTGTGTCTTGGTAGGTTTAGTAATCTACCAAATTTCCATGAAATAATTCAAGTTGATGTTAATGTCTGTATTAATTGGAAAACTTTTTTTGTTTTACTTAAAGCAAGCTTGGGGTTCTCTTTATTTTTCATATGCATTTTTAACTAATTTTTATGAAACTTTGGAGTGGTATTTCTTTTATGGCATAATCTAATTTTCACAGTGGATAGGAACCATACTTGAGGGCAAGCATGGGCTAAGTAGGGGGAATTTGATAATACTCTAGAATAACGTATTTTTATGTATTAATTATGTGTTTATTCTGAGTATGATCCTGCTAATTTGAGTTATTTATGATCTTTTATCTCATAGGGACTAAATTGCAGGCAAAAGCAAAATTAAGGGCCAAAAGCGTGAATTTAGAGATAAAATGGGCCAATTTGCGACACAGGGAAAAGTTGGTGCCAAAAGTGTAAGCATGGATGACACAAGGGTTGAAATGCAAAAAGAAGAGTTTTTATTCTATTAGACTCTATTTTGATTATATTAGGATAATTAATATTAAGATAATTATTAAGGATTATTTAATTATTTTTATTTATCTTTGATTATCTTTAGGAATTTAAGTAGGACTAGTCTATCTGTCTTAGCACTATAAATAGGGATGAAGTGACTCAAATTGAAGCTTCTTCTTTTTCGGAAAAACACTCTCTCCCCAAAAGTCTTTTGTTCTTTCCATATTTCCTTTTAATAAAATCTCCAGTTTTATTATATATTTATTTTCTTTTCCACCACAACAATGAGCCACTAAAACCCATCTAGCCAAAGGTTGCCGAAAATCCCCAAAAAGGGTTCTTGAGGTTTAGAATCCGTACTTAGCTTTCTCAACAGGGTATTCATCGTTTCTCCGCATTACGGGGCTGACGCTTCCGTCCATGTCCCTTAAAAAGTGATCTTTTCAACGTGTGCAAGGAACGGCCGCTTTGTATATTTTGAGAAGGTTGCACTGTTGGTTCGTTAGCTTACTGCGTCAGAGGTTGGTGAGCCCAAGAGACAAAATGGCGTGGGATTCGCCATTGAGAAACGTTGATCTAGCATAAGATGATCCTACAAGAGCGATTGTTGGCTAGAGTCAGGTTCCACCAAATCGAAGTCTAAATCCTTGGAGCTGGTGGTCGTAGGCGTCCTCTTCTACTATAACTGGCTTATTCGGTTTGAGAAGGATCATCTAAAAACCAAGGATTGAACCCAAGGAGGATCGAGGTAACTGGAGGCTGGAATCTCCTTATAAGAATTTCCTTATCTTAACTCTATTTCCTATTTTTAATTTTCGTAATTCCAATTCGACTTCTCAATTCTGTTTTTATTTTATTTTCATTTCCAAATCAAAACTTTTATTTTATTTTTCTAGGAACGCAAGTTTTCTTGGGCACGATTCTGCCCAGGATTTCGAGAAACAAGCATTCGTATAATCCGGTCCCTGAGGATTCGACCCTACTTCCCCTTTACTGTTCGTTTCCATTATTTTGTAGGGAATAGGATATTTTTGGTGCTTTCAACGACGCATCACTTACCGTCGAATTTCTCCCTAATGTCCATTTCATTACGGATTCTGGATGATTGCGGACGACCTTTGGGATTCCTACGCAACCCTTTGTCTGGGACAAACTCGAAAGTCGTCGGAGGCACCTCCCACGTAGACAGGTCAGGCAAGACGAGGAACTCATTCTCTCAGACACGTAATGTGCACTCGAGGGTGTACACATCATCAACAAATTGTTCAACATTAAGCGAGACTTTAGCACACGTTGCCACGACATGTGCACATGGATAATGAAGTGTTTGAAACCTTCTACAATCGCATCGTTTGTTTTAGAGATCAACTCCATAGGACCTGGGTGGTATACCGGGTCGACGATCAATGGTCTCCATAACTCGAAATGTTTCAAGACGTCGTGAATATACTTCTACATTCATCGACCTCGCCATCCGACAGTTTGCAACCATTGCATTCCTAACATCTTCGAAAAACACGTGTCTCACCTCCATCTGATTGAATTGTTGCTAACTCATTCTTGTCATTAAGGTAGCCAACATGTAGAATGTAGCTGAGAAGACAGATGAAATCGGAAGATGTCGTGTTTTCAACAACACAACATTGATCCCCTCCACTAAGTTTGTGGTCATTTGACCATAATGAAAGCCCTCGACAAAACTTTAAGCTCATTGTCACGACTCCATGGTACCCAACCACTATCGAAAAGATGTGTTCATTTGACCCTCCATGTCACTCTCGAGTCAAGTCATTCTTTGGCAAAAAATGTGTGGCTCTAGCTCGTGCGCTGTATATGTATTAAGAAAAGATAAGTTACAATATTGTCCTAAAACATTAAAACTTATATTGAAAAGATAAAGTTATCCTTTACCCATTCTCACAACTTGTCTCCGCCAATCTGCATTTTTATAATCTCGATGGAAGTTAGCCGCGATGTGTCGGATGTAGTAAATGGATCTCCATGGCATACCGGAACGCTTAATGGCGGCAATTAATCCTTTCACTCTATCAGAGATGATGCAAATATTTTCGTTGCTAATAACATACCTTTGTAGGTTGGTAAGGAAGAATTCCTATGATTCCATGTTCTCTTTATATACTATGGCAAATGCTATCGGGAGCACGTTCTTGTTGCCGTCTTGAACAACTACAAGAAGTAGGATTTGTGTATATTTTTCGTATATTCAGGTCCCATCTACTTGTACAAACAGCTTGTAGTGAGGAAATGTGCGCACACATAGATTAAACATCCAGAACATCCGATGGAAAATTCTTTTTCCCAGTTGTAGTTGGTCATATGGGCCGTAATAAGGTCGTATCTGTAACTCAATGATAGTCTCCGGTACGTACTCCTGCATAGCGGCTATCGATTATTGTAGCTCATTATACGATGCATTGAAATCCCCGTACAATTGCTCTATTGCCATTTGTTTAGCTATCCATGCCTTTCGGTATGATACTCGATACTAGAATTGTGCCTGCATTTCGACAATCAGTAACAAAACTTTAATGGTCGACATGTCCTTCACCATTGGCATGATATACGTACATATAGTTTTGAAATCAAGTTTTCGATGATCTTCTGTCATACGTGTTGATGTGCATGTGTGGCCCAACAAATTTTCGTATCTCCCGCATCTGGAATTTTGAATAAACGCATCTTGTACCCGCCACTTGCAGCCTTCCACCGATTTCCAACACTCCCTTGTATATAATGTTGGTTAGACACTATGACTTTGTAATCAACTGATATATTCATACTATACCGCTTAATAGCAAATACGCACTCTTCTTTACTTTCGAATCTCTGGCCCAATAACAACTCCTCGAGATGGGAATTTACGGCCAGCCAGTGAGCAGGTAATATTTTAGGGTACTCCGGGAACTCGGCTACGTGCGTCGCGTCGGAGTCTATGAGCGACATGTGTGACCCAAGATTATTGTGTATCACAATACGTTGAATTTAGTTCCCGACTGAAGACGCGTTAATGTTTCCATCATCATTCACGTCTTCGTCGTCAATATTATCGAGACCTCGTCCACATCGGGATCACTATCACTATCGACCTCTTGATCACAAAGATCACTACTATCGTATCCATCACCAACCACACCAATATTAGGTGCAACATTAATATCGATATCGAAACCGCGTATAGTTGATTCACTATCAACGTTCAATATTGGAGCCACCATGCACGGTTCTTGAGCTTCATATTCTTCACCATATGCAGTGAGATCTTCATTTGGCTCCACACTAGTTAACTTAGCAAATAAGTGAATCGGTGCATTTTGGTCACTCTGATTCCCACAATAAAGAGCGATCATTGTTTTCACGTCTTCATCGTCTACAAGTTCCATTTCGATGAATTTGATGGGATCCGTCGAAACTGGAAATTTGTAGAAAAGTTTCGAGATCCTTCTCCCACAACGTCTAATAATTTTTGCGTTAATCATTTTCCTTCATATCATCGAACGAGACATTTCTACTAAATCTCATTGCTATTTGTTGTCGACATTCAAATATACATCCAACGGTTGTTGTCAAAATGATTCCATCGAAATAAATGCATACGAAAAACTGATTATCCATCTTCAATACTCAATCTATTAAAAAATAAATAAAAATTCTCAAAATAATTTCGAACAGTATAAAAATACTTACATAAAAAATTTAATGAATGAAAAGAGACCATTTCTAGCAATATCAAATTTATTGTCATTTCTAACAATATCTATGACAAAAACATTTTCAGTATTTATCTATTTTTTTCCTGTTGTTATCACTAACTAACAATTACTTAATAATAGTTACTAACATAAAAACTTTCAATATATTAAAAAAATTTAAAACATAACATTCTCAATAATCTAAACATAAAACTTACTAACAAATCACAATAAACAAAATAACTTTAAAATAAAATATAAAAATAACACTAAACAAACTATATAATACTAACAAAATATTTTTTTCTCATCATAATTTATTATATTTGAAAATAACAATAAAAATAATAATATCTTTTCTTTCTTCTCTTCTCCCTCTATTGTTCTGCTAATTTTTTTTAAACTGATACGAGCCGAATGAGGGAATAGGGGTGGAAATATACTAGGTGTGTCGCCTATCAGATAGACACCACACCCCCTTCATAATTTTTTACCCGTATATACTAGAATGGAAAAGTGGTGCTGCCTATCCCTTTGGCACTACTACTAAAATATTATTTTTTTAAACTATATTGTGTCAGAATGAAGGTGGTGTCGCCTATGCACCACCCTCCACCGATTTGGACAACCCATTTTGGTACATAATTCTTGCAACAACCCATTTTGGTTTTTTTTTTATATTATTTATGTAAAAAACCCAAATTCCAACCAATAATAGATTGCCATGTCATATAAACTATAAAAACTAATTTTTAATTCTTTTATTTTTTACATTATTTCTTTTTCTATTTTTCTTTCTTATTCCTTTATAATGTTTGGCAATACAAGCAATGTTCTAAATTGGCTCACCTAAGTCGAAATGCTAACGATTAATTTTGTTTTTGAACTTCACTCTCTACTTGCTCGACCTGACAAGATCGAAAATGTTCTTTCATTGATCAAAATCAATTTTTTTCAAAATCAAATCAGAGTAGTTAATTGAATCGAGAATCAGTTCATAGATAATGGTTAAATCGATTGACTAGCAAACCAATGCAAATCAATTAAACCGAGCGAAAGAAAATTGTTGAACCAATTGAACTAATTTCATTTATTTTAAATATTTTATGAATTTTTAATATTTTTTAAATATATAAAAAATAATTTCTTTTTGCTACATGATTGCTTTATATTATAAAATAATGTAGAGTTAGGTGGATGTCACTAACTCTTTGACTTGGACCAAATCTCTCTCACTATATATATTATATTAAATGTGTAAATAGAATAAGATGGAACTGCAAAAAAGAGTGCACCCCATCAATTATTCTTCATTTATCTTGAATTGAATGAATCAATATAATGAGAGACAAAGGACTGGTCTCTGTATATTGCTTGTCAAACCAACTGTTTGAATTGTGTTTCCATAGGATTCTTAGAAAGAATATTATTTCTTATATCTATAATAATATTAATTAATAATATATTTTTTTTAACAATCTTATATCTGTTCTTTTTGACACAATGTTTAAAACTACCCATAGTCCCTTCTCAACCCATAAATAGGAGGATAATACATTTTAGCGCACTTGAACCTACGTCCTCCTGTATTGACGATAATGCTCATACTAATCGAGCTAAGATTCAATCAACTTTTCTTTATTGTTTACAGTAGTTTATAATTATTATATATATAATGTTATTGAATTATTCAGTAATATTAAAAGGATAAACTACATCAAGTCACTGAATTTTAATAAATTTTTACTCAAATCATTGACAATAAAAAAAATTGTAAAATATAACACTGTCGTTTGTGAATTAATCCTTATTAAATGTTTTTCTGTTAAAATTAATTATAAGAAAAAGGAAATGAATGATTAAGATAATATTTTACTAAAATTGAGTGATAAAAATGAATGTACAAAAACATTGTTGTTAGCCAAATTAATGAACAAAATGAAAAAACTGCTATATTTGATATTTCTTTTTCATTTTCAGTGATAAAAATGAAAAATTAAAAAAATTAGATAATTAATTAATGTAGTTTACCATATATAAATAAAATACTATTGAATTTTTGCATGGAAAATAAAATATCTAACCCATGAGTTGGAAAATTAGTCTTTGGTTTGGTAGGTAAAGATTACCTATATAATTCACTCCAATTTGAGTTTTCAACGAATAAGTGGGATATACTTGTATTCAGTGGCGAAATTACATGTGTATACATCCATTTTTCTTGTCAGGGACGAAGTATCAGTAGACTTTACTCCCAAAAATGGTAAATTTCTCATCTACCCTCTTAAATCTTTATAAAATTATATGTTAGTACAGTGATAAACTCAATCATTTATAATTCAACTTTGATCTCTCCTAAAATAATTTTTTAACTTCGCCTTTGTAAGAGAACTCAATTATTGTCAGTTTGGATGGAAAGACTAACGATTTTGACATGTTATATATATTAGCCAATCCTAAGCTAGCATTTAGTAGGTTCGGATTTCGAATTTTTTAAGTAAAGAAGAGAGAAGAGAATATTGCAAGCAGGAACTCCATCTAATTAGAGCCAAGGGCGAAGGGCGTAACTAGCTAGGGGTTGGTAGGGTCTCGGCTAGGGGTGAGCAAAATTCGATTCGATTCGAAAAATTCAATAAAAATTTCACATTTTGAATTAAATAGTTCGAGTTATTTGAGTTAATCAAGTTATTCAGATCAACTCGAATAAAAAATTAAGTTTTTCGGTTTAACTTGAATATGAATTACACAATTCGAGTTATCCGAAAATTCGAATAAGAAAAGACAAAACTACGTCGTTTTGATAAATGTTTATTTTTTTAAAAGTTAAATTTTAAAATAATTAAGTTAAAAGGTAAAACTATGTCGTTTTGATAAATGTTTACCCATTAAGTTAAGAGACAAAATCATTATATTGTTCATGTAGTTAAATAATCTTGTACTTCGTCTATAGTTAAATAACCGGTCCATCTAATCGCAACATTAAGTATAAATAATAGGATTCGTTAACTCGACTCGATTTAACTCGAAATTTTTTGACTCGATTCGATTCGATTCGAAAAAAATTCAAATTGAGTTCGGTTGCTAAAATAGGATTTGTTAACTCGACTAACTCGAAAATTTTTGACTCGATTTGACTCGACTCGATCGAATACTCATCCCTAGTCTCGGCCACTTTAAAATAGAAAATTTTCTATTAAGGTTATTTAAAATTTTTTAAAATTTAAATTAGTAAAGGTAAAATTACACTTTGACCTTCTTAAAATGATAAAAAATTAATTTAATTTTTAAAAAATAATAAAAGATATAGTTTATTAAAATAATAAAATTACATTTTTATAATCGTAAAAATTAAAATTTAATTTTAATCTTTCTTAAAAAAAAATTCTGATTTCGCCGCGATGGTTGTAACATATATATATAAATACTGCACTAAGTGAGTTAGTCTCATACTTTTAATTATTTCATTCATAGAGATAGTTCACTACAGATTTTCATGGCGCCTGCTTGCGGGTGGAGGAGGATACTAAATTATGTAACAAGCCATAGTCAGAAACTTGAAGCTGCTGTTGCTGCTGATGTTGATGAAGGGCGACGCTTTGATGTTGCATAGAGTTCTCTTCTTGATGATTGCTTGTTGATGGAAAGAAATAATGAGCGAGGAATTCGTGAGGGAAACCGGCCGATGACGTGATGTTATTGTTGCCTCGAAGAGATATCGGACTGTGATGGTTATGACGGCCTTCGTACGTAGTGATCACAACCGATGGATCTTGAAATGATCTCTCCACACGCTTCTTCACACCACATTTTTGGGTGGTGCATCTGTAATAGCTTCTGCATCTCATATAATAATTCAACATTACCCAACTGTCTGCCAATGTTCATGGATTTTTAACTATAAAAATACCATGGAGGCTTTTGTACTAAGAGTCGAATTGTATTTATAAATTAGTCTCTGTACATTAGACTAAAACGCAAATTAGTCTTTTTCTGTTAAAAATTTCATCCATTTATACTATTAAAAACTAGTACGATTGATGTAATAATCAGACAGTAACATGTGATGTATCACATTTCCTCATAGAGTGACCAATTTTAAACAGGAGAAATAGATAAAATTTTTAACAAAATGACCAGTTTGCTTTTTAATCTAATGTGTATGGACTAATTTACCTATTTTTTAAATAAAAAAATAAAATGCAATCTAACTCTTAATTCTTATATAAATATGCAATATTTTAAATAGGATTAAATCACCATTTGGGGATTAAACTTGGTAATAATTCCCATATTAGGATTTAAATTTTTTTATCTAAGTTAATCTCTAAACTTAACAATTATTTTTATATAGGGCTTGAACTTTTATTTGTCCAAGTTAATCCCTAAACTTGACAATTGTTCTCGTATTGGGGCTTGAGCTTAATAATTGTTTCCACACTGAGTCTTAAACTTTAAGACTTTCAAGGAATACATCAAAGATTAACTTGGATAAAAAAAAATTCAAATCCCAATGTGGAAATAATTACCAAATTCAGAGCTTAACTTAGATAAAAAAAAAATCAAACTTCAATATAAGAACAATCACCAAGTTTAAACTAAAAATGATTTGCCTTTCTAAATACAATTAAGATATTAAAAACATAATATGAATTCACAAATGATTAGATCTATGAAATGGGTTTCTAGCTAGTACATGGAAGGTGCAGGGAAACTAATTAAGAAATTAATCAAAGAAATAAATGACTTGGACCAAACTATAAAGTGCATAAATTTGAAGAAAACAATTAAGAGGACCACCTTGGATAAGGGCTATTCTTGACTGCCTTTTGTCCATATTTCCTCCATCTATATCCATCTTCAAGAACATCAATCTCAGTCATGGTGAGGAAGGCAAACCTTGGCTCTCTTTGTTGCCTCTCCTTTTTTGGTTTGTTCCTAAATATTTTATATATATTAAAAAAAAACATTGCTAATTTCAACATCAAAATTGCATACAATAATTAATTACTACTAATTTAATTTCTCCTTAAAATATATGTTGTTGAGAGAGTGTTTCACTCCTTAATGTCTATACTCGATTTTAGTTTTGAGTTTTTGTTTCTCTACTTCAAAAAATGTTCAAAGAGATTTATAGAGTTTCAACAAAAGCATCTAAGTCCACTAAGAAAATGTTTTATCATCTCCATGAACCCTTGAATTCTCTTCAGAATAGGAAGACAAAAACCCGAAGCTAAAATCGAGCATAAACACCCCAAGAACAATAATTCATTCTAGAACAAATACTCACCATTACATATAGATATCAAGTATTAGGGTTTCTTTAGCCTTCTCTCTTTTTTTGGTATTTTATTGTCTAATATATATAAATAACATTTAAGACTAAGAACATAGAAGTGAAATTTGACTTCAAATTCCTTCCATAGAAAGGCAGAAAATTTTATATTAGGAATAGTCTAATAATATGGAATTAAAGCAAACCATGTGATAATCAGAGGAAAAAAAAAAACAGACAGTAGCTAGCTAGCATATGAAAAAACAAAGAAAAATCAAAACCTACACTTTCTTTGGTTTTTCATGTTCGGACCCTTTGTTGGTCTTACTTGAATCTTCAACAGCTGTTCCGCCATTAGAGGGAGATGACACTGAGGAATTTGGTGCAGATGGGTTTTCAGTATTATCAATATTAATCCTTACTGAATCGTCTACAGTTTGTTTGGAGTTACTAATGTTGTCGTGGACCGGACCAACAACATCAGATGAAGAACCAGACATGTCGAAGAAGGGTCTTGAAAAGGAGTTTTGGTCGTGTAAACAGTCGGTGAAGTTCATGTAAGAAGAATCCAAACCCTGAAATGGTGGTGTTGGAGCAGCTTGGCTGTAAACAAGAAGATTATTGTAGTCAAAGAATGGGAAGGTTGATGAGTTGAATCCTTGGAAAGGATCATAATTATACAGTGGGTCATTCTTTTCATTTGAAGACGACATATAGACAAGAATGAAGAAATTAGGGAAGAAGAAGATGAAAATGAAGAAGGGACGGAGTTTGATTAAGAAACTTTTTTTTTTTTTTTTATTATAAGAAAATAAGTGTTTTTCGTTGGTAAAATATCAAGAGTAACTTATATTAAGAGTTGGATTGTAATTTGTTCTTTATATTTAAAAAATAAATAAATTAGTCCTTAAATATTAGATCAAAGAGTAAATTGGTCCTTTTGTTAAAAATTTCATCTAATTCTACTGTTAAAAACTTATCCATGCACATGTACGTTAGCATGAGATGCATGTGGCATGCCACATGTCCCTGTTTGTTTATTCTGTCAATTATATGCCAATTTTTTACCATACAAATGGATGAAAATTTTAATAGAAATGACTAATTGCTCTTTGATCTAATTTATAGGGGCTAGTTTGGCCATTTTTGAGTCGAAGAGGCAAAATGCAATCTGACTCCTAATATAGAGGTTCCATGGTACTTTTATCAGATTATTTATTTGGTTTAATTATGCTCTAATCCTTGTACTTTTAGAATTGTTGAAATTTAGCTCTCTTACTTTTATTTCTATGAATTTTGTCTCTCTATTTTTCTTATTTGAAAATTGAAGTCCAATCGATAATTCTGACAATGAATTTTCTTTACGACATTTTAGTATTCAAAAGTTTAATTTAAAAACTAAACTCCAATTGATAATACATATTTAGATTTAATAGAAGTGTATTATTAATTGGATTTTAATTTTTAAATTAAATAAACAGTGAAATTAATTCTTGGAGTTAAAAGAAAATGACTAGATTTCAAAAGTCTAAAGAGTATAGGGACTAGAGTAGAATTAAACCTATTTGTTTACTCTGCTTTTTTCATGGAGATTATGTTAGGTTTGGCTATTCTCCACTCTCATTTAAGTCTTCTATCCATCTTTTCATGGATGATTATAGTAAGAGGGGGATGTAATTGAATCATTTTACTTTTGTCAAATCTATCAAATAAATAAACTTTATTAAGCTTATATCTTCTCAATATTAATTATATATTGGGATTTTTGTTTGATGCATAAATTATTATACTTTAAAATATTTTTATGGTAATTAAAAATATTTTTTTTGATGCATAATTTTATTGTAATTATATATTGGGTATTATCTTTATACACTAAAATAAAAAAATATATATCAAAATAGAAATTATACCTAATTTATCGTTCACGATATTTAAACTGCTCAAATAATCACTCAAATATTAGGATATCGTCAAAAATTCTTTTGTTAACTTTTGTCATTCAAATTTCAAATTCTAGTCATTTCACCGTAAAAAATGTATTCGGTCACCTAATGAAATGTTGATGTGAGCCTTTTTATTAGTATAATAACAAATTTAACCCTTAACATTTACATATTTTATTTATTTAGTCATGATTCAACAAATTTAATCATCAATATTTATATATTTTATAAATTCAATCTTCAATTCTAAAAATTCAAAAAGAATTATAACTAAATATTTAAAAATAAAAAAATATATAAAAATAAAAAAATTATTAAATTTATTTAAAATATTATAAAATTCCTACTCAAATCACAAGAAATCAACACAAACTCATCTTCAACAATAGCAGTCAAATATATCATCAAATATATCACCTCAAGCCTAAACTGTCTTCACTGTACCTCCATTGATTGTGTTATCATTTTTTTTTAATTTAAAATTGGAAATTCAATTATATAACAAATGGACTATTTTGTTTTTATACTATAAAATAAAATGTTTGATTTAATTTGGTGTCACGAGTTAATCAAATATTAATTTAGTACAAATAATAATCCAACAATATACAATATCAAATTTCATATTAAATCACATTCAATTATAAAGTCACACGTATTTTTTAATTTATTCAATTTAATCCCTAAACCCGGGACAAGCACAACTTTCAATCTAAACCTTCGGATTAAAATTCAATTTCACATATATTCATTAGGGACCTTCTACTTTCTATTACTATTGAAATTTCATAATAGTTTTATATTTTATTCGATTTGGCCCCTAATTTATGAAACTAATAATTAGGTTTTACAATTAAGTCCTTTTCTTAAACTAAGTTTAATTTCTATCTATTTAACACCTAAATCATTCAATTCTCAACAATGGCATCTTATTAAAACTTCATCAATTGATCAAATTGATCCTTGGGTTATCTTAATCAAGCTCCCGTGATAAAAAAAAATCTATAAAAATAAAAGAAAAATAGCTAAAGACTTACTTGAATTAAAGACCAAAAGCTTTAAAAACTTTAGCAATGACGTTAAGCTTCCTCTTTTCTCTAATGGCCAGTTGGAGAAGATGAAGTTTATCTCTCCATCCACCAATTTTCATTTTTATGCTTAAATCATAACTTAATTAACTTTAATTAATTAGTTTTAATTAATCTTAATTTACTTGATAAATTTACAATCATCATTACAATCCACTAGAGAATGTTTAAAGATGGTTTATTAGCTTTTTTGACCCTTTGGATAATGGTAATTTAAGTCCTCAAACCATTCTCAATTAAAAATCTATAGTAATTAAACTCGTACAGTTTAATCATTGGGCCTTAATTAACCACATTTTCAACTGAATTTCTTATCCATTCATCTACAAACCAACTCCGTAAATATCTTTAGTTAATATTTACAAACTTGATTTACAGAAACAAGGTCTCAAAACCGTATTTTCCGATATCACTGGAAACCGGGTCGTTACACCTTCTTAGTTCATCCACATTTTGAATTTTGAAATTTCAATCCCGACTAAATGGTAGTTGTTAAATACATTAATTTAATTTTTTTATATTTTCAAAATCTTATGTAGCAAACTTATTAATCACATATGTAATGCCATATTAGCTTGCCATTTTTGTAAACTACTTAAAAAAAAAGCCAACTGATAAATTTATCGATTACTGTTTGCATCAATATTGAAAATTAAAAATTAAAAATGTATAGATATTAATAAATATTAAATTAGAGAATATGAACTAAGCGTCTGTTTAATTGGCACATTTTATTTTCCTGAAATTTTCCCTTCCTTTATCATACCCAAAATTTTCATTTTTTTATATTTTGAAATCATCTATTCAGTTTATCTTTTAACAAATTCAATTGGTGACTTTTTTTTTTACTTCTTCGGCCAAAAGGGTAAGTTTTATTTCTTACTTTTTTGTGAACTCTGTAATTTTTAGGATTAACAAATAAATAGGGTTTAGGGTTTAAAAATATGAAATTTTAGGATGAAATCTTAAATTACAGATCTTAAATTTTTTTTCTTCATTAATGTTTTTTTATTGAATTATAATTAATACTCAAATTTAGTTTTATAAATTAATTAATAAAAATAAATACTTTTTAAAATGCTAAAATATTTATGTTAAGTTTATTGGAAAATTTATACAGATTCAGTTAAACACCGAGAATTTTCATATTTTTTAGAAAATTAATCTATTTTCTAAAAATCCTTTTTTTAAAATAATTTCCAGCGAACCAAATAAAATCTAAATCTATAATTTTAAGCATAGTAAAAGTCGAATAGTGAACATTAACCAAATGCATTTAACTATTCCCATCTGAATTAAAACAAAAAAATTAATATTTGAAATTAAAAAGGATAAGCATTAAAATTACCCTAATTAAAATATAAAGATTACGCCCACCACTTACATACAACTAATAGTATTCTAAAATAAATAATAAAAATAACAAATTTTGACCAAATATTAATAAAAACACCTTTTCAGTCCTTCTCAATTTCGATATTAAGGAAATTGAGCCTTCTCAAAAAAATTGGAGCATTTTAATCATTGTCAATTTTGAAAGTGAGCATCTAGGGACAATTAATCTTGACATTAATGTTTTATGTTTATTGTACATAATTTTGATTGGTATAATAACAAATTTAACCCTCAAAGTTTATATATTCTATCAATTTGATCCCGATTTAACAAATTTAGCCCCAACATTTGTACAAAAGTGTAAATGTTGAGGCTATATTTATTAATATTTTTTTAAATCAAGACCAAATTGGTAAATTATGTAAATATCGATGGCTAAATTTATTATTATACCAATTAAAATTATATACAATTGCAGAAGATATTAACACCCTTAATTGTTCACTTTCGAAATTGACAGATTAAATTACTCTAGTTTTCTTAAAAAGGACCAATTTGCTGAATATTAATATTGAGAAGGACTGAATCTGAAGTTCCCAAATGATATAATATTAAAATCCCAGAAGGTAAGAGGTAAGAGCTTGTGCTTGAGATTGCTGACTTCACTCATATAAATAAAGAAAAAGAACCATCATTCTTGCTGCCATTATTAGTCAAAGGAGAGCAGGTTGCTTGTTAGGTTTTCAAAGTACGGATACTGCTCCATACATTCCCAATTTTCACATTCCTCTTCCTCATATATATATATATATATAAAGAAACAAAAGCCTTTGTTTTCTTTTTTAAATTAATTTATGAATGTCGAAATAAATAGTAAATTGATCTATTTCTATTGTTAAAAATTGGCGTGACTAATAAAATAATCAGAAAGTTACATGTGACGTGCCATGTGTACCTTATGCTGGCATAGAATGAGCAGTTTTTAACAGTAAAAATAGAATTAAATTTTTAACAAAATGAGTAATTTGCTTATTGATCTAATGTACATAGATTAATTTGTCTATTTTCTAAATTGAAGAGATAAAATATAATCCGACCCTTAATATAAACATCTGAGAAAGAAAAAAGAGCAAATATAGTATAAGTTTGAAAAAAGTAAATGGTGTGATGTATATACCTTGAGCCTTCAATATATGTAATAATGTGAAAGGTGGAGTTTAGTTTTTCAAAGATAACACACACAACATCCTTGAAAAAACTTGTACCTATAAAAAACCAATGAGGTCTACTTCTCTCTATATTTCACTAAGTCTTCAACTTACACCTTTTGGATTTCTAGAGGGTTCTCCTGTCCTTTTGTTTTTGTTATAATCATTCAAACTTAACCCCTTTTCTTTCTTTTTGTTAAGAAAAGGGTTACTAACCTTAGTTTTTATTGAAATTGCTAACAGTTGCTACATGATGACATGACCATTTATGTCAGCACTAGTTGCTAATGTGGCATTACCATGTCATCAAATTAAAAATTCAAGTTTAAAATGAATCTGGACATCATTCATTTTGAAATTATAAAAAATCATAAAAATTTTAAAACATATTTAATTGTTTAGAAAATTTTATAAAAATATTAAAAGTTATAAGTGAGATAATTGAATTTAAAGTCATTAAAAATTATTAAAATATAAAAAATTATAAATAATTTTTTCCCTAAAAGTTACTTTGGATTCAAATTTAATTATAATAATAAATCGATAAATTTACAATCGAATGATTTTATTTTTTCTAGTATCAAATTGCATCTTTTTCATATATATTAGTTGGCTTGAGATTCATTTAAAATTTATGTTTTTATAGATATTTTATAATTATTTATTTTTATAATTTTAATATTTTTTTGTAATTTTTAAATATTTTTAATGATTTTTTTATTTTTTATAATTTCAAAATGAATTTGGATGAAAGTGTATTCATATTCAAATAAACCTAGACAACCATTTGTTTAGGTTAATTCTGAACTTGAATTTTGAAAATTTTTTAAAATTTTTGTTGTGTTGACGTGGAAGCTGCTAAAGGCTATGTGAAAATTTTCACTAGAAATTAAAGGTCAATATTAGTCAAAAGACTAATTTAATAAATTTGTTAAATTTAGAGACTCAAATGAATGCAAAAAACTTGAGAGGGATTTAATTAATTTTTTTGAAATTTGTCGAAAGCTTTTTTATATATATAAAAAAAGTTGGATGTTGTGTGAAATTCTTCTAATTATGTAGTGGTTTGTTACTTGTCTAGTGCTTTTGTACTAAAAATTATTTGATTATTGTTGTATATTTTATTGGGCCAAATAGTCCATATATACCTAAAAAATAGTTTATTACCTATATAGGCCGATTTTTTGTTTTTGAAAACTTAGATAAATAAGTTATTTTTAAAAAGAGTGTGTGAAAGCATGCCTAGTCTTTCTGCACAATTGGCAGGAAAGTACGCACTTTCCCTTTAAGTTGCAATTTTTGACTTTTTTAATATAATTAGTTTTTTTGTTAGATGGTTAAATGCTAGTAATTTTTTCATTTTTCCTTTTTCTCCGTAATCAATCTTCTCATTTACAATCAACATCTTCTGGAGTCTTTCTTGAACGAATTTTTTTCTATGGAAAAATAAAGTATTTTGTCAAAGTCTTTTATAATGATTTTCAAAACAACCTATGGTTGTTCGAAGACCCTTTCTTATATTTTATTAGGTATCAAGGAAAGTTAATTCTGGCCTCAAAGGATACGTCTCTTCTGATCAATAAGTGGAAATATTACTTTGTCGATTTATAGCAATATTATTTTTACCTATGGCTTTAATCAGGAAGAGTCCATATAGATCAGTTTTCTAAATATTCTTTCGACTTTTTGGGCTATCTTTCAAGTATGCGATTAAATCCTTCAATGGTATGGAGTCAAATGCTAGAAAATTCATTTTTAAAAGATAATGCTTTGGATACAAGAATTCCAATTATTTTGCTCATTGGATGAGTCCCAGGTTCAATTTCTCTCCTACTCGCATTTGTATTTTTTATTTTATGTTGTTTTAAGCTTTTATTTTAATTTTTAATTATTTTTTTTAATATATCAGCTTCTTTAGTTAAATAGATAAATAATAATTTTATCATTGAGACCCAAGTTCAATTTCCCTTTTCTAAACGCATTTGTAATTTTTATTTCATGTTATTTCAAGCTTTTTTTTATTTTTAATTAATAAATATATTATTTCAAATTTTTTATTTTAATTCATCTTTTTAATTAATAACTCTTTTATTCATAAAATCAAATAATTATTAAAAATATGATTATTTTTAGTAAATATAATTTTTATATGTGTGATATTTATTTTTTAATCCATATTATGAGTGTAGTAAATTTTAGTATTATATATTTTTGTATGTGTATTTAGAGTATTTACATGTAAAGATAATGATATTTGAAATAATTAATTGAAATATTTCACTTATAAAAATATTTGAAATATCATACCCATAATGTAGATAAAAACAATGACATTTTAAATATTTTACATATAAAAATAATAATTATTTTGAAATAATTGTTTCATTTTATAATATTAGAAATCACCATACCTGCAATATTTACGGAGAAAATAAATATTATATATCAAAAAAATTAGTTGATGTTTATATTATATATAAAGGAGTTATTAATTTCAAATATTTTTAACATAATGATATATGTAAAATATATTTTTTATTATATAATTACATATTTATTATTTGATTTTATGAATAACAGAGTTATTAATTAAAAAGTTGAATTAAAATAATTTTTTTGAAAATAATATATTTATTAATTAAAAATAAAAAAATTTGAAAGAGTATAAAATAAAAACTATAAATATATTTAGAAAAGGAGAATTAAAAAAGATAAAATTATTATATTTAATCATTTAACTAATGAAGTTGAATTCTTAAAATATTAATTAAAAAAATAATAATAAAAGTTTAAAACAATATGAAATAAAAAAATACTAATGTGAGTGGGAGATGAATTAAACCTGGGACTCAAGGACAAAACCACTAATATTTAATCATCTGGCCAAAAAAATTAATTGTATTAAAAAAGTCAAAAACTGCAACTTAAAGGGGAAGTACGTCCAGCTGGCACGCTTTCTTACCAGCTGCGCAGAAAACGCGCTCAGCTGGATGTGGTTTCACACACTCTCTCCAAAAACAACTTATTTCCCTAAATTTTCAAAAAAATATGTATATAATGGGATTTGAACCCATGACTATTACATTAATAAAATCTAAAATTTACTACTCAACCAAAACTTTATTTAATTTTATTATTTTTAATTAATTATATGTGTATACGATAATTTATTGTAGGTTAATTTTAAAGAGAGAATTTTTGAATATAATAAAAAATCATAATTTTGCATATGGAATCAATGTCATCCATTTTGAGCATAGTCCACTCATTGAATAATTAAACTTTAAAGTCTTGGTTTTGGGTGTAAGCCCACTTGTGTAACCAAAACTCAATTTTAATATTATTTTTAAGTGATTGAAGAAAAAGTAGAAAGTAAGCTCTACAAATCTTCTATTTCTTCAATAATTGTAAAAGTCAATCACTTCTTCAACCTCCTTTTCATCAATTCTCTAGTGATGTTTGAATCCACTATTGGCACCACACCACTTTGTTGTTAGGATAGGATGATGAGTAAAACATAGCAAAGGCCCCAGATTTTTCTTCAACAACTTAGTTCGATGTCATGATGAGCTAGCAACAACTATAAACAACTCTCCAAAAAACTGCTGCATATATACTTCACTAAAATACAAAAGGAAATTTCATGAGTCTGCCCCCCAACTTGGATAAACCAATTTCCAGACAAATGAAGCAACTTGACTATGGTCGCATTATCAAGAGAGGTACTCTCAACTTAACAGAGAGGTTCAGTTTCTTGTTCTTGATGAAGCTGATCAGATGCTTCAAGTTGGATTTGCTGAGGATGTTGAAACCATACTGGAGAAGCTGCCTGCAAAACGTCAAAGCATGATGTTTTCTGCAACAATGCCCAATTGGATCAAAAGCCTTACCCAAAAGCATGCTATGTTACTGCATGTTCTTATGGATTGAACTTTTAAGCTGATCACTTGTTAATTTGTTGTAGCTTCCTAGGGTCGAGGTTGAAGGCTGAAGCACTATCATGTTCAATGAGATGGGAGCTGGTGGTCGAGTTGGGTCAAATGGAGGTACACGAGATCGTATATATGGGCTTTTTCCTTATTGGTAGGCAGGGAGAATATGGATTTGGCCGTCCTGGAGGCAACAGGGGTCCTGGGTCTAGTCGTAGTGGTGGGTGGTTTTCTGATGAGATGGGTGGCTATGCAGGATCTAGCTCTAGTTGCTTTGTTTCTAATCATCAGTCTGGAAACTTTGGTGGTTCTGCAGTTTGGTCAAGAGAATTTGGGGAGCTGGGTAAATCAGATCATTCTTGGGAGCTTTGGTGCAAGACGTAGTTTTGGAGACTTTGGTTAAGGCAATCTAGGTAGGTTCGGTGAGAGTCGTTCTGGTCAGACTGACAGTGGCTTTGGGAGCTTTTCTGGTCGTTTTGGTGACAATTGTTCAAATTGAAGTAGTGGGAGCCATGGTGATTCTCAATCTAGTCTTTTAGCAGCTCGATGGGCTCTAATGTTGATGATGATCGAATCACTAGATAAAGACCCTTAAAAATTCTTTAAGGTAAGCATGATGTAAGTAAACACAGCTAGGAACTCTACCTCTCTGTTGTTCTCTCTAACTATAGCACCTTTTGCTTTCAACTTGAAATGAACTTGGTAGCATAAGTTGTGAATTACAAACATTTTGACAAGATTGCCCTGTGCCAACTAATTTTCTTTATATATTCCTAATGCTAACCATCTCTTCCTTCAGTTTTTGTTTTCTCTGGTAATGCCTTGAAAGTTTTAGTGGATCAGATTAGTATGGAAGAGCTTGTAACATATACTGGATGACATTTCAGTCCCATTCTGATTGAACAATTGGAGCTTGTACCTATAGCTTGAGATGGCAGGGTCATTTCATCATTGTTTTTGTTTTGTTTTATTGCGACAAAGGCCTCGCGTATTAGGGTTTCGTTAATGGATAAAAATGGAATCATCAAAGTGTGTGCAATTTTCATTGCTTTTTTTTAGATTTACCTACTAGAGGATTGTTGCTAAGGTAACATTAGAGTTTCACCAAAAAGGGATAATCCATGAGTCGATTGATGTTTGAATGTTGGGTGCAGAAGTGATCCCTGTTTTGTGTCTCCAAATTATTTGGATGCGTTGGGACTTGTAATCTTGCCACATAATGGTTTCCTTGCTTCCAACATTTGGCATAGGTTTCGGCTCTTATTCCAGACATTAGGTTGGGAAAAGCATGTCCAAATGCCAATTGGGTTTGGCTGGATGGCTAATGTGGCAGGTGTTGTTGCTTTGTCGTCGCATATTGAAAAGGTATCGTTGCAGCCCTTTGTGCATCGCGTTTTTGCTTCACTTTTTTATCGAGGACATTGTTGTCATGGCTTCACCCTTTATTGCCCTTGCCTTCATTTATTTTGCATGTCATGGAGGCGAGCATTGCAGCGTACGCTTTTGCTTGTTTACGGTAACATAGGTTGAATGATAAGTTGGTTGTTCTTTGTTTTGTTTCAGCACATGTGGTCTTCTCCTTTTGTGACCATATGACTATTGGCCAAGCAAACCAGTTGGGCCGGTCTTGCTTTCTACACTTTTGGTTGGTTATTGTGGCTTGCTTCCTCTAATAATATGAGGGATTGTGTGATGGTTCTTCATTTCATTCCTCAACCATGTGGTTAAGGATTCAATCCTCACCCACCCCAGCCCAGCCATGGTAATGAAACACATTTCATAATTAGTCACTTCTTTGAAAAACATCACGACGAGGAGATTAATCATTGCGGGCATATGGTAAGTATAGAATAGAATGCATATAGCTTCATGGTTTTAGGAGGTAAAACTCAATTATCGATTGGTAATTAGCTCGTGGCATGGGATTGTCGCATATTTCATGATCAATTATTTATCTTTAGAAATTAGTCATTACTACCTTAGTTACAACCAAAAAAAAAAAGTTATCTATTGGTCCAACTTTTCAAAAATTAAGCTTCCAAATTCATAACATTTGTAGTTTTATGTTATTGGGGTGCAAAAGTAGTGCTTATCAGAAATTATTAATACAAGCATGGAATTGGATGATTAAATTAGAATAAATTTGAGATGAATACTACAATTTGCAATTTATTTGCATGGAATTGGAAAGTAATTTAAAAACTAATTGAATTTTAAATAGTTTATTAGAATAAAATTTGAGCGAAAACTTGCATATGATTTTGGGGATTCGATTTTAGCTTATCTTGAAATATTTGAGTTTTATTTGTTTTTGAAATTAAAAGAAATATTATGCAACTGAAAGTTAAGACAAAAATGAATTGTAATGGTTTCTTACTGCCTTGGCCGTCAGTCTTGTGGTTGCCTTTGCTGGTCAGTTCTGCAAGCACAGTTCCGTCATCGTGGTTGTGGTTGTGGTTGTGTTTGTCTTCTTATTCTCCATCTGAGGTATTCCACAAGAAGAGAACTTGTACTAATTGCAATACCAAATCCGGTGAAGGGCGATAGGAGGATGGCGAGAATTGGGTTCACAGCCAGCTGCATGATTCAAGAATATTAGGACCATAACTCCGATTCCCTCCCTCACTGCCGATTATCAAAGCAAAAGAAAATAGTAATACAAAGGACTTGGAAACGTATTAATAGTTGGGAACTGAACCAAATTGGTGAATTGCTAATAAGGAACATTCAGTTGAATGACCCATCTGATACACCAGCCTTTTCTTTTAACCACGAACTGGGTACATTACACAAGGAGAAACAGAGACACATTCCTTCTTTACCATAATTTAGACCTGAATGTTGTACATGAAGGCGGGCAATAGAATCGACGCAAAACATTTCCTTTTGTCGAATCAAAGATCTAGATATCACAAATATGAATCCAATTCACTTAGCTTTAAATAGGAATTACCTTATGTTATGCTGTTAGCAGCAGACAGAGGCTTGGCAGAAGAGCACAACATTGGCAACCAAACGAGCTTAATCCGGAAAGCAAAACTTGCATAGATGTAGCACCAAAAAGTTAATGCTAACTATTTTCTCAAAAACTCACTAAACATTAGAAGTAATGCTTTCTTAATACATCCCTAAGCAATACTGTGCCAAGTCATAAGCATGTTAAGGAAAGAGACTCAAAGTGGTACCAGCCACTTGCTTCAGCACTTTGCAGTGAAGTGTTGAGATTTCTTCGAGCCTTTTGCCAGTGAACTGTTGAGGATTCACCCGTTGTATGTTAATCAGTGCAAATACAAGCTCTGCTTGGCAGGAAACAGCCATCTTAATGAATAATGGTGGAGGCTCCGATTACAGCTGCAAAGGGGATATAGTTTCCACAATTTCCCTCCCCCCTCCCCCAAGTTTTTGGGTTTTAAACAGTACCGTCAACAAGATTCTCACTTCAAATGTCTGAGAAGAAAATATTCTCAAAAAGATCACGGGTGAGAAGTGAAACACGTTGTACAACATTTCAGATCAAAATTGATTTATTAGATCGTATGATGAGATCCACAAATAAGGTGGCAGTCCATAAATTTGCAGAAAAGCCCTTACCGACCATTTCTGTAAGAAGTTGTGTTGCCTCTGAGGTATAGCCGTTTCGAAAAAACCCTTGGATCATTACATTATAACAGCAGCTATTAGGCAAACAATCATTATCTGCCATGCTCCTAAACAACTGGTATGCTTCATCTGGCAATCCCTCTTTACAGAACCCATTAATCATTATAGCATATGAGTAAACATTTGGTTTTAAACCATTGATTGAGAGTTCACAAAATAAATCCTTTGCAACTTTGATATGCCCAGTTTTGCACAAGCCATCAATTAGGATACTATAAGAAACAATATTGAGTTCCACCCCGCTGTTCCGCATTGCTTGAAAAAATTTCAATGCCTCTTCGAGTTTACCACCTTTGCAAAAATCATCTAGCAAAATCGAACAGGTCACCAGGTCTGGAACTTGTCCAGAAGCAACCATCTTTTTCAAAAGTTCACATGCCGTAGAAACTCTCCCTAATTGACACATACCTTGCATAAGAGTGCTGTATGTGACAGTATCCGGGATTAGTCCCGTTTGAGATATTTCATGAAAGAGTTCCATTGCTTTGTCTAACCTTTTAGCTTTACAATATCCATTGATCATGATGTTGTAACTAAGTATATTAGGTGCACAACCCTTCTTGATCATCAATTGAAACACTCTTCTAGCTTTATCCATTTTGTTTTGCAAGCAATAGCCGTTTATCAATGCAATATGGGTAACAACTTTAGGTTCAATGCCTTGCTTTCTCATCGTGTCAACAATAGCTTCAGCTTCAGAAATCGTTCCTTCTTTGCAATATGCATCAACCAATATAGTATAGGTGAAAATACTAAGTGAAATATTGTTATCCACCATTTCATTCAAAAGCCTTGTTGCCTCCTTATGCCGACCTGAATTACACATACCATGAATTAAGCAATTGTAAATAACAATATCCGGTCTAATGCCCTTAGCCTTCGCTTTAGAAAAGAGCTCGAGAGCCTCGTTTAACAACATGTTTTTACAGAGACAGTCAATGACAGTACTATATGCTACAATATTTGGTTCGAAACCTCTTTCTTCCATCATCCTTAGAAACCTAATAGCTCTATCAGTATTTCCAGTCTTACTAATTTAACCGGGTTAGCATCGATTTGCTTGCTTGTTCTTTAGTCAGTATTTCATCTGGTCGTCAATGGAAGGATGACTATCATGGTTTCTCTGTTAAAATTCTTCTTGCGGTGTCTGTAACTGTAAAACGAAACCCTTCATAGGAAGTAAGATAGTTGCTTCTTTTTTCTTGAACTTTGCAGCATTTTCTGGGGAAAATCATTTACATTTTTTTTGAGTTGTCTATTGTAAGCTTATATTTAAACTTGATGATGATGGGTTTAGGACATAAATTAGTCAAGTTGCTAGCGGTTTCCCGTCTGGCCGAGGTTCACTCTAGATTGTGGTTAAGTCTTACATGGAGTTGACTTGGATGAGAGTTGAAAATAATTTTATTTCATGAAATGGCTAGTAAAGATTAAAAACTTGAGGTCTAAAATTGTGGACTTAAGGTTTTTGAGAAGAATGCTTTCTAACATGCTGGTCTAGCTGGCATCAATGTCTGAACTGCATGATATTCTGCTATATTTGTCCTCTGTTTTCTATTGATGCACACATATGTTTTCTGAGATGGACCAACCTCTTAAAAGTAACTTCCATGTCTGGAAATAGTAGTATTGGAGCCCTGTGCTTTTCAGTACTAATATTCTACTTCCCATAAAGTAAGCATGCTGTGACTGAGATGTCGTTCTGATCCAGGAAGTATAACTGCTTCCCCTAATTGATTATAGCTACTACTTGTGGTTTGAGCCCTGCAAAAAATTATGACCAAATACTAAAAGCTCAAATAACTTTAACTTCCTTGCGTCCTTGTAAGAAAACTATCATTGTGAAATGTTGTTTTGTACTAATGAATTTGAGGAAATGACAAATGAGAATGTAATACAAAAACACATAAAACTTTAACTTTAACTTATCTGTTTATTAAGTCATTTTCCGAAAGCATATCATCGAGTAGGGGACAATATTAATAGAAAGTGGACGTATAGAAAGCTGTGGAATTAAATTGTTGTGGTTTTGGCAGGTTTGTAGCAGCAAATAAGCCCAGTGAAGGCAAGCGTTTCTTACGCATCCTTGGCAAGGTGATTTTTAAAAAACAAAATATTCTTATATTCATTTTATGTATTCAAAAGCCATGAAAAACTACAGCATGTGCAAGTTATCATTTATTTATATATATAAAACATGTGTGCTCCAATGAGTGTTTTCTTCAGATCGAAGTGTATGGTGAAGGGGTAATTTGGAGTTTGGACCCACGTGTATTTATTAATTATATCTTGCAATCAATATATGGTTAAGCTGGTGTGTTGATTTTCTGTTTGCACATTGAGGACATAATTGAGATCTTAGGCTTTTTTCTTTCATTTTGTCTTTTTTGATTTAAACTTTAGGATTTGTAGCAGAAGCCATAATGGCATTGAAAGACTTTTGTACATTTCCTCATAATTGCATGCTTACTATGTGAAAATTTGTTCCTACTAATTAGTCTTCAGATTTGGATTTCAATGGAAAACTGGATGTTCAGGAACTAAATTTATTAATGAAATTCAACCCCTTTCCTTGAACTTGAACTGGATCTGGATATATTTAAAAAGAAAAATTGAAAAAATAGATCTGGAAGTTTTACTTTATATGTGGCCTGATTTAAATTCCCAGTGGTCTGAACTCCTCAATTTTTAAAAAAATCATGTGGGGGCGTGAATTAAGTTTCTAGTGGCCATAACTCTTTAGTTTATGATGCCACTAGTATACTGAATAATGATCATGTTTTGTTTCTTTAGGAATCAACTTTCTTCTAAGCTTATAAAGAGGCTTATGTTTCATGCTTTATATAACAGTTTGTTGTTAATTTTGACATTTTCTTATTGTCCTTGCAAAATTATGACGCCTAATAATGTATTCTTCTGCAGGCATCTCATTGGAACGCCCTGTTTTAACTTCTTGTGGCACTGGTGTAACTACTTGTATTCTGGCATTGGTATTTTCCTTCACCAAATATAATTGTTCTATCTCTATCTTTAGGCTTGACATTTATCCATGTTCCTGTAAATCTTTGGAAGGGTGAAAAAAATAAGTGTGGAACAAAGTTCTATGCATTTGATTACTTCATATGACTTTCATTTGCAATAATCTGATTTTTGAAGGTATTTTTCGTTAATTTCTTGTCATAGACTTCTATAGAGAACATGCAAAATGAACTTACCAAATTCTTTTCATTTTCTTATATATTCAGTCGTTTGGTCCTGCAGTAGTCATCAAGATTGTTGTTGGTCCTGCAGTAGTTAATCTATTTGTCTGGAGGATAAAATCAAACAGTTTGGAGGGGCCTTGTTCATAAGGTATGATTCTTTCTAATTTCTTATTGTATACCAAGTTTGCTTTTTAGAGAAAAATTATTTTGGTTGGTCTTTTTGCTTATATTTCTGACAAAATGCATAAGATTTTAAATTTGTTGAAATGATATTAGTTTAGTTGAAATGATTTGAGAGCTTTTATTGCTTTTTAAAAGTGTTTGACGCTCTTACATATAAAAGCTTTTTAAGTTAGATGCTTAAATTAAATGTCAGTTGCCTCTAGCTCTGTCAATGGTGGTTTACTTATAGTAACCAGACCCGATACCTTTCCCCCATATAGAATAGGACAAGCATGAAAATTTTTTATCTTGTTAAGTAATTTATAGTATAAACTTTTCAGCTTTTAAGTTTGAGTTATTCAATATTACTGTATATAATAGATGGTAAAGACACGAAAATTTGTGGAAGGAGAAAGTACCTTAGCAACAAAAGCTATTTGGGATGATGAGCTGACATTGATATTTTGTGAACTTTGCGTGAATGAAGTCAATGCTGGTAATAGACCGACAACTCATCTAAACTCAAAAGGATGGGAAATGTCATTGCTCTTTTTCAAGCAAAAACACAAAAAAATTATGGAAAACCTCAATTGAAAAATAAGTGGGATACATTAAAAAAGGAATGGAGGTTATGGAGGGAGTTGCTTAAGGAATCTACAGGTATTGGATGGTGTCCATCTAAAAAGACGGTTGATGCTACCGAAGAATGGTGGGCTGAAAAATACAGGTTAGTGTTAACTTTATCATTATTTTAATGCATAAATTTTATTGAAATTAATAATTTACAAATATAAAAATCTTAGTATAACATTTAACATTTAACATGTTATGTTGGAAAATCCTGATTTTAAAGGATTTAAGAAGAAAGGAATTGAACCACGATTGAATGATTTAATGTGGCAAATGTTTGGTGGCATTGTAGCTACTGGAGAGAATGCATGGGCACCTTCGTCTGGTGTTCTTCCAAGTGGGGTTCCTATGGAAGATGATACACCTAATGAGGGATTTGGTGATTCAGATGAAAATAGTAATGAGAATGAAGATATTCCTACCAATGAGGTATCGTCAAACCCTTCTCATGAAACTCCTAATCGAAGAAAGGAAACACTTGGGGTTGTACATGGTAAAGGAAAAAAATCAAGTTCAAGTAGAAAATCATCAAAAAATTCATTAGCTACTCATATTGAGAAATTGTGTGAAAGTATGGCTAGTCCAAGGAAGTCAGTTTCTAAAATTATTTTTCCTCACTCTCAATATACTATTTCAAGTGCAATGGATGCTTTGTGTGATTTGGAAGATGAAATTCCAAAAAAAGATGAACTGTACTATTTTGCCATCAAAATGATCCAAATACCGGGTTTTGTGGCTTCGACGTGAGTATGCTGAACAAAATCCAATTGCATCATTTTCATCCTTGGTAGCAACATCCTCATTTCCCTTCCAACCATACCATCCACAACCTCCACCATAAGCTCCTTAGCTTTATTATTGTAATATAACTATACTACTCTTTTATATGTAAAACTAATGTATGATCTACTTTTTTATATGCAAAACTAATGTATGATCTACTTTTTTATATTAAAATTAATGTATGCTATTTTTTATGTTTGGTATTTTTATGCTATGCTTTTATTCAATTTTGTTGTGTTGTATAGAATGTCACAAGTTATTAATTTATTTTCATTTTATTACTTTTTCAGGTTATGGATGAATTTAACAATATGTATAATAGTTTTTATATGAATTATGATACCCATGAATTGAGTGAAGAAGCTCAACGAGGAATAGCCACAATTGTTACACAAGTTGAGCACAACAATTATCATGAAGAGGAAGAACAAATGTTAAGCAGTGTATTGGTACACCATGAAACTTATTTCACTATGCAACCGCGTATGAATTCAAATTATACAGGTCAAATGTGGGTAGACGAAGTATTAAATGGGCATGATGATCGTTGCATGAATAATTTTAGGATGCCAAAAAATATATTTCACAGCTTATTGCATGATTTACAAACAAATTATGGCTTAAACCATGGGAAGGTATCTGCGATGGAGAAGTTAGCATTATCATTGTATATTCTTGGAAATAGAGAATCAAATTCAAATGCAGCAGAGCGATTTCAAAGATCTGGGAAAACTGTTAGTCGAATTTTTACTGATATGTTGCATATATTTGCTCGAATGGGAATAGACACGATTAAACCCACTGAAGGTCAATTCGAGGAAGTACCGAACCATATTCGACATGATACAAGATATTGGCCTCACTTTAAGGTAAAATTTACACAATCTTTATATTTTTAAAATATAAACTATTTCTAACTTTTATCTCATTACTTGTATTTATTTTAAAGGATTGTATTGGGGCCATAGATGGAACACACATAAAAGCATGCATTTCGCCTTCTTGTCAAATACCTTATATCGGACGGAAAAGTGAACCAACTCAAAATATTATGGCAGTTTGTGACTTCAACATGTGCTTCATTTTTGCATTTCCTGGTTGGGAAGGAACAACACATGACAGTAGAATTTTTTTGCAAGCACTTAGAAAACCAGAGTTAAAGTTTCCACACCCTCCACCAGGTCGAACTTTAATTTTTAATTAATCTTTACATAAAAATAATATTAAAATTTTTAATTTATTTTTAAACCTGATATTATGTTTTAATTTTTTTGTAGGAAAATATTATCTTGTGGATTCAGGATATCCACAAATGACAGGTTTTCTAGGTCCATATAGGGGGGAACAATATCATTTACCTGGCTTTCGTCGAGGTAATCATCGAGCATCTGGAAAAAAAGAAATCTTTAATCATGCCCATTCTTCATTACGCTCTGTGATTGAACGAATATTTGGAGTGTGGAAACAAAAATGGCCAATATTAAGAGATATTCCAAGCTATTCATTCGACAAGCAAGTTTTAATAGTTATTGCAACAATGGTTTTGCATAATTACATTCGGAGACATGCTTGGTCAAATGATGAGGATTTTCGACAATTTGAGAATATACCCGACATGCCAATCTCTTTAGGCCATTTTGATAGAGGTGAATCGAGTTCTTCTAACAGTGAAAGTGACCTTCAAATTGCAATGTTAAGGGAAACCATTGCAAATAGTTTAATGAATCAATATTTGTAAAAACAATTTTGTATCATAACCTAATTTCTAGTAATAATGAAACTTGTTATGTCTTATGTTACTATTTTTTTTATTAAAAATCATTCGTTTAGATACTTCAAAATTTGATCCAAGTATAATGTTACTATTGGCGAAAATAATATTTATCATTGTTATAAAAGAATATTTAACTATAAAAAACTAAAAATAATAATCATTTTATCTAATAAATAATTTAAATTGATTGTATAATTCATTAAAATATTTATAATAAAATATTGGAAGATACATTTTAATATATTATTAAATGAATTTATAAATTCACATATTTTAATAATTTTATATAAGTAAAATAATTTAAAAACTTCTATTGTATATCAATTCTATTCTGATGTCCTTAATAGTCATTTTATATTCTCACCTCACCGCTACAGCTGCGTTTGAATCCAAACACACACTCCACCGTTGTTTCCAATCTCACCGCTACAGTGACTAATCTCACCGCCACCGCTGTTTTTAACCTCACCGGAGGTAAACACACTGCCCATCCAAACTAGCCCTTAGAAAGGTGATATTCCATATGTAACACCCCAAACCCGGCCCAAACACTACAACCGGATCTGGTATGTCACTAAAGGGATTTTACAAAACATGTCGCATTTTGGAAAACAATTACTAGGTTTAAACATTTATACCGAAAACTTAATAATTCATTAATTCATATAAAATATAAAGTTATAAATTACCTTGGTGAATTTTAAACAAAAACTATAATTTCATACATGTCTTAACTTAATTTAAAAGATAAAAATTAAAAGCCCAGTAATAAAAGCCCAACATAAAACCAAAACATAAATAATAGTCTAGTGGCCCATCGCCTTATTACAAGGAAATTTAAAACCCATTAATTGAAAATATTAAAAACAATATTCTGAATAAAGTCTTCTGATGGAATAGAATACTCTCTTGCATGGCCACCTCGCGCTCCTCTCCAGCCCGGTCCGATGCACTAGGTGCTACCTGAAATTGTTAAATAATAGGGTGAGTCGCGAGACTCAGTGTGCAACCCCCATGCACCATTAGATTTGGGCCTTAACCCACAGATCAGAATATAAAACATAATATAAAAGATAACATACATAAAACCCAACCCAATCCTAGGTTTCCATCCGCTACACGCCACCCTTACCTGCCAGTCACACCATTGGGGATTTCTACAATCAATCCACACCGCTACACGCCATTGATGGCAGTCATGCTGCTCATCGTCAAAGTTGTGACAGAGTCACCAGGCTGAAATGGCAAAAGCCACCAGAAACAGAGTTGTGACAGAGTCACCAGGCTGACAGGCTGAAATGGCATAAGCCACCAGAAACAGAGTTGTGACAGAGTCACCAGGCTGAAATGGCATAAGCCACCAGAACAGATCACTTCCCCTTTTCATCAATCACCCAACCCCAAGCATACATAGGAATCGACATGCAAAACATATCTTTTTAACAGAAACATTCACTGAAGAATGGCAGAAAACACTAACCTGGTATTTAGCCTTTACACTTCTCGGGTTTTCAAATGTTATGCCGAGATTAACAGAGTATAGCAGATTTATACTTATATATATATACATAATAGCATTCAATCTAATGGTGTGAGAAGTTACACACCTGTTTAATGTCGATACCCTTGCTAGACCGATCTACAACTTTGCTCAAAAAGCCGGAAAGATGTGAAAATAGGGCCTCTCTTATATTCGGCCAAGGGTTAGTAAATCCTGAATTTACACATTGAAACTAATAGATCTTCTTACCTTGAAATCTCGAAAGTAACACGATTCGAGTGCTACCGATCTATAACTCAGAGATCTATGCGATTGACTCCACTAAAGTTCCTTTCAGATTTCGGCACAAGTAGGCACCACAGAAGTAATTCGGCAGTCACAGGAGATGAGATCTAGGGATTTCGACTTCTAGGAAAATCCCGGAAAAAGTATGAACAAGAGAAGGCTAATGTGTCTTTGGCTTTTAAAATACTTGAGTGAAGAGTTTCGGTTTCTAACAGGAAAAGAGAAGAAGAAAAGAAAACAAGGAAGAGACTTGAAGATTTCGGCTAGGAAGAAAAAGAATGGAAAGAGTTTCGGCTTTTGAATCAAAGTGAAGATGAGGGAATTGGCTTAGAGATTTCGGCTTTTGCAGAGAATGAAGAGGAAGATGGAACTTTAGGAGTTTTCGGCTTTTACTCAGAGAAAAAGAGAAAAGAATGAGAGAAAAACCCAAATGCCGAAATTGAAGAAATATTCCCCCTATTTATAGAAATTTCGGCACTTACCTAACCTTGCAGATAAATCCTATCTTTTCTCCTTTATCTTAATCTACTAGCTCATCTAAAAGAGACTTAATTATCTCTAACTCCTCCCTCATTTATCAGCATATTATCCACATATTTTAATCATTAAAATCCCTAAATTTTAGCCATTATCTGCTTATTATCCACATAAAATAAATTCCTAAATAATAGCCTTTATCTGCTTATTATCCACATATTTTAAACATTAAAACCCCTAAATTTTAGCCTTGTTGCCATCCATTCCACCTAATCCTAATGCCCAAAATTTAGCTAACTTAAATTAAAAGAATTGGGCTCCATGAAACTTAAATTTGGGCCCCTTACTCCCTTGTGTGGCGTCACCTCCTAAGATTGGGCCACAAGCCCACTTTGGTATTTTAAACATAGATACTATCTTTTAAACCCTATAATGCCCAAACAGATAATTTTAATCAAGGCCTCTGCCTAAGCCTGAGCCCAATTTGGACCCCTAACACTTAAATTAACACATTAAACATATCCACCCATTAAACGCATAGGCCCAAAAATTCAGGATGTTACACCATAACTTAGGGTGGGTTTGGATGGGCGATTGAGTGCGGTGCGGTGCATTTAGCTTCGCTACAGTATCTAATCTCACGCCACCACTATTTTTACACTAACTGCAGGTAAACGCACCGCCCATCCAAACCCATCCTTAGTCTTTCTTTTTCTTTTTCTTTGTAGAACTTCTTTTATAATCATCTTGTATGCTTTTGAGCATATATTTACAATGTACTCTTGGTCATGTGATAGAAATGAAAAATTATTTACATCCTTTACTTGGTTTGTGAATGACCAATAATGAAAAGATTAGGCAAAATTTTTAAGTAATAAACCAAAATGAATGTTAGAGTTTAATAGATTATTTTTTTTTAGCTTGTAAAAAAAAAAATCTTTTCCTTGTTCTCCATGACAAGAATCAAACAGTGTATTATTCTTGAAGGAATTAAAAGATTTTTTTTTTTTTGGATCTTAAATCCTACATTGGTTCCACTTTAATGGACCTTAGGTGTTGTATATAATGTGTACAATAATATATAGATAATGCTACACATACTTCACCCAACCAAAAGGTCACCTTATTAAGGAAACTACCTTGCTTAACACACGCCTCGCCTGGGTCCAAGGATACATAACTCAATCGTTATGATAATATGATTGTCAAGTCATCAACATATCCTGTAACCCAATCACGTCAGGTTATGTAACTGACTTAACAAGGGCACTATTGAATGAAAAGCCCACTAATTAGAGGGCATATGGCTTATGTAAGTCAACTTTATATATTTCTCCAAACCTTATAGAGGAGGGATCATTTTTCACACTCTCCAACTTCTCTCTCAACTCCTCCACTCTCTATGCCTCATTTGCCTCTACTTCATACACGACTTTTCACCTACTAAGTGAGTCATCAACATCATCTCCATCCACATTCACCCCTTAATAATTGGTAAGGTGAGCATGGGTAGACATGGCTCATTCCAACTTAAGTATTCTCACTAATAGAGATGAAGAAGAACAAAATCCAAAAACTTGACTATAACCTTTAGCAACTTAGGATAAATCGCAAGCTGGTGCCCAACAACTTTTTCTTTAGCAACCTCAACCCTAAGAACAACTGCAACCAAGTTACCATTATATCCAATATAATCCTTATGATCCACACTATTTGTATTATTCGAGTTACACCCAACATCCACCAATGAGATACAAAACTTAGTACCCACCATCTCCCCCAAATTACCCCTACTCCACCCCAAGAGAGCAAACCTCTCAAAATTCTAATGTAAGTTCACAATAGTTTACGTAAATGCAAGAAAAAAATGAAATCTTAGAAGAGCAACTATCCATGTAGCAATGACTTTATCAACAATAGCAAGAAGTTAATACTCGCAACAGAATTATTGAATAGATATGAGCCAACTAAAATCCCTAATCTTAGGCACCCTAACAAGTCGACTAACATGAAGAAACAAATTAGTTGTCTCTTCACAAGTAGAGAGGCCCAACAGTCAACCTCTCATATCAACCACAAAAGCAAAACCCTTAAAACAGGCCAACCTCTTTGAAGATCAGATGTAGGCCTTTAGGAAAAAAAGATGTAATCTTTTTGAAAAACTAGGTTCACTAATTTTAAATGAGACGATTCCAATGAACCTTTGGCCCTAGAAACAATGTAATTGACTTATTTCGATTACCTTACCAATCCTTGGATGCATTTTGGAGAAAAGGTTTCATTTCAAAGTATTCCAAGTGAAGTGCACATGGTTGGTAAAACATCGACCTAGGTTGAACTTTAACTTGATTTGTACCTCAATCATTTAGTTCTAAGCCTAAGATGAAACTTTTCAAATTGTAAGTCCTTGAAACCTAAACCTAAATTAAAACATTTGATAAACTTTCATCAAATCATTTTCCTCCAACCTTTTTTCGCTACAATCACTTGTAATCTAACTTCAATTGAAGGAAACTTTGACTCTCATGATTCAAATGATTTTTGTGTCTACGATCTTCTAAAAGTGCTGAAACATATTTCGGCTATGAAGAAATTTTTTAGACTAACCATAAGTAGAGTCTATCGTAAACCTTTAGTCTTATTTAAGATTAGTTTAGAAGATGTATTTGTACCCAATTGATGCTTCAACACTTTAGGAAGTCCATTCTCACGAAAGAAATTTGAATTAGAAGAGTTTAGGTTACCTTCAATTGAAGGTAGAGTTTGGTCAAAATCTTTAACCCGAAAATGAATTGAAGCTTGAATATGATTGAGGAAAATATTTTGACAATCATTTAACAAACAATTCAGTTAGGATTTAAGGTTAGTCTATAAGGGTTAGGGGAATGATTTAGGGTATTTTTACAAATCAAGCAAGTTTTTTGGTACTTTGAAATAGTTGTACAGTTCAAGAAGAATCATCCAATGGTCTGCAACTTACTTATCGCATGAAATAGGAGATTTAGGGTTTAGGGAGATTGATTAAGATATCTCGATGATACATGCAAGATTTTTTATGGGTTTGATTGGTTTAGGAAAATGAATTAGAGTTTATTTACAATATGAGCAATATTGTCTATGCTTTTATTTGTTACGAGGATAACCAAAAGCTACATGATTTGAGGTAAGCAAATATATTGGTGGCATGAACTATCTTAATGCAACAAAAATTGTGTTGATGCTTTTTGTTTGTTGCCAAGACCAAGAAACGTATAGAAGTACGCATGGAGGACTTATTGAAGCAAGGGACCAATAAAAGCTACTCCGTTGAAATGCAAGTGAAACTTTTCTTTCAAAAAAAAAAAAATCAACTGTGATGAATTTTTTTAAAGTAAACTTTATTGAATTTTGGGTTTAAGGTTTAAAGGAAATGAGTTACGTTATTATATAATCAGTTGCTTTTAACATACAAAGTGATGTAAAATATAGAGTAAACTATTAAAATAGTCACTTTTGTTTATCTCAGGTTACATTTTAGTCACTTATGTTTGAAATGTTACGTTTTAGTTACTTACGTTATCGTTTTGTTACAAAATATACTCTTCCATTGAGATCTGTTACCTCCCAAATAGTAGTCCGATGTGACAATTAAAATGAGTTTTAAATGCCAATGTGGATGCCCAACGAAGTAATTAATTAATTTTTTAATTAAATAAATTTAATTAGTTGAATTTTCTAAATTAATTAAAGGAAAATGTTAATTTGGTTTCCCGAAATAGTCAAAATCAATGCATTAGATTAATCCTTGAACTGGAAAAAAAGGATCCTTGGTCTCCTTTTTCTTATAGTTTTTGTTTCCATTTTGACTAAAAAAACCATTCATTTTTATAGTCATCTTTATTGAATCAAAACAATAGAAATTGAGTGCTCCATTAATCGGCTGGATTTTTTTCAAAATAGAAGAACAAAGGATTGATTCAATGGAAGGTCCAAGCATAAATTACAGTAAGTAGTGGGTTTTTTGTTCTTTACTTGAGTTTTGGGTTAAGATATTATGGTTTTTTTTTGCAAAAAGATAGTCCATCTTTTCATGTTTTTCTGTATATGTAACAGACAAAAAAGATATGCTTCATCTTTATTTATTTGTATATTGTGGGCAACCACCATAGCAAGCAAGTATAGAGGTTGATACGTCCTCCTCCTCTTCTTCTACTTATTATTCTTTGTCGTTCTGCTCTTTTCTTCTCTTCTTATGGTACCAAAAAAAAAAAAAAAAACTCAACTATTGCTTATTTTTAAACTGAAAAAAATTTGGCTTTAGAGCAAAATTTTGTACTGTAACAGCTTGTTTTCAGTGAAATCGGAACAGTGGTTTCGAGACCACAAATCCAAAGTTAGAAAATTATTTTATTATTATTTTATGGTCTACTACATTATAGAAATACTATATAAAAAATTTCGTTAAGAAATTTTACCGTTTATATGCTCAATTTGATAAAAAGGACTAAATTGCATAAATTGCATAAAGTGCAAAAGTTGTGTTATAATAGCTAAAGGTATTAAATAGCTATAGGAATTTAAAGTGGAGGTCATTATATTGTAATTAGACCATTAATATGTTAGTGGATGATAATGGCTTGGCAATTTTGTAATTATTAAAGTTTATTAAGGTTAATTTTGGAAATTAGAAATTAAGGTTACAATTAATTAAATAAAACAAACAATTGACATCCATTATCATCATCTTCCATCGTTTATGAAGTGAAAAACCTAGCCATGGAAGCTTGAAATTTTGGCAAGTTGATTTTTGCTCAATTAGGTATGTGTTTTGTCCCGTTTTTGATAATTTCCATGTTTCCAGGATCGTTGTAGCTTAATCTAGCTAGTCCAGGGACTAATTTGTGAAACTATTAAAGTATTTGAGTTTTACCATTGATGAACATGTTAGGGTTTTGAAGTTCAATGGTAGAAAATGAATGGTTGCTGTTAGATAAACAACTTTTGTAAAGGAATTTTTGATGAAATTATCAATTAGGAATTAAATTGAAAAATGTGATAAATTGTGTGGTATAATTGTGAATTTTTGAAAAATGTGGGCTGTTATAAGCATGTATATAGGTTGGCTATGATGGGTTGTAATGAAATTGTGCAAGTTTCCATTTTTATGAGATAGGGACTAAATTGCAAAGAATTAAAAACTATTTTACCAAAAATTTGTGTTGGACTAATTTGAATGTGAATTATATTGAATTGAGTTAAATTCATTCGTATAGATCCGGTTAGACCTCGCACAGAGTTAGATCGAGGCAAAGAGAAAATCTCGGATTAGTTGCCTCCGTATCTACGTACACTCGTCGAGGTAAGTTCGTATAATTAAATTGTGTAATTATATGCTTTGATTGAATTAGATGTATGCTATTTGCATTATCATCATATATAAATACTGTAACATCCTAAACGTGGGCCTACACATTAAGGTGATAGTTTAATATGTTAAATTGAGATTCTAAGGATCGGGCTGACTTTTTGATTAAATATGTGGATTAGGGTTTAAATTAGTGCTCTGGGTATTTTAAAGTGATATATTGGGCTTTAAAAATTTGGGTTAGGTGACTAATACACGGTGTTAGCTTATAATTTAAGTAGATAGTTAATTAAGTGACAAGCTGGGCTTGTGGCCCAAAGATTTGAGGAGCTTTAAGTGGGCATAAGGTGGCGTCATAAGGGGGGAGAAGTTTGGGCCTAGTATGGCCACTTAGAGCCCAAATTTTAAGACAAAAATTCGGCACTTACAAGTCCTAGGAGTGGACGGCACACTAGCTACAAAATAGGGTTTTTAATTCTTTTATTTTCTTGATAAATAGGAAGATAATGAAGAGAAAGATGAGGGCTATTTTTTTTTGAGGAGATAAGGATTGGGTTATCAGGTGAGATAAAGGCTATCAGGAGAAGGGAAGAGTTGGCCGAAATTCCAACTCTGTGTGTGGATGATATGCCGAAATTTCTCTATAAATAGGGAGTAGTATTCTTCAATTTCGGTATTTTGAAACCCTATTCTTCTCTCATTCTCTGCCGAAATTTCCAAGCCTTTCCTACAGTTTCTCTTTTTTTTTTTTCTAAAAGCCGAATTCCTTTTGATTCATACTCTCATCTCACATAAGCCGAATTTACAAGGGTGATTTCGTTTTCCCGAAGGTGCACCATAGCCGAATACTCCTCTTTAATCTGGTGAGTTTCGGGATTTTGTTTCTTTGCGATTTCCCCATTTTTTTTGTCAAGATCTAAACTGAATACTTTGTTCCAAGGGCCTGTCGACTTCACTCTTTAATCTTAGAAGCCGAATTCTGAGATCTGTAGTGCTGTTTTGTGGTAAAGCCGAAGGTAGGGAGGTGACGTTTCCTAGGGATTTTCGGGATTCGATAAATAAGGCTCTACGCTAAGGATAGTAGATTTTCGCGGTAACCAGGTGTGTAATACCTCCTCGCTATCTAGATCTGCCTATTATTGTATGTTCATGTGTTTTATATGTTTTGATAAATGCCGAAATCTCGGTTTATTGATGAAAGCCCAAGGAGGGTAAAAGCGGATCCCCAGGTTAGTAAATAATCTGTTTAAATGTTATAAGTAAAATGCTTGTGTGTGATTGCATGGGTTGGGTTGATTAAAGGAGGAAGTTATACGTTATATGTGTAGCGGCTAATGCCGTGAACTGTTATACGGGCTTTGGCCATTAAATGTTATACGGGCTTCGGCCATTATATGTTATAAGGGCTTCGGCCATCATATGTGGATGAGCAGCATGACTGCCATCATGGTGTGTAGCGGTGTGGGTCGATTGTAGAAATCCCCAATGGTGTGAACGGTTGGTACGGGGGCGTGTAGCGGATGGAAACCTAGGCAAACGGGTTGGGCCTTGCATATTATTTGCTATTAATTTTTATTATGATTATTACACTGTTTATTTTGTTTAATGGGCTTAAGGCCCAAACTCTAGTGGTGCATGAGGGTTGCACACTGAGTCTCGCGACTCACCCTTTTAATTAACATTTCAGGTGATACCTAGTGATTCGGACCGGGCTGGAGAGGAACGCAAGGTGGCCATGCAGAAGAATATGTAGATTTGGCAAAAAGAGACTCAAGTTTTATTTTTATTTTTAATTAATGGACTTCAAATCTCGTTGTAATAAGGCCATGGGCTATTATGTTTTATTATGGGCTTTTATTACTTTAAGTCATTTAAGTTTTTATTTTAATTAAACTAAGGCATGTTTTTAAGTTTGGATTTTACTTTACTTAAGCATATTCTATATAAAACATATTTGGGCTTTTCTGAAAATACGACATGTTTTGATAGAATTTTTCTTAGTGACATACCAGATCCGGTTGTAGTGTTTGGGCCAGGTTTGGGGTGTCACAAATTGGTATCAGAGCCCGGTTCAAAACTCGACTCTGGGGTTTTTGGGCTCAAAACATTTTCTAAAAAAAAAATGGGCTTTTGAAATATGTATGTTTTTTTAAGGATAACAGGTTTGTTAGTTCAGCATGGCTTCTGCGTCTCCGGCCCAAGTTCGCCAGGTAAGTACTCCGAACCATTGTGTGATCTTTATATATGTGGGCTTAGTGGGCCTAGTGGGACGTAGACTAAGCTAGAATTAGAACTTGATGGACTTTAGGCTTAGTACAAACTACTTCTTAAAAATTCATAAAACTTAAGTTCACTGAACAAACCCGTTAACGAGCTGCAAGGCCAGGGTGTGGTAACCATCATACGCATGTCTAGGAAGGATCCGGAAGAGCCTGGTATTTAAGCAGTCCTAGTGACTCACCTCCTCTTCGTTGGAATCCTACCTGGTGCGTAGTGACCGTTCACCTTAGTCGAGTTAGGGTGTGGCAATGGGCATACGCATGTTTAGGAGTGGATTTAGGGAGAGCTTGGTATTTAAGCAATCCTAGCGACTCACCTCCTCTTCACTAGAATCCTACCTGGTGCGTAGTGACTATTCACCCTAGTTACGAGGACTGGTTGATGGGCTAAACCCTATAATTAAAACCCGAAAGGGACCAGCCATCTTTTTCTTAAAAAAAATCCCCAAGTTTTGTAAAAATTTCAAAATACCTTTGATTTATGGAAAAACAAATTCCAATCAACCATGTTTCAAAAAATTTACCCGAAAATCTCACGTTTACAAAAATAACCCGGACCATGAAACTAGATTTTACTAAAAGAACCCCCGTTTGGAAAAAAAAAAACAACAAGCCCCATCAAAGTTTGAAAAATTACCAACTACCCTTGTTTAGCAAAATGACCAAAGTACCCCTAGTTTGTCAAAATTACCGAAATACCCCCGGATTTCCAAAATTACCGAAGTACCCCCGAATTTTCAAAATTTTCGAAATACCGCCGGGACTACAAAATTACCAAAATACCCTTACTTCACAAAATCATCAAGGACCTTATTTTGAAAAATTACGAAAGTACCCCTGTAGGATAAAATTACGAAAATACCCCTGGGTAGTGAAAACAACAACAACAACACTTTTCTGTAATGAACGTGAGTTCATGAATGTTGATGATTGAATGTATGAACTTGAGACTGTACTGTGTGTATGAATTCGAAAGAACTACTTCTTAAAAACTATTATTCATAAGACTGTTCGCGATAAATCAAGTGGAAATAACTAATAATCCATAAAATTCTTAATCAGATAAACGTCAATTGGAGGAATGAGTTCAAGGGGTCGAGGACGTCCGCCGCGTGGACGCGGTAGGGGTAGAATGACCGCATCAGAGCCAGTAGGGTCTGGCCATGGGTCGGGAAACGAGATGCTGGAATTGCCGGCTGTAGAAGGAGAATTTCGGGATGAGGCGCCCGGAGATGATGCTGTATCTCAGGCGATGTTGAGGGTTTTAGAGAGGGTTGCTGGAGTAGGCATGGGCACAGGAGCCCGGAAATTTGTGCCAGAACGGCTTAAGGCCAATGGAGCAGAAGTGTTTAGGGGAGTTTCTGGGGTAGCTCCTAACACAGCTGAGTACTGGATGGAAGCGACTGAGCGCATAATGGATGACTTGGACTTCACGGTAGAGGAAAAGTTGAAAGGGGCCGTGTCTCTCCTCCGAGATGAGGCCTACCAGTGGTGGCTCACGGTGAAAGAAGGTACTGTCGCAGACCAGATTGACTGGGACTTCTTTAAGGAGTCATTTCCGGGGAAGTATGTCGGGGCCAGCTATATAGATGCCCAAAGGAAGGCATTCTTGAACTTGGTACAGGGAAGTAAGTCTGTGGCTGAATATGAGGCTGAGTTTCTGCGCTTGAGCCGTTATGCTCGAGGAATGGTAGCGACGGAGTATGAACGTTGTGTTCGGTTTGAGGATGGGCTGCGGAGTGAGTTAAGGGTTCTGATAGCGTCGCAGCAAGAGAGAATCTTTGCTGTTTTGGTAGATAAGGTTAAAATAGCCGAGGAAGTGAAACGGGTGGAGAAACAAGAAAGGGATAAGGATCGGGGTAAGAGTAAGAGGAATTTTGGGCCATCAAGAGCATCCGGGAATTTTCAGAAGAGGCCTAGGACTGATGGGCCAGTTCGTGCTCCGACAAGTCAGAAACAGACATGTTCTAGATGTGGCAAGGCGCATCATGGGGAATGCAGAGTGAAGACAGCTGGGTGCTTTAAGTGTGGATCCACAGAACATCTGATTAAGGACTGTCCCCAGATGGATCGGGGGCAGCCAGTGGGCCGAGATGCTGATCAAGTGAGGAGAGGTGATCAGCCTGGACCAAGGGGTCGTGGTGCAGGTAGAGGAGGAAATGGGGCTGGTCGAGGTCGTGGAGCACCTGGCAGAGGTGCAGGTAATGTAGAGGCTAGGCAGCCGGGTCTAGTTTATGCAGTTCGTCGACAGGAGGATGGTGACGCATCGGATGTCATAACCAGTATGTTTCTTATAGCTGACAGCCCTTTTCTTGCTTTGATTGATATTGGGTCAACCCACTCTTATATTGCATGTTCGATATCTGAGACCTTAAGTATAGATCCTGAAACAACTACTAGGAAGATGACTGTGGTTAGTCCCTTAGGACAATCTAGGGTAGTGAACAAGCTGTTTAAGGATGTACCTTTAGAGACTCAAGGGGTAGTGTTTCCGGCAGACTTAATGGAATTGCCATTCAGAGAGTTCGATCTTATCCTAGGAATGGATTGGTTGTCAAAGCATCGTGCTAAGTTGGATTGTGGGATCAAGCGCATGGTTTTTAGTACCCCGGAAGGCGGGGAGGTGGTTGTGTTAGGAGAAAGAAGGAACTATTTGTCCAACGTAGTGTCGGCATTGAAAGCTGTTAAGATGATGCGGAAGGGATGTAACGCCTTTTAGCTTTTATTAGTGCTTTGGACGCTAAAGTGGTGACTGTCAATGAGGTTCGAAGAGGTTCGAACAGTCAAGGATTTCGCAGACGTCTTTCCGGAAGAGTTGCCAGGATCACCCCCAGATCGCGAGGTGGAGTTTGGAATAGAACTACTCCTGGGTACAGCTCCGATATCAATTGCTCCTTATCGAATGGCGCCGAAGGAACTGGTGGAGCTCAAAGCTCAGATTCAGGAACTATTGGATCGTGGGTTTATTCGGCCGAGTGTGTCTCCATGGGGAGCGCAGGTCCTATTCGTGAAGAAGAATGACGGATCCATGCGTATGTGCGTGGACTATCGTCAACTGAATAAGTTGACGATTAAGAATAAATACCCATTACCAAGAATCGACGATTTGTTCGACCAGCTCAAAGGAGCTTCAGTCTTTTCTAAGTTTGATTTAAGGTCGGGATATCATCAATTAAGGGTTAAAGAAGGAGATATTCATAAGACGGCATTTCGGACTCGGTTACGGTCATTATGAGTTTTTGGTAATGCCGTTCGGTTTGACGAACTCGCCAGCAGCATTTATAGATATGATGAACCAGGTATTTCAGCCATATCTTGATCAGTTTGTCGTAGTATTTGTCGACGATATATTGGTTTATTCCAAGTCTGAGGAGGAACATGACGCACAACTTCGAGTGGTGTTGCAAATTTTAAGGGAAAAATAGCTGTACGCAAAGTTCAGTAAGTGTGAGTTCTGGCTGAAGGAGGTGGCTTTTCTAGGGCATGTGGTTTCCGCAGAGGGGATTAGGGTAAACCCTCGGAAAATCAAAAGCCGTGCTAAATTGGAAATCGCTGAAGTCTGTGGCAGAAATTCGAAGTTTCTTAGGATTAGCAGGATATTATCGAAGGTTCGTTGAGGGGTTCTCTTCAATAGTGGCACCATTAACTAAGTTGTTGAGGAAGGGAGTATCTTTTGTGTGGACTGACAAACAACAGGAGAGCTTTGAGAAGCTGAAGAGAATTTTGACGGAAGTGCTGGTATTAATTCAGCCAGAGGCAGGAAAAGAATTTATCGTCTACTGTGATGCGTCCCACACAGGTTTAGGGTGTGTATTGATGCAGGATGGAAAAGTTGTGGCATACGCGTCTCGACAGTTGAGACCGCATGAGTTGAACTACCTTACGCATGATTTGGAGTTGGCGGCGGTAGTGTTTGCTCTGAAGATTTGGAGGCACTACCTGTACGGGGAAAAGTCAGTAATTTACACCGACCATAAAAGTTTGAAGTATCTCCTTACTCAGAAGGAGTTAAATTTACTACAACATAGGTGGATCGAGCTCTTGAAGGACTATGATTGCTCGATTGAATACCATCCCGGCAAGGCGAATGTGGTGGCGGATGCGTTGAGTAGAAAGGTGATAGCAGACCTAAGGGCGATGTTCGCTCATCTTAGTTTGTATGAGGATGGTAGCTTGGTAGCTGAACTACAAGTAAGACCTATGTGGACAAGTCTAATGAAGGAGAAGCAACTTTTGGATGATGTCCTGAGTACTCGAATCCGACAAGTGCAGGAGGGTGAAGTAGAGGACTATAGTCTGAACAACGATGGAGTTTTGTATTTCCATGGGAAGGTTTGTATGCCAAAAGATGAGGAGCTAAGGCAGATGATTCTTCGGGAATCGCATAGTAGCCCCTATGCTATGCATCCTGGAGGAGTTAAGATGTATCTGGATTTGAGAGAACAATTCTGGTGGTCAGGTTTTAAGCGAGAAGTTACGGAATATGTGGGAAAGTGTTTGACCTGTCAGCAGGTGAAGGCGGAACACCAGCTGCCTTCGGGATTATTGCAGCCGATAAAGATCCCACAATGGAAATGGGAGCGAATCACAATGGATTTTGTTAGTGGGTTACCCCTTACACCCACCAAGAAAGATGCAATTTGGGTAATTGTGGATCGGCTGACGAAGTCTGCTCACTTCATACCGGTTCGGGTTGACTACTCTTTGCAAAAGTTGGCTAAGTTGTACGTGGCTGAGGTTGTAAGATTACATGGTGTGCCGGTGTCGATCATATCAGATAGAGACCCTAGGTTCACTTCACGATTTTGGAGGGCTCTTCATCAAGCAATGGGAATAAGGTTAGACTTCAGTACCGCTTTTCACCCACAGTCCGATGGTCAGTCTGAGAGGGTAATTCAGATCTTGGAGGATATGCTAAGGGGTTGCATCATCGATTTTAGAGGTAGTTGGGAGGAGCATTTACCCTTGGCTGAATCCGCGTACAATAATAGCTATCAAGCTAGTATTCAAATGGCGCCGTATGAAGTATTATATGGAAGGAGATGTCTACCCCAACTTGTTGGACGGAGTTAGGTGAACGTCAGGTATTGGGTCCTGAACTAGTTTCGGAAACGGAGGAAAAAGTTAAGTTAATACGGGCTCGATTGAAGGAAGCGTCTGATCGGCAAAAATCTTATGCGGATCTTAAGCGGAAGGAGGTAGAGTTCACAGTAGGAGATCAAGTCTTCTTGAAGGTTTCTCCATGGAAAAAGGTAATGAGGTTTGGACGAAAGGGTAAGCTAAGTCCTCGGTTTATTGGGCCTTATCGAGTGTTAGAACGTGTAGGCCCAGTGGCTTATCGTTTGGAGTTGCCATCAGAGTTATAGTAGATACATGACGTGTTCCATGTCTCGATGCTGAGACGTTATCGATCTGATCCATCGCACATAGTGCCAGTGGAAGAAATTGAAGTAAGGCTAGATTTATCTTTTGAGGAGGAACCAGTACGAATTTTGGATCGATACGTAAAAGTGTTGAGAAGGAAGTCCGTTCCTTTGGTCAAAGTCTTGTGGAGAAACCACGGCACAGAAGAGGCGACGTGGGAACCGGAGGAGGTTATACGACAGCAATATCCACATATTTTCTGATCAGGTAAATTTCGGGGCCAAAATTTATTTTAAGGGGGTAGAACTGTAACATCCTAAACGTGGGCCTGCGCATTAAGGTGATAGTTTAATATGTTAAATTGAGTTTCTAAGGATCGGGCTGACTTTTTGATTAAATATGTGGATTAGGGTTTAAATTAGTGCTCTGGTATTTTAAAGTGATATATTGGGCTTTAAAAATTTGGGTTAGGTGACTAATACACGGTATTAGCTTATAATTTAAGTAGATAGTTAATTAAGTGACAAGCTAGGCTTGTGGCCCAAAGATTTGAGGAGCTTTAAGTGGGCATAAGGTGGCGTCATAAGGGGGGAGAAGTTTGGGCCTAGTATGGCCACTTAGAGCCCAAATTTTAAGACAAAAATTTGGCACTTACAAGCCCTAGGAGTGGATGCACACTAGCTACAAAATAGGGTTTTTCATTCTTTTATTTTCTTGATAAATAGGAAGATAATGAAGAGAAAGATGAAGGCTATTTTTTTTGAGGAGATAAGGATTGGGTTATCAGGTGAGATAAAGGCTATCAGGAGAAGGGAAGAGTTGGCCGAAATTCCAACTCTGTGTGTGGATGATATGCCGAAATCTCTATAAATAGGGAGTAGTATTCTTCAATTTCGGTATTTTGAAACCCTATTCTTCTTTCATTCTCTTCCGAAATTTCCAAGCCTTTCCTACAGTTTCTCTTTTTTTTCTAAAAGCTGAATTCCTTTTGATTCATACTCTCATCTCACATAAGCCGAATTTACAAGGGTGATTTCGTTTTCCTGAAGGTGCACCATAGCCGAATACTCCTCTTTAATCTGGTGAGTTTCGGGATTTTGTTTCTTTGCAATTTCCCCATTTTTTTTGTCAAGACCTAAACTGAATCCTTTGTTCCAAGGGCCTGTCGACTTCACTCTTTAATCTTAGAAGCCAAATTCTGAGATCTGTAGTGCTGTTTTGTGGTAAAGCCGAAGGTAGAGAGGTGACGTTTCCTAGGGATTTTCGGGATTCGATAAATAAGGCTCTACGCTAAGGATAGTAGATTTTCGCGGTAACCAGGTGTGTAATACCTCCCCACTATCTAGATCTGCCTATTATTGTATGTTCATGTGTTTTATATGTTTTGATAAATGCCGAAATCTCGGTTTGTTGATGAAAGCCCAAGGAGGGTAAAAGCGGATCCTCAGGTTAGTAAATAATCTGTTTAAATGTTATAAGTAAAATGCTTGTGTGTGATTGCATGGGTTGGGTTGATGAAAGGCGGAAATTATATGTTATATGTGTAGCGGCTAATGCCGTGAACTGTTATACGAGCTTCGGCCATTAAATGTTATACGGGCTTCGGCCATTATATGTTATAAGGGCTTCGGCCATCATATGTGGATGAGCAGCATGACTGCCATCATGGTGTGTAGCGGTGTGGGTCGATTGTAGAAATCCCCAATGGTGTGAACGGTTGGTACGGGGGTGTGTAGCGGATGGAAACCTAGGCAAACGGGTTGGGCCTTGCATATTATTTGCTATTAATTTTTATTATGATTATTACACTGTTTATTTTGTTTAATGGGCTTAAGGCCCAAACTCTAGTGGTGCATGAGGGTTGCACACTAGTCTCGCGACTCACCCTTTTAATTAACATTTCAGGTGATACCTATGATTCGGACCGAGCTAGAGAGGAACGCAAGGTGGCCATGCAGAAGAATATGTAGATTTGGCAAAAAGAGACTCAAGTTTTATTTTTATTTTTAATTAATGGACTTCAAATCTCGTTGTAATAAGGCCATGGGCTATTATGTTTTATTATGGGCTTCTATTACTTTAAGTCATTTAAGTTTTTATTTTAATTAAACTAAGGCATGTATTTAAGTTTGGATTTTACTTTACTTAAGCATATTCTATATAAAACATATTTGGGCTTTTCTAAAAATACGACATGTTTTGATAGAATTTTTCTTAGTGACATACCAGATCCGGTTGTAGTGTTTGGGCCGGGTTTGGGGTGTTACAAATACCGATCGTATATCCGACAACGTACGACGATTATCGAACCCCATTTAAATTGTATGAATCTGTAGGATTCAAATTACATGTCATTAGGGTTACCGATTTCAGCTCTTATGAGCTTACCAATACTCAACTCGTATGAGCTTACTGTTATTCAGCTCGGAGGAGCTTACTGTTTATAGCTCGAATGAGCATACATGTACAAGAATTGACAGATTACAGTTCAGTACACCTCGTATGTACTACCCGCGTATCCAACGATATTCTAGGTGGTTCAACAGGCATTGTTCTGTTACGAGATTACATGAGTTCAATACGAACTACCACAGGCATTTACATGAGATATATGAAAATGATTTGTACATGATATGTGGATACATGATGTAGAAATTATATGTACATGGAAGTTTGATTATTATTGAGCTCATACATGTTCCTTGATATTTATATGAATTACATGACTAACATGGTTGATGAGGATATGTGTTTAGGCTTTTGGCCAAATTGAGTTTGGATATGCTTTGTGTGCTTACCTTAAATGTGACTAAATGGTAAGTTAAATTCTATGTTATATGAACTTACTAAGCTTAAATGCTTAATCTGTGTTATTTTCCGTGTTTTATAGTGATTCGGAAGCTTGTTTAGGTTGTAAGCTTATCGGAGCTATATCACACTATCCATCGGCTCTTTTGGTACTTTCGGTTATTTAATTTCGATTATAATGGCATGTATAGGTTAATTTGGCCAATGTTGACATATAAGTGTTTTGTTGAGATTAGCCACTTATATGGCTTGTGTTTGGTATATTTTGATGTGTATCTATATGCGGTCTTATCATATTTGATGTGTGTTTGATATGGTATAATGATGGAAAGTATAATGTGGTTTGAATATGCATATAAAATATGTTATATACCTTGGTGTGATTTAATGCTTTGTTATGGAAAACTTATAGGTATATTGATGTTGGTTAGAATGGTATATTTGGTACCATTTGGAAATATAGGTATGTTTTGGCAAGTTTGGTAAGTGACCTACATGATAGGTTTTGGTACAGTTATGTATATATGTATTTGGTCATTTAGGTAAGTTTGAATACTTGGTTGACATGTTTTTTTTTAAGTTGTCATTTGACGTGCCTAAGGGCATATTGGTTGTATGTGGTTATATTACATGTATAAACTTGATTTTTGGCTAGTTTTGGATGCCAATTTATGACTTGGTTATATGCAAATTGTTGTGTTTAGGTTGGTACTAATTTTGGTGAGAAATGTGGCTTTGAAAATGGCCTATTTTTGTCCACACGAGCAGAGACACGGACGTGTGTCTCAGCCGTGTGTGACACAAGGCCAAATGACACTTCCGTGTGTCTCCTGTATCTTTTAAGAGCACAAGTCAGTATGCTCACACGGCCTAGCACACGGGCGTGTGGTTTGGCCGTGTGGCACAAGTCAGTGAGTTACACGAGCACAGATACAGGCTGGGACACAACTGTGTGTCCCTATTTCGAATGCCCACACGGTCTAAGACACGGGCGTGTCTCTTGGTAGTGTGACTGGTCACATGGCCATGTGACCCCTGCAGTTTTGAAAATTTTATAAGTTTCTAAAAAGTTCCCTAAATTTCTGATTTAGTCCCTATTTGTTTCTAATACATATGTTGGGCCTCGAAGGCTCGTATAAGGGACAAGATGTATGAATTTGATTGGTTTTTGACATGAATGTTATATGTTATGTAATGTTTTGAAAATTTTTGTCTGTCTAATCTGTAAATCCAATAATGTTCCGTAACCCTGCTCCGACGATGGATACGGATTAGGGGTGTTATATGTATTCTATTTTCATAAAAAAATTTAATTTTTTCTCATCCCAACTTGATATCCATGTTGACATTTAAAACTCATTTTAACTGTCACGTCAAGGTAACAAAACTTAATCTTAACGCCAGAGTGACCATTTCATAACGATAACATAAGTGATTAAAACATAACATTTTAAACATAAGTGACAAAAATGCAACCTAAGGCAAACAAAAATAACTATTTTAATAATTTATCCTAAAAATACTATTTCAAATAATTTTTTTTGAATTTATTCAATACTTTTAAATATTGTTAGTAATTTTTTCAATGTTTGATATAGAGTATTTAATAAAATTATTAAACATGATCAAAATTAAATTAGGTATGTAAATGAAAAAAGATAAAAATAAATGAGTCTAACCACTGTACTTACTTTCCAGTGTTCCAAAAATCGAGGAATATAAAATTCATGGGTAATTAACACCCAATAATATTTAATACCCGTAAATATAGAGATAACTTTAACAAAACAAATATTTTAAGAAATAATCTCAAAACCTACTTGTCGAAACTATTTTTTTTGTTTGAAAACGGGCTGACTTTTGAAGGAAAACGGAGTCGCCACCAATCTTTTTTTAAGTGTGATTGGGCCACTTTTGAAAATGTTTTGGTCTACGGATTTTAAGAAAACGGGTTCGGGAGTTGGTTACGCACGAGTAAGGATTAGCACCCTCGCAACGCCCGAAATTGGTACCTTATTGATTGATTAATGTCCTAATATTGAAAATTGAAAAAGATTTTAAAATATGGATCATTTGGAAAATGTTTGGGTAATTCGAATTTGGATATCGAAATTCTCTTGTTCCGGAAGGATGAAATATTACATTCAGCACGTTAGGATACGATATTTCAGACCTTCGAAACCAAGATCATTTCATGATTTCCAAGATTCATGAATTGTCATTTTAAAAAGGGTACTTCATCACTTGGCCAAATGAAAGAACCGAAACCCAGCATGTTAAGGCACGATCCTTCAAATTTCCAAACATGAAATATTGCCTTGCTTTTAATTTTAAAACACGGACACAATTTTAAAGGATATTTATGATTTGGCCAAACAGAAACCACAACCCAGCACGTTAGGGCACGATTCCTTGAATTTCCAAAACATGAAACATTGCATTGTTTAAAAAATGGACACAATTTTAAAGGATATTTAATAATTTGGCCAAACAGAAACCACAACCCAGCACGTTAGGGCACGATTCCTTGAATTTCCAAAACATGAAACATTGCCTTGTTTAAAAACTTTTTATGAGTCTTGAAAAAACATGGTGAAAGGAAAAACAAGATAAACGATCGTATTAATATTAAAGAAGATGACAAATAATAATAAAAGTAATAGGAATGATAAAAATAATCACAAAAATATAAGAAACAATAATAATAATAATACTAATAATAATAATAATACTAACAACAATAATATATATATATATATATATATATATAAAATAATGATGACAAAAATGGCAATAACAATGTTGATAATAAAAACCAAAATAAAAAAATAAAAAAATAAATATAATTATAAGAATAATATATATAATAAAATGGTGATAGTAGTAAAACAATAGTATTAATAAAATATAGTAGTAGTAAAAAAAGTATAGTGATAAATGTAATATTAATAATAAATATAATTATAGTAAAGATAAAATAATAAGGGGTAATAATAATATATAAAAAGTAGACAATAATATAGACGATAATAATAAACATAAAAGAAAGATTAATGCTAAAAATAATAAAGGTAATGATAACCGTAAATAATAATAATAATAAATAATAATAATAATAATAATAATAATAATAATAATAATAATAATAATAATAATAATGGTACATTTAATAATAATAAAATAATAGTAAAAAAACAATAATGAAACAATGTTAAGAGTGTAATAACCAAATTTTGCCCGGGTCCTCAATCGAACCCGAACCCAATTGCAAAACCAAAATTGGAATAAAACAAAATACCATTAAACAGACCAAGATAACAGTCCAATTTAAAGCCCAGTACACAAGACCCAAACAAGTAATAAAGTCCAAAGTCCATTACAAAAACAGAGCCCAATTACAAAGACCAAACGCGGGCCCAAATTTAAATTTACCAACCCAATTCCAACAACCCTAAAACCAAAATACCAGACCCAAACCGAATCAAAGCAAGCCCAACTAAGCCCAATCTACCCTAGCCCATAACAGACCCATCAGAATTAGCAACCCTAGAGTCCCAAATGCCGCTGCACATCTGCCCTTCAACTGCTACACCCACGCGCGCATCTACTTCACATGCGCGTCGTTCTCCGCGCCCACGTGCGTCGTTACAGGTGCTCACGCGCCTGACGATTCAAGTCCTCAGGCACCTCGGTCGCCCACTGTCTCGACCCCCGTCGATCTCCCCGTGCCCGTGACCTGCAACAACACCGGAAACAAAAAGAAAGAGGACAAAAATAGGAAACACGCGCAGTGACTAAGAACGACAAGCAGAAACCGAGACAACAAGGAACAAAGCAAGAAATAATAGAAAATAATCGAATGAATTTGTAGATCGGTATAAAACCAAAAAACCACTGTAAACAATAGGGGGAGAGGGGTTTTTTTCGTTTTTTCTTTCTGTACGGATACTAAAAGTAAATCAAACCAGGGGGCTCCTGTTACGAACACGGAGAGATCAAAAAAAAATAAAAGAACTCTTGTAATCTAGCTCCTTTTCCGAACATCAGAAATCAAGAAAAACAAGGACAGAAATTTGCAAGGTTGATCCTATTCATCATTCTTTACTGTTTTATTTTTGCTTGACTTTCGCTTTTCGAGATTTTACAAACGAAAAAAAAGAGAAAGGGACGAACCTGAAATCCCCTCGGCCGTAGCCTCGGAGTCCATCTTCTCCGTCGACGGAGCTCGAATCGAGGGAGGGCGTTGGAGGCCCTCTTCTTCTATTTCGGGACGCCGAGAATTTAGCCCTCCAAAGGTGTTCCCAAACAGTGCCCGGAGGTTAACCCCCGCTCCTCGCCGACCACCTGAAGAGGCGATGGCGCCACGATGAGGAAAGGAACCCGATCGTCGAGCCAAGGGGGGAGGGCCGAAAGTCTTTAGGTTTTTTTGAAAAAAAGGGTCTGCGAATAAAGGAAAAAGAGGAAGGAACGCGAAACGGCGCCGTATGGCACCAACCCGAGTTTGACCCGACCCATTAAAAGGGGGGGATCCGCGAGTTTACTCAAAAGGGGTTATTTAGTCCCTGGGTCCCTCCGCATTTTCTTACTATTGAAATCAAGTTTCCATCGTTTCAAAATTTGCCCAAATATGATTCCATTTGTTCTAATTTGACCCCGAACAAAACGTGGCGCATGGGAAAGGGGATAATTTCATGTCTGGTCCCGCTCTTTCCACGCACATTGCAAATAGGCCCTCTCCCCTTTTATTTTCTTTCGAATTGCCCCCATAAATTTGTTTTACATGCAATTTGGCCCCTTTTTAGTTATTTCACCTTCTTTTAATCCTTTATCATTATTGCTATAATTATATTTTTGATGTACGTATTTATTATTATTACTATATATCATTTTATTGTATACACTTCGTATCATCATTGTTGTTACTTTCTTATTATTAACATATTATTCTTACTATTACTACACTTATTATCACTATTGTTATATTGTTATTATATTATTATATTGCATATATTTTTATCATTCTTACTATTATTACTAGGTTACCATCCTTATTATCATACTATTATTAGATTATTATTACCATTACTATATTTATACCGGTATATTGTATATATTTTCTATTATTACTATTATCATTATTACTATGTTATTATCTTAGTATTTTACTATTGTTATTACTATATCTTTATCTTGTATATATTATCATTTATTTAACTCTCATTCATACATTTATACTTATATTATTTCGCATATACTTCTATTTTCATATTATCACGTTTTATATATTTCTATTTATATTTATATCTCCACATCTTTGTCCAAATTATTGCCCATTATCAATATTATCATCACTGTTATTCATGTATGTCAGCATTTTAGATTAATGATTTAAATGTCATGTATTACGTGTATTATGTTGTCATTACACCAAATTTATGTTACATTATCATTCTCTTCATCGCATAATACCGTCCGCGCATTGAACCATATTTCTTTAAAACATAACCTAATTTTTTTATCAATTTCAGCCAAAAAAAAAGACCAAATCAAAAGTTTTTCAAATAAGGCAATATTTTATGTTTGGGAATTCGTGAGATTGTGCCCTATGTGTTGGGTTTCTGATCTCTCGCTTGGCCAAACAATTGAATATCCTTTTGATATTTTGACGTGCAAGTCTTGGGAATTAAGTGATGATCTTAAATTCGAGGATTAAAATCATCGTGTCCTATGTACTGGATGTGATATTTTATTCCTTCGGAACAAGAAAATCTCGATATTGAATTCAAGAAAAACTATAATATTTCAGAAAGAGGTTGATTTTTAAATTCTTTTCAAAACTCTCAAACTTTCGACATTGGGACATTAATTAATCAGGTTGGTACCAATTTTGGGCATGACGAGGGTGCTAACCCTTCCTCGCATGTAACCGACTCCCGAACCCATTTTCTCAAATCTTCGTGGACCAAAGACATCGTTTTAGTAAATCAAAACGTTTTATTAAAACAAGGTGATCCGATCGCACCTTAATAAAGATCAGTGGCGACTCCCATTTTTTTTATTTTCAAAACCAAGTCGATTCCCGTTTCGTCAAAAAATGGTTACGACAGCTTGGCGACTCCACTGGGGACTTTAGAGTCAGGCCGTAAATTGATTGATTTTTGTCCCTTCGATTGAAAAGTTAGAAAAACGTTTTAAAAAAAAAATCATGTTTCTCTTTGATGCATTCGTTTGTGTTATACTGTCGAGTTTTGTGAAACATTTTGGCATTGCATTGCATGACTGCGGTCACACCCTTAAGTGGGAGTGAGAAGCTACTCTTTAGTGAGGTTTTTACCTCCGTGCAAGATAGTGGATCACTTTCGGGATACATCCGTACCTATGTCTTCGTGAGATCTTTATCACCGTGCAGCCATAGGGAAATGTATTCCCCTGAACTGAACTCGGTCTATATGAGCCTATAATGGGTGAGGATCGAGGAATCCGCTGGTTCAGGTACCCTCGCTTTAGAACCAAACCACATATAGAAAGACCTAAGAACCCACCCTAGGTAGAACCACGTCAAGCCTTAGTGATCACCCGGATAGGTACTCTGTTTATTACTCCTGTGCTAACGCGTTTTCTTTTGTCTTTGATTGCATTGCATTGCATCATCATAGAAAGAAGGTGCTGATTAATATTCGATTGCTAAATAGAGGAGTTTTTCACAAGGAAATGAATTTCTTGATAAAGTGGATTGTAATACGGCTGCCCAAACATAGTCCAAGTAAACAACGAGAGAAGGCTGACAGTCTACAAAAGAGTACAAGACCTCGCTCGATGATTCAAGCCAACAAGGATTATTCAAGAAGTTGTCACCCCAAGACTTTAAAGGAGCTTATGAACGACCACGGAGGATAAACAAGTGAAGAGGTACGGTCTGGATCAAGCCAACAAAGAGCTAGCAGGGGTACCCACGAAGAAAGCACACAAGATATAGCCATGACATCTGATCATGAAAGAAGAGATTGGTGTGGTGCTTGGACTATGAGGACAAAACCGTATATGTAAAGAGCTTTTTTTTCTACAAAAGTTCTTCTGATGGAATTGAATCCATAATCAGCGAATCTCTTTCTCTTTGCATTCATCCCATGCATTGGCATCGCATTGCATCATCCTAGAAAGGAGGTGTCGATTCGCGTTTGATTGCTAAATGGAAGAATCTGTCATAAGAAAATATGTTACTTGATAAAATAGAGCTGAACATGGCCTACAAAACAACAAGACAAAACGTTGTATGAAGATCCAAGCCGACAAGGATTGTTCGGGGGTCATCCGGAGATTATGAGCACCACGAAGGACACTTGAAGTGATAAGATATGGCCTAGATCGAGCAAAAGAAGTTAGAAGAGACATCTACTAAGAAAGTTCATAGGACATGACCATAACTTCTGGATAAGAAGAAGAAGACTTGTACGAAGACGCAAACCGACAAGGATTGTTCAGGAGTCATCAGAAGATTATGAGCACCGCGGAGGGGAAGGTACGACCTAGGTCAAGCAACAAAGAGCTAGAAAAGACGTTTATGGGACATAACCATAACATCCGAACATAAAAAAGGGGATTTGTCTGAAGTCATCAGAAGATTATTAGCGTCGCCAAAGGTAAGTGAGTGCGTCACCAAAGGTAAGTGAGTGCTGAAGAGCAACTTGGACCAAGCAAACAAAGAGCTAGAAGAGGCGGGACACGATCGTAATATTCGAGAACGAAGAAGAAGTTTGGTGTTTTCGCCTGAACCATAAGGAAGAGGCTATATATGCGGTCCATTTTATTAAGGGAACACACTTTCTAGACAAGTTCTTCTAATAGGAATCGAATTCATAATCAATGCCTCCCTTTCTTTTTGCATTCATTTTGCATTGCATTTCATGCATTTTGCATTTCATGCATTTTGCATTTCATGCATCTATTGCATGCATCAAAACTTGTGGAGAAACCCTAATTAGGTGAAATTATTCCAGTTAACTTAGAAGATATGGAACAAAGGTTGGAGAGATTAAAGCAACGGCAAATACTAATGCAAGAACAGTTGGCCGCAATCCAACGGAATATGCAAGATCAAATGAATATGATACGCCAGTTAACCCAACTACTTGCCAAAAGACTTGAAAAGAGGAGTGGCCAAGTGGTCGGCAGTGCGGAGGATGATGAACAAATTGTTTATTCCCCGAGGAATATCCCGACTCAACCAGACACGCGGTCGCATGGGGGACCCATCATCATCAGGCCCCAATATCAGGATAATGACTCGACCCCGTTGAACTTCTCGACGGGCTCATGTTTTAATCACGAAGAGGGCCGGACTAAACCAATGGTCCAAACAGAGGCAAAAGAAAAAAGAGAGTGGACATGGAAGACCCCTAAGAGAAAGGAAATGGGCGGTACAGGTAGGGACGACCAAAGTCCATTCACCGTGTTCCCACCTAATAACACCCCTGCTCCAACCAACTCAAAAACGAACAAAGACCGGCGAGACCCAATCTTGAAAAACCTCGACTCACCCCTATCCCTGTCTCATACGAGGAACTGTACCTAAAACTGTTGGAAAAACAATTAATATCGCCACACTATATGGCACCGTTGAAACCTCCATACCCGAAATGGTATGATCCTAATACTAGGTGCATGTATCACGCTGGGAACCAGGGGCATTCTACAGAAGATTGTATAGCTTTTAAGAGAAGGGTACAAGGTCTTATCGATGCGGGGGTTTTACGATTTGATAGCTCGATAGGGAATCCGTGTCCTAACTACCTTGAAAGGAACGTGAGCACAGCAACAAAAAGGGATGACGCGATCAAAGAAGTTTCAATGATACGCCCCTATCCGCCCGGTTTTGTTTCGAACAATGAGATTGCGGAGAGATCCATGTATTTTAGCTAATCTAGAGTAATGTTCAAAACATGCTTGTTACTTTAAGCTTAGGGGCAACAAGAGTCCTTTTGTGAAATAGGCTTGTTTCCAGAATTGTTATTTCAATTAAATGCATCGTCCTAATTAAACGTTAACATTTTACTACCGCACATTTTTGCATTTTTATTCATGACCACATCATACCAATAATCATCCCTAGAATCATTTATCCATTGGATTTTCTGCTTTCATACACGCAATGGGGTCCCCAGACATCAATGACATGAGCGACACTGTTACTGACTCCCCTTCAAGGAAATATGTGCCTAGAGGGATCTAAGAACTTGGAAGATGACAGAGATCGCAACTTATTCCCTAAACTTGCTAGGAATGACAAATCCTACCAAGTGTCAGCGGACAATACGAGCCAACGAATGAGATAAAGATGGAAGCTCAGCCCACTACAGAAATAAGGCAAGGCGTTATTGAGTTATCCGTAAGAATTCAAATATGTCTCTGCATGATCACATTAGGCCATGTCAGGACTACTAAGGCACGAGTATACTGTCAAAGCTAGGGAAGTCATAGAAAAGGTCCATAAGGACACTTGAAGACCACATACTGAGGGTTCTACCCCAACTAAGCCAATCAAGAGGTTCGAGCTACTGGTCCACCCAGAGAGAAAAACTGCATCAAACGCCAAATCAAAGATGACAGAATTCATGTGCCTGTTCCTACAAATGGGGCATGGATGCTATCAGCCCAGTCTCCTCGAAAGCTTCTGGTCTGCATCGATTAATTTCGGTGGAGGTTAATCTCTTTAAGAGGGTGAAGGACGCTTCATATGCCAATATTACAAAGCGGATGGTCACTAGATTCAAAAAAAAAAAAAGCAAAAAAAAAAGCAAAAAAATCAACCAAAAGACAAAAGGTTATATTTAACCACACAATGCCAAAAGTTTGCGGTATTTTCTAGGATAAAAGGCCATGATTCAAAATAAAAATAGAAAAAAAAAAAGATTGTTAGGAAGATGACCTAAACTGTTGAATGTTGGCGTATAGAAGTTACGCTTACCCTTTTATGATCGTTAAAATTCGGCCAGGACCTCTGCTGGGGCAACGCTTTCCTCATTAGGTTTCGCTTAGTCAAAATCCTCTTTTCCAGGGCACAGACCGAGTCAAAGTTGGGTGGGGTGAAATGGATCCAATCCCGATGTGATCGAGTGAATTGAAGAGAAAATGTTAAAAGCTATCTGTCACAATCGGATGACACGAAAAGGATCGCCTCAGAAAATTTCATGATAGGGTTTTGAAGAAGATTCTTTCCTATGCAACAATGACCTTAGAAGAAAAAGATGCCTTAAGTAGCAAAGAAAGCCCGTTCCAGGGAAACAGGAATATTGTTTGAGATAGACGACAAGGACCTGCCCAATCCGGTGAATCCAAAAAAAAAAAAAGAGAAAAAGAAGAAAAAGGAGAGGCCAAAGTGAAAACCCGCAAGGGCGCTTTGAGACCAAAGGTGGATTTGAGTTGAAAACCTGAAAAGGGCAGCTCAAATTTGATGGGGCATACAGCAGTCTTGCTGCGACTGAAATAACAACGAAGAGGAATGTTACGCCTTGGGACATCGGCAAAGTACTCCGGATCCCCTACACACATATTGAGTTTAGAAAGGTCCTCAAGAAGTTTGAACAGAGAAGCTCAAGCTGCGATATCTGGGGCACCTAGTTTCCATTTTACCCATTTTGAGCCTGCTATCTTTGTCTTTTCAAAGTACACACTAAATAAATTTGCTTCTTCGTTACATATGCTAATTTTGATTAACTTGTTTGATTCGAGCTATACTCCCAATAAATTCCCATTACGTCCATCAAAATGGTCCCTTTTTGAGCATTTTGCATTGAAATAACGATTATCAGACTAATAATATTTTCACAAAAAGAGTTTCACATATTACTCTGGAAACCTCTAAACAATACAGGAGTCTGAAACAGTATTATTGCTTAAGATTCACCGAGCTTAAGGGTTGGAAATGTCTGAGTCCAAATTAAGGTGATTGAACAAAATGGCAAGATGCCGCGTCAGTGACACAATTCTGACGGAAAATGGGCATTGTTGACCCAAGTCCAGAACCAGAATCATTCCCAAAAGAAAATGACATTCTGCATTCATGCGAGCATCACGCACATACATCCGGATGGGCCTCTCCAAAGTGCTCGGATATCGACGATGTGGACAATCCCGTTACAAGTCCTAAAACCGATTTCGAGCAAGCTGTCTGTTTAGGAGACTTCGAAGCTGAAGAGAACGCTGAAGATTATGTCTCGTCCCGCGACCTGCTAAGAATAATAGAGCAAGAAGACAAACAAATGCTACCACATCAGGAGCTTGTTGAGACAGTGAATTTAGGAAGCGAAGAAAGGAGGCAAGAAGTAAAAGTAGGGACATCCATTCGCATGGTCGTATCGAGATATGCCAGGTTTGAATGAAGATGTAGTGGTCCATAGGCTTCCATTGAAACCAGAATGCAAGACGGATGAGGCCTGAAATGCTCTTAAAGATAAAAGAAGAGGTCAAGAGACAGTTTGATGTTGGTTTCTAATGGCCATCAATTCATCTTCGTGGTCATAGATTACTTCACGGAATGGGTTGAGGCCGCTTTGTTTGTGAACGTGACAAAAAACCGCGGTTTGCAAGTTCTTGAAAAAGAAGATTATATGTCGATATGTATTACCTAAAAAAAAAATTTCTCCCTATACAAAAAGACGTTCGGGGAAGATGGGCCCCGAATTTGAAAGGACCCTATGTCGTAAAGAAGGCTTTCTCAGGCGGAGCTTTAATTCTTACTGAGATGGACGGGAAAGAGGTACCTTGTTGAGAACCTGGTAAGTGTAAGAGCCTCAAGGCAAGGACAAAAGTTCAACAAGGGGGCAAAAGGGTGACATACGTGAAAGGCAGATCACTCATAAAACTCGAGGACGGGCACGAAACATGAGATAAAAGTCAAAAGTTGAAGCAGTGAATACAGGTCATCAGGAGAGTCATAACAAAAAGAGACACACGACAAATGAACCCAAGGTGTATGACATAATCATGTAGGCATAAAAGCATAAACACGTGCACATCATGATAACATCACGCATAACACATACAGGTACACCATCAAAGCAAGAAGTTTAGACGTTAACTGTGGCTTTACCGAACCAAGGAGAAAGAAGACATCCACCAGGTACACTTTAAATTTCTGTTCAAAAATCAACTCATAATGAAGAGGTGAGTTGGGCCTCGGGAAACGCCGAGGTATTTAATTTCTGTCTTTAAATTTCTGTTCAAAAATCAACTCATAATGAAGAGGTGAGTTGGGCCTCGGGAAACGCCGAGGTATTTAATTTCTGTCTTTAAATTTCTGTTCAAAAATCAACTCATAATGAAGAGGTGAGTTGGGCCTCGGGAGACGCCGAGGTATTTAATTTCTGTCTTTAAATTTCTGTTCAAAAATCAACTCATAATGAAGAGGTGAGTTGGGCCTTGGGAGACGCCGAGGTATTTAATTTCTGTCTTTAAATTTCTGCTCAAAAATCAACTCATAATGCGAAGAGGTGAGTTGGGCCCCGGCACACGCCGAGGTATTTAATTTCTGTCTTTACATTTCTTTTCAAAATATCAATTCATGTTGTGAGAGGTGAGTTGATGCATCGGGTATTTTCAATTTCCACTTTTCAATTCCTGTTGATTCAAAAAAAAAAAAAAAGGGGGCTGAGATACTTATAAGACTGAAGTCGCGTTGAGCAAATTTGACAAAGAAGTTCCAGTCGACAAAGAAGATCGAGCAAGAGCAAAATGAAGCTACAAGCCATATCTTTCCGAAGTAGCAGTGGAGTAGAATGAAGATCGAAGTTTCCCCGAAGATGGTAAGGAAGCAATTTGAAAAGTTCAGATTCATTTCCTCAAAGTCCTAGCGGAGCAGTCGAAAGATTGAAGCTACAAATCTCTTCATGTCATGAACTCATGTTGGAGCAAGTTCAAGAATGAACAAGATTGAGGAAAAACGAATCGAAGCTACGGGTCATGTCACGCGGAAGTAGCGGTGGAGTAGATCAAAGCAACAGTGTTTGAAGAGGTTTGAAGAAGAAAAGCATCTGAAGAACCTATACTTGGCTAAGACCGGGCAAAATTGGTTCTTCTTTTATCTTTGCTCTATTCTCGTTTCACGACAATGAGCAAAGAGGGGCAGCTGTAATAACCAAATTTTGCCCGGGTCCTCAATCAAACCCGAACCCAATTGCAAAACCAAAATTGGAATAAAACAAAATACCATTAAACAGACCAAAATAACAGTCCAATTTAAAGCCCAGTACACAAGACCTAAACAAGTAATAAAGTCCAAAGTCCATTACAAAAACAGAGCCCAATTACAAAGACCAAACGCAGGCCCAAATTTAAATTTACCAACCCAATTCCAACAACCCTAAAACCAAAATACCAGACCCAAACCGAATCAAAGCAAGCCCAACTAAGCCCAATCTACCCTAGCCCATAACAGACCCATCAGAATTAGCAACCCTAGAGTCCCAAATGCCGCCGCACATCTGCCTTTCAACTGCTACACCCACGCGCGCATCTACTTCACATGCGCGTCGTTCTCCGCGCCCACGTGCGTCGTTACAGGTGCTCATGCGCCTGACGATTCAAGTCCCCAGGCACCTCAGTCGCCCACTGTCTCGACCCCCGTCGATCTCCCCGTGCCCGTGACCTGCAACAACACTGGAAACAAAAAAAAAGAGGACAAAAATAGGAAACACGCGCAGTGACTAAGAACGACAAGCAGAAACCGAGACAACAAGGAACAAAGCAAGAAATAATAGAAAATAATCGAATGAATTTGTAGATCGGTATAAAACCAAAAAACCACTGTAAACAATAGGGGGAGAGGGGTTTTTTTCGTTTTTTCTTTCTGTACGGATACTAAAAGTAAATCAAACCAGGGGGCTCCTGTTACGAACACGGAGAGATCAAAAAAAAATAAAAGAACTCTTGTAATCTAGCTCCTTTTCCGAACATCAGAAATCAAGAAAAACAAGGACAGAAATTTGCAAGGTTGATCCTATTCATCATTCTTTACTGTTTTATTTTTGCTTGACTTTCGCTTTTCGAGATTTTACAAACGAAAAAAAAGAGAAAGGGACGAACCTGAAATCCCCTCGGCCGTAGCCTCAGAGTCCATCTTCTCCGTCGACGGAGCTCGAATCGAGGGAGAGCGTTGGAGGCCCTCTTCTTCTATTTCGGGACGCCGAGAATTTAGCCCTCCAAAGGTGTTCCCAAACAGTGCCCGGAGGTTAACCCCCGCTCCTCGTCGACCACCTGAAGCGGCGATGGCGCCACGATGAGGAAAGGAACCCGATCGTCGAGCCAAGGGGGGAGGGCCGAAAGTCTTTAGGTTTTTTTGAAAAAAAGGGTCTGCGAATGAAGGAAAAAGGGGAAGGAACGCGAAACGGCGCCGTATGGCACCAACCCGAGTTCGACCCGACCCATTAAAAGGGGGGATCCGCGAGTTTACTCAAAAGGGGTTATTTAGTCCCTGGGTCCTTCCGCATTTTCTTACTATTGAAATCAAGTTTCCATCGTTTCAAAATTTGCCCAAATATGATTCCATTTGTTCTAATTTGACCCCGAACAAAACGTGGCGCATGGGAAAGGGGATAATTTCGTGTCTGGTCCCGCTCTTTCCACGCACATTGCAAATAGGCCCTCTCCCCTTTTATTTTCTTTCGAATTGCCCCCATAAATTTGTTTTACATGCAATTTGGCCCCTTTTTAGTTATTTCACCTTCTTTTAATACTTTATCATTATTGCTATAATTATATTTTTGATGTACGTATTTATTATTATTACTATATATCATTTTATTGTATACACTTCGTATCATCATTGTTGTTACTTTCTTATTATTAACATATTATTCTTACTATTACTACACTTATTATCACTATTGTTATATTGTTATTATATTATTATATTGCATATATTTTTATCATTCTTACTATTATTACTAGGTTACCATCCTTATTATCATACTATTATTAGATTATTATTACCATACTATATTTATACCGGTATATTGTATATATTTTCTATTATTACTATTATCATTATTACTATGTTATTATCTTAGTATTTTACTATTGTTATTACTATATCTTTATCTTGTATATATTATCATTTATTTAACTCTCATTCATACATTTATACTTATATTATTTCGCATATACTTCTATTTTCATATTATCACGTTTTATATATTTCTATTTATATTTATATCTCCACATCTTTGTCCAAATTATTGCCCATTATCAATATTATCATCACTGTTATTCATGTATGTCAGCATTTTAGATTAATGATTTAAATGTCATGTATTACGTGTATTATGTTGTCATTACACCAAATTTATGTTACATTATCATTCTCTTCATCGCATAATACCGTCCGCGCATTGAACCATATTTCTTTAAAACATAACCTAATTTTTTTATCAATTTCAGCCAAAAAAAAAAGACCAAATCAAAAGTTTTTCAAATAAGGCAATATTCTATGTTTGGGAATTCGTGAGATTGTGCCCTATGTGTTGGGTTTCTGTTCTCTCGCTTGGCCAAACAATTGAATATCCTTTTGATATTTTGACGCGCAAGTCTTGGGAATTAAGTGATGATCTTAAATTCGAGGATTAAAATCATCGTGTCCTATGTACTGGATGTGATATTTTATTCCTTCGGAACAAGAAAATCTCGATATTGAATTCAAGAAAAACTATAATATTTCAGAAAGGGGTTGATTTTTAAATTCTTTTCAAAACTCTCAAACTTTCGACATTGGGACATTAATTAATCAGGTTGGTACCAATTTTGGGCATGACGAGGGTGCTAACCCTTCCTCGCATGTAACCGACTCCCGAACCCATTTTCTCAAATCTTCGTGGACCAAAGACATCGTTTTAGTAAATCAAAACGTTTTATTAAAACAAGGTGATCCGATCGCACCTTAATAAAGATCGGTGGCGACTCCCATTTTTTTTATTTTCAAAACCAAGTCGATTCCCGTTTCGTCAAAAAATGGTTACGACAAAGAGTAACAAAAAAAATGGGATTAATAACGCAATAATAATAAAAATAAAAAGACTCAAATTAACCAATTTAATGGTAAAATAGTAAAAATAAACAAAAGGGACTAAATTGGATCGAAATCACAAGTTTTGGGGTAAAATCAGAGGTAAAATAAAGGGGAGGGACCGAATTGCGAGGCATGCGCAACCTATAGGGATCAAAACAGCAATAAACCCCCTGCAACGCAGCACCTGAGTGCGGACTAAATTGAAGTAGCGAGCAGGATTCAAGGCCAAATTTAAAAATAAATAAAAGCTGGAAATAGGCCTCAATTGAAACAACAACACAAAAGGGAGGACCAATTGCACAATTTACCCATTTAGGGTGAAATTACGCATATTCACCTGCAGAAGAAAGTAATTGCGTGGGGCCAACCCCTTTTTAATGTTTAAAACCTAAAAGCAAAACCCTTCTTTCATTCCTTTCTCTGTTTCAAACAAAAAACCAGAATAGAACCCCCTTCCTCATTTCAGTTTTTTAGGGTTTGGATTCTCTTAGTTCGACGACGAGCTTCCCCTCCCCATGCGCGCATCGGTTGCGGCGGCTAAAGGAAACCCGGTAAGGCCCCTTTTTTTTTAAAACGTATTTTATATAAAAAAATAAATAACAAAGAAGAAAAATCTTAATGTATGTAAACTGTCGAAAAGAAAAAAGGGAAAAAAAGTAAACCTTTTCTCTTTGATTCTTTGTATTTCTCTGTAAAATGATGTATATTGCTATTATATCTCAATCGTAATCCCCCCCAAAAAAAGATCCCATTTTACAGTGATCTCGAAGGCTTTTATAGCCTTTTAGTTTTACAACTGAAAAACTCTATTTGCTGTTGCTTTGCTGCGCTGTTGTGCTGTTGTGTTCCCTTTTTTTCTCGCAGGTACGTGGGCACGAGCCAGTGTTGGAGTCGCGCACGTTACGGGGTGGACTTGCAGCGCCGTTCTGCTAGGGTTCTGTTTTCAGTTTTGGGTCTGGTGATTTGGGCTGAAATTTTGGGTTTGGGCTTTGTTAAAAATGGGCTACGGACCGTTTAATTAAATTTGGATTTTTGCTTTGTTTGTTTTGGGTCTCAGGCGAAATTTAGGCCCAACAGCTGCCCCTCTTTGCTCTTTGTCGTGTAACGAGAACGGAGCAAAGACTTTAAGAGGGCCAATTTTGCCCGGACTTGCTGAGTCTTGATTTATTGATGCCTCCTTTTTCAAGCAGCCCCGCTTTAGCCCACAGAATTTCTAGTGGTGTAGGGGTTTTGTTTTGATCTGCTCCACTACTATTCAATGGAGATGAGAACTATTATTTTTTAGCCTGTTACCCTATTGCTTAGGGGGTTAGGCTGGTAGTTTGAATCTGCTCCATTGCCGATACATGGAGATAAGATTTATCATTTTCGATCTGCCCTACTCCTGCTCAATGGGGATAAGACCGGTACTCTTTAATCTGCTCCATTGCCGATACATGGAGATAAGACTCGTTGTATTTGATCTACTCCACTCCTGCTCAGTGGAGATTAAATCCGTAATTTTTAGCCTGCTCCACTCCTGCTCAGTGAAGATAAGGCTATGATCTTCAGTCTACTCCATTATCGATACATGGAGATAAGACTTGCTATACTCGATCTGCTCCACTCCTACTCAGTGAAAATAAGATCTGTTCTTTCAGCCTACTCCACTCTTGCTCAGTGTTGATAAGGCTATAAACTTCAGTCTGCTCCATTGTCGACACATAGAGACAAGACTTGCTATATTCGTTCTGCTCCACTCCTGCTCAGTGAAGATAAGATCTGTTCCTTCAGCCTGCTCCACTCCTGCTCAGTGGAGATAAGGCTATAAACTTCAGTCTGCTCCATTGCCGATACATGGAGATAAGACTTGCTATATTCGATCTGCTCCACTCCTGCTCAGTGAAGATAAGATCTGTTCCTTCAGCTTGCTCCACTCCTGCTCAGTGGAGATAAGGCTATAAACTTCAGTCTGCTCCATTATCGATACATGGAGATAAGACTTGCTATATTCGATCTGCTCCACTCCTGCTCAGTGAAGATAAGATCTGTTCCTTCAGCCTGCTCCACTCTTGCTCAGTGGAGATAAGGCTATAAACTTCAATCTGCTCCATTGCCGATACATGGAGATAAGACTTGCTATATTCAATCTACTTCACTCCTGCTCAGTGAAGAGAAGATCTGTTCTTTCAGCCTGCTCCACTCCTGCTCAGTGGAGATAAGGCTATAAACTTCAGTCTGCTCCATTGCCGATACAGGGAGATAAGACTTGTTGTATTCGATCTGCTCCACTCCTGCTTACTGAAGATAAGATCTGTAATCCTCTGTAACTCCCATCAATTTTGCTACATTGTCCTCTGGGGAACCTACCTATAGCATTGATTTCCTAGGGTCTATGCTTATGTCACATGATTAGGATGTCATGAAAATGCTCCTAACCATATGTATTATGAATGTATGGATGCATGCAAAATGTCATGAGTATGATCCAATTTTTAAGTTTTGGGCTATCATTACTTGCTGCTTGTTAGGGCAATATCCCATTGTATGCCTTCTTGTTCAGTTGACATTTCTAACACAGAATCTGAAGATGTCATCACTACTTAGACTCCTATTTTAGGGGTTCCCAAACCCCTTACCTGGTGAGTTCTAGATAATTGTCCTGTTTCAGATTCTTGTATTATTTAGAGACTTTCAGAGTAATACACAAAACTTCATTTGTGAAAGTATTATTAGTTCAGTAATCATTACTTCGATGTGAGATGCTTGGAAAAAGATTGTAGAAATGAATAAAATTGAAATTTATTCGGGATAAAACCCGTGAAGAATGGATTGAACAAGGAGAACAAATTTCACTAAATTGCAAAATGAGTAAGAATGGCATTGATGCCCCAGATATCACAGCCTGAGCTTCTCTGTACGTACTTCTTGAAGTCCACTCTGAGTTCGACAAGTGTCTAGGAAATCCGAGGTACTTTGTCGATGCCCCAAGATGTAACATGCCTCCTCATTGTTAATTCAAGCGTAGTGAAACTACTGTATGCCCCATCACAAGTTGGTCATAATCTGAGCCGCCCTTTTCGGGTTTTCGTCTCAAAGCCCTTTTGGTCTTAAAGCGCCCTTTACGGGTTTTCGCCTTGGCCTCTCCATTTTTTTGAACTCAAGACGCCCTTTGCGGGTTTTCGCCTTGGCCCATTTTCATGCGAAGTACTTCTTGACTGAGTCTGCATTAATTGGATTTGGCAGACTTTTGCCGTCCATCTAGGCTAGTATCAAAGCTCCTCCAGAAAAAGCCTTCTTTACAACATAAGGTCCTTCCCAGTTAGGCATCCACTTTCCCCTGAAGTCTTTTTGCATAGGGAGGATTTGTTTCAACACTAAGTCTCTCTCATGGAATACTCTGGGACAGACCTTCTTATTGTAAGCTTGCATCATCCGCTTCTGATACATTTGACCATGGCGAATGGCTCTTAGCCTCTTTTCCTCAATTAGATTCAGTTGATCATATCGAGATTGAACCCATTCTGCTTCGTCCAACTTCAGCTTTGACAAATCCCGGAGAGAAGGGATTTCAACTTCAATAGGCAAGACTGCCTCCATCCGATAAACCAACGAGAAAGGAGTTGCCCTGGTAGAGGTTCTAACCGAGGTTCGGTAGGCGTAGAGGGCAAGCGGTAACTTTTCATGCCAATCCTTGTAGGTCTCAGCCATTTTCCCCACAATTTTCTTGATATTTTTATTAGCCGCCTCAACTGCTCCATTCATTTTCGGGCGATATGGCGACGAGTTATGGTGCTTAATGTTGAACTGACTGCAAACTTCTGCTATCGTGCTATTGTTCAAGTTTAGTGCATTGTCAGACACGATCCTTTCTGGCATACCGTAACGACATATGATCTCCTTCTTCAAAAATTTGCTAACTGCCATCTTCGTGACATTAGCATATGAAGCTGCCTCTACCCATTTGGTGAAGTAATCAATGACCACGAAGATGAAACGATGTCCATTAGAAGCTTTTGGTGAGATCGGCCCAATGACGTCCATGCCCCACATTGAGAAAGGCCACGGAAAAGTCATAACATGAAGAGGTGAAGGAGGCACATGTATCTTGTCTCCATAAATCTGGCACTTGTGGCATTTCTTGGCGTAATGAATGCAATCTCCTTCCATCGTAGACCAGTAATACCCAAATCTCATGATTTTTCTGGCCATTGTAAACCCGTTGGCGTGCATCCCACAGATACTTTCGTGGACTTCCTTCAGGATTTTCCTAGCCTCCACAGCATCGACACATCTTAACAACACCTGATCTTTTCTCTTTTTATACAGGATCTCTTTGTCTAAGACATAGTCATTGGCCAGTCTTCTCAATGTTCTCCTGTCATTTTTTGTTGCTTGATCAGGATATTCGCGGCTCTTCACATACCGTAGAATATCATGATACCAAGGACAATCATCTCTCTCCTTTTCTTCGTCGATATTGCAGCAGTGAGCCGGAGTCTCATAAATACTCATTTGGATGGGTTTCATACCCTCTTGCTCGTTTACTCTGATCATAGAAGCTAGGGTGGCCAAGGTGTCAGCCATCTGGTTTTCATCACGCGGGAGGTAAAAGAATGTGTTATCATCAAACTCCTCAATTAGTTCCAAAACTAACTTTCGGTAGCTGATCAATTTGGGATCTCTTGTTTCCCATTCTCCTTTGAGCTGATATATTACCAACGCGGAGTCTCCATATACCTCTAGCAACTTGATTTTACGGTCTATATCAGCTCGGATTCCCATGATACATGCTTCGTATTCTGGCATGTTGTTTGTGCAATCGAAGTCCAACTTGCAAGTGAATGGATAATGTTCTCCATTTGGGGATACCAGGAATGCCCCAACCCCATTACCAACGGCATTTGACGCTCCATCAAAGTTCAACTTCCAGGGACGATCTTCTAAGATATCTTCTTCAGTAGTTGCTACAAACATCAAATCTTCATTTGGAAAATCAAAGTTCAAGGGCTCGTAATCGTCTAGCGCTCTGCTGGCTAGAAAATCCGCTATTGTACTCCCCTTCACAGCCTTCTGGTTCACATAGACTATGCCAAATTCAGAGAGCAAAATTTGCCATCGGGCCATTCTTCCATTCAGAGCAGTCGACTCCATCATGTACTTGAGAGGGTCTAGTTTAGAGATTAACCAAGTCGTGTGATACAGCATGTATTGCCTCAACCTCCGAGTTGTCCAGACCAAGGCACAACATAATTTCTCAATTGGTGAGTATCTCATTTCACATTCGGTGAATTTCTTACTGAGGTAATATATCGCCTTTTCTTTCTTCCCTATTTCATCATGTTGGCCGAGCACACACCCCATTGAATTATCGAATACCGTCAGATACAGAATCAATGGTTTGTCAGGACTGGGCGACATTAGCACTGGAGTATTAGACAAGTATTGTTTAATCTTATCAAATGCCTTCTGGTATTCATCGTCCCAAATGCCTGGATTGTGTTTCTTAAGAAGAGGAAAGATGGGATCACACTTCTCAGTCAATTGCGAGATGAATCGAGCAATGTAATTAAGTCTTCCAAGAAAACCTCGGACTTCATTCTGAGTGCGTGGCGGAGGCAATTTTTGTACAGACTTGACTTTATCCGGATCCACCTCAATTCTTTTTTCACTGACCACGAAACCAAGTAGCTTCCCTGATCGAGCCCCGAAAGTACACTTGGCCGGATTAAGCTTTAGTTGAAATTTCCTCAACCTCAAGAACAGTTTCCTCAAAACTTGCACATGCTCCCCCTCCGTTCGAGACTTTGCAATCATGTCGTCGACGTAAACCTCAATCTTCTTGTGCATCATGTCGTGAAACAAGGTTACCATAGCCCTTTGGTATGTTGCCCCTGCATTCTTTAACCCAAATGGCATCACTTGGTAACAAAAAGTTCCCTATAAGGTTATGAAGGTAGTCTTTACCATATCTTCAGGATGCATCTTTATTTGATTGTATCCCGAGAAACCATCCATGAAGGAGAAAAATGAAAAACCCGCCATGTTATCCACCAAAGTGTCAATGTGAGGCAATGAGAAGTTGTCTTTTAGGCTGGCCTTGTTTAAGTCTCTGTAGTCGACGCACATTCGTACTTTCCCATCTTTTTTAGGAACAGGGACAACGTTGGCTACCCATTCTGAGTAATTCACCACTCGTAAAAACCCAGCATCAAATTGCTTCTTGACCTCTTCCCTTATCTTTACCGCGACATCGGGTCTCATCCTTCGAAGCTTCTGTTGGACCGGCTTGCAATCTTCCTTTATGGGGATACGGTGTACCGCAATATCAGTGCTCAACCCAGGCATGTCCTGATATAACCACGCAAAGACATCTTTGAACTCTAAGAGAAGTCTGATGAGGTCCTACCTTGTTTCCTTGGTGATGAGGGTTCCAATTTTCACCTCTTTCCCTTCCTCCAGAGTCACATTCTCAATTGTCTCTTTGTGAGGCAGAATCAACTTTTCTTCCTGCTCTACCATCCTTAACAAATCTGGGGATACACTACAATCTCCGTCATCTGTAAAGTCCTGAGGTTCTTTTGGGCACATGTCTTGCTCATCGGGAAATTCTGGGTCTGTAACAGCGTTGTTCATGACATCGGTATCTGGGGACCTATGGTAGGTATGAAAGAATATTCAATGAAAATGAATTTTAGAATGACTTATTTATGTGTTATGATTATGAATGTAATGGAGCAAAAGTAGAAGTATAACTGCACAGTATGGAAGAGAAATGCACTTTTATTGAAAATAATGATGCTTGAACATGAGCCTATTTCACAAGAGATTCTTATTGTTTCTAGGCTTGAAACAACAAGTGTGTTTTAAACATTACTCTATTTCAGTCCTAAAAACTACAGGAATTTCTTCCGCAGTCCAGTTGTCCAGAACACTTCCAGGCTCGTAGGGGCGAATACCCGCCAAGTTTCCTCTCCTCGAACTTTCTTCAGACACAACATTGATGTTCAAAGCTCCCATCATATCCTCAGTCGTTTCCCTATTCACGTTCTCCAGTCTTGAATGGATAATTCCTCCTAATACGAATGTATTAGATATATGGGGAAAGGTCATTGAACCCCACTCGATCTCTGCACCATTCAGTCGTGCCTTTCACATCTCCTCTCTAACTCCTCCTTTCTCTGTCTGGTATCTGGCATGTGCCCCAGACCAAAGCGATCATGCTTGTCAACCAACCCTGGCACTCTGACCGGCCCCTGGAGATATTTTCCGAGTCCCCTCCCAGGCAATGCTCCTTTTCCTGCTGTCAGCTGCAGGCCCATTCTTGTTGCTTCAGAGATTTTGGGCATCGGGATCTTGCCTCCTTCACTGATGAAAGTTGCATTTACAAACTCCAATGACCTGAAGGAGCACTCTATAGCCTCTGTATCATTCTCTATGTATGGTGCATTACTAGTAACTGACGCGATGATATCCTCCTCCGCACTTATGGTTATCAACCGGCCCTCTGTCACTAACTTTAACTTTTGGTGCAATGATGATGGTATGGCTCCCACTGAGTGGATTCAAGGCCTCCCCAATAAGCAATTATAAGAGGGCTTGATGTCCATCACGAGGAAATCGACTTCGTATGTATTTGGCCCGATTAGGAGGGGTACCTCAATTCTTTCCATTACTTTCCTTTCGGTGCCATCAAATGCTCTCACTATATTTTGGCATATTTTCATATGAGAGCTGTCTACGGGCAACCTGTTCAGTGTAGATAGGGGCAAGACATTCAGTGCCGACCCGTTGTCAATTAATACCCCTGGTAATGTATACCCTTTGTATCGGGTAGTGATGTGTAAAGCCTTAGTGGATCTCATGCGTCCTGGTGGTATTTCATCATCACTGAAAGAGATGAAATTGTCTGTGCTTATGTTACTAATAAGGCGGTCCAGCTTGTTTACTGAAATGTTTTCAGCGACATATATTTCGTTTAACACCTTCATCAGCGCGCTACGGTGTACATCTGAGTTTCAGAGCAAGGCCATTACTGATATACGTGCCGGCTGCTGGCGTAATTGTTCCACAACACTGTACTCACTATGTTTCAGGAACTTCAAAAACTCTCCAGCCTCATTCTCTGTTACTGGTTCATTAACCAGTGGCCCTGTCTTTTCGTCTCCCCTTTTCATCATAGAGGACTCAGCTTCTGGGTTAGGTATGCTGGCCGAACTCTCTCTCCCAGAAACTGTCACAATGCAATTGTAATTCCAAGGTACCCTCTTGTCATCTTTATAAGGAAAAGTCATGGGTTTTCTGATTACAACCTTCGGTGTATCCTTATAAGGAGAAGTCACGGGTTTTCTGATTACAACCTTCGGTGTATCCTTATAAGGAGAAGTCACGGGTTTTCTGATTACAACCTTCGGTGTATCCCTATGAGGAGAAGTCACGAGTTTTTTAATTTCGACCCTCGGTGCCATTTTCACTCCTGCCTCGTCAACCCTTGGCCGTGTGATAATCACTATTGGGTGATTGACTTTAGGGATCCTTTCTGCAGACTCACCCTCTGTGGTGCACACATCCTCCTCTTCGAAAAAGTCAAAGAACTCCAGCTCTTTATTATCCATTAACCCTTGTACTAAGGCTCTGAATTCGTTGCATTGCTGGATCTCATGGCCTTCCTTGCCATGGAACTCACAGTAGTTCCTTAAATCTTGAGATCTGTTCACATTCTCTTGCAGAACTAACCCCATTTTCTGCATTGCTTTCCAAACTTCCCTCAATGGGGTTCTGACGTCAGCAACTTCCTATTTGGTTCTCCTCCCCCTGTTCTCAACGATCGCGTTTACCCCATTATCAGTATGACTGGGTAACGGATTTTCCCCACCACGTGGGTCATTGAAGTCTACCACCCCCGCCTTGATAAGTCTCTCGACTAGTCTTTTGAATGAAGTACAGTTCTCTATAGAGTGACCTACTACATCCGCATGGTACTCACACTGAGCGTTTGTGTCATACCACTTAGGATATGGAGGTTGTAGCGGCTTTAAGTAAAAAAGGGATACGACGTGCGCATCGAATAAAGTTTTATACAACTCCTTATACGTTACAGGTATAGGAGTAAACTGAAACTTCTCGGTCTTCTGCCTTGTGTTAGGCTCTTGTCTTGATGGGGCCTGCTGGCCCACGGTTACTGCTCTCGGTTGATTAACGGTAATGGGTCTGGGATAACCCGAGCTTATATTACTCACTTCATTCTCTCTTTTCCTGGGAGCTGATCTTTTCATACTCTCCCCAGCTTCTACTTTCCCACACCTTATCGCGTTCTCTATCATTTCGCCAGACATCACTATGTCCGCGAAACTCTTAGACGCGCTCCCCAACATATGATTGATGAAAGGTGCTTTCAGGGTATGAATGAAGAGCATGGTCATTTCCTTTTCTAGTAGTGGTGGCTGGACTTGCGTAGCGACCTCCCTCCACCTTTGGGCGTATTTTCTAAAACTCTCACCTGACTTCTTCTCCATGTTTTGCAACGTGATCTAGTCAGGTGCTATATCAGTCACATGGCCGTAATGTTTCATGAAGGCCTGTGCCAAATCCTTCCACGATTTGATTTGAGTACAATTGAGCTGATTGTACCACTTTGCTGCAGCTCCAGTCAGACTATCCTGGAAACAGTGGATCAACAACTGGTCGTTGTTGACATATCCTGTCATTCTCCGACAGAACATGGTAATATGTGTAATGGCCTAAATTCAAGGTTATCGGAACAATGGTTTCGTAACCATAAATCCGATTTAAAGAGAAATTTATTTTAATATTTTTGCATGAATATTTATATGATAGGAAAATCGTATTAAGATATCGATAGAAAAATTTTACCGATTTAGTGGTTAGTTAGAAAAAGGAATTATTGAAGGAATTGGGTAAAAACAAGGTATCGAGACCTTGATCTCATAAAATTGAGTAGGAAATATTTTTATAAATATTTATAAAATGTTAGTAATGTGGTATTAAAATTTCGTTAGAAAATTTTAACGTTTGAGTATGTAATTAAATGAAAAGGACTAAATTGTAATAAATACAAAATTATGAAAAATGATTAAATAGTTTAAATGATAAAAGAAAGAGGGATTAAAAGGAAAATAGACCCAAGGTCTATTTGGGCTGGACGGCAAGGGTATGAAATCAGCAAGAAAATAAGGAGAAATAAGGGTAAAATGGGAAAATAACAAAATTTGCTAAATAAAACTAGGACTAAATAGGGATATCTAGAAATCTCTTCATTTTTCTTCACTCTCAGCAGCTAAAAACGCCATAGGAGGGGTATCTAATCTGGTATATCATAATTTTTGCACCAAGTAAGTGAATCCTTGCCTATTTCTTGTAATTTTGTGTTTTTAAAGACTTTTACAACTAGGTCCTACTATTAAATTCATTAGTCTTTGATTTCATGGATGAAATTGAAAGCCACCATGGTTGGTTTATGTAAGTTTATGATGAAATAGCATGAAATTTAAGCCTTAATTCGTTTAAGAGATGATTTCATTAGGTAATTTCAATAGAAATTGATTTTTGGGACCTAATTATGAAAGTGTTTGGAATTAAAGTCTATTACTGAAATTATGATTTCCAAAGGTTATAAAGTAGTTTAAAGTGATAGAATAAAGTGTTAATTGAGAAAAATAAGCTCAATTGAGAGGTTAATTGAGCAGGGACGAAATTATCATTCATTGAAAGTTTAGGGGAAAAATGGTAATAACCAGCTTGCACTAAAACAGTTTTTGACAGCAGCAGTAGTCTAACTTTGAAAAATCACCATAAATTGTAGAAGTTGAATTAGAAGATGAAAAAAGTATGAAATTAAAGCTTATTGAGTCTAGTTTCTTATGGAAGAAAAGGTGTAAGCAATAGAATTGTAAATCATGAGATATAATAGGTTTTGTGAGACAAGGTCAGAATGAATTCGGGTTCCCCTGTTCTGACTTTGAAAAATCATAAAAAAATTGAATAAAAATAATTATGGGGAGTGGTTTATATTCTTAGAATCCTTAGTGAGTCTATTTTTTTATGGTACAAACGAAAACATTATTTTAATTCTGTACAGTGAGATATCTGAGATTTTGTGAAGAGATAGCAGAACTGTCAAACAATGAAACAGGGGAAACTTTAACGAATAAACTGTACTAATTGGCTAAGCCAAAAATTATGAAAATTTTATGGTGTGAAGATATGTGAGTCTAGTTTCAAGGAAAATTTACGGTTCTTCATTTGGATTTCTGTAGCTCAAAAAATAAATAATTTAGTGACTATGACTCAAGTAGACAGCTTTGAATGAACTATAAATAGTAATAGAATTATAATGAATGCTACATGTGAACATGAAATGTATTGAATTGATAATTGAATTTATTTATTTAGATCCGGAAAACTCAAATACAAAGCTAAATCGAGGAAAGAAAAAAGTTCCGGATTAGTAGATTTTGTATACAAACTAGAATCGAGGTAAGTTCATGTAACTTGAATTATATTCTTAGATGCTTGAAATGTATGTTATTGATGTGGATATAATTTGAATGTTCATTGTATGAAGATTGATGATACATTGATATATTTGATAAAAAGGGAAAGAAATCCCGGTTGAATGAAAGGAAAATTCGATGGATCTCTGAAAAGGAATTGACGGTAAAAAGGATCTAGCCCGGACGGGTGATCCTATCCTGATATAGCCCTCCCGAAGAATATGTGGAAAATGGATTTACCCCGGACGGGTAATCCGAATTAGGGTCTGAATTTAGCCTGGACTGGTAATTCAGATCCAAGCTCATTAGAGTAATTGTCGTTGCAGGGGATTTAGCCTGGACTGGTAATCCCGCTGTAAGGATGAGGTTCGCGGGAGTGTGCTCTCTGAAATGGAAATGTGCGCACATGAATACGAATTGATGGACCCGGATTTGTACACTAAAGTGTACCTCTGAAAATCCATCGAAATTCCAAGAAATTCAACGGGATAAATATGAAAAAATAACAAGGAAATGGAAATCATGGTATTGATGAGCTCACCAATCATTGTATATATTAATGATACATGAAAATTATTGGACTAACTTGAATGTTGAGTTTGTGCATGTTAAGGTAATAATGCATTGAATGGATATATAAATGGTTATTACATTATATTGAAAATGTTAGGTAAGTATAATTCTTGTTACATGGGCTTACTAAGCACAAAGTGCTTACTCTGTTTCCTTTTCCCCTGTTTTGTAGTATTAAGAGCTCGGAGGTCGGATTCGGTAGGAGACACATCACACTATCAACCCCAAGATTTCGGTATATAAAGAAACTTTATTTTGGAAATCAATGGCATGTATAAGCTAATAAAGTAGATGTTAATATGAAATGAATGTAAGGTTAGCCATTGGTATGGCTAACAAATTTCTAGTTTCAGTATGTAATGAGGTTATCTTATAAATTTGCATGGATCTATTTTGAAAATATGTTGAATTGGATTGGTTGATATGAATTAGTCTCGGTTTAAAAATTTGCAGGGAAGACTAGATTATTTATAAAGGAGTTATATTGAGTAAAAAAAAAATTGTAAACTCCGCTAATGCCTCGTTCCCTATTCCGATAATGAATACGGGTAGGGGGTGTTACATCTGTTGGTATCAGAGCTATGGTTTAGCCGGTTCTAGGACCGATGTAGCAAATACAGATTAGCTATACATGCCATTTAAATTATTATTGATAGTGTGATATCTCCTCACCGTTTAAATTGTATTTTTTTTTCTTATAGTAATGTCATCCGACCGAGTTCAATCTGAGGAAGCTGGGAGTCATGCTCCGGCTTCAGTACAAAGAGAAGAAACTAGCAGTAGAAGGCCCGGTACAGAGGGTCAAGGGGAGGAGGCAAAGATAGCCTTCTTTCAAATGATGAATGAATGGTTTACTCAATACATAAGAACTAACCCTGTAGTGCAGCAAACTCAAGCTCCCCCTCCTGCTCCTCCACCGGTTCCCGAGATCCCACAGACTACAGGTACTGAATCTGTTAGAAAAGGGAAAGCTCCGGTTGATAAAATTCGAAAATATGGGGCCGAAGAATTTCGAGCAGCAGTTGATGATGATCCTGAGCGGGCTGAATTTTGGTTAGAGAATACTACTCGGGTTTTGGAGGATTTATCTTGTACACCAGAAGAATGTCTGAAATGTGCCGTTTCACTACTAAAAGACACAACTTACCATTGGTGGAATACTAAAGCTTCAGTTGTTCCGAAAGAAGAAATTACATGGGAGTTCTTTCAAAACGAATTTAAAAAGAAATATATCAGCCAGAGGTTCCTTGATCAGAAAAGAAAAGAATTTCTTGAGCTGAAACAGGGTAATAGATCGGTATCTGAGTATGAAAGGGAATTTGTTCGGTTGAGTAAATATGCTCGAGAATGGGTCCAGTCAGAAGCTGAAATGTGTAAAAGATTCGAAGAAGGGTTGAATGAAGACATTAAGCTATTGATCGGAATTCTTGAAATTCGAGAGTTTGCTACATTGGCAGAGTGAGCTTATAAAGCAGAAGAATTGAGCAAAGAAAAGAAACAGGCTGAGAAGGAAGCTCGAATTTCTAGTAAAAGACCAATGGGAAAATCTCAGTTTTCTGCTCTAAAGAAATTGCAGAAGTACCAGGATCATTCTACCTCGGTCACTGGGTATTCAGGCAGAGAACGAGGTTCTCAACGCATTAATCCAAGACCTTCCACTCCATCAGTGACCAATGTTGGCAGTGTTGGTACCCCTAAGCTGAGATGCCAGTATTGTAATAAAGCTCATTTTGGTGAATGCCGATTTAAGAGCGGGGCTTGTTACCGATGTGGTTCTTTTGACCATTTCCTCAGAGATTGTCCAGAAATCGGTGAAAAAGAAGCGGAACAGATATCTAAACCGAGTAATCCAGTTTCAAGGGGTAGACTATCTCGACCATCCGGTAATGTTAGTGGTAGCCGAGGAGCTGCAAAAGACACTGCAGGTAGGCCTGAGACACGAGCACCTGCTAGGACATATGCCATTCGTGCCAGAGAAGATGCCTCAGCACCCGATGTTATTACTGGTACATTTTCTTTACTTGACACTGATATTACTGCATTAATTGATCCCGGTTCTACGCATTCATATATATGTATAAAGCTTGCATGTGTTAAAGATTTATCTATTGAACCTACTGAATTTGTGGTTAAAGTCTCGAACCCCCTGGGCCAATCTGTTTTGGTGGATAAAATTTGTAAAAATTGTCCACTGATGGTAAGAGGTTATTATTTCCTGGCTGATTTGATGTTACTGCCATTTGATGAGTTTGATGTGATATTGGATATGGATTGGTTAACTCAGCATGATGCAGTAGTAAACTGTAAACAGAAATATATTGTGTTGAAGTGTCAGAATGGCGAATTACTCCGGGTTAAATCTGATCAGACAGAGGGATTATCTGATGTGATTTCAATTATTACTGCTCAGAGGTATGTTAAAAAGGGGTATGATGCTTTTCTTGCTTATGTACTCGATACCAAGGTATCTGAGTCAAAGATATAGGCAGTGCCAGTGGTATGCGAATTTTCTGATGTGTTTCTAGAGGAGTTACCCGGGTTGCCACCAGAAAGGGAAGTGGAATTCTCTATAGATTTGATTCCGGGAACTACTCCAATTTCCATAGCTCCATACCGGATGGCTCCTACAGAATTAAAAGAATTAAAGATACAGTTACAAGAACTTGTTGATAGAGGTTTTGTCAGACCGAGTCATTCACCTTGGGGTGCTCCGGTTCTGTTTGTGAAAAAGAAAGACGGGTCTTTGAGATTGTGTATCGACTATCGGCAGCTCAATAAGGTAACTATAAAGAATAAGTACCCGTTGCCCCGGATTGATGATCTATTTGATCAGCTGAAAGGTGCCACAGTATTCTCAAAGATTGATCTCCGATCGGGCTATTACCAGCTACGGGTAAAGGAGTCAGATGTACCGAAAACAGCTTTCAGAACCAGGTATGGGCATTATGAGTTTCTGGTTATGCCTTTTGGGCTGACTAATGCACCTGCAGTATTTATGGATCTGATGAATCGGATATTCAGACCGTACTTAGATAGGTTTGTTGTAGTTTTCATTGATGATATTCTAGTCTATTCTCGAGATGAAAATGAGCATGCAGAAAAATTGAGAATAGTGTTGCAAATTCTGCGTGAGAAGAAGCTTTATGCTAAATTCAGTAAATGTGAATTTTGGCTCCGAGAAGTGGGTTTCCTTGGACATGTTGTATCAACCGAAGGCATCAGGGTAGACCCGAATAAAATTTCAGCTATTATTAATTGGAGTCCACCGAAGAATATATCTGAAGTTAGAAGTTTCTTGGGTTTAGATGGTTATTATCGGAGATTTGTACAGGGGTTCTCTATGATAGCTTCTCCGATGACCCGTTTGTTGCAGAAAGATGTTAAATTCGAGTGGACTGATGAATGCCAGCAGAGTTTTGATCGATTGAAAGATTTATTGACGAAAGCACCTGTGTTGGTACAACCTGAACCAGGTAAGGAATTTGTTATTTATAGTGATGCTTCATTAAATGGTTTAGGTTGTGTCTTGATGCAAGAAGGTAAAGTAATAGCCTATGCTTCAAGACAACTTAAGCCACATGAAAGAAATTACCCGGTACATGATCTCGAGTTAGCTGCTATTGTATTTGCATTAAAGATATGGCGGCATTACTTGTACGGTGAGAAATGTCATATTTATACTGATCGTAAAAGCTTGAAATATTTGATGACACAGAAAGATTTGAATTTGAGACAACGCAGGTGGCTTGAATTGATAAAGGACTATGATTTGATTATTGATTACTATCCGGGTAAGGCTAATGTTGTTGCTGATGCTTTAAGCCGAAAATCTCTGTTTACTTTGCGAGCTATGAATGCCCAATTGTCTTTGGTTGATGATGGTTCGGTCATAGCTGAGTTGAGAGCTAAATCGACATTTCTACAGCAAATATGTGAAGCTCAGAAGAATGATGAAAAGTTGCAGGTTAAACGGGCACAATGTGAGTCAGGTACTGATTCTGAATTTCAAGTGGGGATTGATGGTTGTTTATTATTCAGAGATAGGGTATGTGTACCCAAGAATTCAGAGCTCATACAAAAGATTTTACACGAGGCTTATAGTGGTATTATGTCTGTTCATCCGGGAAGTAATAAAATGTATAATGATTTGAAGAAGACGTACTGGTGGCCAGGTATGAAACGTGATATTTCTGAGTTTGTATCAAGATGTTTAATATGTCAGCAAGTTAAAGCTGAACATCAGGTACCTTCGGGGTTACTTCAGCCAATTACTATACCGGAATGGAAATGGGAAAGAATCACTATGGATTTTGTATCGGGGTTACCGTTGTCTCCGAGGAAAAAAGATGCTATTTGGGTGATTGTTGATCGATTGACAAAGTCAGTGCACTTTATTCCGGTATGTATGGATTATTCTTTAGATAAACTGGCTGAACTGTACATATCTGAGATTATCAGGCTACATGGAGTGCCTGTCTCCATTATATCAGATAGAGATCCTCGGTTTACGTCTCGTTTCTAGGACAAATTGCAAGAAGCCTTGGGTACTCAGTTGTATTTCAGCACTGCATTTCATCCTCAGACAGATGGCCAATCTGAGCGTGTAATTCAGGTATTGGAAGATATGCTCCGATGTTGTATACTAGAGTTTGAAGGTAATTGGGAGAGATATCTACCTTTGAATGAATTTGCTTACAATAACAGTTATCAGTCCAGTATTAAAATGACTCCGTATGAAGCTTTGTATGGTAGAAAATGTAGAACGCCATTATATTGGACAGAGCTCAGTGAAAAGAAGATACATGGGGTTGATTTAATCCGGGAAACAGAAGAAAAAGTGAAGGTTATTTGGGATAGTTTAAAAGCAGCTTCCGATCGCCAAAAATCATATGCCGATCTTAAACGAAAAGAGATTGAATTTCAGGTCGGTGAGAAGGTATTCATGAAAGTGTCTCCTTGGAAGAAAGTTCTCCGATTTGGTCGAAAGGGTAAATTGAGTCCAAGATTTATCGGGCCATATGAAATTATAGAAAGAATTGGACCGGTCGCTTATCGATTGACATTACCACCGGAACTCGATAGAATTCATAATGTTTTCATGTATCTATGCTACGACGATATCGGTCAGATCCTTCACATGTTATTTCTCCGACAGAAGTGGAGATTCAACCGGATATGACTTACAGTGAAGAACCGGTCAAGATATTGGCACGGGAAATAAAGGAGCTTAGAAATAAAAAGATAAATTTAGTGAAAGTATTATGGCAAAAGCATGGGATTGAGGAAGCGACATGGGAACCGGAGGAGACAATGAGGAAACAATATCCAAACCTCTTTACTGGTAAGATTTTCGAGGACGAAAATCCTTAAAAGGGGGGGAGAGTTGTAATGGCCTAAATTCAAGGTTATCGGAACAATGGTTTCGTAACCATAAATCTGATTTAAAGAGAAATTTATTTTAATATTTTTGCATGAATATTTATATGATAGGAAAATCGTATTAAGATATCGATAGAAAAATTTTACGATTTAGTGGTTAGTTAGAAAAAGGAATTATTGAAGGAATTGGGTAAAAACAAGGTATCGAGACCTTGATCTCATAAAATTGAGTAGGAAATATTTTTATAAATATTTATAAAATGTTAGTAATGTGGTATTAAAATTTCGTTAGAAAATTTTAACGTTTGAGTATGTAACTAAATGAAAAGGACTAAATTGTAACAAATACAAAATTATGAAAAATGATTAAATAGTTTAAATGATAAAAGAAAGAGGGCTTAAAAGGAAAATAGACCCAAGGTCTATTTGGGCTGGACGGCAAGGGTATGAAATCAGCAAGAAAATAAGGAGAAATAAGGGTAAAATGGGAAAATAACAAAATTTACTAAATAAAACTAGGACTAAATAGGGATATCTAGAAATCTCTTCATTTTTCTTCACTCTCAGCAGCTAAAAACGCAATAGGAGGGGTATCTAAGCTGGTATATCATGATTTTTGCACCAAGTAAGTGAATCCTTGCCTATTTCTTGTAATTTTGTGTTTTTAAAGACTTTTACAACTAGGTCCTACTATTAAATTCATTAGTCTTTGATTTCATGGATGAAATTGAAAGCCACCATGGTTGGTTTATGTAAGTTTATGATGAAATAGCATGAAATTTAAGCCTTAATTCGTTTAAGAGATGATTTTATTAGGTAATTTCAATAGAAATTGATTTTTGGGACCTAATTATGAAAGTGTTTGGAATTAAAGTCTATTACTGAAATTATGATTTCCAAAGGTTATAAAGTAGTTTAAAGTGATAGAATAAAGTGTTAATTGAGAAAAATAAGCTCAATTGAGAGGTTAATTGAGTAGGGACGAAATTATCATTCATTGAAAGTTTAGGGGAAAAATGGTAATAACCAGCTTGCACTAAAACAGTTTTTGACAGCAGCAGTAGTCTAACTTTGAAAAATCACCATAAATTGTATAAGTTGAATTAGAAGATGAAAAAAATATTAAATTAAAGCTTATTGAGTCTAGTTTCTTATGGAAGAAACGGTGTAAGCAATAGAATTATAAATCATGAGATATAATAGGTTTTGTGAGACAAGGTCAGAATGAATTCGGGTTCCCCTGTTCTGACTTTGAAAAATCATAAAAAAATTGAATAAAAATAATTATGGGGAGTGGTTTATATTCTTAGAATCCTTAGTGAGTCTATTTTTTTATGGTACAAACGAAAACATTATTTTAATTCTGTACAGTGAGATATCTGAGATTTTGTGAAGAGATAGCAGAACTGTCAAACAATGAAACAGGGGAAACTTTAACGAATAAACTGTACTAATTGGCTAAGCCAAAAATTATGAAAATTTTATGGTGTGAAGATATGTGAGTCTAGTTTCAAGGAAAATTTACGGTTCTTCATTTGGAGTTCTTTAGCTCGAAAAATAAATAATTTAGTGACTATGACTCAAGTAGACAGCTTTGAATGAACTATAAATAGTAATAGAATTATAATGAATGCTACATGTGAACATGAAATGTATTGAATTGATAATTGAATTTATTTATTTAGATCCGGAAAACTCAAATACAAAGCTAAATTGAGGAAAGAAAAAAGTTCCGGATTAGTAGATTTTGTATACAAACTAGAATCGAGGTAAGTTCATGTAACTTGAATTATATTCTTAGATGCTTGAAATGTATGTTATTGATGTGGATATAATTTGAATGTTCATTGTATGAAGATTGATGATACATTGATATATTTGATAAAAAGGGAAAGAAATCCCGGTTGAATGAAAGGAAAATTCGATGAATCTCTGAAAAGGAATTGACGGTAAAAAGGATCTAGCCCGGACGGGTGATCCTATCTTGATATAGCCCTCCCGAAGAATATGTGGAAAATGGATTTACCCCGGACGGGTAATCCAAATTAGGGTCTGAATTTAGCCTGATTCAGATCCAAGCTCATTAGAGTAATTGTCGTTGCAGGGGATTTAGCCTGGACTGGTAATCCCGACAATACTCTATGAGTTTATATTACAGGGGATTTAGCCTGGACTGGTAATCCCGCTGTAAGGATGAGGTTCGCGAGAGTGTGCTCTCTGAAATGGAAATGTGCGCACATGAATACGAATTGACGGACCCGGATTTGTACACTAAAGTGTACCTCTGAAAATCCATCGAAATTCCAAGAAATTCAATGGGATAAATATGGAAAAATAACAAGGAAATGGAAATCATGGTATTGATGAGCTCATCAATCATTGTATATATTAATGATACATGAAAATTATTGGACTAACTTGAATGTTGAGTTTGTGCATGTTAAGGTAATAATGCATTGAATGGATATATAAATGGTTATTACATTATATTGAAAATGTTAGGTAAGTATAATTCTTGTTACATGGGCTTACTAAGCACAAAGTGCTTACTCTGTTTCCTTTTCCCCTGTTTTGTAGTATTAAGAGCTCGGAGGTCGGATTCGGTGGGAGACACACCACACTATCAACCCCAAGATTTCGGTATATAAAGAAACTTTATTTTGGAAATTAATGGCATGTATAAGCTAATAAAGTAGATGTTAATATGAAATGAATGTAAGGTTAGCCATTGGTATGGCTAACAAATTTCTAGTTTCAGTATGTAATGAGGTTATCTTATAAATTTGCATGGATCTATTTTGAAAATATGTTGAATTGGATTGGTTGATATGAATTAGTCTCGGTTTAAAAATTTGCAGGGAAGACTAGATTATTTATAAAGGAGTTATATTGAGTAAAAACAAATTGTAAACTCCGGTAATGCCTCGTTCCCTATTCCGATAATGAATACGGGTAGGGGGTGTTAGAATATGGGCCTCAGGACAGCTTGTCCCACTATATTTTTCAAACTCTGGCATCTTAAACTTTGGTGGGAGTACCAAATTTGGGACTAGACTCAACTTCCTAGCATCCACTTCACATTGGAAATCAGCACTTTCCAATGCCTTAAACTTCTCCTCTAGCCATTTGCATCGATCCTCGAACTCCTTTGGGAGCTCCGCTTTTAGTTTTTCCTCCTCTGCTGAGTCATCGAAATCAGGGACCATCGGTTTTATCAAGTTGCCTCCAGGGTTGGAGCTTGAGCCTACAGGGAAATTTACTGGCGCTGGGGTATCAGATTGATACTGAGGTCTGATATTGACAGACACTCTCGGTGGTTGTGCTTGAGAATTTTCTGGGGCTAAGTAGAATTTTCATTTTCAGCTCCGGCATCGCCCATAGGGCCCTTTCCTTTATCTTGCCCTCCAGACAACAAATGCGTTATCTGGCTCATCATGCTCCTCTAGGACTCCAGCATTTGATCCCTCATGTCCTGCTGGATATTAGCCAACTGTTCCTACAGTTGGTCTTGCATTTCCTTCTGCATCTGTTCTAACTTTTCCATCCTTTGATCCATTACTTTTGTTTTTTTCCGAGTGTAATAGCGGTGTTCCAGGATAACTATAATATAACCTCTAGTTAATAGGGTTGTCTTATGATATTTAATGCAAATGATGTGATGCAATGCAAATGCATGAAATGCAATGCAAATGAATGAATGCAAAAATAAGAGGAGTCGATTCTGATTCAATTTCTTTTAGAATACTTATTAAAAAAAACAAAATCCTTTACATAAAACAGAGTCACATATACGACCTAGCCCTTATGCCCAAAGTTTTAACTTTCTCAAGAAGCGAAGCTAACTCTCGACCCCGGTCCGACTTCGACTCATATACTATACTTAACACATCAGCCTGAACCGTCAAGGTTTGTAAATGACCAGCCACTTCCCGTATCTGAGCCATAGCTTCGCCCATAAGGTAGTCCCTTTCTCTGACCTGGTTCTGAGATCTTTGAAGCTGTTCCTTCCATCGTTGGTTATCTGCCTCCAATAGTTAGATCCGGAGCTCACTGTTTTGTAGCACTGCTTCGAGCTCTACCACCTTTCCTTTCAACTCTTCAATCTGGCTTAGGCTTGATTCCAACATCACCGTAGAGTTGCGGCTTCGACATAATACCCTCTCTAGTTCTGCTACTCGAGATCTTAACATCTCATTTTCGCTTTGACTCTCACCTACAGTCTTTTTCAGAGTATCCTTTTGTGCTTGAGCCTCATGAAACCTCTTCTTCCACTGATCTACCTTGGCCTTCTCTTCTTGAATTTCTTGACACCATTGTACCGAGGTTTTGCCCAGCCCAGCAGTCCTCATGGATAGATGCAACTTTTTGTAATCGGTCTTCAAGCTGTCCAAATCTTCTTCGGCCTTCCTTTTTCCTTTCCTCAGTTTCTCAGCCTCTGATTTCTGGACATCAACATCTAGCCTCAAATGCATTTTTTCCTCTTCTAATTGTTCTATCTTTTTCGCTAACTCTGAAGCTTTACTTTCGAAGTCTTTTATGATTTCCAACTCGGAAGGGACTACTTGCAGATATTCCTCTATTGGTCGAGCACCATCCTGTGTCGGTCTGGGGATATTATCATCGATTCTCCTATTCCGCCATGCATTATACTCGAGGGTTACCATCGGACCTACAACAACTCTTTTCATTCGGCGAGTCTGCTTCCAAACATCAGAAATTTCTCGAACCTTCCTCTTATAATGATCATCCCTATACGAAAATTCAGACTGAGCTAGCCCAAACATTGCCGGTATGAACTGTCTTGATCTATACTGCCTCAACACAAGCAAAGGGGCATACCCCACGGCTCCCCAAATTCCCGGCAGAGGAACCCAATCGTAACTTCCACACCGGTAGAGAATTTCATCAGGAACCAACCAAGGTGCTCTCCACTCAACATCCTCTTCCTTGAGATTTCTAAGAAGTGCGACCCAATTCTCTTCTGATACGTCGTCCTTTCTGGGTGTGGCTGCTAACTCATTTAGCGGTGAGTAATTCTTAAAAAAAACCCGACAAGAGACTTTATCCACTCTCCAAAAATGGCTATGGAACCAAGCTAACAATAACTGTGCACACCCTATAAATCTGCCCTCACCAGCTCTCCTGCATGCATTCAAGGACCTGAATGTCTCAGCCAATATCGCAGGAATAGGTGTGACCCCTCTATCAAGTCGGTCGAAGAGATCCAAGACCGATTCGTCTACATATCCTAATGCCCTAGGGAAAACCATTAAACCATAGATACTCAAAGCAAAAACGTCAACTCTCTTCTTCGCATCAGGGTGTACTAAAATAAAATCCTTCAAAATCCTCCATGGGATGCACTTGCACTCACCTTTTTGCTTGATCCTCGCTGCAACCCACTGTTCACTCATCCCTGTAATATTCATCATCCTCTTTAAAAAGGTTGGGCCACAGGCAGCTTTAATATAAACCTTGTCACCTTGGACCTTTGGGAAACGGAGTAAAGCCGTATATTCTTCTAAAGTGGGTACCAAATCTACCTCCTCGAAGGTAAAACAGCTATAGGCAGAATTCCAATACTGGGTGAGGGCCCGGGATAAATGCTCATCTATATTGATGTCGAGTAGATGAGGCAAATCCCCATAATTCCCATAAAATGTCTACTTAGTCTCTTCATCCCACTAGTTCATATTTCTTTTTATTCCCTAAGATCATTTTGCATCACACTGATGCAGGTGTAATTACATAACTCCGACGTATATCCCTCGGCTAGACTGTCCCCTTTTCCTAATTGAGTTTGCTCTGACCATATTCGGACTGCCGCATTATCCTCTACTTTATCAAAGAATCTGTTCTCCATAATAAGCCTTCCTAAATTAGAAACCGAACGTAAGTCGACGCCTCTTTAAAAAATGAAATGACATGCAATTACAATAAAATGCAACAAGTTAGTGTCATGTAGCAACAATAAAATTCAAGGCATGCGAGAAATAATACAACACCTATCTGGGGAGATCGCTAAGGTTTGGAGTAGCTCTACCTAGGGTAAGTTCCTAGGGCTCTCTATATGCGGTTTGGCTCTAAAGTAAGGGTACCTGAACCAGCAGATTCCTCAATCCTCACCCATTATAGGCTCATACGGACCGAGTTCAGTTCAGGGGAATACATTTCCCTATGGCTGCACGGAGGTGAAAACCTCACAAAGACATAGGTACAGATGTATCCCGAAAGCGGTCCACTATCCTGCACGGAGGTTTCACCTCACGAAGGAGTAGCTTCTCACTCTCACTTAAAGGTGTGACCACTACGGTCATGCAATATGATGCAAATGTATCCTAGACACTTAAAATGTAAAAAAAACATATGACACGACCCAAACAAATGCGATGGAAGAAACGAAATAAAAAATATATATATTTTTTCGATAAAAGGACATTGATCAATCAATTTTACGGCTTGACTCTCTTATTAGTCCCCAGTGGAGTCGCCAAGCTGTCGAAACCTTTTTTTTTTGTTTGAAAACGGGCCGACTTTAGAAGGAAAACGGAGTCGCCACCAATCTTTTTTTAAGTGTGATTGGGCCACTTTTGATAATGTTTTGGTCTAGGATTTTAAGAAAACGGGTTCGGGAGTCGGTTACGCACGAGGAAGGATTAGCACCCTCGCAATGCCCAAAATTGGTACCGTATTGATTGATTAATGTTCTAATATTGAAAATTGAAAAAGATTTTAAAATATGGACCATTTGGAAAATGTTTGGGTAATTCGAATTTGGATATCGAAATTCTCTTGTTCCGGAAGGATGAAATATCACGTCCAGCACGTTAGGATACGATATTTCAGACCTTCGAAACCAAGATCATTTCATGATTTCCAAGATTCATGCATTGTCATTTTAAAAAGGGTACTTCATCACTTGGCCAAATGAAAGAACCGAAACCCAGCATGTTAGGGCACGATCCTTCAAATTTCCAAACATGAAATATTGCCTTGCTTTTAATTTTAAAACACGGACACAATTTTAAAGGATATTTATGATTTGGCCAAACAGAAACCACAACCCAGCACGTTAGGGCACGATTCCTTGAATTTCCAAAACATGAAACATTGCCTTGTTTAAAAAATGGACACAATTTTAAAGGATATTTAATGATTTGGCCAAACAGAAACCACAACCCAGCACGTTAGGGCACGATTCCTTGAATTTCCAAAACATGAAACATTGCCTTGTTTAAAAACTTTTTATGAGTCTTGAAAAAACATAGTGAAAGGAAAAACAAGAAAAACGATCGTATTAATATTAAAGAAGATGAAAAATAATAAAAGTAATAGGAATGATAAAAATAATCACAAAATATAAGAAACAATAATAATAATAATACTAACAACAATAATAATATATATATATATAAATAATGATGACAAAAATGGCAATAACAATGTTGATAATAAAAACCAAATAAAAAAATAAAAAAAATAAATATAATTATAAGAATAATATATATAATAAAATGGTGATAGTAGTAAAACAATAGTATTAATAAAAATATAGTAGTAGTAAAAAAAAGTATAGTGATAAATGTAATATTAATAATAAATATAATTATAGTAAAGATAAAATAATAAGGGGTAATAATAATAATATATAAAAAGTAGACAATAATATAGACGATAATAATAAACATAAAAGAAAGATTAATGCTAAAAATAATAAAGGTAATGATAACCGTAAATATAAATATAATAATAATAATAATAATAATAATAATAATAATAATAATAATAATAATGGTACATTTAATAATAATAAAATAATAGTAAAAAAACAATAATGAAACAATGTTAAGAGTAACAAAAAAAATGGGATTAATAACGCAATAATAATAAAAATAAAAAGACTCAAATTAACCAATTTAATGGTAAAATAGTAAAAATAAACAAAAGGGACTAAATTGGATCGAAATCACAAGTTTTGGGGTAAAATCAGAGGTAAAATAAAGGGGAGGGACCGAATTGCGAGGCGTGCGCAACCTATAGGGATCAAAACAGCAATAAACCCCCCGCAACGCAGCACCTGAGCGCGGACTAAATTGAAGTAGCGAGCAGGATTCAGGGCCAAATTTAAAAATAAATAAAAGCTGGAAATAGGCCTCAATTGAAACAACAACACAAAAGGGAGGACCAATCGCGCAATTTCACCCACCCCTTTTTAATGTTTAAAACCTAAAAACAAAACCCTTCATTCATTCCTTTCTCTGTTTCAAACAAGAAACCAGAATAGAACCCCCTTCCTCATTTCAGTTTTTTAGGGTTTGGATTCTCTTAGTCCGATGACGAGCTTCCCCTCCCCACGCGCGCATCGGTTGCGGCGGCTGAAGGAAACCCGGTAAGGCCCCTTTTTTTTGAAACGTATTTTATATAAAAAAAACAAATAACAAAGAAGAAAAATCTTAATGTATGTAAACTGTCGAAAAGAAAAAAGGGAAAAAAAAGTAAACCTTTTCTCTTTGATTCTTTGTATTTCTCTGTAAAATGATGTATATTGCTATTATATCTCAATCGTAATCCCCCCCCCCCAAAAAATAATCCCCTTTTACAGTGATCTTGAAGGCTTTTATAGCCTTTTAGTTTTACAACTGAAAAACTCTATTTGCTGTTGCTTTGCTGCGCTGTTGTGTTCCCTTTTTTCTCGCAGGTACGTGGGCACGAGCCAGTGTTGGAGTCGCGCACATTGCGAGGTGGACTTGCGGCGCCGTTCTGCTAGGGTTCTGTTTTCAGTTTTGGGTCTGGTGACTTGGGCTGAAATTTTGGGTTTGGGCTTTGTTAAAAATGGGCTACGAACCGTTTAATTAAATTTAGATTTTTACTTTGTTTGTTTTGAGTCCCGGGCGAAATTTAGGCCCAACACTACTTATATTGAAAATTAACTTTTAAAAGGAGTAATAAAAAAAAAGGCCTCAAACCTTTCATTCGAAATTCAATTTTAATATAAATCAAAAGAGATTATTTAAATATAAAAAACAAAAAAATATACTTGAAAAAAAATAAAAAAAAAGTATATTTGATGCACTATCGATAAATAATATGACACCTTATCATTAAATAAAATATAAAATAGTGAAAGGTTTATAAATAAATACAAATAATTTATTTAAACATAATTAATTATAAATAAATATTAAAACTCATATCTGAGATACTTATTTTCTTTTCTTGTCTTGTAAATATTTTTAACCTCAACAAATCAACAAGCATCTCGAAACCTGAAGTGGATTAGAAAGCAATTAATATTCTATTTCTATAAAAATAAAAGAAATTAATCCTAAACAATTTCAATGATTTTTTTTTTTTTGCTTGTAATTATGAAGATAAATATCAAAAGTTTAGAGGGAGAGTTGAAAATAAAACAATCATTTGACTACATAAATAAAGTGAATTTCTCTAAAAATATATCGTTGGATCATAAAACAATAATGTCAAAACAAAGTGCTGTATCAAGTAAAACTAAAACAAGTTTCAAGACCAAAGAGGGTAAAAGTGTCATAGAGACATCTGTGTTAAGAGTCAAATTACATTTTGTCTCCTTTAATAAGTGCAAATTAACCCTCTACGTTAGATTAAATAACAAACTAATCTTTTTTATTAAAAAATTCATCTATTTCAACTATTAAAACTGACGTTGCTGACAGAATAACTAAACAGTTACATATAACATGATATATATGCTTCATTCTGACATATATGGACCAACTTTTATTGGTAGAAATAGGTGAAATTTTTAACAGAATGACCAATTTGCTCTTTAATCTAATGTACAGAAATTAATTTTTCCATTTTTCGAGTAAAGGGGGAAAAATGTAATCTGAATCTTAGTACAATGGCCTCATGGTACTTTTACCAATCAAAGAGCTGCTTCTCATGTCTTCACATCTGATCAACTTTCAAGCTCAAGCACCTAAACTCAAAGTGGATTTCAAAGCTTTTTGCCTAAATGTCAAGTAGCATATGCAAACTGAAAATTAAGACAAAAATGAATTGTAATAGTTTCTTACTGCCACTGAATGTACTATCACGACTATCAATATACTGGCGGCAGTCTTCTGGTTGCCGCCTTTGCTGGTCAGTTCTGCATGTAGGGTGGGACGCCTTAGCTGGTCATTGCTGCAAGGTTCTGTTAATATGCTGTTGTCGTGGCTGTGTTTGTCTTCTTATTCTCCATCTGAGGTATTCCACAAGAACTGAATTTGTACTAATTGCAATACCAAATCCAGTGAAGGACGACAGGAGGACTGAGAGAATTGGGTTCACAGCAAGCTGCATAATTCAAGGAAGAATATTAGGAGTTATCTGATTGAGACTAAAAGAAAAATACAACAGGCAATTGCTGAAGAACGTGGTTTTAAACTTACTACTGTATAAAAGATATGAGCAAACAGAATAACCATTGCAAACTGGAAGGAAGCATATGCCCATATGTAACTCCTGGTCACTGTCATCATCAGATGCTAAATCTTTTAGAAAAAGAACTCATGAAATGATATTACAATGCCATGATATGAGAAATTACCCCAAAACAATCCCACCCCCCCCAAAAAAAAGGTGAAAGGCCTCTTCAGTCCTCAATTTTGAAATTGAGCAAATTGGTACTAGGGGTGTAAATGAACAGAACGTTCAATGAACTGTTTGTGAACCGTTCGTATAACGTCCGTTTATGTTCGTTTATTAATCTAAATAAACAAGTATGAACAAAATTCTTATGTTCGTTTAATGAACGAATGAACACGAACAGAGGTGTGTTTGGTTCGTTTATGTTCACAAACAAGCTCGTTTATTGGCTCATTTATTTATTAATGATATTTTCTTATAAAAATTCCATTAGTATATATTAATAAATTATCTTGGTTTGTATTTTTTCATTTATAATATAATTATTAATATTTATATTTGACAATTTTATATCTATACAATATATGTGTGTATGTATTTATTGTTTGTTTGTTTGTTTATTATTTATTAACATTGTTCGTGAACATGTTCAATTTAGTTAAATGAACATGTTCATAAACATTAAACAAACGAAAATTAACACACATAATTTTAAATAAACGAAATGAACAAAAATTTAAAATTCTTAACGAACACAAACTAAACACAAACAAGCTTAAAAATAAACAAACGAACATGAACAGAGGTTTGTTCATTCAAGCTTGGTTTATTTATAGCCCTAATTGGTCCCTCTCAAAAAAATTGGAGCAATTTAATTCTTGTCAAATTCAAAAGTGAGCAACTAAGAACAATTAAGCATGGGGTTAATCTCTTTTGTTAATTGTACATAATTTTGATTGGTATAGTAACAAATTTAACCTTCAATGTTTACATATTCCGTCATTTTGACCTTAATTCTAATAAATTCAACAAATTCAGCCTCAACATTTACATAAATGTTCCAGGATAAATTTGTTAAATTAGGATCAAATTGACAAAATGTGTAAACTTTGAGAGATAAATTTATTATTATACCAATCAAAAACATTAATATCATCATTAATTGTCCTTAGTTGCTCACTTTCAAAATTGAATGGATTAAATTGCTTTGTTTTTTTTGAGAGGGACCAATTTACTCAATTAAGAAATTGAGAGAGACTAGATAAGTCTTTTTACCAGTAATGTTCAAACAGTAGGTATTCTAGGTGTTTCACTAGACCAGCGTAGTCAAGGGTGTAAGATGCACTCTAGGCATTAGAACCCTTATATTGCCTCAAGCGCAAGGTGCAAAAAAAAGCACTAGTCTGAGTGAAGTAAAGCGCAATCTGAGGTAAAATTTTCTTTTTTATGTGTGCATAAAGCTTAAGACATAATAAACTCTAAAGTGTGCTCTAGTTTATAAGTCAATATGCATGATTTCCTTAGGATCCATCAAAGTATAGATTTGATACCATCGCTTTCTTACCAGAGAAGGTAAAAGAAATTGAAGAGAATTCGAACTCCAATTAGGTTGGCTTTTATTATGCCTATCGCCTTAAAAAAAAGTGTGCCTAGGCACTAGGCGTGTGTTTGATCAAACGGGTCTCATCAGGAAGGGTCTGAGGCGCTTTTGTTGCCTAGTGCACTGCTTAGACAGATTGAATCTCATTGTCACATTAGAAATTTACAACAAGACTGAATCTCTTACATGTTCCATCATGTATATCCTGGTTCTCATGGTTCTGTTGATATGGACAAACAATTCTACCAAAAGGAGGCATTGAAAAAAAATGATGGAAACTACAGGAAGCTCAAGGGAAACAAGACTTGGAACAAAGATCAAGTTTAATGAGACCATTGTCTACATAAAAACTAATTCCACTGACTAGTTCTATGTTTTTGTTTTGTTTCTGTAATAGACATATTCAAAATTGAAACACAACATATAAGCTTTGTGTTTACTCTTTTTTTTTTTTTTTTTGTATTGGTAATGTAGATATTTCAAAATTGTGACAAGAGAATGCTAGTCCATTAGCTAGCAGAATGATCACAAATTCATGTAAAATTCCAGACCTTATAAAATAAAAATACGAATAAACCTCAGCAAAGGAGAAAATATTAAGGATTCCTTTGTGGGCAAGACTGAAGTCAAAAGCACCAAAGATGGAATGAAGATAAATAGGTTTTAGTAATATTCCTAATTAGAACAATTTATTTAGGAATCATTTTATTGAAATTAAGAAGTATTTAATTTTAGTTTCATTAATTGTAGTTTCTTATTCCACAAGTTAATTTTAATTTCTTAGCCTACAAGAATAAAACCCTATGTAACCTCTATTTAAGGGTACAATTTTTAGTAATAAAATGAGACGGTAGTTATACTAGCTTACAAAGGTTTATGATTCTCTCTTTCTAACAAGTATTAAGGTTAAGAGCTCCCTTTGACGAGCTCCATATATCATTCATCATAGGTTATTTTCGTATTAGAAATAGCAACAAGGGGAAGGCTCTCTCAATCGAAGAAACTTTCCTCTGAATCATCCGATGACTCAGATCCATAACCTGTCACCTTAACAACTTGGTATTAGACACCACAGGTGATTCCAGCGGCAAAGAAGAGCTGAGTGTTTTGTTTGAGGCAAGATTGGTAGAAGCTGAGTCATGAATGACAACATGCATCTCAGAAACCAAGTCCAAACTGAGTAATCTGTTGCAACAATTGTCGCTACAACTAAAATAACTTCTTATTGGTTCCAACCAAAACCAAGGAAGGGAGTGATGGGGTTATCAATAGTAGTAACTAGTATGGAAGTCATCTTTACAGATTGGATAACTGATCAAAAACCAATGGTAGGCCTGGCATGGTGCTGTGGTACTCAAAGCTGGATTTCCCAACCTTTGATGGGTTAGAGGACCCATTGATTTGGTTACGATAATGTGAGAAAACTTTGAGATTTGACCCACCCTTTAAAGTCAACTGGTTAACTTGAAAAAGATTGGAACAGTTGAGGAGTATCAATTTCAATCTCAAGGGATGTTAGCATGTGCTAGTACAGAGCGAGTGGACCAATAGGTCGACTTGTTTACTATAGGATTAATGGACTCAATTAGGCCTCATGGTGAAAATGCAAAATCCCCCAAAACTGGTTCAGGCAATGAATTCGGCATGAGCCTTTGAGAAGAAGCCACAACTAGCAAGAGCAACAGGCATGTTAAGAGAAAATTGGCAACACACAGGCTTGAATACTAAAGACACCAACACTGCAACGACAATTCCCCTTTTTGTTGTGAAAAACAAATTTGGGAATGGTAGGGTGACAACAATAGGGATAAGTCTAAGTAGTGTGATCCCTGATTTTGTTAACTTGAGCAGGGATGGCATAACGAAGAGATAGGGGTCTTTGCTACAATTGTGATGAACTATACTCATTTGGGCATCAATGTAAAAAATTATTTTGGTTAGAGATAAAGGATCCTGACGATGTTGTGCCGAACCAAAATGAAAGTAGGGGAACTGAATATCCTTGCATGCGATAACGGGCAAAAATTATGCACAAACTATGCAATCCTGAGCTTGTGAACAATCTATTTTTCCAAGAAGGGAGTAACGTTATGGATGCCTTTGTGGGCAAGACAAGAAGTCAAAAGCACCAAAGATGATATGAAGATAAATAACTTTTAGTAATATTCCTAGGAAGTATTTTATTGCAAATAAAAGCACTTAATTTTGTTCTTTAATTATAGTTTCTTATTCTACAAGTTAATTTTTGTTTCTTAGTCTACAAGAATAAAACCTTATAAAACCTCTATTTAAGTAGACAATTCTTAGTAATAAAATAAGACACTAATTATTCTAATTTATAGTGGTTAATGACTCTCTCTCTTTCTAAAAATTCTTAAGGTTAGGAGCTCCAAATTTCCATGTGTTATTCATCATAGGTTATTCTCGTGGTAGAAATCGCAACAAAATGAAGGCTCTCTCAATCGAAACCAACTTTCTCATGAATCATCCAGTGACTCAATCCATTACCTGTGACCTTAACAGTAAATTTCATACATTTTCTCAATCAAGAAATGATATACTCACCCATTGTGGAAGCAATCATGGAGGAAAGAAGACCTAAAGCACAGGAGAATGGTAATGAGATGGCTAGAGCACGAGGACCCAAATCAGACACCTGCATATGTTGAAAAATTTTAAAGCCACAAATCAACTTGTACTATAAAAGAAAATTGTTGAAACTAATATGTTAAAATGGAAGAAAATGCCCAAATGTGCAGATATAAAAGCTTAAAAATGAAGCATGCATGTTGAGACTTCTTACAGTGCCTTCGACATCAAAATTTTTATAACTTCTAGAGAATAGTTTCAAATGAAAAGAAAGACTTGGTGCAGCAAAAGAAACATCATTACGCAGCCATTAATATTTTATTTGATGGAAAGTCCTTAGACATTTCAGAGTTCTGTTAGGACAAGAGCAACTATGGACATGGTAGTGTGCTACTTAGCTTAATGTTTGGTAGCAAAGAACCAAACTGTATTGCTGAAAAGCGAATGAGACAGAAAAAAAAAATCTAGGTAGACACTTTGGGCAATAACAGCATCATGATTCAGAAAGTTCTAGCACCTTAAGCAGATTTTTACACAGTTATTTAAATATTATCAGTCAAAGGATCAAAGAAAGAAATAATGATATTCTCATCCAGGTTATAGCAAGGCATTTTCTCGCAGGATTTTGGGTTCATATTCATATAGAAATGCTACCAATTCATGCATTGAGAAAGAAACGATTTAGTTGGCAGTGCAGGCAATCAGAAGTATTTAGCTGATTTGGTTCTTTTGAAAGTGAGGAAAGATTGTATTAGCTATGACACATGTTTTATAATACAACTAGATGTCATCACAAAACAGTGATAAACATACCATCTAATGGCTGCTATTGAAAGATACAAGAAAATATGGACAACAGGGCAATTAGTGCAGCACAGCATATATAAGTGAACAATGCTTACCAGAAGTTGTTCAAGGAAACAGAAGTAAGCCAGTATGCTGACCATGACGAGAACTGGTATATCCTGCCAGACCCTATTGATCAAACAACAAGCGGAACACTGCTGTTATTAACTCCAAAATCAATTTAAGTATGCAAAAATAGAAACATAGATATTACAGATATAGACTACTCATAATGACCCAAAACTTATCTTCTTTAGTCTGAATGGTTACACAACTAAATGAAAGGTGTGGCATACACATCGCAATTACAACAAGGGGAAATCAGCCAATCTAAAATGGATACGGTTAAATGGCCATATCATGTCATTTTGCAATATTTAGTACCAGATTTTGGGTCATCGAAAAATGAAACATCCAATCTGATACTTCGAAGTTTGGCTCTCATTATTTATGGCCTTTCATTTCCCTTTAACATGGCCATCCATAAAAGTCACATACATTTTAACATTTTAAATAAGTATAATAAAGATTTTTTTTTTTTTAAATTACCTTAAAGGCTCACCCTAATTTTGCCTTCTTCTGGAAACAGCAAAGGTAAAAAACTACTCCAAAACTACCTAGATAGGCTTATTATCTTTCTCCTCTTTCACCAATGAAGATGGTGTGACAAATTCTACTAAAGATAACAAACCAATCAATGAAGTACATAAGGTTATTAGGTAAAAGCCCTGACTAAACTAAACACAAAATTACCAAAATATATTTGCTGTCTAAACAAAATATAAATCGGGAAGGAAAATATCAAGGTCCCAATCAGAATAACAGTCAGAGGATTTTTATTTGAAACCTACAACAAGCACTCATGAAACAAAAAGCTATCTAAAACTTTGGAAAGGCAAACTTGCCTGTAACCAGAAACTTGAGCCTGCTGTGGCACAGTCGGAGGTCGTCTGATAACAATCCTTGGATCATTCACTTTCAATAAAGTTACAGGGAGATTCTGAACATCTTGCTTGCAGACATCACATGTCTTGTTTCCTTTGATGCTAAACCACTTCACTGCACAGTCTTTGTGAGCAAGTGCAAGCTCTCCTTTACAGCTACACTCCATCTTCAGAGTCTCACCTCCTTCACCCAGCTCAACCAAGCAAATCCTGCATACTGCTTCTTCTTCAGGAATGTCTTCACCTGCATCTTCACTAGCTGAGAACATGTCAAGAAGTTTGTAAATTATATCTATATCTAGGACAACAATTGTATGGTAAAAGTGATAATGAGATAGAATAACATATTAGTAGACAGGGCCTAACATGGCTACACATTGACTTATTGAAGTATGAAAACTTTAAGTAGTAATGACTAGAGATGCAATCTTAATAAGGCACCTCAAACATTTGTAATCAGAACTGGTCAGATAATAAAGCACCTCAAACATGACCACAACAAGATCATATTAAAGGCTAGTTCTTCATTGCTTTTGAAATGCGCTATGAAGAACTTTTGAAAAGTTTGGTTTAAGTGTTTAGTATTGCTGTCAAAAAGTGCTTTTGAGAAATAAAATGTTAATTTTAGACGTGTTATTGTAAAGTAAAAAAATATGCATTTAAATGATGTTAAAGTTCATTAATATTATGATATTTCAATAAAAAATATAAGAAAATAATATTATTAATATTTTGATATATGAAGTATAAATTTTAAATAGTTTTTAAGCAAATAATATGAATTGTTTGTAAAATTTAATTTGAATATATAAACTATATTTTAAATATTAAAAAATAATTATTACAAATTCAAATATATAATGTTATATATTTGAAATAAATTTCAATAGGAAATAATTTTATAGCCAATATAAATATTACATAATATACATTGGATTATAAATGAGGGATAAAAATGTCATTTGACTCCAAAAGTGCTTTTTTCTAGCTTTTGCGTTTGGGTTCAAATGCACTCTTGACTTCAAAAGCATCTTGTTCTTTATTGCTTACGGTGCAAAAAGTGTTTTTGGCTCTAAAAGTACTTCTGTAATGCAATGAAGAACCCACCCTAAGCTCTCAAAGTCAAAGACCAGAATGGTATAAGGCTCCAAATAAATAGTTGAATCTATCCTTAAATGTTTTACAACCATATGGCATACAGAACCTCATTTCATAAGTTTCGTGAATGAAGCAACCAAAGCACCTCTAGAATTTCCTTGGGTGAAACCAGACAGGAATTGGCATACAGGTCCTCCATCCGCAGGAATGAAGTTCATTCCAAAACATTAAATTTGACAAAAAAGGAGAAAACATCCAACTGTAACTAAAACAGTTTGCATACAAGAGGAGAGAAGACAAAGAAAAACATAAGATTGAATATTTTGTAAAGAGTTAAATATCTGAACCAAATCAATCATCTAAATTTAGTAAACAAGTTGATGTTATTGATTAAAATTTGAAGATAAGAAAGTTAGAACCTACTAATTTCTGTTGATGGGGCATCATCTGGCAAGGAACCCTCAGGTGCTGCAGGACGAGGAGTTGCTGAAATTACACGGACCAAACCTCTTCCAGAATCTGCTCGTCTTACACTTATAGGTTTAACATTAACTGGTACTGACAATGAGCGTGTCATACTATGTGGCTGAACTACCGAGTTCTGTAGGCAAAAAGCATCCTTTTTAAATAACATAAAGAAATATTTAGGGGCACAGATATTCGTTCACTGAATTCCTAGTTGCACCCTAAAATAACAATAAAGTATCAATAAGCACCAGAACTAAGTTGCGAATGAGACAAAAAGCACTTACAGTAACAGGAGACTGAGCATCTATATGTCTTTCCGGTATAGGCTTCGGACCTGAATACGCAATTGGTGTAACTGGTAAAGAATGTGCTACCTTTGTTGAAGGGAACAAAACTTTGTTGAGAGAAAATGACCTTGAAGTAGAAGGCTTCTCCATAGAACTATCAGAAGGAGGTGTCTCTGGAACTAAAAGAACCATCTTCTCACCTTTTTGGCACAAATTATTTACCCTAAAACTCCTTTGTGGAAGAAGATTTCTAACAGAGGATCTGATTTTAGCTGAATGGGGTCTAGGAGGCAGCCCTGCTTTAGTGGAGCTAGGACTTGGGTCAGAAGGAATATCTACAGTTGTAAAATCATAGAAAGAACTTTCCAAAGACCTCAAAGGTATTTGCAAAGAGGAGAGATTTGGTCGTCTAGACTGATGAACCAAAGAGACTTCTATACTTTTCTCCATTTCAATGCATACCTACAATCCATCACAACCTTCCATAAATATCAAAATTGTATCAAGCAACAATGAGTTGGAAAGAAAATAAGTGAAAACAAAAACTACAGACACCATTTCAACAGCAATGTATATGTTATATGACACTACACAAACCACAATGAAAGCTTTAGAAAGAAGCTTAACATATAGCTATGACCAGGGATTAAGATTGCAGTCCTGGATGCAATTTTGGTTGTCACGTTTATCACAGTTGCTGACATAACGAATACTATCGCAATCAATTGGTGAATATTGATACGGAGAGACCCAATACTTCAAAATGGCAGCCCTAACATCTGGTTCCAGCCAACATTTAAATCTATGGCTAGTTATTGATAGAACAATTGGTAAATAAAGTGCAAAAATAAACCTAGATCACATTCATTGTATTTGGAAATCATAAAGTACAATTTTTACAATCAATATGAGGGTTGGGCACTTTTCCTGTTAATTTATTATTCCAAAACGATAAACAGTGCTTCCGACGACATGAAGAAATTCAGAGTTGGTCATATCAACAAAGCAGTGGAAAGGTTTCCAAGCAAAACTTTACTCAAATTTTGGGGAATTCTAATAGATTGTGTTTTGTAGGTATTCCAAACACAAGGAAATAGAAATTGTAATAGAGCTTCATACAACAAATCATCCTCCAAGTACTCATTTAAAACCAAAATCCCATAAATTTGTTATTTACTACTCACAAACACCAATTATAAATAAACGGAAAGTGGGACAAAATATCAGTAATCTTCAAATAAGCTCCTCCGCATCAAGCCTAATCTAAGAATGGCGCACATGAACAAAAAGTAAATAGATCAAAATTTTGTTTTTTTGTTTCATCTCATCTATTTTATAATATTATGAAATAAAAAATCAATTGAACAAGGAAACAAAACAAGTTGTAAGCTAAATCAAGTAAAATTTCACCAAAACTAGATCAAACGATGCTTCATTCCAATCAATTACAAATATAAAAAAAAATTTGGCTGGTAACTGGATTGGTGAAGAAAAATCACCAGTTAGCAATTTATAATAACAACAATAATAATAAGTAAAATACCTGAGCATGATTTGAAGGATCTGATGAAGAAGAAGATGCTTGACTGCGTTGATGTTCAGCAACTGAATTCTCCATCACCTCCTCCCCCTCCTTCAATCCAATGGAAAATAGAAAACTAAAAAGCAAAAAATTGCTTTTGTTAGAATTAAATTTTCAAAAAAAAAAAGAGAGAGAGAGAGAGAGAGAGAGAGAGAGAAAAGTAGAGTGTTTCAGTTAGAAATCAAATTTCTTCCCCGTTTCCTTCTTCTTCACTCCTAAATAGACCGGTCAATAAAATATAATGATTAAATTTATTAGCCGTCCTAGTCCAAATTGGTCAGTTCATTTTCAAAAGCCACTCAAACCTTCTCTAATAAATAATTCCAAAAAGACATCAGTTTGACGTTACCTTGTCAAGCCAATTCCTTGTTTTGTTTTTTCTATATTAAAATACGAAAAATATAAATATAATAATATTTTTAATTTAATTAAATTTAAATAATTAAAAATATAATATGGATGAGAAATATTATTTAAAGTATCAACAGGCAAGCTTTTATCAATGTGTACTCCATTTTACTCAAAAATGCTAAACAAAATTATCATCTATATTTTGAAAAAGAAATTTAAAGGGTAAGTTATGAAAAAAGAGAGGCTAGTTTTAAAATTTAATAAGCGAAGGCGGCTAGTTTATTTGCTAGGTATACCTAATTTATTTTCGTTCTTTTCCATTCAAATTATATTCTCTCAATCTCTTATTCCTATTCATCTATTCTCTCAACTATTTTATTCTCAATTTTTCATTTAATTTCTCTCAAATTATTGTTGTCTTAATTTTATATTTCATAATTTCTTTAATTTTTATAATTTTAAAAATGTCAATGCCTATTATTCGTTTAGATGACAAACACATATTTGGTTTCCAATCGCAAATGGTAAGAAAATATTATTAATTTGTTTATATTTTAATTAATATAATTATTAAGTTGTTAACATTATTAATTTTATAATTTTTTTATGTTTATATAATCATACCGAAGATCGGATTATCGAGACATAGATACACAATTTAAGTGCGAGGGCACCGTGAGTTATTGAACACCCATTGCAAGAGGTGGGATTCTTGCATGTGTCTCATATGCTCTGGGGGACTAAATTGGATAGCACAATTTAACCGATGACAATGTCCCTACAAAATTCCCAATGAGTAGAATGTCATCGACATATAGAACAAGAAAGACCACCTTTCCATCCCCTAAATGTTTATAAACACAAGGTTCATTTCTGTTTTGCTCAAATCTAAAAGTCTTTATTGTTTGATAAAATCTTTGATTCCATTAGCGGGATGCTTGCTTAAGTCTATATATAGATCTAAGCAGTTTGCAAACTCTATACTCGTTTCCTTTAGTTATATATCTAGTAAGTTGCATCATATAGATGCTCTCTTCAAGATAGTTGTTCAAAAACACTGTCTTAATATCCATTTTCCAAATCTTGTAATCGAGAGCCACCGCAATGGATAACAATATGTAGGTTTACTTTAGCATGGCAACCGAAGAGAATGTTTCTTCGTAGTCGATACATTCTTTCTAAGTATAATATTTTACTACAAGTCTGGCCTTATAAGTTTTCACTTTTCCATCCACATTTTTTTCTTATTGTAGATCCACTTACACCCTATGGGTTTTATCCCTTCCGGTAAGTCTACAAGTCCCCACATTGAGTTGGAGGCCATAAAATTCATGTTAACTTTCATAGCTATTTCCCAGAGCTTAGAATCAGTACTCTGCATTGCTTCATCATATGTGAGTGGGTCATCATCTTCCTATTCGGCAGACTCAGTGTAAAAACACTTCTTCCTGATTGGAAGAACTCAAGCTTACAAAAGACCTTCTCACTATGATGAAGCACCCTATAGGTCTACTATTAGGATTTGGTTCTAAAATCGTTTCAGTAGAGTTTTGTATTTTTCCTGAAAATTCCTTGAGTACCTCTTTACTCTGAGGTTTAAATTCATTCATGTAGTTTTCTTCAAGGAAAATATCATAAGTTGACACTATAATAGTTTGCTATTTCGAGTTATAAAACAAAACACCCTTTGTTACCTTTGGATATCCTACAGACATGCACAATTTTGTCCGTAAGTCTAACTTCCTCGCATCTTTATCCAATATTTGGGCTAGGCATCCCCAAATCCTCAAATGGTATAGACTTGGCTTCTTGACATGCCATAATTCGTATAGAGTTTTTGATGTTGCCTTCAGGGATTTAAATTGAGGTCGCGGTCGTGTTGCGTTTATCGCGGTTGCAGACATAACAGATACTATTGCGGTTATTGCAGGTATCGCGGTCGTGAATTTTTTTAAAATTCGCACAACTTATTGTAAAACATAATAATTATAATTATAATTATAAAAAGTCACTTTTAATGATTTTTAGAGTATTTTCTAACACTTATGAACTTTTATTAATATGATATGAGAACACAACTTTTATAATCATTAATTATTCTTACATTTATTTACGAATTTTCTAAGAATGTTATTAACTAATAACAAAGTAAAAAAAAAAAAGAAATATTAAACATTTATCATATTTAATAAGTTTGAAAGTTTTTATAGATAAAATAATTGAAAATTCATACCTGAGAGATGTCTACAATATTTCTTGACAGCTTTGAAGATGGTGAAGATATAAACATTCTATGCTGCAAAAGGAAAAAAAGAATAGATAAATGTATAGATTCTCATAAATTATTTCTATTTCCTACCACTTATTCTCACTTTCATTCTACTTTCATATATAGTTTAACATGTTTCGATTCTTAATTATCTTTTCATAAAATATACTCCATTCATTTATCTAAAGATATATTTTAAATGTTTTAATATCATCAAAATTAAGAACATTAACAAAAGTTTTCTTTAAAAAAACATACCTTACAAATAATGGTAGTGGTACGATTTAGTTTTCACCAATTAGTGGAATGACGAGGAAGATCAAATCCTTCACCTTCACTTTGAGAGCGTTCTTGACTTGATTCTCTTGGCCTTTGTCCAACAATATATCCAAAAGAAAGTAACATTTTCACCTTGGTTTTCATATAATTGATATGGAGGATATATTTGAGGAGAAGGATACATGAGAGGTGGAGGTGGGTGATACATTGGTGGTGGAGGATGCATTTGAGGCAGGTATGGCACACCATAATTAGGAAATGGTGCATAATAACCATAAAGTTGTGGATAACATGTGAAGGTTGAAAATATGAAGGTTGTTCTGGTGGATAAAAACCTTGAGTGCTAGTAGATGAATCACTATACCCAAGGTTACTAGAACTCGATCTCCTATCAGATGAAGAGCCTCTAGAAGTATGCTTTTTGCCTTTTCCTTTTGATGGAGCTCTAGGTTCACCTCTATCTCTCCTAAGTTCAGGAAACATATTTCCATCAAACTCTGATCTATCACGAAAATGTCCACTAGTGGTACCAACCCCATATTCTCCTCCATACTGACTAGAAGACCTAATTTCACCTCTATCACCACTATATCCATCATCCTCATCAATTGGACTTAAACCACCACCACCGAGTCCATCGCCACTCTGACTTGGCATTGAACTAGAACTTGAATGAGACAACTTTTGTTGTTGAGATTGATTAACATCCATTTCATCATCAGAGGTATCCACAGGCAACACACCTGCATTTTCACCATCTAATAATGGATTCTCTTTTTCATGAAGCCATTCTGATAGTGGATCAACATCTTCAAAGATATGATCAAGGTTGATAGGATTAAAAGTAGCGTTTATATCATTAGTGCTCATTCTTTTTTGATACATTATCTGAAGCCTCATATTATAATAGGTAAACACTAGTTTCTCAAGTTTTTTATACTTTAACCTATTTCTTGCCTTGGAGTGAATATAACTAAATGTGCTCCAATTTTGTTCGCAATTTGATGCTGAAGTTGTTTGACTAAGCACTTTAATTGCTAATTTTTGTAATTCGAGAACACATGTGCCGTATATTATCCACCACTCAGCTGCATAATATTATTTAAATTTCAAAATAACTTCAAAATGTACAATATAATTAAATAATATAAATTAAATTAAATAATTTAATTAACTGTTTACCTAGATTCATTTGCTTCCAAGCTCTTTGTGCTTGTGGAGTACCGAATGTCTCATGTTTATCTCTAAATAGTAACAACTGCATAAATAAAAGATAAAGTAAAAAAAATAATTCTATTTCAAATTATGTAACTAAGTTACAAATAATAGTACTTGAATCTAACCTGATTAACCATTCTGACTTGAGTATCAAGAGAAGGTTCTAATATTTCAATTACTGATCGTGTACCTTCTAATGTTTCTATTAGTACATTCTCAGAATGCTCCACCCCAAATTGAAATTGAGGATTGAGAAAATAACCTAAGTATAATTTATAAGAATATCATCAAATAATAATAATCTAAAGCTTAAAATAATAAAATATAAAAATATTTCTTAATTATATGAAACATTTTATCTTACCAGCTGAATGCAAGTCGAAATGCATAAAATTCCATCTACTGTCAATAATCTTTTCGTACTCAGTGAAATATCGACAATCTTGTTGAATTGCTCGTTTAGCTCTATCAACAGCCTCATAAATAAAACCCATTGTTGGTTTTTCATCGCTATCCATAAGTTTCAATACTTTTACTAAGGGCTCGTAAACTTTTATGAGGTCATTGGCTCTTTTCCAAAAATCTTTTCCCAAAACAATTTTTTTTGGCTTCATAAGCAGGCCCTGACTTTTGCTGTCCCCATTTTGGTTCTTTAAATCCCTATATATTCATAAGAAAAATTTTAAAATAATATAATTTAAATTATTTGGAACTAATAAAATCATTAAAGGTTGCTATATTTAAGTAATTATATTAACTAATTATAAAATACTAACCTTTGAATTAAACATTTCTCTCAGACCTTGCTTTTGTCTTGTTATCTCTTCAAGTTGAATGAAATGAGTTGCAAATCGAGTAAGAGCGGGTCGAAGTATTTGTTTCCCTTGTGTATACTTCTTCATCAAATCAACAGTCCAAATGTGATTGTATATAACACAAGTCACTTTCTTTGCCTCATCTAACACTTTTGCTACACTAGGCTTTTTCCCAATATCTTCAAGGCATAAATTTAAACAGTGAGCTGCACATGAGGTCCAATATAGGTGTTTTCTTTTCAACATTAATTTTTTTTCCAGCAGCTTCCATCGCTGCCTCATTATCAGTCACTATTTGGACAATGTAATTTTCTCCAACTTCTTCTACAACTGAATCTAACAAGCTGTAGTAGAATTCAGCATCTCTACTACGAACACTTGAGGCATCTACTGATTTCCAAAAAATGGTTCCTTTACTGCAATAAACAAGGAAATTAATGATGTGCATTTGATTCAAACTGTTGGTCCAACTATCACACATTAGAGTTGCACCCAATTCTTTCCAATGAGTCTTTAGTCCATTTACCCAATCACGAACTCATTGATACTCTAACTCCAAATATACATCTGAAACCTCATAAGGTGTTGGGAGCTTTACACCTTGTCCAACTTCTGTTGACACTTGAATTAAGTTATACAACCATGGAGAGCTTTCTAATTGAAAAGGAAGTCTTTCATATATTAAAAATTTAGATACTGCTTCACCTATCTTCTTTTGAAAACTCTTTAAAAAAGAGTCATTGAGCTTTGGTTGCTTTGAAATTTTACTTCTATCCAATTCAGGTATAGCTCCCCTTAAGGTAAACTCAGACTCACTTGGGATGGATTTACTTGTTCTTTCTCTATGATATTCTCTAGCTGATCCATGAGAAGGTTGTCTTTCTTCATAAATGTTATCCCAACCACCAATACTTCGTCTGAATTCTTCCCTTTTATGCCACTCGTGTTGTGATTGGATACTTTCTCAAGTTGCTTACCTTATAGCAGAAAACTCATCAATGAATTCCTCGTGTTCATCCTCCTCTTCTATTAATTGAGATATGAATTCATCTTTTCTCCTCTTTTTGTCTATTTTCTTTGTGTTGCTTTCCTTCAGTATATTCATCATACTTTCTCTAATCACACTATTATTAAAATAAAAATAATTCACACTTTATATTATTATCAATTATATATAATCTTTATTGATAAATTTACAATAACAATTAAAAATAATAATAAAGTATCACATACCAGTAACATTAGGGCATGGTGCAACATTACCGGTTTTATGAGCAATGTGCTCTTTAAATCGTGTTATTCCTTCTTTCACAACTTTACCACAAAGTTTACATACGATATTTCCGCTCGCATTTGGCACTGGAGTTCCAAAGTGCCAACCTATATCATTACTTGGTGCACCCTCCAATCTTTTAGTCGGGAACTCTTCACGTGGTGTCATGCTTTATTTTTATTTATATATAAGAAACATAAAATTATATTTAGAAATATTGTAACAGCCCAATTTTAATAGTGTCGGAACAGTGATTCGGAATCACTAAATCTGACGAAAAATTAGAAAGTTTTGTTAATCGATAATTATAAGTTAAGTGTGATTTTAGAAATATTTTAAAATTAATGAATTTTGTGAACTGAAAGAATTAATTAGAAAAAAATTGGGCCAAAAACGAGGTATTGAGACCTCGAATTCATAAAGTGAGCCATAAATATTTCTAAAAATATTTATGGAGTGTCATTAAGTTATTATTAAACTTTCGTTAGAAAATTTTAACGTTTGGGTAGGAAATTAAATGAAAAGGACTAAATTGAAATGAAAGTAAAAGTTAAATTATAGATTAAAGAAATTATGAAGGATCAAAATGGTAATTATACCATTTTGTATAGTTGAGGCGGTTTACCATAAGAAAATCTGAGATTTTTTTTAAAGTATATTATTATTATATATTTATATTATTATATTATTATATTATTATATATAATAAACCAAAGAAAAAAAAAAGGAGGATAGAAACAGAAACCAAACGAAGCAGAGAGCAGGAGAAGGAAAGAAAGAAGAGAGAAGAGAAAGAAGAAAAAGGGGGAAAATTGGAAAATTTCCAAAATTAGCTAAATAAAAAGGGGATCAAATTGAAATATCTGGAGAATTCTCTTCATTTCTCTTCATTTTCTTCAGCTGAAAAACAGTCATGGAAGAGAGTTCAAGTTGGTTTTCATACTCATGCTTCATGTAAGTTTAATACTTGCTTTCTCCTTGAAATTTCTATGTTTTTGGACTTTCTACAATTGAGTCCAACTTATTAATTCATTAGTTTATGATTCTATGGTTAATTTTTAAATTTGATGTGGATTAGTGCTGAAAGAATATGATGAATAAATATTGATTTGAAGCTTTAATTTTGTTATATGATGATTTTATCAAGTGAAATTGATGGAAATTGGTTTTAGGACCTAATTGTGAAATAGCTGAAATTAAGGCCTAGTGTTAAAATTCTGATTTCAAAGGTTATGAAGTAGTTTAAAATAATAGACAAAAGTATTAAATGAGAAAATTAACTCAATTGAGAGGTTAATTTAGCAAGGACTGAATTGTATGAATTGTGGAATTAGGGACAAAATAGAAATCAACATGTTACACTAAAGCAGTTTTGGACAGCAGCAGTTGTCTAACTTTGAAAAATCACCAAAAATTTTATAAATCGAATTAGAAGTTGAATGAGATATGGAATTAAAGATTGTTGAGTCTATTTTCATATAAAAGAAACAGAGAAAGCAAAGGAAGTCTACATTTTGAGATATTTAAATTTTTGTAAGACTGGTTCAGAGTGATTTCGAGATCCTCTGTTTTGACTTTAGAAAATCATCAAAAATTGAAGAAAAATAATTAGGGGCTTAAATTTATATGTTTAGAATCCTGAATGAGTCTATTTTCAATAGAAATAAGCATGAACATCATCTGAATCTTGTATAAAGAGATAATTAATTTTTAGTGAAGAAGGGTCAGAACTGCCAGACAGCAGAACAGGGGTGACTTTGATGAATAAACTGTACTAATTGGCTAGGCTAAAACTTCTGGAAATTTTATGGTATGAATATATGTGAGTTTAGTTTCAGGAAAAATTAACGGTTCTTCATTTGGAGTTCTGTAGCTCTGGAAATAAATAATTTAGTGACTATGACACAAATGGACAGTTTTGAATACACATATGAGTAATTAGTGAAATTATTGATAATATTACTTATAGCATGTTATATACATTAAGGATGTGGAATGGAGAGGAGGAGGAGGAAAATATGTATGAATATTTAGGTAGTATGGCTAATTTGTAATGTTTTAGACTCAGGGACTAAATTGAATAAAAGTAAAACTTTATGATTAATTTTGTAAAAATGTGGAAATGACCAATTTGCATGAAATGGATTATTTTATTATTTTAAATTTCAAAAATTGAATGAAATTATTAATTTAGATTAAGATCGATTGAAAAATCAATAAAAATAGAAAATTTCCAAAGTGCCCCTGAATCTTGATATTTCTACAAATTTAGCCAGGTAAGTTCGTGTAATTTAATTATGTGATATAAGGAAATATGAGTTGATGGTACGTGAAATATTGATATGATGAATTAACTGATTTATATTTATGAAGAAGAGACAAGTGAATGATATTTATCATGATATGTAAATATGTGATTATCTTTAATATGTTAATACAAGGTAATTAAGTATGTTGAGACGAGTAATAAATTTAAGTAAGACATGATGAGAAAAATAAATATGTTTATGGGACAATATGTTTGATTTTGATTGGTTTCAAATATAAAAAAAATGAAATAAAATGTCTGATAAATAAATTTGCAATTCCGGTAATGCCTCGTACCCTATTCCAGCGTTGAATACGGGTAAGGGGTATTACAAATATAAGCAACTCATTACTTATATTATCAACAATATAACACAAAAAAAAAGTAAATATCATTAACAGGGAAAATTTAAATTTATTGCATAATCCATACATAATTTATTTACTTTTTTAAAAACAACAATACACCATAACCCATTATTACTTGGTTCCAAAGTTTTTGGTATAAATAGTTTGTTTTGTTCCATTCCATCTTAATAAAATTTAAATTCAAATTGGATCAAATTTAAAAATTCAAGTTTTTCATATTTTGCAAACTAAAATCAATAGAGATTTATCTAATGTTGAATTGAAGTCATCTATCGGATTTGATAAAGAAAAACATAATGAATTAATTTGTCTTGATTTTTTACCTTCTATAATACAAGTCATAAGTGATGAAGGCTATAATTTTTTCATTAAATTTGTGTGTAACCTTAAGCAAACCCCAAGCAACAGAGGTTATAATTTTTCATTAAAAACAAACCCTGAGTAATGAAAGTTATGAAATTTTAAAACAATAATAAATAATAAATAATAAATAATTATCATTATAAATTATAATTACAATATTAATTAAAAATAACATATAAAGTAAAATTATAAATCTAATAAGATTGAAGCTTTCATATTAAAAATATATAATATGATTGTCGTTAAAGTAATTTTTATTTTCAGTAAAATCTCTCCAAACAATTTTAACTTATTAATCTATAATTTTTTAGTGATTTTTTTTGAAATAAAAATTTGAATGCATTAAAAGAGGATATTTTTCTTCTCAAAATGTTGTCTCTTCTCAATTAATAGACTGTCTCTTCCCAAAATTTGAATTATTCAGTAAAAGAGGATATTTTTCTTCCCAAAATGCTGTCTCTTCTCAATTAATAGATTATCTATTCCCAAAATCTGAATTATACAGTAAAAGAGGATATTTTTCTTCCCAAAACGCATTAAAATCTGAATGTATAATTGTGACAGAATTTTATGAATATATGGCATTGTCTCTTCCCAAAATGTTAATTTTCTCATTTAATCCATATCCATAGTATTTTATTAATTATTATTTCAAATATAATATCCATATCCATAGTAACCAGGGATTTTTCTCATTTAATCCATATCCATATCCATACCCAAACCCAAATAAATACCCAATATTCATAAAATTATTAAATTATTAATTATTAATAAATACCCAAGCCCAAATGAAACGGTTACAACTCTCCATTTATTAATTATTTAGTTCTCACTCTTCACGTTTTCCAACTCTTCAGAACTTAGCTTCTGAATCTGAACTCTCTTTATTTTTCCCCTTTCTTTTCCTATCTGATCATAACCCACCAAATGCTAAGTTCTTCTATTATAGTACTTGTTCAAAACACCTGTCATTTCTTGTTCTCTTTTTCAAAGGTTTTTACTTTTTTCAATAGATTCCTACCATTTCTTTGTCTAAGAGAAAATGAAAATAAAAATGAAAAAATAAAATAAAATGAAAATGAAATAGTAGAAACGTTCTGCCTCTGTTCTAAAATCCCTAAAGGCTAAACACACAAAACGTTCTCTTTGTTCCCAACTTGTGCCTTCTCCCTTCATCCTTAAAGTTTAAAGAAAATATTTGCATTGTTGCAGATTCAAGACATGCAAGCAAGAATCAAGAGTTCAAGACAAAATTTCAGGTACTACTCTACTACTTACTTGAAAATTATCAATCTCTGTTTGAATGCGCAAGTGATCAGGGTAGGGTTTGCTTTTCAGATTCAAGTCCTCGGCTCCTCGCTTTCATCTGCTGCTATGTGTGTTGTTTACCGAAATATGAGAAATAGATTTTCATTTTCATATTTTCTATTGCTTTTGAGTTTTGATTACTTTTTTCTATTTATTTAGACTTCTTTTTACTTTTTTTTTGATTGAAAATATCTGATTTTGCAGGTAGGGGAATATATTCCATTTTGTTTTATTCTGCTTCTATTGATTTTTGTTTAGAGGATATGTATTTTTTTAATTTACTATAACGGAAAATAACGGGAATAGCGGCTTGTTATTACCGCAATTGGCCGTTACCAGTTAAATTGCGGCCGCGATCCACCGCTATCGGTGTGACTCTGCTTCACACCACTATTTTCAGCATTAGCGGTTTTGGACGGCACCGCTACCGCTATATAGCGGCCACTGCTCCGATATCAAACCGCTATTTAAATCCCTGGCTGCCTTAGCTGGCATATCATTCATAATATAGCAAGTCATTTGTACCATATGTCCCAAAAAGAGATTGGCAACTTCGAATAACTTAACATCGAACATACCATGTCTAACAACGTTCGATTCCTTCTCTCTACCATGCCATTCTATTGTAGAGTGCTCGACGTGATTAATTAGGATAAAATCTCATTCTCTATTAGGTACCCTAAGAACTCATCAGATAAATTTTCCCCACATCGATCAGACCGAAGTGTCTTTATGGGTAAACCTAGTTGTTTCTTCACTATCGCACGAAACTTTTTAAATTTATCAAAAGTTTCACTCTTGTGGTGCATAAGGTATAAAAACTCATATATGGGGTAATCATCAATAAAGATTACATAATATTCGTAACCACCTCTTGCACTGACGCTCATGAGGCCATATACATCAGTATGTAAAAGTTTTAAGGGTTTTATGGCCATCGTTCCTTTTGCATTAAAATATCACTCGGTCATCTTACCTTCTAAGCAAGATTCATTTTGTGGAATATTGATTCCTTTAATCGAACTTAAGATGACATCTTTCACAAGTCTAGTGATTCTTTTTTGGTTAATATGACCAAGTCTCAAATGCCAAATGTACGTATCATTAGAGTGAGAAGTTTTAAGTTTCTTATTCAATATTTCAGTCTCAAGTAGTGTGTACATCTTTGGTTTGATAAAGTAAAAATTAATTGACATCCATCCTTTACAAATAAGATTGTGATTTCTACATATTGCAATTCCATTATTAAAAGTCACGACCAAGCCATGTTTATATAAACATGCAACTGAAATTAAGTTTCTTTTGATCTTGGTACATAGAAAACGTATTTCAAAATAATCTTTCTAAAATTATCAAAATAAAGATGTACATCTCCCACTACTTCAGCTGTCATAGTTGTCCCATTTTCAATCTGCAAAGATAGATTCTTATCTATAAGATCTTTCGTCTTCTAGAACCCCTGTAGAGAAACACAAACATGATTAGTGGCTCTCGAATCAATAACCCAACGGTCTATTAAATCCTCCACTAAACAAGCTTCTCTCATAAAGAGTTTCATACCTTTGCCTTTGGTGGTTAGGTATTCCTTGCACTCTCTACAATTTGCCTTGAAGTGCCTTTTCTTACTGAAGACGAAGCATTTAGACTTGCATAAGTCTTTAGGCTTCCTAGTTCTCTTCCTTTCCACTTGTGGTGGCCTAGAGGCCTTAACCTTGCCTTTCTTAGCGTGTTTTCCCTTCCTTTTTGGGGAAGAACTGAAAACTATATTTTCTTCTACTCTTCGGATTGGCTAACCGCCATTCAACATCAACTCATAGGATTGTAACTCATTCATGAGTTATGTAAGCGTCATGTTTTTATTGCCAATGTTATATGAGGCTTGAAAGCCAGCAACGTCCTTCGAAAAACTCTTAAACACCATCTCAATTTGAGTGTTCTGGTCTAAATTGGCCTCATTGTCCGCGACCTCGACAAGTTTTTCGTAAGAGTTATTATATGATTTTGACCGTAGTACTGGGCTTTTGATGGGCATTCATCAAGTTAGTTATAACAGACTATTGAGCTAAGACAACTTTGCCTCCAAACATGTCTTCTAACTTATCCAAAATCATTTTGGCAGTCTTATAGCTCTCTAGTTACTTATATAGGGTGCTGGTCACACTTGCCAACATAAACGAGCTATCTCATCAGACTCCTCCCAGCATTTTCTTTCCTCAGGTTGAGTAGTTAGAGGGCACTTATTATCAAGAACTATTTTAAGTTTCTCACTACTCAAAACAATTATCAGGTTCCTTTTCCATTCCTTATAGTTATTTCCGTTCAATTTGTTTTCAGTGAGTATGTTCAATAAGTGAGTTGGTGTTATTTTCGAACTGAAAATAAAACATCCGTATATTAATATCTTTGTATTAAACAAATGTTTGAAAACACTTTGCAATATTATGATATGCATTAAGATGATACATACATCTTACATTAAACCTTAAAAACATTTGTAAGTCGTTACAACGATAATTCCTACACCTATTGAATCAAGCCATCTTGGGGTGATCATGATCAACTAGTAAGAATATAGATTTCCATTCAATTAGTACATGAACCTAATTTCTTAGGCATTCACACATACTAATAATCGTGGAACGCTTGACCATTATTCTAACTTAAGCATAGCTCATTGAGGAGTTACTTAACTAGATGATCTTGAATGTATAACCATCAATGCAACACCTATTACATCATGCACCACAAATGAGTCATCTTGGGACAATCACACCGAGTAGCATGCTGTGACTAGTTGTCCTCTTTGAAGATAGAATTTTTTGACATATCGCGTGATAATACCTACCATAGAGGTGGGTCCAACTATCTTACGATTATAAGAAATTTCTACTCAGTGAAATCCACATGACAACATCTACCTTGGGGCAAGTCTGTTTCATACCATCACAAGAGACCATTGATGCAGGCTTTAGGTCTTGTTTAGGAACCTTCTCCCACTCAATATTTTAAAACCATGCAAGGTTTTTAGTTTCTGGTTTCAATCATTAATGATCAATATATGCATGGCAAGTACATATGGCATTCTCCCTAATCTATATGGCATGTTTATCTCATATATGCATGAACATATATTTGCATTCATATAATTGTCATCATGCTTATCGCATAAAATAAAAAGCATAAAATTAAATGATTAAGACCATCCAAAGTTTCCATAATTCCATCCTGGAAAAATAAAAATTGCAAAATTACAAAAATTCACCCTAAAGCATACTTTGGGTCTTCAATTTTTCACCACAGACTTTTGCTGCAGTATTGATTCACTTTTCTGTTGGCGCAATCTTTCCACCGTAATTTTCGTTTGGCCGTCACCGCCGACCACTGCCGGACCATTATCGTCGGACCACCACCAAACCATCGTTGGGACACTGTTGGCGACCGCCACCAGACCACCATCGGTCACTTCAGGTTCGTGTTGTCTCGATTAATTTAGATGGGTCTCGATTTTTTGAGTTTTGCTGTGAAAATTAGGTTATAAAATTCCTATGTTTGTTTCCAACTCACAGATTTCATTCTAAATAAATAATAAAATAAAAACCCTACGTGGAGATGATAGTCCATGATCTAAAATATACATGCCCGATATAATAACTGATTACAATTAAATTTCTAGGAATCACAATGTTTGCAAAATTACTTTATTATCTGTAATAATAAAATAATATCATACATTAATTTGCATACATTTCCCTAAACATGCATACAATTACAAGAATGCCACATCTTATCAAATATGATCATACATGAAGAAGAAAGAGAATTTTGGTCTCGGTTTACATAGAAACATAGTACAATCGTAGCTCTGATGCCAATTGTTGGAAAAAATCTGATTTGAAAAATAATTTTCTTGCACAGTGAAAAATAAAAATTTTGAAAATCAACTCGGTTCGTGATATTTATAGAAATAAACCTTAGACCAAAATCGTACCTGTATTTTCGGATAGGCAGATCCTTATCATTCCTAGCTTTCAACCAAACAATCTTATCAGCTATTCTCATACCACAAATTGCCTCAAGCGCGGGCTCAATCAAATCGAACCAATCATAGAAAATAGAAATAATTTTCTTTTCTTTTGGGGTGAAAACAAAAATTCTCTTCTCAAATAGGAATAGTTAGAATCGTTATTCTAGTATTTAATTCTTAAAGAATAAAATTCTCTATATTTTTGTGTAGAATAACGATATCTGAAAGTTATGTAAACAGCTCTATCAGTGTCATTTATTCATAGGGAGATAAGGTAGAACCCTTATTGAAATAGTGAGTTTATCTCAACCAGAAAAATGAAATCCAAGTTCAACTTAGATGTAGAGGGCGACAACCCTAGTTAAATATACTAGGGTTTGTCGTTGCCCATTATTACATAATGGGCTTTTGAGTCTCTTCCATATCGAGTTCAATTACAAGTAGTTCCTGGGCTTTTAATCCAATACTTTATAATTTAATCCAACCTAATATTTGACTTTCTATCTCCCAAAAATAAATTCAATATATTTATATTAAATAATTTTCTCATCCCAATTTTACCCTTAGTAAAATTATGATGATTTTACCCCTGATAAAATTTTCGAGAAAATATATTTAATATATCACCATTCAACCTTTTCACTATGATCGTGTGGTTTATTTTTATTTTTGGGCTTTAAAATAGCTCAAAAATATAAACTCAATCTTCCGGTCATTTTTTAGAAATTTGTAACACCCCCTAACCCTTATTCGTTGCCGGAACAAGGTTACAAAGCATTACCGGATATTTCAAAACAAATACGAACAATTACATAATAAGTTAACATACACATCATAATTTAATCATAATGTCTCTTTATTGAGCCCTCAAGGCCCAATTCACGTTTTAGAAACTAATCGGGACTTAATCGGAAGTCTAGAAAATTTTTCGTGAAATTTCAAATTTTTTCCTAAGTACAGGGCTCACACGCCCGTGTGACTCTATGACACGTCTGTGCTTCAGGTCGTTTCTACCCCGTGTAACTCACTGACTTACTCACACGGCCAAGTCACACACCTCTGTGCTAAGCCGTGTTCCTCACACGGCTGAGACACACGCCCGTGTCTTTACCCGTGTGGTAATACCTGAACTTTGAAAATTAATAGTTGTAGGGGACACATGAGCAAACCACACACCCATGTGATAGCCGTATGTCTCACACGGTCTGGTCACACGCCCGTGTGCCAGGCCGTGTGGACTCAAAATGAGCCTTGAACATCAAGTATACCAACCCTGCAAATCGTGAGCACCAAGCAATTCAATTATCAATCGTTCAACCAATCCAAAATACATTCAAATACATCTAAATCATGTCAAAACATTCAACCTAATAACCTTATCAATGTATTTTCATAGATATTTCACACATAATTTCCAAATCAATTCATTTAACTTTATTCAAACCAAATCTAATTTCATACCAAAATAAACTATTTTGTAATTTTAACATATCATATAAACTTATATATATGTAACTAATTGTGTCTTATAACATATTTTACATTCACCATTTCAAAATAACCAATATAAAATGTCCTAGGTACATCCCATTACCAAAAAGAAATATACTTCACCACTTTGATTTCGGGATCGGCTTTGGATGCTAATTCAACAATCCGACTTTAACCTAACCTGCGCACGGAAATAAACCGTACGCTGAGTATAAACTCAGTGGTATTTCTATAATCCGAATATTTATTAAACAAGAATTTACAATATTTATATATCTAAACACATATAACAAAAATCATTCAAACAAATATCAATTTCATTACACATCATCCATAACACTATCAATTCTCATATCTTATTATTTCAATATCATAACTGAAATTCAAATAACTTTTTTCAATAGGATACACATATCATTTCACTATATCAATAACCATTTCATGAACCCATTTGGTTCATACATTTCAATTTCATAACTCAATTCAATATCCCAATCCAATTCATGTTCAAAATCACCCAATATCATTCATATTGCCAATTCATTTATTTACCCCTATTAACAGGACTCGGACTTTGGCGAATACACGGATCCAACCAAAACACACCAGTATAGTCTGACACCCAGTGCCTCATTAGATAATTCGAAGAAATAAGTTGACACCCAGTGTCTCATCGGCCATGTCGAAGTAAGTTGGTACCCAGTACCTCATCGAATTTATCCGAAGTAATAATTTGACACCCAGTGTCTCATCGAGTTGTGGTCGAAGTATCCCTGAACACTTCCAATCCTATAGCATGCCAACTATATCCGACTTAGCCCGATACAGTTAATAGGGTTTCATTCACTTTTCAATTTCAAACAACATTCATTTCAATTAAAATAATCACATATACTCACATAATCAATTCAATTCAATTCAATATCACAATATCAATACTCACCTTATTTCACTTACCATACATATTAATCAAAATACAACAATTAAATTACTAGATTCGGATTATAGAAATACAAACCATAATTTCCCAAGTCACTCCTCGTCAACTTTTTCCTTTCTTTTCTTAGCCGAAGTCTCCGGCACAACGTTAGCAACAGAAATTAAAATAATTTAAAATCATCAATTCAATACAAAGTCACATTGAATATTTCAATTTATACTCAACTTTTGCCTAAATTCCAATTCAGTCCCTAACCAAGACTAACTTTATTTTCTTCACAATTTATTCTATATTTTCATTCAATTACCACTTAAAACTAAATTTAACTCTCTAATTTTACCATAAATCCCTAATTTCAAAATTCTCTCAATTTAGTCCCTATTACTCAAAATTTTATGATTTATTTTATAATTCAATCCCTTTTTCACTTCTAACTTAAAATTCTATCAATTTAACCCCTACCACTTAAATTTATTCAACATGAACAACTTCTAAAAATTCACTAACTTTTAAAATTTCTATATAAATCAAGTAGTATTTTGTTCTAGGATTCTAAAAATATCAAAATTACAAGAAAAGGGATTAAATTGACTTACTAATTTGAGTTTGAACCCTAAAATCCCTAATTTCCTTCTTTTCTTTCTCCTTTTTCTTTTTCTTCCCTCTCTATTTCGTCCTAATGTTTCTCTTTTTCTTTTGTTTTATTTCTTTATTTTTTTTTGTTTATTATATTATTATATTATATTAAAATAATAATTACTTAATAATAAGAATACATGTATTATTATTTTATACTTATGGTTATTATTTTTACACATGTATTTCACTATTACCATACACTTGTATTTACTTTTTACTATACAAATGTTACATATGGTTTATTTTCTCATTTAATCCCTTTATTTTTCTTTAATCTATAATTCAAATTTTACCCTATATTCAATCTAGTCCTTATACCTAATTATCCATAATTTAAGCTAATTCACCTAGCCAAAACCTAATTAACCATACAACTAACTTCGTAAATACTAACTTCGTAAATATTTTTAATAAATATTTACGAATCCGTTTCATGAAAACGGAGACTTGAAAATACACTTTTCAATACCCATAAATTTTGGGTCGTTACATTTGTCCCCCTTAATAAATTTCGTCCTCGAAATTTACCTGAAAAGAGGTGGGGGTACTGAGATTTCATTGTTTCTTCCGGTTCCCAAGTTGCTTCTTCAATACTATGACTTGGCCACAACACTTTTACCAATGGAACTCGTTTATTACGTAACTCTTTCACCTCTCAAGCTAATATCTCAATCGGTTCTTCTTCATATGACAAATCAGGTTGGATTTCAATATCCTCTGCTGAAATAACATGAGAAGGGTCTGATTTGTATCTTCTGAGTATTGAAACATGAAAAACATCATGAATCTTTTGTAATTCTGGAGGCAAGGCTAAACGATAGGGGACAGGTCCAACTCTTTCCACAATTTCATACGACCCAATAAAACGAGGACTCAATTTCCCTTTTTGACCAAATCTCAAAATTTTCTTCCAAGGTGATACTTTAAGAAATATTTTATCACCAACAGAGTATTCAATATCTCGACGTTTCAAATCTGCATATGATTTCTGTCTGTCGAAAGTTGCCTTCAGTCTTTCTCTAATCTGTAACACCCCTAAACCGTTTCCGTCGCTGGATTGGGGTTACGAGGCATTACCAATCGTAAAACAATTCAGAACAGACTTCCTTTATAAGGTTAATCATTTAGAATTTTTTTCATTTATACATTTCATTTCACATACTTATCAAATATGTATACTTTAACTTTGATGACATTTGAATAATTCAAACATAAAATATTTTAATTATCAAACAAATGTCATGCGCATACTTTATACAATCAAACATACATTATTACCGTTCATATAAGTGAAATATTCCATAGTAACATTCGTTTGTCTTATTACTACCTTTGCATAACATGAATAAATAATCATATAATTCACTTAGCATATGCTAAAATATATCATCAACTTAACTAATTAAACCACGCAAATAGATTATCCAAAATGTTCAAATAATGTGCCATTTGAAAACGATACATAAACATATTCATTTCATGTCTATTCGGCAACCAAGATCTACTAGTACATCTTAATTGATTTTCAAATAATTATCAAATCCAAATGGCCATACCTATCATTATTTTATAACTTAAGCATACTCCAATGTATCACATATTCTTGACATACATTTTACTAATTAATGCATTACATATTATAACTCAAACACAAACATCATTTATTTCATAACCGAGACATCAACTTTTACCCTTATACATATATACTTTGAGTTAATAAATGAGTCATACCATTTCATCTTGTACAGAAATATGAATTTATATATATATATAAATATATATACAGGTACTGAATCACCAAGTTGACCATAACCCTTCCATATATTTCCACCAAATAACCGAGTACACAAATACATTATATAAGCTTCCAAATCAATTCATGATACAATCTATACTTCACAAGAATAAATCAATAACTAAATATAAACATATATCCCATACTCAAATCTTATCTACTACGTAATAAACATATCAAAATAAACTTTTTCTATATTCAAACATAACCTATCATCCTTTAATACCAATTCATGAATAACATCTTAACCAAATTAACAACCAAATTCACTCATACTTTTATCTATCCATATGACATAATCGAATCAACCAAATACACACATCCAAAATTACTAACCAGCTTCAATGCACAAAATAGATATCATGAATACCATTCATTCAAGACATATAGCAATAACCAAATGAACGTAAGCCATAATCAAACAAAACCGTAATAAAGCATTGAAGTTAGGCCATTTTCGCATGGCTTAATTTATACAAAACCAAAATCCAACATTTCAAATTACAATCTAGCCTATACATGCCATAGGTTCGAAAATTCAGCTTATAAAATACCGAAGACAGTCGATAGTGTGATAAGTTTCTCTGGCTATTCCCGAGCTCGAAACTTGAATTCAAAATCTATAAAACAGAGGTAAACATGAACACACACAGAGTAAGCTTACATAGCTTAGTAAGTCATAAGCAAATAAACAACTTAGCTACATAATCAAATCATATAAACTAAACCAAATTTTTTTACTATCATAGTTACTTTAAATCTTTAAACTTACAAATTCATGTATTTTATATGTACTTTCACTTGTATATTATTCGTGGCCGAATGAACATATATATATATATATATTAACAAACTATCATTCAATTTCCAAGCAAAAATATCTTTATCATAACTAGTACATATACTTTTATATGCATAAATTCATAGGTCAAAGGATAATAATCACATACATATTTACATAATATGGCCGAATACACATACATATATATAAGCAAAATATCCTTCAATTTCAAAGCTAAATACCATTATGTGAACACATATACTTATACTCATGAATCAAAATACAACTTCTTATGCATAAGCACCGTAATGACAAAAAGAACACTTTTATATATAAAGATACATTAACAAACTATCATTCAATGACCAAGCCAAAACATCTTTATCATACTAAATACACATACACTTATATGCATACACTCGTAAGTCAAAGTATAACAATTATATATATATATTTATATCCATGGCCGAATATACCACCAATTGCATATATTCAAAAATAATTTCAATAATGTTCATATTATTTATTTACAAGGCCGAATACCTTTTCACATTCACATATGTACTTGCTTTACTTCAAGCATGTCTTGCAACAATTATTAAGTAACTTACTCACTTAGTTTCAAATAGGTAATAAACCAATACATACCTGACCATTTTAGCTCACTTTTTCACATTTGATCTCAACGTATCCATGCCCGTTGAACCATTCGGAATTGGACAGGACACTCGGATAATCACACATATATCGTACAATGCCAACGTCTGAGACGTGGTCTTACATGTAATCACATATCGATGCCACTGTCCCAGACAGGGTCTTACTCGCACACATATATTAGAATCACATATCGATCCATGGTCTTACTCGCACATCATATATCGAAATCCTATGTCATGACATATGTATCCTAACTATTCCTAAGGTTCATACGGGGCTTTCGAACGTCGTAACTCGGTCGAAACGAATGCTTGAACATGGTTACCAAGCTTATTCACATTCGGCATAAGCACATATAAATTCATATTTTTCATACCAGCATATATATTTAACATTTATCTACAATTAAACACGTCTAATTGCCTACAAACTTACCTCGGACAATGTAAAACGGAACGGGACGACTAGTCGACAACTTTCGTTTTTCCCCGATCCAAATCCAATTTCTTTAGTTCTTGATCTAAACATATTCAAATATATTTTCATTCAATTTAGTCCAAAAACACATAAATGGGAAAATTACCATTTTACCCCTGACATTTACACTTTTTTACAATTTAGTCCCTATTGCACAAAACACAAAACATTCAAAATTTCAAGATACCCATGTTTGGCTGAATATTCCTAGTGTTCATACAAGCCCATATATTTCATTTATTTCACATTTTATTCCCTCAAATTATTGTTTTTGCAATTTAGTCCTAATGGCTCAAAATCATCAAAAACTCCAATACAAAATATGTTAATCTAAAACATATCTTTCACAATTCATCATTAAACAACAAAAATCACAAGCTATCAACCATGGCACAACTCAAAATATTCATCAAAATAAAAAATTAAAGCATAGGTTTACTAGTATTCGAAGCAACGATCTCAAAAACGTAAAAATTATCAAAAATCGAGTAAAAATGAACCTTAAATCATGCTTGGGAGGTGGCCGAACCTTGAAACCTTGTTCTTTTCTTTCTTATTTTCATATTCGGTTTTGTAAGAATAATATCCACTTTGGTTTTTTAATTATATGTTTATATTATATACATTTTATTACTTAATTTACTTATTTAACCTTGGTATTTTAATATAAAACATTTATAATAGTTGTCCAAAACCGTCCGTCACTATAAATTATGGTTTAATTGCAACATAAAACCTCCATATTAAAAGAACCACAACTTTTCAGCCCTTTCACACTTTACCACCCAATTTTCCTTTTACGCAATTAAGTCCTTTTATTTAATTAGGCATTTAATTAGGCACCCAAACGACAAAATTAAAGCACGAAAATTTCACAGATATAAATTCACACAAAATAAACACAATTAGTAATTTTTAAATATTTTTCTGACTTGGATTTGTGGTCCCGAAACCACTGTTCCGACCAGGGTCTAATTCGGGCTATTACATAATCTTCTTAACAGTATCCTCTGTTTCTTGAATTAACTCTGGCCCAATCATTTTTCTTTCATTCAAGTCCATCCAACACACAGGTGACCGATATCTACGACCATATAGAGCCTCATACAAAGCCATTTGAATACTTGATTGGAAACTATTATTATATACAAATTCAGCCAACGGTAAATAACGTTCCCAACCTGATTTAAAATCAATAACACAAGCATGAAACATATCTTCCAAAATCTAAATAACTTGCTCAGATTGTCCGTCAGTCTGCAGATGGAAAGTTGTGCTAAAGTTGAGTCGAGTACTAAGTGATTCATGTAATTGTCTCCAAAATCTTGATGTGAACCGTGGATCCTGATTAGAAATTATCGACACAAGAATTCCAAGCAATCTCACAATTTCCCAAATGTAAACTTCAGCAAGTTTTTGAAGTGACCAATTAGTTCTGACTGCTATAAAATGAGCCGATTTTGTAAGCCAATCAATAATCACCCAAATAACATTTTTCTTACTTGCTGAAAATGGTAATCCCTTTACAAAATCCATTGTAATACAACCCTATTTCCATTCAGGAATGTTAATAGGCTGAAGTAGTCTAGTAGGAACCTGATGCTCTGCCTTAACTCGTTGACAAGTTAAGCATTTAGCCATATACTCAACTATATCTTTTTTCATACCTGGCCACCAATAATATTCCTATAGATTACGATACATTTTCGTTCCTCCCGGATGCAACGCAAAAGGACTGTCATGAGCTTCATTATCAACTCTTTCAGTTATGAAACATCCGGTACACAAATTTGATTATGGAATCTCAAACAACCATGATCATCAATGTTGAAATTCTTTAACATGCCATTCTGAACCATTTCTCTTTTCTTCATTAACTTGTCATCTTCTAACTGTGGTGACTTGATTTAGTCAAGCATCACTGTTTTAATTCTTAATTCGGCCAACAGGCTTCCATCGTCACTGATACTAAGTTGTGCAAACAATGCTCGTAATTCAATTGTTGGTTTTCTACTCAATGCATCAGCTACAACATTTGCCTTTCCCGGGTGATAATCAATAACACAATCATGATCTTTTAAAAGCTCTATCCACCGACGTTGTCTCAAATTCAACTCCTTTTGAGATAAAAGATACTTGATACTCTTATGATCTGTATAAATATAACATTTCTCACCATAAAAGTAATGTCTCCAGATCTTTAGTGCAAAAATCACGGCAGCTAGTTCCAGATCGTGCGCCGGGTAATTACATTCATGCAGTTTTAATTGATGAGATGCATAAGCAATTACTTTTCCATCTTGCATCAAGACACACCCGAGACCACTCAAAGAAGCATCGCTATAAATAACAAAATCCTTTTCCGACTCTGGCAACATCAAAATTGGTGCCTCAGTCATCATTTGCTTTAACTTCTCAAAACTTTCTTGACACTGATCATCCCAAACAAATGGAACATTCTTTTGCAACAATTTTGTCATCGACAAGGCTATCTTTGAAAATCCATTTACAAATCTTTGATAATAACCAGCCAATCCAAGGAAACTACGTACCTCTGACATATTTCTCGGTGCTTTCCACTGGACAATTGCTTCAATCTTCTTCGGATCAACTCTAATTCCATCTGCCGATGCCACATGTCCCAAAAATACAACCTCAGATTTGCTTAGCTTCCCGTATAACTATTTCTCCCATAATATTTGCAAAACAAGTATGAGATGTTGCTCACATTCAGATTCAGACTTCGAATGAACCAGAATATCATCAATGAAAACCACCACAAACTGATCCAGGTACGGTTGAAAAATACGGTTCATGAGATCCATAAAAGCAGCTGGAGCATTAGTCAATCCAAAAGGCATTACTAAAAATTCATAATAACCTGTAATATCCTGAACTATGGCTTGTGCATTTATGCTTAATTATATGAAATAGCATGCTCATGTGTGTTGTGAATGTGCATTATGAATTTTTGTGAACCTTAGGAAATAGGAAAATAGCTTAGAAATTTTTAGATTTTAATTCTAAAAGAGGAGCTAAGCTTGGCAGGGCCTTAAGAAAATAAATAAGGGAGATATGACATGAAATTGGGCTTGGAAAAGTGGCTACAAGAGGCCACTTAGGGCCTTAGCAAGTGACGCCATTATCAAGGGCAAGTGGGCTAAGGTTCGAGTTGCAAAGGAAGCAAATAAAGGTGTTTTATTTTGCGTCAAGCAGCAAGAGAGTTGGACGGCAACAAGGCACTAAGGATGAGCATAAGATGAGGCTAATTCCCTTTTAAAAGTTCAGCTAAGGTGGTAGATAAGTAAAGGATTATTTTAACTATTTATGAATGGATAAAGGAGAGGAAAAATAGGAGAAAAGCAAGGTGTAGCTAATGTTTCAATGCTAGCCGAATTTAGGAGGAGGAGTAGTAAGGCAATCGGTTTGCTAAGGGAGTTTATGTGCCAAAATTTCTCTCTTCTCATCTTTATTCACTTGTGCCGAAAATTCTTAGGAGTTCTATTTGCTTTCTCTGCTTCTTCTTCTTTTTCTTCAAGGGCCGAATATCTTCCTCTCAAAACTCATCTTAGCTGATTCTCCCTAAGCTCACATCCCTCCCTTTTCAATCTTGTTGAAGCCGAACACACAAGTGACCATAGTCGACTATTCTCCAAGTCTCAAAACCGAATTCTTGTGGTGCCTGACATAGGTGCTGTCGATTTCTTCAAGCAAGGGTAAGATCCAAATTTGGTTTCCATTCTTTTATATTTTTAGACTTATCGAAATTTAGGGATTAACCCCTATTATTGATCATGGCCGAAATATGGAAGGGAGGTTCGGGATTAGGTGTTGTCGACTTCAAGAAGGGATCTTTCAGGATTTCAAGGATCTAAGGTGAGTCACATTTGACATTCGGCCAAGGGCCATCTATGATGATTTAATGTTAGAAATTGATCTCACATGTGGCTATAGGGATTTCGACAGACACCTAAGACAAGAGATCAATTCCGGGATTTAAGATTTGGAAGGTAAGTACATATGTACATTCGGCCAAGGCCTAGTTTAGTATTCAGATTTGTTTCTTAAATGTTTAAAAGCAGAAAACTAACCAAGTTAATTGATTCAATGTTGGCCGATTGAAGGAAGGTATAGCATAAAGTTTTCGGGATTTGATTTATAGTGAAATCGGCACCAAGGTAAGAATTTGATTACAATAATCCTAATGGGATTTGGTTTTATGGCCGAATGGTTTTTAGTAAATTACTATATGTTGGCCGAATATAGGAACAAAGGATCTAGGACGCTAGATCGAGATATTCGGAATTTGGAGTGAATTCGCTAAGTTAATCAGGTGTGTACCCCACACTAACTTTTAATAGATGTATGGCTATAATTTTAATAGATGTGCTTATAGTAATGTGAATGTGGCTAAGGTACCATGCTATGGTACAAAGTACTCAGGTACGTTTTCCTACTCCTACTGTGAGTATGATAAATATTTGTTATGGCATATAAGTGCAGTTATCAGAATGTGAATGAGGTATAAGGCATAATATTGCACGATATGACATGGGGCATACGGGTGATTATGAAAGGGGAAGCGAATGTGGTGACTATTGTCACGATATGAGAATGTGGTGACTTCGGTCACATTATCTGAATGTGGTGTCTCATGACACAAAATATTATCTGGTGGCTATGCCACGACTTTTATAAGGGCGATGAGCACGTCGACTGCAGCGACTGCCTTCGATGGTGTGTAGTGGATGGAGGGTTGACTTAGTAGTCCCCACGGTGTGCAGGTTGGTACGGGTGATGTGTAGCGGTTGGTAACTAGGCTTGGACTTGGGAATGCATCATTAATTGTATATTTTGATATGAATGTGTATGACCTGATATGCCTGAATCTATTTGGACTTAGTGTTTGTGTACACATTGAGTCTGTTTGACTCACCCCGTTGTGGGAACATTTTTCCAGTGACGATCAGTGATGGACCGGGCCGGCAGGAACTTAGTGGTGGCCATGCTCAGCAAGGAAATTATTTTTATTTGGACATTTTATATTGTTTAAGTACTTTAATTTATTTTGGGTTTGTTTTGATGTAATAAGGCCATAGTATGAACTTTATTTTATGCATGCACGTTAAATTATTTTATTATGATACGAACTTTTTATCAAATTAAAGACTAAGTAAATTTTATTTAAGAATGAACCCTAAACGTTTTGACACCTAAAAATAAATGATTTTTTTTAATGAAACCTAAAGCAAATTCGGCATATCTTTTAACTTAACGTTTTGAAACTAACAATGGAATTTTTATAAAACTTATGTTTCAAAAATAAACTGGTTTCCAACTTAAGCCCAACCCAATTTGAGTTTTCTTCCAAAATCACTTAAAGTTTCCAAAGAATAAATGAATTTGAACAGGGTTTTCTTAAGGAACATACCAAATCTGGTTGAGGCTCGTGGGCCGGGTTTGGGGTGTTTCAGCTTGGTATCAGAGCCCAGTTTTAAACTCTCGACCTTGGGTTTAAGGCCCAAAACGTTTTCAAAAGTTAAGCCAAAAGAATTTTTGTGGAAGTAGCAGGTTTACTGGCATGGCACCTAAGTCTCCGACCCGAAGTCCACCAGGTAAGTACCCCTATCTCTTGTGTGATATATGATATGACTTGTAGAAGGGTAGAATTGGAACGTAGAATAGTATGATAGGTACTTGAACTCTAAGACTAGTTTACCCCAACAGTTACATAAGATTTTAAATGCCTAATTAAACAAACCTGTGTCTAAGTCGCCGAGTTAGGGTGTGGCAACCATTGTGCGCATGTCTAGGATTGGTATTCAGTGGGAGCTTGGTACTTAAGCAGTCCACGTGACTCACCTCCTCTCCACTCGAATCCTACCTGGTGCGTAGCTACGGTTCACCCTAACCAAGAGGACTTATTCATGGGCTAAACCCCTAACTAAAACCCGAAAGGGACTAGCCGTATTTTCATAAAAACTCTAATTTTAGACCTCTTAAAACTACCCTTTGATTTGTAAATATGATATTCTATAAAATTTTTCTGAAATATTTCCTATTTGCAAAATTACTAAAATGCCCTGGTTGAAAAATTACAAAAATGCCCTTGATTTCTAAAATTTCCATATTAACCCTGGTTTCAATAAAATTTTCTTACTTTGTAAAAGTATCCAAAAACCCTATTTTGCGAAAGTCCAAAATACCCCGATTTGAAAAATTTACGAAATTACCCCTGGTTTACCAAAATTACCAAAATGACCCTGCTTTCCGAAATTTTGGCCATACCTTTGATTTGAGAAAATTTTGAAAAAAAATCCCCTAGAGTTTGAAATTTCAAGGTGCCCTAATTTACTAAGACTTACAGATTGACCCCGATTTATTACCAAAATACCCCTGTAGCACAAATGACGAAAATACCCCTGGGATAGGAACGGACAGAAATGTCCGAAGAGTGAATGTGTATGGGAGATATTATGGAATGGATGTGTTTTTCTATGAATTAGGATAGAAAACTTGAAATTTTGAATGATCGAAAGAACCCCTACTAAGCTCATTTCATAAAACTCTTCGCGATTAATCAGTGGAATAAAAGCTAATTCATAAAATTTCTTAATCAGATTAAAGCGCAATCGTTAAAAATGAGTTCTAGAGGACGTGGTCGTAGTGGACGTGGTCGAGGAAGAATGACTGTGTCGGAACCCGTTAGGTCGGGTCAAGGGTCTGACAATGAGGTACCACCGCTACCACCACCACCAGCTGTTGGTGCTGAACGGCAAGATCAGACGGGGGATGATGCTGTATCGCAGGCTGTGCTGCGAGTTCTTGAAATGATGGCTGGCGCAGGTGGGAATATGGGAGCTCGGAAATCTGTACCCGAGCGACTCTGAGCCAATGGGGCTGAAATGTTTCGTGGAGTATCTGGTGTGGCACCCAGTACAGCTGAATATTGGTTGGAAGCAACAGAACGGATTATGGATGAGTTGGATCTGACCCCTGAGGAGAAACTGAAAGGAATGGTGGCGCTGCTGCGCGATGAAGCGTATCAATGGTGGCTAACAGTTCGGGATGGTGCCACAGCTGAGGATCTTACTTGGGAAGATGTTAAGGCGGCATATCAAAAGAAGTATGTTGGAACCAGATACACTGATGCGCAGAGGAAGGCATTTCTGGGGCTGGTTCAAGGGAACAAGTCCGTGGCAGAGTACGAAGCTGAATTTCTGAGGTTGAGCCGGTATGCTCGAGGAATAGTGGCTACGGAACATGAGCGATGTGTCCGGTTTGAGGATGGACTAAGGGATGACCTAAAGTTGTTAGTCGCTCCACATCAAGAGCGAGAGTTTTCTGCCTTAGTAGAAAAAGCTAAGATAGCGGAAGGAATTACGGACTCTGTAAGGCAGCACTCTGATCGGAATAAGCAGAAAAGAGGATTTGGGCCATCAGGATCAGCTGGGAATGTTCAGAAAAGGCCTAGAGTTGATGGGCCGCGAGGTCAGCAAGCTGGTACTGGAGGGCAATATCGTACTTGTGATCAGTGTGGGAAGAAACACTTAGGAGAATGTTAGAAGAAGACAGGAGGATGCTTCAAGTGTGGGTCCAAGGACCATATGATTAAGGACTGTCCTGTGAGGCCAGAGGGGAACCGACCAGTAGCTCAGAATGTTAATCAGGCTGGTAGAGGTGGACAGCAGCCTCAACGAGGCCGTGGTCCGAGTGGCCGAGGTAATGGTACTGGAAGAGGACGTGGAACACCTGGCAGAGGTGTTGGTAATACAGAAGCAAGGCAACCGGGTCTAGTGTATGCGGTTTACCGTAGGAAAGATGGAGATACACCGGACGTCATAACTGCTACGTTCTTTGTATTTGGCAAGCCTTATTTTGCTTTGATTGATGTGGGCTCGACCCATTCGTATGTTGCATGTAGAGTAGTGGAAACTCTAGACATAGCCTCTGAACTTTCTGGTAGGGAGATGACTGTAGTAAGCCCACTAGGTCAAACTAGTGGTGAATAAGATGTTTTGGAAAGTGCCTCTAGAAATTCAAGGAGTAGTATTCTCTGCCGACTTAATGGAACTACCTTTCGGAGAGTTTGACCTCATACTTAGCATGGACTGGCTAGTGGAGCATCGAGCTGTATTGGATTGTGCAGCTAAGCGAATGAAGTTAAAGACTTCTGAGGATGAGGAGGTTGTTATGATCGGAGAAAGGAGGAACTACTTGTCTAACGTAGTTTCTGCTTTAAAGGCTGTTAAGTTGGTTTGGAAAGGATTCAAGGTGTTCTTGGCCTTTGTTAGTGTGTTGGACACAAAGGAAGAAGGTGTTAGTGGAGTTAGGACTGTAAAGGATTTTGTGGATGTCTTTCCGGAGGAATTACCTGGAATACCCCCGGATAGGGAGGTGGAGTTTAAAATTGATCTGCTGCCGGGAACAGCTCCTGTGTCAATCGCCCCGTATAGAATGGCACCTAAGGAGTTGGTTGAGCTCAAGGCTCAGATCCAAGAATTGCTGGATCGTGGGTTTATCTGACCCAGTGTGTCTCCATGGGGAGCACCGGTCTTGTTTGTGAAGAAGAAGGACGGAACTATGCGTATGTGCATAGATTATCGTCAGTTGAATAAACTGACCATCAAGAACAAGTACCCCTTGCCAAGGATAGACGACTTATTCGATCAGCTGAAGGGAGCAGCGGTTTTCTCGAAGATAGATTTAAGGTTTGGATATCATCAGCTTAAGGTGAAGGAAGGGGATATCCATAAGATAGCTTTTCGGACAAGGTATGGGCATTTTGAGTTTGTAGTAATGCCGTTTGGGTTGACGAACGCCCCAACTGCGTTCATGGATATGATGAACCGGGTTTTTCAACCATACTTGGATAGGTTCATCGTGGTGTTTATCGACGATATCTTGGTGTATTCCAAGTCTGAAGAGGAGCATGATAAGCATCTCCGGATAGTGTTGGAAGTGTTAAGGGAGAAGAAGCTCTATACCAAATTCAGCAAGTGTGAATTTTGGCTTAAGGAGGTTGCATTTTTAGGACATGTGGTGTCTGCAGAAGGAATAAGGGTGGATCCTAGGAAGATTGAGGCAGTGTTGGATTGGAAACCACCTAAGTCTGTGGCTGAGGTTCGTAGTTTCTTGGGATTGGCAGGCTACTACAAAAGGTTCATAGAAGGGTTTTCATCAATAGCCGCGCCTTTGACAAAGTTATTGAGGAAGGAAGTACCTTTCTTTTGGACGGATAAGCAACAGGAGAGCTTTGAGAAGCTGAAGAGGGTCTTGACTGAAGCTCCGGTATTGATTCAGCCGGAGGCAGGAAAGGATTTCGTGGTGTATTGTGACGCTTCTCATACAGGATTGGGATGCGTACCGATGCAAGATGGGAAAGTAGTCACTTATGCGTCTCGACAATTAAGGCCACATGAGGCTAACTACGCAACTCATAATTTGGAATTGGCAGCAGTGGTCTTTGCTCTTAAGGTGTGGAGGCACTATCTCTATGGAGAAAAGTCAGTGATCTACACAGACCACAAGAGTCTTAAGTATCTGTTGACTCAGAAGGAGTTGAACCTGAGACAGCGAAGGTGGGTTGAATTACTAAAGGACTATGATTGTTCGATAGAGTATCATCCGGGCAAGGCAAATGTAGTGGCTGATGCCCTAAGTCGGAAAGTAGTGTCGGATCTGAGGGCGATGTTTGCACATCTGAGCTTGTATGATGATGGAAGTCTGCTGGCAGAGCTGCAAGTTAAGCCGATGTGGTTGAATGAAGTGAAGGAAAGTCAGTTGATGGATGATGAGTTAAGTGCTAAGCTACAGTAAGTACAGAACGAGGAGTTGGAGGATTATGGTATTAATGATGAGGGAGTATTGTGCTTCAAGGGTAAGGTCTGTATGCCTAAGGATCAGGAGTTAAGACAGAGAATTCTTCAGGAATCGCATGGTAGCCCTTATGCTATGCATCCTGGAGGTAGTAAGTTGTATAGAGACTTAAGAGAGCAGTTTTGGTGGCCTGGACTTAAGAGGGAAGTTACAGAATTTGTTGGCAAGTGCTTGACGTGTCAGCAAGTTAAGGCTGAACACCAAGTTCCGTCAGGATTGCTTCAACCGATAATGATTCCGCAGTGGAAGTGGGAGCGAATCACCATGGACTTCGTTAGTGGGCTTCCCCTTACGCCTACTAAGAAGGACTCGGTGTGGGTAGTAGTGGATCGTTTGACAAAGTCCGCGCATTTCATCCCAGTGTGAGTGGACTATTCTTTACAGAAGTTGGCAAAGTTATATGTGGCAGAGATTGTAAGGTTGCATGGAGTGCCGGTATCGATCATCTCGGACAGGGATCCAAGGTTTACGTCTCGGTTTTGGAAAGCTTTACATCAGGCTTTAGGCACCAAGTTGGATTTTTCAACAGCTTTTCATCCACAGTCGGACGGGCAGTCTGAACGGGTAATCCAAGTGTTAGAGGATATGTTGAGAGGCTGTGTGATGGATTTTAAAGGAAGTTGGGAGGAATATTTGCCTTTAGCTGAGTTTGCCTATAACAACAGCTATCAAGCTAGCATTCGGATGGCACCGTATGAAGCGCTGTATGGACGGAAGTGTCGAACCCCTACGTGTTGGACGGAATTAGGAGAACGTCGAGTTTTGGGCCCAGAGTTAGTGGCAGAATCCGAGGAAAAGGTTGAGATAATTCGGGCACGGTTAAAGGAAGCGTCTGATAGACAGAAGTCATATGCAGATCTCAAGCGGAAGGAAATAGAATTTGATGTGGGGGATCGTGTGTTTCTTAAAGTGTCGCCTTGGAAGAAGGTGATGAGGTTTGGTCGCAAAGGGAAGTTAAGTCCAAGGTTTATAGGACCTTATAAGGTTTTGAAGCGAATTGGACCAGTGGCATATCAGTTGGAGTTGCCACCAGAATTGAAGCAGATGCATGACATATTCGATGTCTCCATGTTACGTCGTTATCGATCGGATCCATCCATGTAGTTCCGATTGAAGAGGTGGAGCTAAGGCCAGATTTGTCCTACGAGGAAGAGCCGATTCAGATCTTAGAGCGTGATGTGAAAGTGTTACGGAGGAAGACAGTTCCTCTAGTCAAGGTTTTATGGAGAAACCATGGATCGGAAGAAGCTTCGTGGGAGCCCGAAGAAGCGATGCGACAGCAATACCCTCAATTATTTCAGCCAGGTAATTTCGAGGACGAAATTATTTTAAGGGGGGTAGAACTGTAATATCCTGAACTATGGCTTGTGCATTTATGCTTAATTATATGAAATAGCATGCTCATGTGTGTTGTGAATGTGCATTATGAATTTTTGTGAACCTTAGGAAATAGGAAAATAGCTTAGAAATTTTTAGATTTTAATTCTAAAAGAGGAGCTAAGCTAGGCAGGGCCTTAAGAAAATAAATAAGGGAGATATGACATGAAATTGGGCTTGGAAAAGTGGCTACAAGGCGCCACTTAGAGCCTTAGCAAGTGACGCCATTATCAAGGGCAAGTGGGCCAAGGTTCGAGTTGCAAAGGAAGCAAATAAAGGTGTTTTATTTTGCGTCAGGCAGCAAGAGAGTTGGACGGCAACAAGGCACTAAGGATGAGCATAAGATGAGGCTAATTCAATTTTAAAAGTTCGGCTAAGGTGGTAGATAAGTAAAGGATTATTTTAACTATTTATGAATGGATAAAGGAGAGGAAAAATAGGGGAAAAGCAAGGTGTAGCTAATGTTTCAATGCTAGCCGAATTTAGGAGGAGGAGTAGTAAGGCAATCGGTTTGCTAAGGGAGTTTATGTGCCAAAATTTCTCTCTTCTCATCTTTATTCACTTGTGCCGAAAATTCTTAGGAGTTCTATTTGCTTTCTCTGCTTCTTCTTCTTTTTCTTCAAGGGCCGAATATCTTCCTCTCAAAACTCATCTTAGCCGATTCTCCCTAAGCTCACATCCCTCCCTTTTCAATCTTGTTGAAGCCGAACACACAAGTGACCATAGTCGACTATTCTCCAAGTCTCAAAACCGAATTCTTGTGGTGCCTGACATAGGTGCTGTCGATTTCTTCAAGCAAGGGTAAGATCCAAATTCGGTTTCCATTCTTTTATATTTTTAGACTTATCGAAATTTAGGGATTAACCCCTATTATTGATCATGGCCGAAATATGGAAGGGAGGTTCGGGATTAGGTGTTGTCGACTTCAAGAAGGGATCTTTCAGGATTTCAAGGATCTAAGGTGAGTCACATTTGACATTCGGCCAAGGGCCATCTATGATGATTTAATGTTAGAAATTGATCTCACATGTGGCTATAGGGATTTCGACAGACACCTAAGACAAGAGATCAATTCCGGGATTTAAGATTTGGAAGGTAAGTACATATGTACATTCGGCCAAGGCCTAGGTTAGTATTTAGATTTGTTTCTTAAATGTTTAAAAGCAGAAAACTAACCAAGTTAATTGATTCAATGTTGGCCGATTGAAGGAAGGTATAGCATAAAGTTTTCGGGATTTGATTTATAGTGAAATCGGCACCAAGGTAAGAATTTGATTACAATAATCCTAATGGGATTTGGTTTTATGGCCGAATGGTTTTTAGTAAATTACTATATATTGGCCGAATATAGGAACAAAGGATCTAGGACGCTAGATCGAGATATTCGGAATTTGGAGTGAATTCGCTAAGTTAATCAGGTGTGTACCCCACACTAACTTTTAATAGATGTATGGCTATAATTTTAATAGATGTGCTTATAGTAATGTGAATGTGGCTAAGGTACCATGCTATGGTACAAAGTACTCAGGTACGTTTTCCTACTCCTACTGTGAGTATGATAAATATTTGTTATGGCATATAAGTGCAGTTATCAGAATGTGAATGAGGTATAAGGCATAATATTGCACGATATGACATGGGGCATACGGGTGATTATGAAAGGGGAAGCGAATGTGGTGACTATTGTCACGATATGAGAATGTGGTGACTTCGGTCACATTATCTGAATGTGGTGTCTCATGACACAAAATATTATCTGGTGGCTATGCCACGACTTTTATAAGGGCGATGAGCACGTCGACTGCAGCGACTGCCTTCGATGGTGTGTAGTGGATGGAGGGTTGACTTAGTAGTCCCCACGGTGTGCAGGTTGGTACGGGTGATGTGTAGCGGTTGGTAACTAGGCTTGGACTTGGGAATGCATCATTAATTGTATATTTTGATATGAATGTGTATGACCTGATATGCCTGAATCTATTTGGACTTAGTGTTTGTGTACACATTGAGTCTGTTTGACTCACCCCGTTGTGGGAACATTTTTCCGGTGACGATCAGTGATGGACCGGGCCGGCAGGAACTTAGTGGTGGCCATGCTCAGCAAGGAAATTATTTTTATTTGGACATTTTATATTGTTTAAGTACTTTAATTTATTTTGGGTTTGTTTTGATGTAATAAGGCCATAGTATGAACTTTATTTTATGCATGCACGTTAAATTATTTTATTATGGTACGAACTTTTTATCAAATTAAAGACTAAGTAAATTTTATTTAAGAATGACCCCTAAACGTTTTGACACCTAAAAATAAATGATTTTTTTTTAATGAAACCTAAAGCAAATTCGGCATATCTTTTAACTTAACGTTTTGAAACTAACAATGGAATCTTTATAAAACTTATGTTTCAAAAATAAACTGGTTTCCAACTTAAGCCCAACCCAATTTGAGTTTTCTTCCAAAATCACTTAAAGTTTCCAAAGAATAAACGAATTTGAACCGGTTTTTCTTAAGGAACATACCAAATCTGGTCGAGGCTCGTGGGCCGGGTTTGGGGTGTTTCATAACCATACCTAAAACGGAATGCTGTTTTCAGTACATCACTTTCTTTCACCTTCAATTGGTAGTAACCTGATCTCAAATCAAATTTTGAAAACACAGAAGCTCCTTTCAAATGATCAAATAGATCGTCAATACGAGGTAACAGATATCGATTCTTGATTGTCACCTTATTCAATTGTCGATAATCAATACACAACCGTATTGAACCGTCTTTCTTTTAAATAAACAGTACTGGACCTCCCAAGGTGAAATACTAGGACGTATAAATCCTCGATCTAGTAGCTCCTGCAACTGTACTTTCAATTCTTTTAACTCTGTAGGTGACATACGATACAGGGGTGTTGATACCGGAGCTGTACTAGGATATACTTCAATTGCGAACTCAACCTCCTGATCTGGTGGTAATCCCGGTAATTCTTCAAGAAAAACATCAGGAAATTCACAAACAGTCCTAATTTTACTGCATTGGCTTTCAACAGAATCTGAATTGATAACATAAGCTAGAAAAGCTGCACAACCCTGATGAAGAAATTTATTAGCCTGAATTACTAATATAATACGAGTTGATCCACTGATTCGAATACCATTTACCTCAATCTTATCCCAATTTTTACTCTGAACAATAAACTTCTTTTTACAACAATCTAAAATCACCTCATGCTCTGAAAGCCAATCTATTCCCAATATTATATCGAAATCACCAAACGACATTATCAACAAATCAACAAAGAAGATTCTATTCTGTATCATTAATGAACATCTTCGACATACTTGATCTACTAACACAGTTTGCCCCAATGGACTAGCCACCGCTATTGATACTCTAGACATTTCAGATTTCAAATTTCCCGACTCAACGAATTTTGTGTTAACATATGATGTGTCTAAAACTAACTATGATCACAATAAAGGCAAGCGCACCTATCGTTCAATAGTATAGTTATGGTAAGACCGGTAATATCGTATCCACAAGGTGTAAGAGTACTAGTAATTACTATATTTTTATTATCTAGCCTAAGAATTGGAGTGATTTCTTTTAAACTAAAATAATTAAAGCACGACAGAGAATGAATTGGGAAAATATTTTGTAGAAAACTTTATGAGATAGGCAATACCTAAGGAAGAATCCACCTAGACTTCACTTATTACTTTTGATTCATACGATTTATTCACTTGACTTAATCCGTAGAAATCCCTAATTTATGTTAATATCTCTTTCAAGACTAAAAACAACTGACTCTAGGTTGATTAATTGAAATCTCTTTCTAATTAAAACCCCTATTATCGCATTAACTCGATCTAAGATCCCCTTATTAGATTTTACTCTAATCCAATAGATTTTCGTCGCCCTATTTCTAGGGTTGCAATTAGCTCCGCTTAATTGTGTTGATCTACTCTTAAACAGGGACTTTTACTCCACTACATAAGCACATTCGACTTGAATCAATAACCTGAATTATCAAAACAGGAATAAGAACTCACAATTAGGAATAAGAACAAGTATTTATCTTATAAATCAAATAGTAATAAGATCTATCTTAGGTTTCATCCCCTTAGGTATTTAAGGGATTTAGTTCATACTGATAGAGGGAAACATCTTAAAATAAGGAAAACAACAAAACATAAGAAAACCCAAAAACTTCTAGAGAAATTGATGGGAGATCTTCAGTCTTGATGAAGATCCTTCTTCCGAGCTGCCTTCGACGGCTGCCTTCGAGTATTTTCTGCCTTCTACTCGACGTCTACTCAGCATCCCCTTTTTAGGTTACCCCCTAGGATGTTTATGTAGGCTTTGGAACGCCTTTCTTAGCCCACAAGTAACTTTTTCTGAATAGAATTAGTCTTGGGGTCGACAAGGACATGCCCGTGTTCGATAGCCTTAGGCCGTGCTCGACTCTGCTCGCCACACACGGCCTTGTGATCTACCACTTAACCCATGCTCGATTCTGCTCATTACACACGGTCGTGTGATCTTCTCGTGTACGTTGGTCTAGGCCCATTTTGTCCCATTTTGACCCGTTTCTCATTCTTTTTGACACCTTAAGCTCTCCTGAGTGTAAAACATGAAATTAAAGGATTATGAGCATCGAATTCATCAAATCTGATAAAGATTCATCCAAAAATAACCTAAGCATGGGGTTAAAATATGTGTAAATTATGGTTTATCAAATATCCCCACACTTAAGCCTTTGCTTGTCCTCAAGGAAAATCCTCAACTCACAATTAAAATTAACTTCCTCAATTTATAATCCTTATTAATAATATTTCATCATAATTCATAGATAATTCATACATTGATAATTTAACTAAAAGAGTCCTAAAGATTCAAACAATCTAAGTCATATATTTTATAGCATGAAAACATAGGTGTTTCCCCTTATCTAAATAATTACCTTTGATCCAAAACCGACAAGAATTGTCATCCTCACTAAAGATTCACTTAAATCACTCAAGGTGTTTAAGATTCAGATTAAGCACTCAAAAGTCAAGCATGAAAAGTTAATCCCATAGGCTTGCATGAAAATCAAATCTCCACCACTGTAAAATGAGATGATACACAAATCAAAAGGTCTTAAAAAGGGTTGTAACGGGGCTTGGGTTAAAGGTGTGGAAAAAGGCTGAATTAGAGGGTTAGAATTGAGATTGAATTGATAATTTACCTAACTAGAAAAATTGAACTAATACTGAATAATTACATTAATTGAAAACTTATCACTAATAACATGAGCTTCTTCTAAGGATGTGACATTAATCGTTCAAGCTTAAAACTAGTAATGAATAAATTTCCAATTTTTTTTTTAAGAATAAGAACATACAATAGTAAGAAAGAAATTAACAACTGAAATAGAGAACATAGTTAGGCAACTGCTCAAATCAAATCTTGACAAAAAGGACCTAAATCATTAGGAAAAATTCTCAATGAATCAAAAAGAATGGGTCTTGGGTTAATATTAATGGGTGAGTTAAGAAACGATTTATTAGGCTAAAAAGGGTTCACTCGGGGTTAATTATGGGGGTAGGCTTTTTGTGGAGTGAGTGGGTTAAATCCCAGGTGCCTTTATCATCTTAGTATATCAAATCAAAAGTGTGGTCTCGACATGCATAATCGAAACAAGTTCTAGAATAACAAATCAATGTTTGACACACTCATAATAAAGTGAGCAAGAAAAGAATATGCTCTAAGGCTCAAGATCTCACAAAATTATGGTTTTTGATGTCAACCTTGCAAATTTCAAACTTCAAAGTAATATTTAAATTTAGAGAAACAATATAAAAAAATTTTTAATTATGAAAATATATTTATCATGGTTGATTCTCTAGTGTCTTAAAGTTTAAATCATCAATGCACAATTACCTATGACTTAATCCAAAACATATCAATAAAAATCATAAATCAATAGAAGTTTCATTCTAATAGTATTATGAGAAAATTACTTAAAAACAAGACATAATTCAGGGGTTTTCAAATAATACTATAGTTAACCTCCCCACACTTAAGATGTACATTGTCCTCAATGTACAAAGATAGATAATATAGTAAGAAAATCATAAGATAGGGAGAGAAGTGAAACTTCCTGAATTTTGGATGGAGTCAAGGAAAGGAAACGATAAGGTTCGGCAGAGGTGAAGGTGGAGGTGGATACTCTAGTGGTGGTGTGGTCATTCCTTAATAAAAAATAGCCAGAGATAAAAAGAAATCAAAATATACTAACATAAATTAAAGACAAGAAAGATAAAGGAAAAAAATTTAAAAATGAAAAATAAAAGAAAAAAATAAATGGACTCAAAGGTCCTTGTCTTGTTGAGTCAATGAAGCGGCTGGCATGAACTTATGTAGAGTGGTTGCGCACGAGGAGACTGCGCCAAGATCCTTTCTATTTTTCGACATGGGATGGTGGCCTTGGTCTTGCCTCTAGTATTAGTCATTATGTATGGTGGCAAGGATGGTGGATGGTGTGGTGGCGGTGTAAAGAAGAAATAAGGGAAAGGGGAAAAGGGAAAAATGAAGGGAGGAAGATAATGGGAAGGGAAAAAGAGGGGTTTCGAGCTGAAGAAGAAGTGAGAAAATGGAGTAAGTGGAGTGAAGAGGCGGTGGACGGTGGTGAAAAGGGAGAAAAGCTGTGGTGGCTAGGGTTGGAGATGAAGGGTTATGGGGAAGAAAGTGAACAAAAAAAGGGGTTTAAGTAGAGATTGAGCCACATGGTCGTGTCTCACGCCTGTGTGCCCTGGGCATGTTAGGTCACGCGGCCGTATCGCATGGTCATGTGATGCTTTGTTCATTTGTCCCACGGCTGTGTAAGGGTTTCCACACCCATGTTGCTTAGGCAGTGTTGGCCACGGCCTAAAAGAACGGGCGTGTAATACGCCCGTGTGACTTTCTCAGTTTCAACCACGGCTTAAAGACACGGGCGTGTCACACGCTCGTGTTACTTTCTCTGTGTCGACCACGACCGTATCGCACAGCCATGGCGTTTAGTCGGAGCCCGTGTTTTGGGGAAAATTTTCGTCCTGTTTCTGCACGATCTCCGCCACGCCCATGTACCTACCTATGGTGTCCACACGGCCATGGCCACGCCCGTGTGTAAGGCCGTGTGGGGTAGGGAAACCTATGCTTATTAATTTGGTTAGTTTTTAGTTAGATGCTACAAATCGAAAATATAGATGTTAGTGAGGTTAGTATTCGGGTTGCCCCCCGATAAGCGCTCGTTTAAAGGCTTAAGGTAGACTTACCTCTCATTCGCATACTCATGGTGGTTTGAGGAGTTGAAACTCCTCATTCCTCCTATCCATTTTGGTAAAATAAGGTTTTAGACGAGTACAATTTACCTTAAAGGTGCCAAACTGAGAATGAGTTACCTCGACTATACCGTATGGGAAAGTATTAAGTACCGTGAAAGGAGTCATTCCATTAGGTTTAGAAGTGGCAACACGAGGATTTGTATTATCCATTAGAACTCGGTCTCCAACCTTGAAGTAGTTTGCTTCATGGAGTTGCCTCGGTTTTGCTTCGTGTGTTCTTGGTTTCTTCTTGATATGTGTCCTCCACTCGTCTAGCTCATCGATCTGGAGCCTTCTTCCTCATGAACAGTTCTGTTCTCAATATGAAGGATAGACCATGGCTCTGTCATCTTTTTCTGAGAAATTTCATGCAAAGAAGTTTTAACGTTAAGTTTACTTACATTAACGGGACTTATATCATCTTGCTCACTAGATATTCTAATAGAATCACGTGCTTGGAGTTTAATTATGTCATCACCTACACGAAGTATTACTTCCCCTGTATCAACATTGATAATGGTCCTAGCAGTTGCTAAAAAGGGCCGTCCTAATATTAAAGGAACATCACTATCTTCATTCATATCTAAAACAACAAAGTCTACTGGGAATATAAATTTATCAATTTTCACTAGCACATATTCAATTATACCCCTAGGAACTCTAATGGTTTTATCAGCTAATTGAATGCTCATCCTAGTTTGTTTAGGTTCCCCAAGACCTAATTGTTTAAACAATTTATAAGGTATAACATTGATACTTTCCCCTAAATTAGCTAAAGCATTATTAATAGATAAACCACCAATTAAGCAAGGAATCGTAAAACTCCCTGGATCTTTTAACTTTCGTGGTAGTTTATTTTGTAAAATTGCTGAGCACACTGCATTTAGCTCCACATGCAATGCATCGTCTATTTTCTGTTTGTTTGTCAAAAGCTCTTTTAAAAATTTTGTTGAATTGGGCATCTGCGAAAGAGATTCAATAAATGGTAAGTTAATATGTAATTTTTTTAAAAGTTTAAGAAATTTATCGAATTGTTCATCTGTTCGGTCTTTCTTCATCGCATTGGGGTATGGCACACGAGGTTGGTACTTTGTACTTACCAGTTTTGGTTTATTATGGCTTACCTCAACCTTACCTTTATCTGCTACAGTTTCTTGCCTTGGTTTTGGTGCGTCTAACCCTTCACTATCGTGAGCAGTGATGGCATAAAGTTGCTCCTTTGGGTTAGTTTCAGTGTTGCTTGGCAAGCTTCCTTGTGGTCGTTCAGAGATCAGCTTAGCAAGTTGTCCTAATTGGTTCTCGAGCCCTTGAATCAATGCTTGTTGATTTTTGAGTGTTGTTTCGATGTTTGGGAAATGAGTTTCTAACACCGCAATGAATTTTGTTAGTATCTCCTCAAGGTTCGGCTTCTTCTCTTGTGGGTAGGGTTACTGTTGAAAGCCTAGAGAGGGTTGTTGTCTCTGATTTCCTTGGCCACCCCATGAGAAGTTGGGGTGATTCCTCCAACCTGGATTATAAGTGTTATTGTATGGATTATTCTGAGGTCTAGAATTATTACCCATATAGTTCATCTGTTTGCTTTCTATGCCAGGGTTGTAGGATGGATATTCTGTATTATTCATTCCTCCTCTATTTGTATCGCACTGCATAACTGGATGTACCTACAAAGACCCATACAAACCATCAATCTTTTTATTTAACATCTCTACCTGGTTTGATAGCATGGTCACTGCGTCGAGGTTGAAAACACCGGCTGCCTTTGTTGGCTTCGTCATCATAACTTGCCACTGATAGTTATTCAGTGACATCTCTTCAATGAATTCGTAAGAAGCCTCAGGTGTTTTATTGTTTAGCGTACCGCCGGCAACTGCATCAATCAACTGCCTAGTTGAGGGGTTCACACCATTGTAAAAGGTTTTAACTTGTAGCCATAATGGTAACCCATGGTGAGGGCATCTTCTCAGTAGATCCTTATATCTCTTCCATGCATCATCAAGTGTTTCTAAATCCATCTGCACAAAAGAAGAGATATCATTCGTCAATTTAGCCGTTTTAGCTGGCGGAAAATATTTAAGTAAAAATTTTTCGGTCATTTGTTCCCATGTAGTGATTGATCCTCGTGGTAACGACTGTTTAGCTTTGTTTCTTAACGAAAAGGGAAACAACCGAAGGCGAATGGCATCATTAGAAAAGCCATTAATCTTGAATGTGTCACAAAACTCCAGAAAATTTGCCAAGTGATTGTTTGGATCCTCATCCTGCAAACCATTAAACTGAACAAACTGCTGAATCATCTGAATAGTGTTAGGTTTTAGTTCAAAATTATTTGCAGCAATAGCAGGTCTAACAATACTTGATTCAGTTCCTGTTAAATTAGGTTTAGCATAATCATACATAGTATGAGGAGCAGGATTTTGATTCACCGGATTTGCGGCAATCACAGGAGGTAGCGGATTATTATCAGCCATCTCTTCGCTATAAGTGATTTCGTCCTCTTGCTCTTCTTCTATGTATTGTAGACTTCGCCTTATTTCTCTTCGGTTTCTGCGAGCTATACTTTCAATCTCACTGTAAAAAAGTAATGGTCTTGGCGGGTTCCTTCTAGTCATAAACTAAAAGTTCCTGCCAGAAGCAAAGAAAAGAAAAAATTAGTAAACTAAAAATAAAAATAAATTACAAATAAAAATAAGAATGACTAAAGTAATAAAAAATTAGTGTTCCTAATATCTTAGTCCCCGGCAACGGCGCCAAAAACTTGATGTGTCTAAAACTAACTATGATCACAATAAAGGCAAGCGCACCTATCGTTCAATAGTATAGTTATGGTAAGACCGGTAATATCGTATCCACAAGGACCAAGAGTACTAGTAATTACTATCTTTTTATTATCTAGCCTAAGAATTTGAGTGATTTCTTTTAAATTAAAATAATTAAAGCACGACAGAGAATGAATTGGGAAAATATTTTTTAGAAAACTTTATGAGATAGGCAATACCTAAGGAAGAATCCACCTAGACTTCACTTATTACTTTTGATTCATACGATTTATTCACTTGACTTAATCCGTAGAAATCCCTAATTTATGTTAATATCTCTTTCAAGAATAAAAACAACTAACTCTAGGTTGATTAATTGAAATCTCTTTCTAATTAAAACTCCTATTATCGCATTAACTCGATCTATAGATCCCCTTATTAGATTTGACTCTAATCTAATAGATTTTCGTCGCCCTATTTTTAGGGTTTCAATCAGCTCCGCTTAATTGTGTTGATCTACTCTTAAACAGGGACTTTTGCTCCACTGAATAAGCACATTCGACTTGAATCAATAACCTGAATTATCAAAGCAGGAATAAGAACTCACAATTAAGAATAAGAACAAGTATTTATCTTATAAATCAAATAGTAATAAGATCTGTCTTAGGTTTCATCCCCTTAGGTATTTAAGGGATTTAGTTCATACTAATAGAGGGAAACATCTTAAAATAAGGAAAACAACAAAACATAAGAAAACCCAAAAACTTCTAGAGAAATTGATGGGAGATCTTCAGTCTTGATGAAGATCCTTCTTCCGAGCTACTCCCGACGGCTGCCTTCGAGTATTTTCTTCCTTTTACTTGGCGTCTACTCGACATCCCCTTTTTAGGTTGCCCCCTAGGGTGTTTATATAGACTTTGGAATGCCTTTCTTAGCCCACAAGTAACCTTTTCCGAACAGAATTAGTCTTGGGGTCAGCAGGGACACGCCCGTGTTCGATATCCTTAGGCCGTGCTCGACTCTGCTCGCCACACACGGCCGTGTGGTCTACCACTTAACTCGTGCTCGATTCTACTCATTACATATGACCATGAGATCTTCCCGTGTACGTTGGTCCAGGCCGTGTTGATTTCTGAGGTAGGCCCATTTTGTCACATTTTGACCCGTTTCTCGTTCTTTCCGACTCCCTAAGCTCTCCTGAGTGTAAAACATGAAATTAAAGGATTAGGAGCATCGAATTCATCAAATCTGATGAAGATTCATCCAAAAATAAGCCAAGCATGGGGTTAAAATATGTGTAAATTATGGTTTATCAACATATGAATGTGAAGATCCCTAATCTATTAAAGCATAAACAGGTTCTGAGTGCAATAAAAATATACCTGTCACCACATCATGTGCGTCATCTTCTTCATGAGACCGTACAACATAAGCTCGAGCCGGTACTCTAGCCTCTAATTGTTGAGTAGCAATATCACTTCCTCTTCTAGCACCACCTCTGGAAAATGAACCACTTCTGCCTAATCCTTGACCTCTAGAAATAGGTACAGATCTCTGAGATGTAACAGGTGCAGCATTTTCTTTTTTCAGACAATCTCTAACAAAGTGCTCTGTAGATCCACAATGGAAACAACCTCGAGTCAATTTCTAGCATTCACCTTTATGCTTTTTCCCACAGTGTTCACAATCTAGAATTCTAGTATCCCGTGATGGACCTCGTACACTACCAGTAGAAATTGTCATCTGTCTTCCACGATTTCTATCACCCCTGTCTGATCTAAAACTCGATCTCCAACTACCACGAGATTCTTTTGATCTTTTGGGTTGCAGGTTTGAACTAGTAGCTCCAGAATGTTTCCCAATCAAACGAGTATTTTTAGGCTTTTTGTCAAGACCCAGTACTTGTTAAACCATCTTTGCTCTCTCAACCAAATCTACAAATTCAGTGATTCTGTGCGATACCAGTTGCTCCTGTAACTAATCACATAAACCCTGTAAAAATTGCTTGCAACTGTCAGCTTCGGTTGGCACAAATTCAGCTGCATATTTATTGAGTTGCGAGAATTCCCGTTCATAGTCAACTACTGACATCTTACCTTGTTTTAACATAAAAAAACTCATGTTTTCTATCTTTAATGTATAATTCACCCACATACTTCTTCTGAAATTCTCTTTGAAAGAAATCCCAGTTTACATGTTCTACCGGTACATGTCGTATTACAGATTCCCACCATACATATGCTTTCCATTGTAATAATGAAACATCATATAGTAAACTTTCTCGGGGAGTGCATTCCAGCTATTGTAAAATTCTTTTTATAGATTCCATCCAATTTTCAGCAGTAGAAGGATCGACTCCCTTTAAACCCAGAAATTTAGGGGCACCATACTTACGTAATTCTTTTAGCGGAGCTCGTTGGTTAGTGGGAGCAGATGTCGTAGCAGATACAGTTCCTGCTACTTGTTGAAGGGCATCAGCTATAACCCCAAGTAGCTGTGAATCATCTCTCTCTCTCTAGCATTACCTCTTTCGACATTAGGTGGTTGGTTTCTTACTGGATTTACACTCAGTGTTACTGACTCAGTTTCATCCATTTCATATGATTCATCATCTCCCGTATTTATTTCTTGATCAGTATCTTCAATATATTCATTTGACATTTTCAACTATAAAACAGAAATAAACAAATATAACAGCATCCAAATCCTGACGCAGATTTGACTCAATTATGGGATGTACCTCTAGACTCAATTCTGAGCTCGATCCAGTTCGAGAATTGGCTAAACCTGAATAGATCTGATACCACTAAATGTAACACCCCCTAACCCTTATCCGTTGCCAGAACAGGGTTAGAAAGCATTACCAGGTATTTCAGAACAAATGTGAACAATCACATAATAATTTAACATACACATCATAATTAAATCATAATGTCCCTTTATTGAGCCCTTAATGCCCAATTCACGCGTTAGAAACTAATCGAGACTTAATCGGAAGTCTAGAAATTTTTTCGTAAAATTTCAAAATTATTCCTAAGTATAGGGCTCACACGCCCGTCTGGCCAAGGGACACGCCGGTGTGACTATGACATGCCTGTGCTTCAGGCCGTGTTCTACCCTGTGTAACTCTCTGACTTACTCACACGACCAAGTCACACACTCGTGTGCTAGGCCGTGTAACCTTATCAATGTATTTTCATAGATATTTCACACATAATTTCCAAATCAATTCATTTAATTTTTTTTCAAACCAAATCTAATTTCATAACAAAATAAACTATTTTGTAATTTTAACATATCATATAAACTTATATATATGTAACTAATTGTGTCTTATAACATATTTTACATTTATCATTTCAAAATAACCAATATAAAACGTCCTAGGTACATGCCATTACCAAAAAGAAATATACTTCACCACTTTGAGTTCGGGATCGACTTTGGATGCTGATTCAACAATCTGAATTTAACCTAACCTGCGCACGGAAACAAACCGTACGCTAAGTATAAACTCAGTGGTATTTCTATAATCCAAATACTTATTAAACAAGAATTTACAATATTTATATATCTAAACACATATAACAAAAATCATTCAAACAAATAATCAATTTCATTATACATCATTCATAACACTTTCAATTCTCATCTCTTATTATTTCAATCTCATAATTGATATTCAAATAACTTTTCTCAATAGGATCCAAATATCATTTCACTATATTAATAACCATTTCATGAACCCATTTGGTTCATACATTTCAATTTCATAACTCAATTCAATATCCCAATCCAATTCATGTTCAAAATCACCCAATATCATTCATATTGCCAATTCATTTATTTACCCCTATTAACAGGACTCGGACTTTGGCGGATCCAACCAAAACACACCAGTATAGTATGCCACCCAGTGCCTTATCGGATAATTTGAAGAAATAAGTTGACACTCACTGTCTCATCAGCCATGCCGAAGTAAGTTGGTACCCAGTACCTCATCGAATTTATCCGAAGTAATAATTTGACACCCAACATCAACTCGTGGTCGAAGTATCCCTGAACACTTTCAATCCTATAGCATGCCAACTATATCTGACTTAGCCCGATACAGTTAATAGGGTTTCATTCACTTTTCAATTTCAAACACGTTCATTTCAATTCAAATAATCACATATACTCACATAATCAATTCAATTCAATTCAATATCATAATATCAATACTTACCTTATTTCACTTAATCAAAATACAACAATTAATATTACTAGATGCGGATTATAAAAATACAAACCGTAATTTCCCGAGTCACTCCTCGTCAACATTTTCCTTTCCTTTCTTAGCTGAAGTCTCCAGCACGACGTTAGCTACAGAAATTAAAACAATTTAAAATCATCAATACAACACAATTTCACATTGAATATTTCAATTTATCTCAACTTTTGCCTAAATTCCAATTTAGTCCCTAACCAAGACTAACTTTATTTTCTTCACAATTTATTCTATATTTTAATTCAATTACCACTTAAAACTAAATTTAACTCTCTAATTTCACCATAAATCCCTAATTTTGAAACTCTCTCAATTTACTCCCTATTACTCAAAATTTATGATTTATTTTATAATTCAATCCCTTTTTCACTTCTAACTTGAAATTCTATCAATGTAACCCCTACCACTTAATTTATTCAACATGAACAACTTCTAAAAATTCACTAACTTCTAAAATTTCTACATAAATCAAGTAGTATTTTGTTCTAGGATTCTAAAAATATCAAAATTACAAGAAAAGTGATTAAATTGACTTACCAATTTGAGTTTGAACCCTAAAATCCCTAATTTCCTTCTTTTCTTTCTCATTTTTCTTTCTTTTTCTTCCCTCTCTGTTTTATCCTAATGTTTCTTTTTTTTCTTTTGTTTTATTTCTTTATTTTATTTTATGTTTATTTTATTATTATATTATTTTAAAATAATAATTACTTAAATAATAAGAATACATGTATTATTATTTTATACTTATGATTATTATTTTTACACATGTATTTCACTATTACCATACACTTGTATTTACTTTTTACTATACAAGTGTTACATAAGGTTTATTTTCTCATTTAATCCCTTTATTTTTCTTTAATCTATAATTCAACTTTTACCCTATATTCAATCTAGTCCTTATACCTAATTATCCATAATTTAAGCTAATTCACCTAGCCAAAACCTAATTAACCACACAACTAACTTTGTAAATATTTTTCATAAATATTTACGAATCCGTTTCATGAAAACGGAGACTTGAAAATACACTTTCCAATACCCATAAATTTTGGGTCGTTACAAAAACCTTGTTCATTTGTAAATGAATTCATTTATCATTTTTATTTCCATTTTGAGAAAACCACATTCATTTTCAAATGATTTCATTTTCTCCATTTTCTCTATTTTCATTTTCATTTTGAAGAAAACCATAATCATTTCCTGAATATTTTCCATTTCTCTATTTCTATTCATGTTGTTCATTTTGATTCAACGTGCAATTCGTTTATGGATTCGACGAGCTAGCGAAAGAACTGGTTGTACATATGCAATTGAGACTTAAATGATTCATAACTAAGTACCACTATAGTAACATGATTGAGCTTTCTCCAATTACGTTGTTATAAGTGTGTTACCCTCATAAGATATCCTTAATCTCTTTGGGATAATGTATGTTCTCCCAATATGATCATATTTTATCTCATGGTAGTTATTTCAACTTCTTTCATGAAAAGTCAATTACTATATAGTAATCAAGTTATTCATCACAAAGATGAATGGCCTGGGGCAACATTTGCTTTTCATCAACCATGTAATGCCAATAAGAGGATATCATTTACCCATGTTTTGGGCTATAGATTTCGCTGTTGTAAATGACACTACATACTACAGAAGTCGTACACCCAACGCACTAGCTTTCGGTTCCTTATCTATTTGAACTCATGTTTTACTTACATCAAAGTGTACGAGTCACGCATATATAATCTGTCATCCACCCAGGATTTAGGTATGCCACACAATGAACGTCACATGTGAATAAATCCATAAATATATTCATGATCTATTCTTCTTGGGTCCAATCCGATGTACTATTAATCTAGTCAGTCACACTTATGTCTCTATCTTCTAGGAGTTATCCGCTCCAATGCCTAAGACAAAGCATCTCCCCAATTGGACTTGATAGACGACATATTAGTCTTTCAATCAGTTTTCTAATTTCCAGTTAGACTAAATACATGTTTAGGTTTGTCTACTAATACAAACTGTCTTTCCGTATCATGATCAGACTACGTAATACGGCTCAGTATTACTTTAAACATTAGACAACCAATTAGCAACATAGGTTGTAGGGAGTACTATAACACCTTATACCCAGCCCGGTGGCCGAGCCCGAGTTCTAGGAAGCTACATCACCATCTCACATTGATTTCATCATAATCATGACATTTAGCATACAAGCATCTTTATTTTGTTTTGTTACTTTAACAATCATGCAAATTTTAAGACATGCAAACTCAAATTAAAGTTTAACCATACTAACCTATGACAAACAAACATCAAATGTACATACCTCGAGCATTGGGACCACTTAGCAAATTTTCCAAAAATTGTTATGTAGGTATCGATACTGCTTCTAAGGTATTGATATCTCCTTTAAGTGGTATCAATTCCACCTGAAAAATTGGTACCAAACTAGCATTTTGTTTCTCACCAAATATCAAAATGTCAAAAATTATCGGTACCTTTCGCAAGGTATCAATAAACTTACCTCGAGTATTGATACTAGGGCCAAAGTATAGATACCAATTCTATATTCTGATTTACCGCACTTTTGAAATTACAAAGGTATTATTTCAATAATCCTATAATCGATACCTTTGCTCCAAACTACCAAATTTTAGCATATATCAGCACTTAGATCATTTAAACTCAACCCTAAAAAACATGCTTCATTTACCTAGTTAAATAAACATCAAAGTATCCAAAATAACAGTCTAAACATCACATTCAAGTCCACATACCTCTAAACATAAATAGAATGCAAATATCCCAAAAATGTCTTAGCAAAACCAGTATAAAACCTACCATATTGCTTTAAACTCCCTATAAAAAATAACCATTAACTTTTACTATAGTGACTAAAGAATGGATTGGATCAATCCCTCGAAAGCCACACCACTCACATTGGGAACGCACCTACTCTGAAAAGGTTAAAATGGAGTGGATGAGCTTAACAAGCTCAGTGAATGCTCAGAACAACCACTTTAACATCCCAAAAATTAAGGGTTAGTAGAATCGGGTTTGTGAATCAAGAGAGAGTTATCATACCTTAATTTTTTAAATTATCTATGCCTTTTTAGGAAATAAATGAGGTATTGGCTTGTTGGTTAAGTGTTAGTGTAACGTTTCTTGAAACACCAGTTCAAATCCCTTCTCTCGCATCATTTTTATTATTTTGCAAATTTTGCCTTAAACCCTAGTATGTGACATGCCTTGTTTTTTTAAAATAAATATTTAAAATTATATCAAGAATGAGTTATTAGTTTGATGGTTACATTAGTGAATTTATCCTTGAGGTCCTAACTTCAATTCCCTTCCCATGCAAATAATTTAATTTTTTGACAAAAACCCGTTTTAATGTGTGGGCCATCCAAGCCTAGTTAACCTAGGTATAAATATTAGTTTTTCACTAATAAACAACCTTTGATCCTCCTCCTCATTTCCCTAGTTGTTCCTCTCCTCTTCTCATTCTCTTTGATTTTTATTTTTTTCCTTTCCTCAATTGTTGTCGTCGCCTACACCTAGTTTTACCATATCTTTCTTTTCTTTTTCTTTTTCTTTTTGCCACAAGATTTGTTAACATATTCTCCACCATATTGCTGTCATTTTTCCTCATTAAAATCAGCCCCAAATTTGAAATCTTGAACTCCAAGATCGATCCCAAACATTACCAAGAATGTGCCATTGTCGTTTCTCTCGACTAGTTTGGGTAAGGTCTCTTCTCTCTTCAATTTCTTAATTAATTTTGTCCATTGAAAACCTAAATTTTCAAATCTGGAATTTGAAGGATTTTAAATGATTTCAAAGGTATTTTTTTTTCAAGATTTTAATGAGATCTCAAACCATTTTAAAATTCAGCCACAATTTTGGCAACCGCATGTGGTGGTGCGTGCGCCTATGTGCAAGTAAGGGGGCTATTTTGTTTCTTGGTTCTTGCCTATATTTTTCCAGCATTAATTTGAGTTCTTGAACCCTCCTAATCAGCTTTTAAACCCAATTAAATTAGAGAAAAACGTTCTTGATTGATTGACCATTCAGATCCCACAAATCGTGAAGCGTAAGTTTAATTAAGGGTAACTAATTTGTTATTTCGACATAGTTGTTGGGTAAAGGTTATGAATTGATTAAATGAAGGAATTTAATCATTAATTACCTACTGATTTTCTAGTATGTTATTGAATTAGGTGCTGACCCAAACGCCCCAAATCATCCGTAAAGGCGAAGAACAATTGTACGTACGGTTCATATCGATATAGTGTAAGGAATCTAACTAGTTGGATTCATAAAATAGTTATAATTTCAACGGTTGGTTTGAACTCATAAGTAGGTGTTTGAGGGTTGGTTTCATGGTAAATTGATTGATTTTATACTAAATTTTGATAAATATTTACAGAGTGCCGTTAAGTTCGTATTAAGATTTCGTTGGAAAATTTTAATGTTTTGATAATTAATTAATTAAAAAGGACTAAATTAAAAAATGTGCAAAACTTGCTAAAATGATTAAATAGCTCAAGTGTTAAATGAGGGAGGACTTAAAAGGCAAATTAGCCCAAAGATGATGGCTTGGGCGGCATAGGCAGAAAAAAAATCAAAGAATCAGGTGAAATAAGGGCAAAATTGGAAAAAATAAAAAATTTAGCTACAAATTGAAATAAAAAGAGAATTCTAGAGAATTTCTTCTTAATTCTCAGCCAAAAACACCATTGAAGAACCCTTAAAAATCTGGTTTTCATATTTTGCTACATGTGAGTTCAATTCTTGCTCTTTTCTTGAAATTTTTATATTTTTAAGACTTTTGTAACTAGGTCCAACTATCTAATTCATTAGTTTTTGATTTTATGAGTAATTTTGGAAGTTACCATTGATGAGTGTTGGATGTTTATGATAAATTAACATGAATTTGAAGCTTTACTTTTGTCATATGATGATTTTATCAAGTAATTTCAAGGGAAATTGATTTTAGGACCAAATTGTGAAAAATATTAAATCTAAGGGTTTGGTATTAAATTCTGTTTATCAAAGGCTATGTAATAGTTTAAAATATTTAGATAAAGTGTTACTTGAGAAAAATTAGCTTATTTGATGGGCTAATTGGTGAGGGACTAAATTGCAAAAACTATAAAAGTTAGGGTAATTGTGTAATTTCAAAAAATTAAGGGGTATAAATTGTGAAGTGAATTAGAATTGAAACATGTGCTAATGAATAAATAATTTTATATTTTAGATTAAGAGCCTGTAAACTAACGTGAAAAAGGGAAAATAGCCGAATAATTCTCGAACTACAACAAACTTACAATTTAACCCATGTAAGTTCGTATGGTTAAATTTTAATGTTAAATGTTAAATTAATGAATGATAATATGTAATTATTCATGTTATTTGTTGAAAATAAAGTTATTGTTAAAATCACGAAATTGAAATGAATTTTCGAAGTGAACAGGACGCGGGATTGAGTACAGTCGTTCAGTGCAAAAGAGGAATTGACGGAAAATTACACAAGTAAATCGGGGTTCAGCATTTGTTGTGAATTTCCGTAGCTTCAGTTAATTCATATGAATTTCTGTTTAACCCTAATGGGTTTTAGTTCAGCTTTTTCGAGCTTCAATTTAACCCTTCTGGGTTTCCGTTCAGCTCCTATGAACTTCCGTTTAACCCTTACGAGTTTCTGTTTAGCACTTATGTGCTTCTGTGCAGCCTTCGAGCTTCTTTTTACGATGTATTCAAGTCCGTAAGACACTCTCTGGTTTGATAAGGATTAGTAAGTGCCACATGGAATTAATGTGGAAGAATTTGAGTTATTATTAATATTGAGCTCAAATAAGTGAATTCATCAATTGAGTTGTGGTTGGCAGGAAATATTTATGAACTAAATTTGAAGTATGGTTGTGAATGATATGGTTGTGATTGGCATGTAGTAGATTTTAAGTAAATCAATGGATGGAATTATTTTGGTAAGTTTAGGTAAATGAGTTTTGTGATGTTATGTTATATTTAAAATATGATTTTGGCTTGTGTTGGTTGCTTGTTTGGGGCTATTTGATGTATTGAAATGTTGTGTATAAGTTGCTATCAAAAAGGGTGAGAATAGTGGCCATAAAATGGCCTATTTTTGTCCACACGGGCAGAGACACGGGCGTCTGTCTCAGCCGTGTGTGACACACGGCCTGGCACATGGGCGTGTCTTCTGGCCGTGTGAGCCATACGGCCGGCCAGATGGGCGTGTGTCCCCTGCTTCTAAGAATTTTTTTTTAGATTTTGGGAAAAATTTCCTGAGTATCTGGTTTAGTCCCGATTCACTTCTAAGGTGTATATTGGGCCTCGAGGGCCCATCTAAGGGACAATATGAGTGTTATATGATTGATTCTTGATATGGATAATAAAGGTTGTGAAATGTCTGTATTTAATCTGTAAAGTTCGGTAATGCTTCGTAACCCTATTCTGACGACGGATAAAGGTTAGGGGTGTTACATGTTGGATCTTTAATCATCGTATTAATCCCTGATCAAACACCCGTTTTCCTTTTTCGTATCATTTCAAACCCTGTAGTTGTATACGCACTTTTTACATCTCGAATAGCATTCCATATACATTTTTAAATATTGTAACATCATCATATGCATACTATCCGATCATATAACAATTCCATATCCATTCAATATCATGAATCTTTTCATAGTTGTGTGTATTTCATACTTTTTAGTTTAGCCTTTTAGATGCCAAATTTATCGAAATTACACATGCATATAAATTAATAAGTACATTCACACAATTCAAGCATAATATAAGAGAATATAGTAAGTTCCATATGAACTTACTTGAGAAAACAACGACACGACATCAGGGACTAATCTATAATTTTTCTTTTTTCTTCAATTATCTTCCGATTGATTCAAATCTCAATCTATGAATGGCCGAAAGTTTGAGTTTTCAAAACTCTATTTTTTTTCTTCTTTGTTTGTGAGGAAGAAGATGGACATGAAAAATGTCATATTTTTCCTTAATTTTTATCTTTCATATATTATTTAACATTTAACATTTAATTAATTAATTTAATTAACCTAAATAATTAAACTATAAACTTAATTAAAATTAGTTAGTGGACCACATCTATCATCCACCACCATTTGGTGTAATTAGAGTGGTTTATTTGCTCAATTGATCTCTTGATTAATTAAAAAATCATAGTAATTAACTTTTACCACTTTTACAATTTAATCTTAATACCTTAATTAGTCACTAATTCAGCAAAATTCCCTATCCAAAATTCAATTCACCTATACAATAACTTAAATATTTACGTACTTGATTTACGGAAACAAGGTTATGATACCTCACTTTCCAACACCACTGACTTTAGGGTCAATACACTTGTACCTTAATTAACTCTCAATTAAACAAAATTACTAAACCATGATTCAATGTAATGCTTAATAAACTTATAAATATTAATTAATAACATTTACAGACTCGATCAATAAAAGCGGGGTTTCGAAACCACCATTTCTGATACTACTAAAAAATAGGTTGTTACACACGTGATATTAAAAGCTAGTTCTACTTAAGATTTTAAATTTTACTTATTTAAATTATTAAAAATAAAAATTATCCACAAAATAAAAATTATCCACATGTGAGTTAAGTAAGTTGCCATCACTTTGAGTCATAGACCTTGTAATATATAAAGAATAATAGCGTATAAAAAGTATATTGGAAACCTGTTTGCTAGCTTTTTACTCAATATTAATCAAATAATAGAAAGTATATCATTTTTAAAAGTAAACAAAAATCTAAACTATGAAATGAAAGTTCAATCTATTTGGCATTTGCTTGGGGTTTGGTCAAGTTGATTTCCTATGAAAAACGTGCTAAATCTATATAATAAAATATTTTGGTAAACAACCAAGAGAAATAATATTTCAGGCCGACCCTAATGGGACTTTGGCCTTCCAAAATTTATTTTTTCTAAAAAAAATTTATTTAACTTTCTTAAAACTTAACCACAAAATCCGACACTAAAATGGGAGGTGATGGTAATGAAGGAAAAATGTAGCTGAAGATGGTGAGGATCATTGTTTTGTGGGTCAATAATTCAAATGTGCAGGTGTCTCAATCATTAGTGGAAAAAGGTAGCTTACCAATGGTTGGTTAAATTGAATGTTAGGTGAATGTTTTCTTTTCCAAAAGGAGGAGAAATCTTCAATAATTCATATATTTTAGTGCTTTCAAGTATCATGTCATAATTGATGTAACATTTCATATTTTTTATTTTTTAAGTTTTAATTCTACATGATTTAATATTTACGAATTAATTAGATATTTTGAAACTTTGATTACATGCAAGTTTAAAGACCATTAGAAACAAAGTAAACGTAAAATAGGAGAAAAAGACGTATGAGTTGTGGCATCGCAACGTGGGCATGTGCAGCAATTTTGATCACCCTAACTCAGAAAATCAAGAATATTGTTACTCTCTTTCAAAATTTTTAGCTCAACCAAGTTTTGCAAATCTAATCTAGGTGGATTAAACCTTATAATTAAAATCTTTTAGTAGAGGATTAAGACTTTTTGTCCAATTTTTAGCTTATTGCAACTTTTATTATTTTTGTGTTCTTCTTGTAGATGGATTGCTAAACCCCCTTTTTCTAGTCAAGGGAACCTCAAAGTTTGTGAGATTTAATTGCTCTTCGTATTTTCTTTGTTCTTTAGTATTTGCATGCCTTCTATTTCAATTACAAATATTCAAGTTTATCGAATATAAAACTCGTATTTAATAACTTAGAATATTTATTTTGTCGACTAAAATAGTTAAATTTGAAATTCTTTAATTGATTCTAATACTTTTGATAGACAACATAATTGGATATAAAGTACGTATGCGATTATGTTGTGTGGGCATGCGATTTAATCTAAATAAATCCCACTTGTGTGTATTTGTTCGTTAGAATTAAATCTCTCATGTTCTTAATGTTATCGGTAAGCCAAACCATATGTGCAAAGTTATAGGGTTGTATATTGATAAGGGAAATAATTTCAATGAGCTTTCTTTTGGTTATCAACAAGGTAAGAAAACATTGGTCATTAGGCGTAGCGCCAAAAACTATAACTAATTTATTAAAAAACATTAAAATTATTTTTGCATAACTAGGGAACCAAACGAGAATATTACCCTTGGCTAGAGCTTCATCTCACTGATTTTCCTTTAATTTTAATTGTTGTCTTGTTTACTAAGCTATAAAATTTAATTTTAGTTTTTAATTTTATAACTTACATCAAGCAATGAAGAATAAGGCCTCATCGACCAAAAACCTAAAGAACCCATCAGAAGGAGGGCAAAACAAAATAGACGGATTAAAGATGGGTCCTACCAAAATCCGGCGAAGGCCACCTTTTGATAGTGATTATTTCAGCGATGAACAAAGGAAATGAGGAAAACTGTGAGGTGAGCAGTTTTCTCTCTCTAACAACAAAGGAGTTGTTTTGATCACATGTGATGATAGATGGCTAAAACAAACACATGGTTTCTAGAGGTCTTTGAAGCATGTAATCAACCTTTTTGTTTGATCATCGAAATAAGAAAATTTGTTTAGGGGTCGAAATTAAATTGTAATTTTTACGATAGAAAAATTACAATTTTATCCTTTTAATAGACTATATCTTTATAATTTTTAAAAGATTAAATCAATTTTTTATACTTTTATGGAGACTAAAATATAATTTTATTTTTATTAATTTAAAATTTTAAAAATTTTAAAAGAGTCATATGAAAAGTTTTTTATTTATTTATTTTAGAGGGGCCCAGCAGCTCCCTAATTTCGCCACTAATCATTTGTTTGCAAATGTCATTACTTACCAAAGGAAAGAACAAAAATCATAGTGAAGTTACATAGGAAAAAATATTCAAATTATTTGAGAGATCTTTGTATTATAGGGATTGCATTAAATTAGTCTCTCTATTATTTAAAATATATTTTAAAAACAATAATGAATCTTTCTCTCAAGTACATTAACCCATATCATACACATACAAGATAAGAAAATATATATATATATATATATATATATATATATGGTAAGAAAAGATGAATTAAACTAAATTTTCATTTTTTATGATATAAAAAACTTGAAATAATTTTTTTTTTAAAATGACATCAACATTGGCAAACAGATTTATATTTTTTTAAAAATAAACACTAAGAAAAGAGATAACTAAATGTATGTTATGTTTATTTGATTACATCTCAAGTGCCATCTGCCTCTAATCAGTAATCAAATGTAATGTCTCTTCATTGGCTGATTTCCTCAACCGATCTGCAGCTTTTTCAACCTACAAAAAACGGGATATTTACAATAATCAACCAACTAGTTTTATAAAATGCCAAATTAAATTTGATATTTACTGTGGATTAATTACCTCCAAGTCCCAGTTTGTTCTGGCAGTGAGAATGATTAGAGTTATTGTTTGTAGAAGAACCCCAACTACCATCCCCCACCATATACCCTAACACAATAATGAAAAAAAATTCCAAGGTTAAATAAATTTTTAAATAATTATAATCATTATAATGTCATATCAAAGTATATATTTGATTTAATAGTATTATCTTAAGATTCAAAAAAAAATAATTTTAAAAATTAAAAGAAAATTAAAATACAATCATATTTGGTAAAATATATCATGGAGGCTTTTGTACTAAGTGTCAGATTGCATTTTGCCCCCTTTAGTCCCTACACACTAGATCAAAGAGAAAACTGGTCATTTATGCTAAAAATTTCATTAATTTCTATTGTTAAAACTGGCATGTCTGATAAAATAACCAAATAATGGTATTGGCGTGCCACAGGGATCAATTTTAACAATAGAAATGGATAAATTTTTTAACAATATGACCAATTTACTCTTTTATCTAATGTAGTGGGACTAATTTACTTTTTTTTTTTTGATAAAAATAAGAAAATATCTTAGTACTAATTCCTCCATAGCAGGAAAATTTTATTCTAGTAAATGTAGAAATAAGAATGAAGAGATCACTTACTTCTACTCCTAAGCCTACTTTGAATCCAAGAACACATCCAATTGGAAGACCAATAATGTAATATGTAGTGAGGTTGACATATGCTACTATATGTTGCCATCCACTCCCAATGGCCACTCCTGTGATTCATAAATAATATAAAATAAATAAGTTTAAATACAATGTGATTAATTTTATTTATGGATTAATTTAAAATATTTTTAAATTTGATAAAAGTATTATGGAAGTTATCGTACTAAAAGTTAGATTTCATTCTATTTTTTCTATTTAAAAAATGTACAAATTAGTTCATGTACGTTAGATTAAAGAGCAAAGTAGTCATTTAATTAAAAATTCCATCTATTTTTACTATTAAAAACTGGTCTATGTACATCAGTATAAGGTACATGTGTAACTATTTAATTATTTTGACAATCACGCCAGTTTTTAAGAGTAAAAATGGATGAAATTTTTAACAGAAAAGACTAATTTACTCTTCGATCTAACATAAATGACTAATTTATCTATTTTTTTAACAAAGAGAACAAAATACAATGTAACTCTTAATATACAGGCATTCATGATACTTTCATTGAAAAAAATGTAATATAATGAAGGAAAACATGTGATGCGCACCTGAGAGAATGGGCTGAATTCCATTCAAGAAAATGGAGATGGCAAGCAATGGAATCAAACTGGAAGCAGCTTCTATAACTTCAGCGTCGGTTGAGAAAGCTTTGATTAATAGGGATCGACATATGATAACAATGGCAGTGAAAACTGTACTAATGAAAATGCTGGTAGCATTCACTACTATGACTGAAAATTTGGCCAGCTTGGGATGGCCTGCCCCTAGCTCATTACTCACTCGCACGCTGTCAAAAGTCCAAAAATAATCAGCATTTTCAATGAAATAGTTGAAAATTTTATGGAAAAGGTGACCTTCTATTAGTAAATTTTTCTATTTTTGGTCACCAGTTGATTAACATAAAAATGAAAATACTTAAAAATTCAAGATAGTTAAATGATAAAAAAAAATTGAGTAGTTGAGTGACCATCGTGTAATTTTTCATAATTGGGTGACTAAAAAAGAAATTTACTAATAGTTAGGTGACCATTTTGTAACTTTTCATAGTTGGGTGACCAAAAAAGAAATTCACTAATAGTTGGGTGACTACTAGTGTAGTTTATCCAAAACTTTTAGGGTAAATTACGATAGAGGTCTCCCAATTATGGTTCTTTTTCTTGTTTGGTCACTCAATTATGAAAAATTACACAATGATCATGCAATTATTTAATTTTTTCTTTTTTTTATCACCAGCTGACTAATGTAAAAGATGAATACACCAAGAACTCTAAAATAATTGGGTGATCAAAAAAGATAAAATTGAATGATTAAGTGACCATTTTGTAGCTTTTCATAATTGAGTGATAAAAAGAAAAAAAGAATCTATCGCTGAGTGAATATTAATGTAAATTTAATAAGAAAAGTTGGTGTATGGACTGACCTGGCTGCTGCACTAAAGCCTAAAACAAAGTTGATATCCCAGTTCCAGTAGTTCATGCTGAAAATATGCGAACATGGGAATGATAAAAGATTCAGCAAATTAGTATTTCAACTTCACAATTCTTTTCACGCTGAAATTTAAATTTCATAATTTTTACTCTTTGGGTATAATCTTTTAAGTTTTTTAAAGAAATATCAAAAATTAATTTGAAAATGAAAGTTTTAAGACTTAATGTGAAAACAATTATCAAGTTCAGGACCAAATATGAATAACAAGAATTTAAACCCCAACCGAGAATAGTTGACTGACCCAAAAAGTGATTTAATCTTAATATTATATATATCATATGTATGTGCAATATTATATGTAGCTTGTTTAAGGTTAAATCACTTTTTAGGCATGAATTTGGTAATTTTTTTCACATTAAGGTCTAAATTTTTTTTATGTCTAAGTTAAGTCTTGAACTTGACAATTGTTCTTAAATTGGGGCTTGAGCCTCTTTTTTTTTTATCTAAGTTAGGTCCTTAACTTTACAATTGTTCTCACAATTGTTTTTGTTCAACTAGTCATAGAAAACCTTAAAACTTAAGCTGCAATGTGAGAACAATGACAAGTGCAAGTCTTAATATGAGAACAATTGCTAAGTTTAAGAACTAATTTGAAAAAAAAAAGTTTAAGTCCCAATGTAAAAACATTTGCCTAATTTAATCCCAATGCAAAATCAATTAACAAGTTTAGAGTCTTCCTTGAACCAAGAGCTTAAGACTCTAATATAAAAAAGTTTGTCAAATTAAGTCTGAAATAAATTTAACTCAGTAATATTAAAATAATAATTTCAGAAATTGAGACAGGTGGCGAAAGGAAGCATGCATTTAACAAAATTGACTCCTGGTATTGCCAGCACCATCTTAGACAGGAAAAAGAAAATCTTTATCCAAAGCCCACCAGTGGTAAGCAAATTGGATTTAATCATTCCCAAACAGGGGTAAACGTACCAAATAGAAATGGAGTCTAGTGCAATTGCTGCATTAGGAAGAAGACCAGATATAAGCACCAGTCCTTGGTTATACCATATCTCCAAGCTGCATTACCCAAAATCTACAAAGTTAGATAGGTAAAAGTATTATAGAGGTTTTTGTATTAAAAATCAAATTGAATTTTATTTTCTATACTCAAAAAATGAGTAAACTAGTCTATGTATCTTAGATCAAAGAGTAACTGGTTCTTTTATTAAAAAATTAATCAATTTTTACTGTTAAAAACTGGTCATGTGGCATGCCTGATTATTTTGTCAGCTACGCCAATTTTTAACAATATAAAAGGGATAAATTAAAAAAGAAAAGAAAAGAAAAGAACTAATATGTTGTTTGAACTAATATACAAAGATTAATTTATCTATTCTTTGAATATATAGAACAATATGTAATCTACCTCCTAGTACAAACATGATATGTTATTTTATGATTTGGAGGGGCAGAAACAACATACCAAAGCATAACAGCAGAAGCAGCAGTAATCTTGAAATAAGGCCAAATCCCTGTAAGAGCTTTAGAAGACAAACCAGTCCAAGTCTCTTTACAGGAAGGACTTAAAACAATGTAAAGTCCATTAAGAATAGTAAGAATCCACCATGAAATACTTAATGTCAAAGATGCCCCAAGAAGACCATATCCCAATACATCAACGGCAAGCCAAGTAAGAAGAATGTGGAGCAAAAATACCCCAACGGAGATATAAGCCAAAGGATTCACTATGTTTTGAGCTTGAAGGAACCTTTGCATGGGGCAACTTATGGCGAATGCGTAAAGTTGAGGGATTAAACCACGGGCGAAAACTTGGCCTTGCTCTGCTATACTTGCCGATTGACCTATTGCTTGAAGGATGGTGTCCGAATACCAATAGAGGAATGTTAGGATAACTGAGGCTCCTATGTGTAACACAATTGCTCTTTGGCAAATGATCCCCATGGCTGCGTATTTCTTGGCACCGTATGCTTGGCCACACACGGTCTGTACCGCACTCGCCATGCCCAACTGGTTTTCATGTGTGGGGGAAAAAACAGAGTTATAAAACAAATTGGACCCACAATAAATTAATTAGTTAATTAAAAAAAATTAAATTTTTTTAAATAAATAAATAAATAATTAATTGTTAGCTTAACATCCACGTGGCAATCTATATGCATGCCATATCAACAAAGTTAACAAACAATAATTTTTTCATTCATTTTGGAATGATCTAATAAATAACACAAATTTAAAGGCTAAAAGAGAAGAAAATTTTATCTAATACCGACCAAATTTAAATTTAAAGTGCATCGATATTTGTTATAACAATATGAAAAATATAAACTCAAATGTAGTTAAAGCACGGCATTAAAAACTAAAAGAAAAGCGAATTTTTAGAAAGGGTAAAAAGGGGAAGAGATAAACAAAATTACCATAATCCCATAAGCAAGACCTTGAATTCCAACACTAGCAATAGAAGCACCAGCCAATTCCAATGCACTCAGATGACCAGTGAACATTAAGGTGACAAAAGTGAGCATATAATTAAAAACAGAGACAATTATGGATGCCCCTGATAACAACCACAAAATCCTCGATTCCCACGCAACAAGCCTCACCCACCACGCTACTCCTCCGCCGCCGTCACCACTTTCCAACACCTCTTCGATCGCATCCGATGATAATTCCGATATTCGTAGCAATGGCCGCTGTTCCTCTGAACCCATGCTTTACTAGCTTTCTAGTATTTCCGTTAGGCAACGACTTTTATTATTTAGTTTTCTGTAAATGTTAACATTTATCAAGCAATATATATATATATATATATATATGGAATATATGCATTCTACTGTTTTTTATGAGAGGGCATGTTACCTAACATTCATTGCCTTTGGCTAGGTGAGAATGACAGATTTTGTTCTTTGGCGCTTAGCTCTTACTTTGGATATTTCTTTGTTTAGTTTGATACTTAAAAGTTTGTAATCTCAGAATTTGAATTTGGTTAATATTTTAAGACGTGACAAATGTTTTTGAAACATGATTGGATAGTTGGTTAGACCGACTGAAAAGAGGACTGCTCGAGATATTGATCCAAACAAAGGTGTTATATTGATTAAATCGAAAAATTGGACAAAAAACTAGTAATTGAGTAGGCTTAATTTTTTTAAAATTTTTATGAATTTTTAATTATTGTTGATCTAGCAATTAAATCGATCAAACTGGTTGAATTGAGAATTAGTAGTCTAATATATCACGTCATCAACTGAAATTTTATATAATTTTTTTTAATTCAAGTGATGATGCAACACAATCTTATAGCACAACGTTATCAAACTTTTTATATTTTTCAAGTTTAAAGACCAAAATGAATAAAAATAAATACAAATATGAAAGTGAATATAATTATTAAATTTGGGGTAAATAATTATATTAAAAATGTAATTAATAATGATTACCCAAATTGACAAATATTACTAAAACAAGATTGTCATTGTAATGCTTAGATGTATCTCTCCATTTGTGAAATCTAAACACTTATAGTTAGGAAACTAATTTTCATCATATAGATTTTTTAAAATTTTATTTCAAGAATTTAATTTAAATTAAGATAATATTAAAAGTAATTTTTTACATAACCAATAATAATACATCACATTATATATTTTTAGTGTGTATAAATAATATATATATCAAAAAATATTAAATTAACTCTTATTATTATTTTTAATTTTAAAATTAATAAAATTAATCTATTTTTTATAAAATTTTAAAACCCTAAATCTTAAAAAAAATTATACTTTAAATCTTAATTTGATCATTTCCTTAAAATCATAAATATTAAACTTTTAAATTCTAATCCACCATACCATAAATCATAAATCTAGAAAAAAAACCCATAAAGCTCGCGCTAATTTTATTATTTGTTAATTTTATTTAATTAATCAATATTAATTAGGGCTAATAATATTGATTTAATAATTTTTTAGTATCTTATTAGTATAATTTAAAATCTTATTTCAATTTCAAAGTCCGACATTCTTCTTAAGTTTACGAAAGAGGACCTAACGTTTTCATCATATTGAATTTTTTGGGTAAATTTCATTATTAGTCACTAAACTATGAGTAAGTTTTTGTTTTGGTCACTTAACTAACAAAAGTTATAATTTAGTCATTGAACTATTCAAAAGTTTTCATTTAAGTCATTGGGTTGTTAAAATCGATGCTATGGCTTTCTTTGTTCGCATTACATGCACCAATATAAAGCTCTCTTTCCATTCTCTTCTACAATTTAATTTCTTTTTCGTGAAACAATTTTGGACATCATGAATTTGCAAATCAAACTTTAAACAATTTTTTTCTTCGATCTCCAACAATGGCCGTCAAATCAACTTGGATCTAAGGTATGTTCTTCTACTCGTTGATTGATACTGATCCACCGCATCAATTGTCGAATTATTGTTTGAAACTCGTTAGCAAAACTTTATTAATAATGTCAAATTTCAAATTTCAAAACTTGTATCTCTATTTCAAATTTTCAAAGCGATAGATTCTTTTTAAAACATTTATGCAGTATTATTAATAATTTAATGTTTCTAAATCACCTAACTTTTCCACTTGTGATATAATATCTTATTGATGAAAAGAAGACAATTGTGGGAGAAAAGGATGTAATCCAACAGGAAGCCATTGACTTGTGCTCCCTAATTTATTAATAAGGTGGTAGATATAATAAGCAACTATTCCCCTAGAGTGGTAGATATAAGCAGCTGCTTATGAAGCAATTTTGAATGTATTAAAAGGTTGAGTTACCCATAAAAAGGGTAATTTTGGAAAATTGTTTATAGTACAGTGTCTTTTACCCCACTATTTACTTCCAATAGGAAAACACCAATACCATTCACGAATCTTACCTCACTGCTCATATCCAATTTTTACTTTGAAACCTGTGAATTACAGCTCCAACTAAACTTCCAGGCCTTCACTGCCCTGCCCTATTTGATACCCTCACATTTTTCACTCAAAAATAACTTTTAATTAATACATTAACTGTGAAATGGACATAGAATTTTAACTTCAAACTTTTTTAAAAACTTAAATTGAAACTGAGACGTGTTTTGATTGAAAAGTGTTGCAAAAGTAAGTGTCCTTCGTTACTGTTGCTCTGAAAATTCATTGCTTTTGCAATAGACAAAGGTGAAGTCAGAAAAAATTGTTTGGGGCCGAAATTAAATTATAATTTTTAAAGGATTAAATTAAAATTTTATTATTTTTAAGGAGACAAAATGTAAATTTACCTTTATTAATTTAAAATATTAAAAATTTTAGAGAGTTAAAATTGAAGGCCGGGCACGTGTCAAGATTCGCCTCGCCTCTGACAATAGAAAACTATTTTCCCCCCGTAATAAATGACATACTCTAAATCCATGTAAAATCTCCCCTTCTTTAAAAACCTAATAAAGACAAAGCAAACGTGGTCCTAACCAAAAAAAACAAACCACTCCATTCCTTGGAATAGCTGTATAATAGCATTCCACGAAGATGGTTCCCTTTCACTTGGAGTCTTTTTGGATCTAAATTCAAATAATTTTTAGTGTTTTATTACTATAATATAATTTCTTATTTTGTTGGGGATCACACCCCCACATATTTCATTTGGAAGTCCTACACTTTTTAAGTTTATTAAAGAGGGCCTAACTTTTTCATCATATTGAATTTTTTTGGGTAAGTTTCACCATTAGTTACTAAACTATGGATAAATTTTTATTTTGGTCACTTAACTTGCAAAAGTTATAGTTTGGTCGTTGAACTATTCAAAATTTTTCATATAAGCCATTGGACTGTTAAAATCGATGCTATATGGCTTTCTCTGTTCATATTGCATGCACCGATAGAAATCTCTCTTTTACAATTTCTTTTTTCATAAAATAACTTTAGACATCACGAATCTGTGAACCAAAATTCAAGCAACTTTTTTTTCTGATCTCCAACAATGACCATCAAATCAGCTTGATCTAAAATATGTTCTTCTACTCATCTATGTGTATTGATCTACCATATCAATTGCTGAATTGTTTCTTGAAACTTGTCTAGTGACTTAAATGAAAACTTTTGAACAATTCAGTGACCAAATTGTAAGTGACTAAAATAAAAACTTACCTATAATTTAATGACTAATGATGTAATTTTTTTTTAAAACTTTATTTCGAATTTCAAAGTGGTACATTCTTTTTAAAACATTTATGCTTTTTGTTTATTTAATTTCATGTTTCTAAATCACCTAACTTTCAACTTGCACTTTTTTTATTGATGGAAAAGGAGAGAATTATGGCGGTGAAAAGCTTGTAAATTCAATGGGAAGCCATTGAGTGCTGCTCCCCAGTTTATTAGCCCTTTGAATATCATTGCGTGGTAGATATAACAAGCAGGTAAATCCCATTGAGTGGTAGATATAAGCAGCTTTGTATGTAATTTAATTGCATTTTGTCCCTACAAAAGATGATTTGGAAAATTATTTTCACTAGAATAGCTTTTGTCTCACCCCAATATGTAGCTCCTACTGACAACCAGTTTAGGAGTTCTTCTTGTTGGGATAAATTTTTTATTTTACAAAAACATCCCTAAACAAATAACTTTTTTTTTTTTAGTTTTTTTCGAAAAATATTTTTTTTTCTCAGTAACATTTTTGAGAAGCATTCTTAAACTAAGCCTAATACATTTGATGAATCTCACCTCATTATTGATATTCAAACACCAATGCTTCAATGAGATAGAATTTTTACTTTGAAAGCTATAAAACACAGCTCCAATAGGAAAGTTAAATTAAATAAGATAGAATTTGAACTTCACATTTTTTAAGGAAAAAAATTTTGAATTTATATGTATAAAGGTTAATTCTTCATTACTGTTGTGGTTGGTTTTGAAAGGTGTTACAAAAGTTGAGTATTTTTCGTAACTTTAGCGGGTGAAACCGTAATGGAGAATGCACCCAAAATTAAGGTTGTCTGCTAAAGCCCTAAGAACATAGAAAAGACAATACAGACATTAAAATATTTCCATGATAAAGACATAATAGCATTACACAAAGATGGTTCCCTTTCTTTTTCATGAGAGCTCTCTCTATGTCTATTCTCTGTGAAAACTCCAACCTTGGAAAATCTAGCACTGAAGAATTGATCCCAAAGAAGGTGAGATTTCGAGAAGAAGAGGGAGACGCGAATAACGATATGTTGATAGATCTGGCATCGGAGCAAACCATCTCGTGGAAAGACAAACTCGTAGGCCAACCTACAAAGAAAGGTCTCAACGGATCCAGAAGAGATGAAGTATTCGATATACTTGATGGAGATATTCAAAAATCAATTGTGGATGGAATTCCTTCTATAAACTTCTCAGATAGGATCTTCCATTTTCTTATCCAAGGTATGGAGAATACAGTGATTCTAAAACTACTTGGTCGTAAGATTGGTCTCTCGGTTTTGCAGAACAAATTATATAATCTGTGGAGACCTGTAGAAACTCTTCATATGATGGACATTGAAAATGGATACTTTCTAGTCAAATTTCAGAACAAGTTAGACTGTGAAAAAGCTCTCTCTGAAGGGCCCTGGATCATCTTTGGACAATACCTGACGGTCCAACCATGGTCGCTATCTTTTGACCCCAAGCAGGCATTTCCAAGTGTTGTGATGGCATGGATCAGATTTCCGGGATTACCAAGCTACTTGTACAACAATAAAGTCATTACAGAAATAGGAGGAATGGTTGGAAAAGTGGTTAAACTGGATATGAACACTGATAATAAAGCTAGGGGGCGATTTGCCAGAATGGCAGTGTATGTCGACCTGGAAAAGCCTCTAGTTTCTCAAATTTTGATTAATGGTCGGAAACAGAATGTGGAGTATGAATCATTATCGACAATATGTTTTCAGTGTGGGCGATATGGTCATGTAGAAAACTCATGTCCATCTAGAAACTCCGACTCAATTGGAGGAAAGGTAGCCGCCGATCATCAAGAAAAGCTAACGGAGAACCAAAGCACGGACAAGGACAGCTCAGGGAAGAAGACCAACACTTTCGGCCCATGGATGACGGTGGAAAGGAAATCGAGGCGGAAGTACAGTGAGAATGGGCAAAATATTTTTAGATATAATAATGGAAATGAAGGCTCCCGTTATAGGATCCTTAATACCCGGGATCACCATAAAGAATTTAGCGGAGACACGTCTAATGGGAAAGAATATTATAATGAGGATATTCCCAAAGCTTTTAATGGTACAAGTTCCAACGGCCAAATTAAATTTAGGGAAAAGAGCATCAATAATTCTACTGGCCAGCATGCGGATCGTGTGGGGACCGCCAACATGGAGCAGATTGGGCTAAATGCTGAGCACATGGCCAAGGTGAGCAAAAACAGCGAAAATTTACCTGGCTCCAGCAAACAGACCAGCAACGTGGGCCTTGGAGAAGTTCAGGCCCGAGGGTCAACAGCCCAAATTGGATTAGCTTCAGCAGCCCAGCAAAATTCTGTCTATGCTGACAGTAGCAGCAGAACGCCCATGAAAGAACCTGGAGATGGAGACTCACAATATTCAATGGGAAATCAAATCGGAGGGGAAGTTGCTTCCTTCCAGGTAGATCTGCTGAATGGAGAGCTTGGTAGGAAAGAATTACACGTAGATGTGGGCTGCCTAGATCCAGGGAAACACTCAGCGGTGGTGTTCCATGAAAGCAAAAATCAAATCCTCCTCTTTAAACAGCAAGATGGGCTCTCCTCCGACGATTAAGCTCGAAATGAGGAGAGGACTCAACAATAAGGGCAAGGGGATCGCCAAAAAACGCAACAAAATTTTACATGGACAAAGCTCACGTCTCAAAATCAATGGTGCTCAAAGGGTGGCTTTGAAAGAATCAATGGAGGAAATTGCTGAGAGTTTATCAGTACTTTCAAACTCCAATCTTGACTTGGCCTTGACCAACAAAGTGGGTGGGCAAAAAGAGGAAGGTAACCTTCCTAGGCAGTAAGTACTAAGGTTTATAACTTCCCTTCAAGCAGACATAGCTAATGGATATTTCATGTAGTTAACATTTGTACCTTTTTATCACCAAAAAAAAAAGATGGTTCCCTTTCACTTGGAGTCTTTTGGTACTAAATTCAAATGAAAAATTTACCATTTCCCATTTTAGCACTAAATTTTATTCTGGTTTGATACCGTTAAGTGATTTAATTAAAAAATAAATAAAGTTGGACTTTAGGAATTACAAAGGTTACTGCAGATACCATTACTTTTAAATATTCCATTTTCTTTTTGTGAATTTAAGTTTATACATATATATATTGTTGAAACATTTTCAAATATTTATAGTTTTCCAATAACTATAAATGAATGAGTATAATTAATTAAAAGATTATATCTTTTAATTTTTTGAAAAAGAATTATAACTATTTAAATAATATTATTTGAATAGTTATAATTAAATGAATAATAATGTTTTAATTTTAAAAAAACATTATTATTTGAAAAGGTACCTATTGATTAAAGATGTCTCTATGAAGAGACATGAAAATTCCTATAAATAGGAATCAAATTTCATTTGGAGATATACCAACAATTCTAATACTCTTTCTTTCTTCCTTCATTTTCTAATATTGTTAGATTGTTCTATAAAGTATTACTGCAGAAATCCTTTATAGAAATTGGTTTTCTTGTCATATATTGCTCAGTGTGTAGTGGGCTATTCTCGTCAGTGCAAAACGCAAATAGCCATTGGCTTCATTGTATCCTCGAGGTTAATTTGCTTGGAACTCGTTTGCACACCGAAGATAGGTGGGGGCGAATATAATCTTAAAGATAGTGATTTGATACACGCCTTGGAGCCTTATCCTATTTCTTCTTCTGTTCGAGTTTTCGTTCGTGTGTTCGAGATTTTCCTCACCGGAGTTTTGTACTAACATATATATATATATATATATATTAAAAGTTCTGATACTGTTAGGTGATTTGTTTTTGGAATTTTTATATATATATTTTAAATTTTAACGAATTTTTTAAGGTTTTATATATAATGATGTCTCAATAATGTTATTATATGACACGTGATAGTATATCCCAACTACTTGATCTTTTTAATGTTCAAAGGATTAAACCAGGAAAAAATTGATAACACTAAGGACTAAACTGAAAACGTATGATAATGTTAAGGGTTGATGTAAGTCAAAAAACACTTTAGAAACCAATGTGAGAAAAATGGTATACTTCAGAAATTAAAGTGTGCAATAAACCTTATATTTTAAACAGTTTAATAAATGGGGATAATAGGTTTTACTTTTGAGGATAATAGATTTAAATGTTTACATCTACTTTATTATTATAGGTAGCGGATTCAAATATATTTGATTTTATTTTAATGTCATAACGGATTTGGATTTGAATATCAAAAATTAAACTCGAACATTTATATAAAATAGATATAAATTTTTTCTTTTTTTTTTCACTCAGGTACGAAAAGTTACAAAATAGTCACTAAACTGTTCAATTTTTTCTGTTTTAGTCACCAACAACCTAACAATAAAAGTTTTTAAAATTGACATAATAACAACTTTAACCCTCAACATTATACATTGTAACAATTTAATCTTTATTTTAGAAAATCTAATCCTTAACATTTTTACATTGTATAATTTGATATTTCTTGCAGTTTTACTTTTATTTGTGATCTTTTCACCTAAAAAGTTAAAAAATTAAATTTATCAGATAAATTTAATTTGAAAATATACAAAAATAATGAAATCACCCAAAAAATCTAAGATAATACTTTGCATCTTTTCTCATTTTTTAATAAAAAACTAACCATCAATGTTGTTGAATTATCCAAAAATGTAATAAAAAAAGATTTTAGGTCAGTTTTCGTCATATTTACCGGAATAAGCCAATCCAATTTTTTTTGTAATTTAATTCTAATTTTGATTTTTTTATCACCAGCTGGACGTGTTTTCATTCTCTCTTCAAAATTAGCTTATTCTCTATTTATTTATTTTTTTGACATTTTTGGCTAATTCAGCCCCTCAATGTCAAAAGAAAAATAAATTAAAAAAAATTAAATTACACAATTGATAAATATTAAAGATTAACTTTTTAAAATTAAATTAAATTAACATAATTTATAAATTTAAAGATTAAAAATATTATTATAGATACAACCATCACTAAATAACAAAAAAAAAAAAAAAACATTGAGGTGAATGGGTACACTGCCTCACTGGCATCACTTTTTAGGTACTGAATTAAAAAAGCGAGTAGCCGCCCACGACTGGAAGATGCGACTGTTAACAGCAAAGTACAAGTGACCTTCGGATACTCGACAAATCCTGAATTTCAGTGTTTTGGCTTTGTAGTGCAATTTGCACGTTCTAAAAAAGTTTGAATTTATTACCATTTTAATAAAATAATATTTAAATGAAATTTTAAATATTATATAATTATATTTAAAATTCATAATTAATTTATAAATTAAAATAAAATTTAAATAATTAATTATAAATATAAAATATTTTTAATACAACTATAATAAATATTCAAAGTTAATAATTATTTAAAGTTACAAATTTTGAATTCATAAAAACAAAAAGCATGAAAGCCTCTTTTAATTTTTTTTTTTTGTTAATTCGAGACATTTTGATGATAAGTAAATTGCTAAAATTATCAAATTAGAGAAATAGGTGTCCAAATTTAAATAAACTTAGACATTCATTTGTATTGGTTCATTTTCGTATGTTTTTAATATTTTTTAGGGTTTTAGATTTTAATAAAGGAAGAAATCTCAAAATTATACACGAATTTTGATTTAATGTGTAATTTAATACATGAACTCTGATTTGATGCAATTATACACAAAACTTTGGCTGTTGTTCAAATTCATACATGAGATTTTAATTTGATTCAATTATACACATTTAAAGAACTTAATACATTAGTTTAATTTTATATTAGGTAAATATATTATTTTTGTATGCAGTATATAAACATATAATGATGATATAGCGATAATTGTGTTAATAATTTATGAGAATTGGATCAAATCAAATTTTTATGAAAAAAATTGCATAAAACCAAAGTTCTTATATAAAATGCACATTAAACCAACACTCATGTGTAGCTTTGAGATTTATCCCTTTAATATATGGTACAGGACATACCACGTCAACATACATATTTATGTGGCTTGCTACGTGTTAGGTTCTCATTAATTTCGTCAGCCACGTAAGTGTTCGTTAACAATTAAATCGGCTAACGACGGTTTTCATTATCGGAAGGACATAGTTGAATTTTTTTTATCGCTGGGGACTCAATTGAATACATTCTTTTAAGGGCTTGATTGATTTTTTTTATTCGTTTTATCTAAAGGCTTCTTTTACCCTTAACTCTAAATATAATAAAATATTTTTCAATATTCAAAGTTTAATAATAAAAATAAAAATTATTTAGTAATATAATAAATAATAACTATTATTTTGTCTTTTAAAATTTTTTCCTATCTCGTCCCTTATATAAATAAATATATATTCTAGATAATAATTCAAATAAACAAATTTTATATACATATCATAACCATAAATATTAGATAAAAATAAACAAAAAATATTTCATACAAAATTCATATACATATTATATAATAATATTAATTATGTTCGCGATTCCAAGTGGGAGTTTTTGGTAGAAGAGGATTAAGGTAAGTGTTGGTTACAAGCATGAAAAGTAAGTTGGATATCATTGGTTTGTGGACAATTTCTTCTAATGGATAAAAGTGATTTTTAATTTTCCATCTGATTTCATTAAGTACAAATCTAGTTTCGACTCACTTGGAACTGAAGTGTTCGAGTTCATCTTAGGATTTACGATTTGGACAAGTTTTAGGTGTGTGTTTTATTCAAGTACTTTGTGTGATAGTGATAATCTTGATTAAGATATTTATATTATAAATTTAATTTTAATATAACTATAACTTAGTAGCAAAAATAACATGGTGATTATGTGGATTTAAGGTATGTATTTTAACTTTCATCTTTTTGATATGTTATGATATATATTGCTAATATGTGATTTTGTTCTAATTCTCATGGCATGTGACATCATGGCATATTTGTTTATTATGATCTATTCATACTGAAAATTTGAAATGTCCTTTCTGAAAAGCATGGATCACCATGACTATCAATTTCTGATTTGTATACGATTGCATGTTTAACATGATTACTGTTTTGATATTGAGGTTGCATGCCATGTTGGTTGGGACTTTGTGGTAAGGAGAAAGATTTGACAGATTAATAATCTACATTATTTGGTGGTTTTGTAACACCCCAAACTCGGCCCACGAGCCTTGACCGGATCTAGTATGTCACAGAGTAAAAACATTTTGAAAGATTCGGATTACTGGTACAAATCAAAAAAAAAATTTTGATGAGATTATAAAACGGTGTCTATTAAAACTCAGGTGGGATTTATTTGATAAATACGGTTGAGTTAAAACCCTTTTTTCCTTTGAAAACATTTGGCCATTTACAATTTTAGAACCATCAGAGTTTTTGTTAACTTAGAAAATTTCGTTACCCGATGGTAACATCTTTGAAACCGAGTACGAGTATAATTTTGAAAAACGTTACTTTTTAACCGATTTGCTTAACAGTTCATAAGTTCATCAGTCATATAATAAAGTAAAAACAACTACTTAAACATCCAAAATAATAAGCGGCCATATTACAACCCAATCGAAATTTAGTAAATAATAAACTTAAAACGGGGCAAAATAAAATTTTAAGTCTACGGAACAAGCATGGCCGCCTCGAGTCCTCTCCGGCTCCATCTCCGCAATCTACTCACCTGCAAGATGATATGGGAAGGGGTGAGTCACCAAGACTCAGTGTATAAATCCCCAACCCGAAAATACAACTCATACACAAGATATTAGTAATACATGCAATTATGCAACCCAACCTAGCCATCCATGCTCCTTTTTCTACCCTGTGTGGTACCAAACCACTGGTGGTGCCAAACCACTGGTGACCGAAGCCACAAATATCAAATGATGGGGCCAACCCATCGTGTGGTACCAAACCACTGATGACCATAGGTCACAATATCAACGTGTGGTACCAAACCACTAGTGGTGCCAAACCACTGGTGACCGAAGTCACAATATCAATATGTGGTGCCAAACCACTGGTGGTGCCAAACCACTGGGACTTAGTCACAAATATCAATATGTGGTGCCAAACCACTGGTGACCGAAGTCACAAATATCAAGTGATGGGGCCAACCCATCGTGTGGTACCAAACCACTGGTGACAGTCCATAGAGATCATCTCCCTCCTCTCATCAATCCCACCATCATCATGCTCACATAACAAGTATCATGATCCCATATATCATGCATTTGTACATAGCGTAGCATTTAACAGCATATGATGGCATGCACAACATATATCATAGATCGAGTAATAGGGGACTTACCCAAAAACCAAGCTTATGCCCACAAGGCAAAGTTACTACATGAGAGGTTATAAATATCATCATAATAACAATTTATACTAATAAAGTGTGTAAGAGTTTACACACCTATTTAATCGAAGATCTAAATAGAAATCCCGTATCTACGCGATATTACAAAAGTCCCGAACTTGTCCCCGTATTGCTCCTATATTCGGCCATCATAGGTTAGTGCCATAGACCATTCGGCCAAACCCAAAATAATACCAAAGGGTTACCCACGAACCCGAAACCTTACCTACACGTCCTTTGAACACTAACCACCTCACGATATGCAAATCTGCTTCACTTCCCTACCATCGGCAATCATTAATAGCCACATCAATAACCTTCGGCTTCCAACTAAATGATTTACTAAAATAGATCCTTACCACCACTTACCTTAGGAAAACAAATCCCGAAAGCTTCCTTCAATCGACTATGGCTTCCCTACAATCAGTTTAACCACGTTAATAAGAGTCATAGGCCATTCGGCCATAATCTTTGCACCTAAAAGAGGATATCGCTTCTTACCTTGATAATTATTTCGGCCCTTAAACACCACAAATCAGCACCACTTGGTGTAGTGAGGGGGGTTCGGCTACCTTTAAGGAGGATAAAAGAACCGAAAATAGCACCTTTCTTTAAGGGGGATTCGGCCAAGTAGGTTCCAATAGGAGAAGAAAAGGAAAAGAGTGGAAGGGTTCGGCTACTAGGGAAAGATAAAGAAGAAAGGAATTTTGAAGATTTTTGGGCAAAGGCTAGAGTGATTTCAGCCAGCACAAATTGAAGCAAAAGACACAAAGAGTTTCGGCCATGCTCCCCTTTTCAAAATTCAAGGCCGGCCATGCTTCATTTCTTTGTGATAATTCAATCACCCAAAAACAAAATATTATGAATCCCTTTATCCCATCATTTCCCCATCTTTCAATACATAGAATAATGAAACAAAATAAAATAGAACCTACCCCATCCTTTAATCCCATCATCCTTCAAATAAAAAAATAATAAAACAATAAAATAAAACCCCATACTTCCCAGCAGCATGGGGGAAAATAAAATCAAATAAAGCATGCATGCCTTCATGCAATAAATGCCCATGCAGGCCCTCCTTTTCACGCAGGCCAAAAATAAAAGGATAAAACCTCCCTTGCAGCATACGAGTTTCGAACCCGAGACCTGGAGAGGCTCCCCCAAGCCTCCAGCCACTCAGCCACTGTGCACTTCATGACATAAACCCCTCTCAAATTTCTTTTAAACACTCCTCCGCTCTCTCCATTGCCACAACGCTAGAACAAAAAATAAAACCTGCTCATGCGCTACCCTTAGGACTCGAACGCGCGACCTCCATGCCGCAGCCCTCCAGTAGCGCCCTTAGCCACTTGGCCAAGGCGTCTTGTGCGACATAAACCCTGTCGCAATTTTATTTAAAACCTCATTCGCTAGCTTCCTTTACCTTAATGGCAAAACCAAAAATAACAACACCCGCGCGCCTCTATCAGGACTCGAACGCGGGACCTCGAGAAGCCCCCTTGCATCACCCTTAGGCGCACCAAGCCAATTGTACCAAGCCCATTCTTTGACATATTTCGCCCAAAATTTTATTTAAGCCCTATCTCCCCTAGCTCCCTCCTTTTAGGTACTTAAAAAGAAAATTTTTTTTAACACTAAGCCAGGCCTAGCTCGGGCTTAATTCTAGACCTTAGAACATGCCAATTGATCATAAAGTTTAATTCTTCGAGCACCTACAAGGGAAAATATTTAAATTACAAACAACCCCTAATTTAGGATGTTACAATTCTACCCCCTTAAAAATAATTTCGTCCTCGAAATTACCTGGATCAGAAGAGTTGGGGGTATTGCTGCCGCATCATGTCCTCGGGTTCCCACGTAGCTTCTTCTACACCATGGTTCCACCATAGCACTTTCACCAAAGGTACTGACTTCCTACGTAAAACCTTGACATCTCGATCCAAGATCTGAACTGGCTCCTCCTCGAAAGATAAGTCCGTGCTTACTTCAATCTCTGCCACTGGCACAACGTGTGATGGATCTGACCGATACCGTCTAGGCATCGACACATGAAAGACGTCATGAATCTGACTCAACTCTGCCAGCAGCTCGAGCTGATAAGCTACCGGTCCCACTCGCTTTACTACTGTATATGGGCCGATGAACCTTGGGCTTAGCTTCCCTTTTCGCCCAAATCTTAATACCTTTTTCCAAGGCGACACTTTCAGAAAAACTTTATCTCCTACTGCATACTCCATTTCCTTGCGCTTAAGATCAGTGTAGGACTTCTACCTATCCGTCACTTCCTTGAGACGAGCCCAAATCATCTTCACTTTCTCTTCAATCTCTGTCACCAACTCTGGACCTAAAACTTGTCGTTCACCCAACTCCGTCCAACACGTAGGAGTACGGCATCTTCGTCCATACAGTGCTTCATATGGTGCCATTTGGATACTCGCTTGATAACTATTGTTATAAGCGAATTCTGCCAACGGTAGATACTCTTCCCAACTACCACTGAAATCCAAAACACAACCTCTTAGCATATCTTCTAAAATCTGTATGACCCTTTCCAACTGCCCGTCAGACTGTGGATGGAATGCTGTACTGAAATCCAATCGTGTACCCAAAGCCTGATGCAACGCTTTCCAGAACCTTGATGTAAACCTCGGATCCCTATCTGAGATGATTGATACTGGCACACCATGCAATCTTACTATCTCAGCCACATACAATTTTGCTAGCCTCTGAAGAGAATAATCCACCCTTACCGGTATGAAGTGAGCTGACTTGGTCAGACGGTCCACAATCACCTAAACTGCGTCCTTCTTGCTGGGCATGAGGGGTAGCCCACTGACGAAGTCCATAGTGATCCTCTCCCATTTCCACTGAGGAATCTTCACTGGTTGAAGTAACCCTGATGGCAACTGATGTTCAGCCTTTACCTGCTGACACGTCAGACACATTCCCACGAATTCAGTTACCTCACGCTTCAACCCCGGCCACCAGAACTGCTTCCGCAAATCTCCATACATCTTGCTTCCTCCAGGATGCATAGCGTGTGGACTGCTATGTGCATCTTGGAGAATTCTTTGTCTCAATTCCACATCCTTCGGCATACAAGCTCATCCCTGAAAACACAACATACCATCACCAGTCAAACTATACCCTTCCAAACCACCATCTTGAACTTGCAACCTCCGCGTATTTAAACTGTCATCCCCTAATTGCTTTTCCTTAATCTCCTCGATCCAAGTTGGCTTAACTTGCAGCTCTGCCAAAAGACTTCCATCGTCGTATAGACTGAGATGAGCAAACATCGCCCTTAAATCTGTCACGACCTTCCGGCTCAACGCATCAACCACCACGTTAGCCTTGCCTGGATGGTACTCAATTGAACAGTCGTAGTCCTTCAACAGTTCAATCCATCGGCGCTGCCTCAAATTTAAGTCCTTCTGAGTCAAGAGATACCTCAAACTTTTGTGATCCGTGTAGACTATCGACTTTTCCCCATACAAGTAATGCCTCCATATTTTCAAAGCGAAGACTACTGCCGCTAACTCCAAGTCGTGAGTCGGATAGTTAACCTCATGCGGTCTTAGCTGACGGGATGCATAGGCCACTACCTTCCCTTCCTGCATCAACACACATCCCAAACCAGTATGGGACGCATCACAATAAACCGTGAATAACTTCCCTGCCTCAGGCTGTACCAAAACTGGAGCTTCCGTCAGAATCTTCCTTAGCTTATCAAAACTTTCTTGCTGTTTCTCTGACCAAACAAATGGGCTCCTTTTCTTAATAACTTAGTCAACGGCGCTGCGATTAAAGAGAATCCTTCCACAAATCTTCGATAGTACCCTGCTAGACCCAGAAAACTTTGAATTTCCGCCACTGACCTAGGCGGTTTCCAATCCAACACTGCTTCAACCTTACGAGGGTCCACTCTAATCCCTTCAGCTGACACCACGTGACCTAAGAAAGCCACCTCCCTAAGCCAAAATTCGCACTTACTGAATTTGGCATATAACTGCTTCTCCCTCAGTACTTGTAGAACTATACGCAAATGCCTATCATGCTCCTCCTCCGTCTTTGAGTAAACCAATATGTCGTCTATAAACACCACGACAAATTGATCTAAGTATTGCTGAAACACCCTATTCATTAAGTCCATGAACGCTGCGGGTGCGTTGGTCAACCCAAACGGCATCACTAGAAACTCGTAATGCCCATACCGAGTACGAAATGCCGTCTTGTGCACATCAACCTCCTTCACCTTAAGTTGATGATAACCCGACCTAAGATCTATCTTCGAGAACACCGATGCACCCTTCAGTTGGTCAAACAGGTCATCAATCCGAGGCAACAGATACTTGTTTTTGATCGTTAACTTGTTTAGCTGACGGTAGTCGATACACATCCGCATTGACCCGTCTTTCTTCTTGACAAACAGCATAGGTGCTCCCCACGGAGATATACTTGGTCGAATAAACCCTCTATCCAAGAGCTCCTGAATTTGAGCCTTCAGCTCCACCAACTCCTTTGGTGCCATTCGGTAGGGTGCTATAGACACAGATGCCGTTCCGGGCAACAAGTCTATACCGAACTCAACTTCCCGATCTGAAGGCAGACCCGGGAGTTCTTCTAGAAACACATCAGCGAACTCCCCTACAGTTCGAACCTTCTCAACTGCTGACTCCTTAGCCTCCAAGGCACAGATTCGAACCAACAACGCCTCACAACCTTTTCTGACCATTTTCTCAGCCTTCAAGGCAGACACCACATTGGATAGATAATCTCTTCTATTACCTATCATGACCACTTCATCACCCTTAACCGTCTTTAGAACCATGCGCTTAGCAGCGCAATCCAACCTTGCCTGATACTTAACCAGCCAGTCCATTCCAAAAATTAGATCGAACTCCCCAAACGGCAGTTCCATCAGATCAGCCACAAACACTACCCCTTGGAGTTCTAGAGGTATATCTCTATATAGCTTGTTCACTACTACAGAGTGTCCTAGAGGGCTAATTACAGTCATCCCCCTAGAAGCAGTCTCAAAGTCTAAGTTCATAGTCTCTACCACACTACTAGCAACGTATGAATGCGTCGAACCCACATCAAGTAATGCAACATATGGAAGACCAAAAATTAGGAACGTACCGGTTATGACGTCCGGTGCGTCACCCTCCTCGCGACGCCTCGCTGCGTAGACTAACCCAGGCTGCCTTGCCTCTGTGTTACCTGTATCTCTGCCCAGAATTCCGCGACCCCGATTAGAACCATTACCTCCTCTACCATTACCACGACCCCTCTTTGGTGGTCCCACATTTCTAGCCTGAGTACGGTTTTGACCCTCTGGCTGATTCTTAGCTAGCTTCCGAGGACAATCCCTTACACGGTGATCCAAAGATCCACATTCAAAGTAACCCCTCTCACCGGTCCAACAACTTCCCCAATGTGACTTCCCACAACGATTACACTGAGCCGGTCTCTAATTAGTAGCCATGGGCCTTCCTGCCTGATTCAGCCCACTCTGCCTAGCCCTTTTTTGTGCATTATTACCCGATCCAGACGACCCAAAACCTCTTTTCTGCTTGTTCCTATCATAGTTCTGTCTCACAGACTCCTTGACCCCTTCGGCTACCTTAGCCTTCTCTACCAAAACAGCAAACTCACGCACCTGTTGTAGAGCAATCAACAACCTTAAATCATCCCTAAGTCCGTCTTCAAAGCGGACACAACGATCATGCTCAGTTGACACAATTCCCCGAGCATAGCGGCTCAGCCTCAAGAATTCTGCCTCATACTCAGATACCGACTTATTTTCTTGTACCAATCCCAGAAAAGCTTTCCTCTGAGCATCAGTGTAGCTGGTGCCCACATACTTTTTCTGATAAGCAGCTTTGAAGTACTTCCAAGTAAGGCCATCTGCCGTAGCACCATCCCGAACCGTGAGCCACCACTGGTATGACTCATCCTTTAGAAGCGACACTGCTCCTTTCAGCTTCTCCTCATTTGTTAAATCGAGATCGTCCATGATCTTCTCAGTTGATTCTAACCAATATTCTACTGCACTGGGTGCCACGCTCGACACACCCCGGAATACCTCAGCTCCGTTGGATCGGAGTCGCTCGGGTATAGACTTCCAAGCTCCTGTACCTCTACCGGTCCCAGCCATCATCTCTAGAACACACAGCATAGCCTGCGATACCGACTCACCCCCCGTCTGATCCTGATGTCCAACACCAAAAGTTGGGGATGGTGGTGGAGGTGGTATCTCATTATCCGATCCTTGGCCCGACCTAATTGGTTCTGACACAGCCATTCGGCCTCTACCGTGTCCCCGACGGCCGCGACCTCTAGAACTCATTTCTTATCACGTGATCTGATTAAAAGTTTTATGAGTTAGTCAAAATTTCACTGATTATTAGCGAAGAAATTTTATGAACGAAGTTTAGAAGTTGTTCCTTCGATCAAACAAGTTTCAAGTCTTCTTTTCTAATTCAAAGACATACATTCACTTATTCCATCACCTATTTGCCCAAATTCTGTCCCGGGGGTATTTTCGTCATTTGCCCTACAGGGGTATTTTGGTAATAAACCGGGGTAAATTTGTAAATCTTGAAAAATTTGCAAACTTGGGGGTTCTTTTTGAGAATTTGTTTTCCAAATTGGCAGCGTTGCAGAAATTTTTGAAAATCAGGGTCAATTTAGTAATTTTGTAAGTTAGGGGGCAATTTCGTAATTTTCCAAAATCATGGTATTTTTGATATTTGCAAATTAAGGTTTTAGGTATGTTGGTAAAATAAGAAAATTTTGTTAAATTTGGGGGTAGCTTAATAATTTAGAAACCAGGGGCATTTTCGTAAATTTTTACCACTAGGGGTATTTTTGTAATTTTTCATAAATCGAAAATTTTTCGAAAAATTTTCGTAAAATAGTCCTCACAAGTTAAAAGGGTAGTTTTTAAGAGTTTTAAAACTAGAGTTTTTATAAAAATACGGCTAGTTCCCCTTCGGGTTTTAATAATCGGGTTTAGCCCATGAACAAGTCCTCACGGTTAGGGTGAACCGAAGCTACGCACCAGGTAGGATTCCCGTGAAGAGGAGGTGAGTCGCTAAGACCGCTTAAATACCAAGCTCTTCCGGATCCAATCCTAGACATGCGTACAAGGGTTACCACACCCTAACTCGGCGGCTTAGTCATAGGTTTGTTTATTAAGGCAATTAAAATCTTATGCGATTGTTGGGGTAATCTAGTCCTACGGTTCACATACCTTTCATACTATCTACGTTCCATTCCTACCCCTTTACAGATAATCATTCACACAGAGGTTTAGTAATACTTACCCGAGCGGATTGGTGCCGGAGACTCGACGCCATATTGTTCAAAACAAAACCATTTTCATAATAGTTCACAGAGACTTACCAAGAAACATTTTTGGGCCTTGGGCCCTCACAGCCGAGTTTTTGAACCTTGCTCTGATACCAAAATGTAACACCCCAAACTCGGCCCACGAGCCTTGACCGGATCTTGTATGTCACAGAGTAAAAACGTTTTGAAAGATTCGGATTACTGGAACAAATCAAAAAAAAATTTTTGATGAGATTATAAAACGGTGTCTATTAAAACTCAGGTGGGATTTATTTGATAAATACGGTTGAGTTAAAACCCTTTTTTCCTTTGAAAACATTTGGCCATTTACAATTTTAGAACCATCAGAGTTTTTGTTAACTTAGAAAATTTCGTTACCCGATGGTAACATCTTTGAAACCGAGTACGAGTATAATTTTGAAAAACGTTACTTTTTAACCGATTTGCTTAACAGTTCATAAGTTCATCAGTCATATAATAAAGTAAAAACAACTACTTAAACATCCAAAATAATAAGCGGCCATATTACAACCCAATCGAAATTTAGTAAATAATAAACTTAAAACGGGGCAAAATAAAATTTTAAGTCTACGGAACAAGCATGGCCGCCTCGAGTCCTCTCCGGCTCCATCTCCGCGATCTACTCACCTGCAAGATGATATGGGAAGGGGTGAGTCACCAAGACTCAGTGTATAAATCCCCAACCCGAAAATACAACTCATACACAAGATATTAGTAATACATGCAATTATGCAACCCAACCTAGCCATCCATGCTCCTTTTTCTACCCCGTGTGGTACCAAACCACTGGTGGTGCCAAACCACTGGTGACCGAAGCCACAAATATCAAATGATGGGGCCAACCCATCGTGTGGTACCAAACCACTGATGACCATAGGTCACAATATCAACGTGTGGTACCAAACCACTGGTGGTGCCAAACCACTGGTGACCGAAGTCACAATATCAATATGTGGTGCCAAACCACTGGTGGTGCCAAACCACTGGGACTTAGTCACAAATATCAATATGTGGTGCCAAACCACTGGTGACCGAAGTCACAAATATCAAGTGATGGGGCCAACCCATCGTGTGGTACCAAACCACTGGTGACAGTCCATAGAGATCATCTCCCTCCTCTCATCAATCCCACCATCATCATGCTCACATAACAAGTATCATGATCCCATATATCATGCATTTGTACACAGCGTAGCATTTAACAGCATATGATGGCATGCACAACATATATCATAGATCGAGTAATAGGGGACTTACCCGAAAACCAAGCTTATGCCCACAAGGCAAAGTTACTACATGAGAGGTTATAAATATCATCATAATAACAATTTATACTAATAAAGTGTGTAAGAGTTTACACACCTATTTAATCGAAGATCTAAATAGAAATCCCGTATCTACGCGATATTACAAAAGTCCCGAACTTGTCCCCGTATTGCTCCTATATTCGGCCATCATAGGTTAGTGCCATAGACCATTCGGCCAAACCCAAAATAATACCAAAGGGTTACCCACGAACCCGAAACCTTACCTACACGTCCTTTGAACACTAACCACCTCACGATATGCAAATCTGCTTCACTTCCCTACCATCGGCAATCATTAATAGCCACATCAATAACCTTCGGCTTCCAACTAAATGATTTACTAAAATAGATCCTTACCACCACTTACCTTAGGAAAACAAATCCCGAAAGCTTCCTTCAATCGACTATGGCTTCCCTACAATCGGTTTAACCACGTTAATAAGAGTCATAGGCCATTCGGCCATAATCTTTGCACCTAAAAGAGGATATCGCTTCTTACCTTGATAATTATTTCGGCCCTTAAACACCACAAATCAGCACCACTTGGTGTTGTGAGGGGGGTTCGGCTACCTTTAAGGAGGAGAAAAGAACCAAAAACAGCACCTTTCTTTAAGGGGGATTCGGCCAAGTAGGTTCCAATAGGAGAAGAAAAGGAAAAGAGTGGAAGGGTTCAGCTACTAGGGAAAGATAAAGAAGAAAGGAATTTTGAAGATTTTTGGGCAAAGGCTAGAGTGATTTCGGCCAGCACAAATTGAAGCAAAAGACACAAAGAGTTTCGGCCATGCTCCCCTTTTCAAAATTCAAGGCCGGCCATGCTTCATTTCTTTGTGATAATTCCATCACCCAAAAACAAAATATTATTAATCCCTTTATCCCATCATTTACCCATCTTTCAATACATAGAATAATAAAACAAAATAAAATAGAACCTACCCCATCCTTTAATCCCATCATCCTTCAAATAAAAAAATAATAAAACAATAAAATAAAACCCCATACTTCCCAGCAGCATGGGGGAAAATAAAATCAAATAAAGCATGCATGCCTTCATGCAATAAATGCCCATGCAGACCCTCCTTTTCACGCAGGCCAAAAATAAAAGGATAAAACCTCCCTTGCAGCATACAGGTTTCGAACCCGAGACCTGGAGAGGCTCACCCAAGCCTCCAGCCACTCGACCACTGCGCACTTCATGACATAAACCCCTCTCAAATTTCTTTTAAACACTCCTCCGCTCGCTCCATTGCCACAACGCTAAAACAAAAAAATAAAACCTGCTCATGCGCTACCCTTAGGACTCGAACGCGCGACCTCCATGCCGCAGCCCTCTAGCAGCGCCCTTAGCCACTTGGCCAAGGCGTCTTGTGCGACATAAACCCTGCCGCAATTTTATTTAAAACTTCCTTCGCTAGCTTCCTTCACCTTAATGGCAAAACCAAAAATAACAACACCCGCGCGCCTTTATCAGGACTCGAACGCGGGACCTCGAGAAGCCCCCTTGCATCACCCTTAGGCGCACCAAGCCAATTGTACCAAGCCCATTCTTTGACATATTTCACCCAAAATTTTATTTAAGCCCTATCTCCCCTAGCTCCCTCCTTTTAGGTACTTAAAAAGAAAATTTTTTTTAACACTAAGGCAGGCCTAGCTCGGGTTTAATTCTAGACCTTAGAACATGCCAATTGATCATAGAGTTTAATTCTTCGAGCACCTACAAGGGAAAATATTTAAATTACAAACAACCCCTAATTTAGGATGTTACAGGTTTAACCACACATTTGTTTTAGCAGCTTGACTGCGATTCTGGTGGCTTGATGAATCATATCTGTTCTGGCAGCTTGACTGCAACTCTGGTGGCTTTGTCCACATATATCTATTAGTGTGTTTTGGATGGATGAGTTCTGGGGAACTCATTTTTGGTGTGTAGGGAAGATAGGTAGGAATTTTGTTGAAAAACAATCTGTATATATGTTTTATAAAAATATTGCATTGTCATTATCATGCACATAACAATATGCACAAATTAATATTATATTTTCTGTGATATTTTTGTTCTGTTTATTATAATTTCTGTTAACAAACTTGATATAAGACTCTCACTGAGCTTATTAGTTCATTACTTTAATTTTCTTAAAACTTTTCAGATAATACTCGTGGTTAGGACTTGGATGTAACATTTGGAGGAGATTCTCGGATCTGTTTAAATAAAGTATTTAAAACTCTTTTGGATTTGTTTTGGACTCTGGACTTTGGATTGTTTTAAACATTTTAAACTGTGGCGTGAGAACTTTGATATGATACTTTCAGTGTGTGTGCGCATAAACTTTGGATTTCTAAATGCGTTAATTACTAATTTTAGAACTTAAATTGTTTTATCATTTTTAAATAAATCTAAATAAAAAGATTTTAAAACTATTATTTAATCCACTGCAAAATTTTGAAAATAAAATATTTGCAAAATAATGTTTTAAATTTTGTAATTCAAGTTTTTTTAATCTAAATTAATAAAAGTATTAACTAGAACAATTTTGATAAATTACTTAAATTAAACATGTTTTATTAAAGACTTTCATTAACAATATTTCTATAGAAAAAATATTAACAATGTTTTTCAGAAAGACGATTTAAACAAATTTGAATTTCTTTTAATTAATGTGGCTTTCGAAATTTGGCCATAACGTTTAAGTCGGGTTTTGGGGTACATAAGCTAAGGTAGTATCAACCACTAGTCTTAGGCATGTCTTCAAGGTTGTGTCGCGACACTGAAGGTAGACTACTCCTTTTGAGTACTCTTTTCACTTTGTTGTGACATTGAAGCTCCGTGTTGCAACATCGCAGATAGTCTACTATCTCCGGGCCTCCGTATGGTGTCCTACCTACTCATTGAATAGGTTAGTTTACCTTTAGTGTAACAGTCTGCCCGACGGAGTCTTCGTAATTGGTAAAATAAGGATAGGTATGAGTAAGTAAGGTGTTTTTCTTGTTTAAGTATAGAATTCTTTTAATGCAACATTTAGCGTACTCTTTGTTTTTGGGCGAGTTCTATGGTTTGATAGACTCTTTTGTTAAGTATCCGCCCAACCCAAATACTTTGGGCTAACTCGTTAAGTTTGCAACTATTTAGATTTTTTTATTATTTTAAGTGTGGTAATTTGGTTAGTTAAGTTGGGATTTAGTTAGAATAGAACTAAAATACTATAAATGATAAGACATAAATTATGTTAAGTGCACTTAATCACGAGAATTAAGAGTGTTAGTGGAATTGTCTAATTTTTCCTCTAATCCTTTCCTCTGTGCTTAAGTATATAAGGATAGCGGTGGTCTTTCTAAACATCTGTATGTTTTCTTCTTCTTCCTTGATTTTCTCTTAAACTCTTTGAAAACCCAAGTTCAGAAAACCTCTTCAAAGTTAAGGTTCGCAACATTCAACTAACTTATACATTAGTACCAGTTCACTAGTAATTATTAATGAACCTTAGGTTACTCTCTAAGTAATTTTCGTGTTTTTCACTACAGCAATTTGGACTTTTAGCGGCGTTTTTTAGGCCTTTAGCGGCGTTTTTAAGCGCCACTAATAGTATTTGCGGCGCTTTTAGAAGCGCCGCTAAAAGAGGCGCCGCAAAATTTAGCGGCGTTTATGAGCAAAAAACGCCGCTATAAGCTATGATTTTTAGCGGCATTTTTTCTACAAACGCCGCTAAAAGCATGACTTTTAGCGGTGCTTTTTCCACAAACACCGCTAAAAGCCATGACTTTTAGCGGCGCTTTTCCTACAAACGCCGCTAAAAGCAATGACTTTTAGCGGCGCTTTTCCCACAAACGCCGCTAAAAGCATGACTTTTAGCGGCGCTTTTCACACAATCGCCGCTAAAAGCCATGGCTTTTAGCGGCGCTTTTCCCACAAACGCCGCTAAAAGCATGACTTTTAGCGGCGCTTTCCCCACAAACGCCGCTAAAAACCATGACTTTTAACGGCACTTTTCCCGAAAACGCCGCTAAAGGTCATTAAAAATAAAAAATTAAAATATCATACTTTTAGCGGCGCTTTTTCCAAAAACGCCACTAAAAGTCATGAAAATTAAAAAAAATAAAATATTATATAAAAAAGCAACACTATTATCACAGCACCCAAACAAGCTTTAATTGGATAACAGTTTACATACAAATCCATTCTTATCCCTGTACCCACTTAAGCAAATCCTTTAGCATTACTTTGATAACAGTCCCTATACAAATCAATTTATGTTCCAAGGGCACAAATCTATTTAACAAGCAAATAGAAACTCAACCAATACACAGGAAATTTCATAAGTCTATATTATGCTATGAGTTTATCCAACTCACAAGAAAAATCAAGCTCCTACTATTGAAAATAGGTGGTGTCAAATCCAGCACCAGCACAATTAAACAATCAGCCAACGCCTTTGATGATGAAACATCCAAGTTGAGTCCAATGGCAGCAGCAATGCACAACAAAGGTTCAAGCATTTCTCTCGTGGGAGTTGGATGCCGCCTGAACCAAAAATTAATGTCAGGGAGGCAAGGCCGAGTGCCAAACAACAGCAGTGTCAATGTCAAAGAAATAGCCACAACACTGGAATTTTCCATTGATAATCTGGATTGTTGAAGAGATTACACGATATATAATAGTGACAATTATCATCCGCTAATGCTAATTTTATGATTAAACACCATCTTGGACCAAGTGGTTCACATTAAAAATAGTAACATGCAATCTTATTTATCCTATGATAAATAATTCCAGTGATATAAATTTACGCAAAATCATAAACTGGTTAGGATTTCTGCTGGCATTTACAAAAATAAAATAATTTTTTTGATGGGATAAACCTTATGGTTAAATCATAAGCACAAACTAGAACTAGACAGTGAATGAAAGAAGAGGTACAATAGAAATGCAAGTCCCACAAGAACATTATAGCAAAGAAGTACAGAAAAAACAAGTTTACCTTAGTAGCGAACAAGAAGGAAAACAATCACGGATTTGTTTGGCAGCAAGCATGAATTCCTCAACCATTTGGTTTGCTTCTTGAATTTGATACATGCCGGAATGAATAACTCAGATATCAGACAAAAATTGAGGCATGACCAAAAATGAAAAACATTCTTTCTGGATTTTGGGATCTCAAAACTATTTAATTTAATTAGTATTGTCTTGATTATAATTCTTAATTACTACTGGTCACCACTGGACAAATGAAGAAAAGGCCAAATTAAAATAAAGTAATTAAAAAAATCTCCATATTGACGACCAAATAAAAAAAGTTAAAACAGAAAACAGCAGGACTTACATCAGAAGCATTGCTAATGAGCTCACGAAGAAAGATCTCCTTGTTGCTGTAGAAAGTGTTGATAATTAAACTAAGAAGCTGTTAATCTCAGCTTGAAAAGCAAACATCTCTGTACTAAAGTAATTAAACTAAGTAGCTGAAAACATATATACAAGCCAATAATAAATCAGAAGTTATACAACTAAAGGAAGGTAATCAATGTCCTCACGACATATAGCCTAAATAAATCACCATGTGAATCATGGACGCCACGGAAATCAATTATTTAAATAAATAAATAAAACTCACTTCGTTCATACCCAAGGTGGATACATTGAGGCTCCATTTGGTTTTATGTAAGTCTAGTTTGTCAGAACAAAAATAACAAAAAGTGTACTTGATTTTTTTTTAAAGGGGGACAGTATTTAAAAGGAAAAGATACATTAATTTTCTGTTACATTAATTTTCTGTTACATATAATTTTCTGTTACATATAACTATCTTAGGATGATAAACCAAGCCCTAAACGAGAAAGTTTGTGTCTATCCAACCAAAATTATTTCAATGAAATGGAAACAGAGGACAAAGGATCTACCTCTTGTAAAACTCCGTTACATATCGTGAGCTGTTGTCGAAGACGAACCACATCAACACAATAACCAGTGTGTCTTCCATGGTTTAGGAACTAACAATTGGGAATTATAGTGATACCTGGACTTAAAAACTGGTGTGGTGACAATGAAGCCAATAGGATCCTTTGACTATTTTAAATCACAGATACGAAAGCTAATTAAAATTCCTAAATCAAACATTATAAAATAAGACAACCAACCAACCAAATACTAAAATCGATAACACAGTCAATCAGATAATACCAGAAAATAGAAAACAACTCCTTATATAACAAAATTAGCATAATTTTGCCATTGGATAGGCTTCCACAAAATCACCATTTTCCATTTTCATCAGTTTGTTAGGTAAAAGAAAACTACTGATAAAAATCATCGAAACAAAATATTAACAGCACTACAGTGTTCAAACCCTGAAAATTCTAAATGAGAACTTAAACAGATTAGGCATCTTCAAACAAAAAGTAAGTAAAAAAGGATACTGAAAGGTAACGCCCCCACCAATCCAACATGTAGAGTCCAAAGGTGACATTGTAGAGATAGATCTTGCGTTGAACCCAATTCATATCTCTAACCCCTAAAAACAAATACAAATAGATGCATGGAAAAATCATTGCAGACACAAACGATGATCAATTCAAAATAATCCATTAAAATTAAAAGAACACAAATTCATTGAAAATGACAATATAGTTATAAAATGTGCTATATACGTTGCTAAAATCATCGTAACTTATAATTCAATTTCGGTCAGCTGCAACTTCTTTTTCCTCAATACAACGGCCATAAACCACATATTCATACATGATTATCATAAAGATGTTGGGAAACTCGATAGTCCAATATCCAAATCTTTCTTTTATATTATTTACTTGCGCTATAAAACAAAAAAGAAAGAAAAGCATTTTTTCAAGGAAACGAAGTGGAATAATGCCAAACCACAACAAATTAAAATCAAGACCAGGAAAACTGAAAATTGAACAATACTTGAGTTGTATCCATGGAGAAGGAGATTATGTCTTTGGATCAAATAAGAATATAAATTTAAATGCAAGGATTGAAGGAATTCTACGCTAATTTCATTAAGAAATAGCTTCAGATTTCTCGAACAACTTAGCAAAAAATCAAAACAAAATCTTGAGGAGAAATGAATCAAAAGCTTACCTAACCAATGAATACGCCGCCGACGGTCACGAAAATTACGGTTCCGGTGATCGGATCGAGAGTACAAAGCCTATGATTTAGTTCCCATAACCCTTTGTCACCATCACCATCAACATTCATCTAGACTCTTCCCTGTAAATCAAATTAGACAATACTGGTAACAAACAATAAGGACAGTCCAAGATTGGAACAGTAAAATCCTTCAACTCAAAAAAAAAAAAAAATAGTACATAGCTTTGTCTTTGAAAAGTCAAACCTCTGAAAATACAGACAGTTCAACTCCCACGTTGTAATTTTGACTAGATTCTTCTCCAAAGGCTGAACTTTGAAGTTTAGGGCAATCCATTGGCTTTCAAACTTGATATTTTCAAATTCGAAATGGTAAAACGATTGGAAGAGTAGAATGGGATGAAAGAAGGAGAGGGTTTTGTAGAGAAGGAAACAGAAGTGGCCGATTTTAACAAGAAAAATTGGATTTTTGACTTTGAAGGGAAAGACAGGAATGGTGTTGAAGTATTTGCTGTGGGGTTTTCGTTTAAAGAGAGATTGAGTTTCATTTGAGGGAAATCTGGGAGAAGAGAAATGAAAGAGGGGAATTTTAGGAATTGGGGGGAAATTTTAGGGGGAAATTTTAGGAGGTGAAAATAATAAGTAGTTTTTGTTTTGATTTTTTTTTTATTTTTAACATATTTGTTTATATGTTTTTCATATTTTTTTAAATTTTGAATATTTAATTTTTTAACAGAAATATGGATTAAAATATTAAATTTTAAATTTTTAAATATTTTAAAGATTTTTATAATTTTTAAATTAACATATAAAATAAATAGTATCATGTTAGATTAGAGTCGACTGATAAAGAGAAAGGTTACTTAAAATAATCATGAAAATATATATTATTAATATAGAATTTAATATATTTTGAATAATAAAATAAAAGTTAAAATTTATTATTAGTCATTATATTATGCCATATTTAATTTCTATATTATAATTTGATCATTTTTAGTTTATTTACTTTCTACATTTTAAAATTTTAGTATTGATCAAATACTAAAAGTTAAATTTGTTAAGTTAAATTATGTTATTTTTGAAAACATATATTAATCTTATTTTTATATAATATGAGAAAAGATTATGTTATTTTAATTAATGAGTTTAATGGTAGACGAAAATAAAAATAAAAAAGTCTAAATTTCAAAAAGTTTTAAAGAAGTATAAAAATTCAAAACAATTGCCAAGAATTTTCCCTAAATTTTTAACAATTTACAAAAAAAATCGTTGTAGATGGTATATCATAATTTATTAACTTTTAGGAAATATCCGTCAAAAATACGTTTCAATCCAAAAAATATTGGGAAATCCTAAAACTATACATGAATTTTGATTTAATGTGCAATTGTATACATAAACTTTGATTTTGTATAATTTTATACATAAAATTTTAATTCGATCAAATTACTATACTTTCTTAACACAATTATTGATATATCGTCATTTTATGTTTACATAAAATGGCCAGTTACTGGTCTGACCGAATCAAAGCCATTCTTCAGACTAGTAATCCCGGCTAGCTCCCAATCCAACCAGCCAATATTATCCGGTTCAAACATCATTGACCAACACTTAAATAGTAAATTGATTTCTAGAATGGTATCATTATCCAGCCTAACAATGAATGAAAAACCGAAAAACCTAGTCAAACCGAACTGATTAATTTTAATTAGATTAGTTTGATTTCTAACACGATCACGAACATATGACATTCTAAGAACCCTAAACCTGAAACCCTAAACTCTAGACCACAGACCCTAAACCCTAATTCCTAAATCTTGAAATACTGAACTCGAAACCCTAGTCAGCCCATACAAATGACTAAAGTACCCTTAATATATTATAGCCTTAAACCTTAAATTATTTAGATAAGTTTTGAATATTATACAATATTTCTTTCAATATTTTAATAAATTTAAATAACATTTTCAATTTACTAATTAATTTTATTTCTCTACAGATGCATGAGTTACAATTTTTTTAAATTTTAATATATATAAAGCTTATCTATTATCTTTTAAATAATGTAAAATATAATTATAATTTGGTATAAGTACTCCTTATATTCACAAATTTGGAATTTGGTCAATATGCTTTTATTTTTAGGAGTTTAATCTCGTTGCTTTTCTTATTTGAAAATTTAGGTTCAACTATTAACACTCATGGAACCCTAACACATCCCCCTTAAACCTTAAACCGCAAATCATAAACCACATATAATCCCTAAACATTAAAATAGTAACTCCTAAACCTTACACTCTAAACTATATATATATGCTAAACCATAAACCCTAAACTATGATGATAATTAATTTAATATTTTCAAATTAATATATATCTTTTACGATTATATAATAAATTATTTAATATATAAATTTAAAAAATCCAAAAAATGGCTAAAGAAACGGTCAGACTTTTAGCGGCGTTTTTCCAAAAGCGACGCTAAAGGTCGGACTTTTAGCGGCGTTTTTCCAGAAGCGTCGCTAAAGGTCGGACTTTTAGCGGCGTTTTTCCAGAAGCGCCGCTAAAGGTCGGACTTATAGCGGCGTTTTTCCAGAAGCGCCGCTAAAGGTCGGACTTATAGCGGCGTTTTTCCAGAAGCGCCGCTAAATGTCGGACTTTTAGTGGCGTTATTCCAGAAGCGCCGCTAAAGGTCGGACTTTTAGCGGCGTTTTTCCAGAAGCGCCGCTACAGGTCGGACTTTTAGCGGCGTTTGAGCAATAAACGCCGCTATATATCATTTTTAGCGTCGTTTTTGAAATAAACGCCGCTATTACTCATTTTTTAGCGGCGGTTTCCTTCAAACACCGCTAATGTGTAAATTTTGCGGCGTTTTTCTTTAAAACGCCACTAAAAACGCCGCTAAAAGTCTGTTTTGGTGTAGTGTTTTGTTGTGTGCATAGATGTTTGAGTGGTGTGTAAGGAATGAAACTTTCTGATTCTGGACTAAGTGTTGGTGGTTCCTGCATGCATGATTAGATTTGATAGATTGATGTTTTGATATGTTTAATTATCTTCATTTTAGCTTAAAAAGTTAACGAAGGTCCAAGTGATAAAGGCACGTCCTGCTTTGTATACTTGTGCTAGAGTTTCTGGTAAGTTCCTTCTTACTTCGATGTGTTATAGTTTCCTTTATTATATAATTCACGTAAGGTAAGTATCCTCCTCTATCATGGATGAAAGATGTTGTGTGGTAATGGTTATCCAAATTTATCAGTCTGAGTGTAGTTTGTTTGTGTTATGAAGTAAGTGCCGTTCTTCATGCTTAAGCCATTACCATTTGCTTCTGATACGTATGATATGTGTCGAAACCATTTTTAAGTTTTTATGAAAAAAACGGGGGTCGATTTTGAAAACGAAAATGGAGTCGCCACCAATCCCTTTTTGCTTAGGTGTGATCGGATCACCTTATAAAACATTTTATTTCAAAACATTGATTTTGACCTACGAAATTTAGAAAAACGAGTTCGGGAGTCGGTTACGTACGAGGAAGGGTTAGCACTGTCGTAACACCCAAAAAATTGGTACCTAATTGATTATTTAATGTCCAAATATCGAAAATTTGAAAAATTTAAAATACAATCCTTTTATTCGAAAAAAATGCCAAGACTTGCTTATCTCAAAGAAATAAAATGCCGTATCCAATAAGTTAGGATGCAACATCTCAAAACTTCGAAACTAAGTTTGCCTTTACTTGTAGAAAATTCTTATCTCGAGACACAGAACATCATATCCAATAAGTTAGGATACAACATTTTGAATTTCCAAGAATAAGTTTTGATTTGAAGTTTATGGATTTCAATTTTAAAAGAAAAGAGATACTTAATATCTTAAGTTCAACGAGAGAAATCGAAACCCAGTGAGTTAGGGCACAATTTTTCTCGAAGTCCCCAAATATTACGTATCACAGTATTTTTTAGAAAAAAAACTTTGAATAAAATATGACAATTTTGCAAAAATGTGGTTTTTATAAAAATGATATGCATCCGATTTTGCATTGATACATTACAAATAAAAATATCAAATAGCAATTCACTATAATTACAAGTCATATTAATAATTAATACTAATATAGACAATTAACGAAAAAATAAGATAATATAGCAAATAATACATAAAATGAAATGACTATGCTAAAGCAATAATAAGCAAATAAAAGAGCATGAGTAAATAAATACAGGATATAAAATAAGCAACAACAATTTAAAAATCTATATGAAAATTAAAAATTCAAGAAATGGATATTAAATTCTACAAACAAGATCAAATATGAGAAGTAAATAAATTAATAATATTTAAACACTGAAAAAATATTATGACAAAACAAAATTAAAAAAATAAAAAAATATGATAAATTTTTAAAACAATTAATATGTATAAACAATATATTTTAAATGAATAATATAAAAACTTAGAGAAAAAAACATAGGGATACTTATTATAAATATAATTTAATAATTTATATATAAATAAAAATAATAATAATATATGAAAAATAGTTATAAGTAAATAGTATATATAACTTTAAAAAAAAATATTTATAATACAATAATCATAAAAACTACATATTTAATATAAACAATATAAACAATATATGTTATACAATATACAGAATTTTATATAATATAAAGGATAAAATAACTTAAATTATACATATAATATAATATAATATACAAATTTTTTTAAAAAGGTATAATATAATAACTAATATATAAATTATAAAATAATATGTAATATATAAATAATATTAAATAAAATAAAATAACCTAGTATAAATAATAAATAGTAATAATTTAATATATATAAAAATAGTACGTATTTAAAATAAACAATATATAAAACTTTATACTATTAATAAATTAATATAGAAATAGTAAAAAAATAATATAGAATTTTTAATATTATGAAATAATTTAATATAATGTTAAAATAATTTAAAATAAAATAAAATAAAAATAAGAAAAGGGTTTAAAAATAAACAAAGAAACAGGGATTAAATAGAAATAAAAGTAAATGTAAAAGGACTAAATCAAAACACGCTTCACATTATAGGGACCCATTAGGCAATTACGCCTTATCTCCTAAACGACGCCATTCTGATATTGGCCTTTAAATGCTTGAGGGACCGAATTGAAACAGCAACAAACTTTCAGGGCTAAATTAAAAATTAAAAAATTAAATTGAACAAAATTAAATTGCCCTTTTATGAAAAACATGCGGATCCTCCCCGGGTTTCTAGTCAACGAGCGGATCCTGGCCCTTTAAACGACGTCGTTTTGGCCTTTAAAGGTAACCCTCAAAACGACGTTGTATAGATAACACCCCTTAAAAAAAAATCAGAGGCCCCCAAAAGTTCTCTTTGGCCTTCGGCCTGAGGCCAGAATCCGGCCTAGGCTCCGCCACACGCGGCCGTCGGAAGGTCAAATCTCCCCGTTTTGAAGCCGAATCGAAGGTAGTCTCCATATTTTTTATTTTTTTACTTCATATGTACAAAAAAATAGCATAGATCGAAAAAGAAAAAAATAAACGAAATAGAATAAAAAATCACCTCTGCTGTTTTTTATTAATCTCTGTATGTATCTATATATTTGTGTGTATTCGTATCCGTTTTATAGATTGCTTTGGGGCTATTTATAACCCAAAAAAAATACAAAAATCCTATCCTATGGTTTCTTACCATATTTGCTGTCTTTTCTTTCCTTCTTGCAGGCGAACAACGAATATTTCGGCGGTGATGAAGACTGGTAGCTTGCGCTAACTGCGGCGCGACTGAGGCTGTGCTGGTTGCTTGCGGCGCGAGAAAGGGACTGCTGGGCACTTGCGGCGCAGTGGAAACCTAGGGTTTCCTACGTCCGTAAGCTTATTTGGGCCATTGGGTTTAGGTTTTAGTATTGGGCCATTGGGTTAAGGTTTAGTATTAGGTTTGGGTTTGAATTTTGGTTTTGGGCTAATTGTTTTGTAACTGGACTGTAAATTGGACATTATTTTTATTTTATTTAAGCCCGGGCATAAATGGGATGTTACAATATGATATGATATGTGGTGATGGAGATGAGGAGATATGTTTGTGTAGCCTCTAGTTGGACAACTATATTGCAAACCGGATTAATAGATCACGATAAAACATGTTTTTCTAAATGAAAATGATATGAGGAGTTAAGGGGGAGAGTGTATGTGAATGACACTGAATGATATGCATCTGATTCTAAATTTTGGGTCTGTGGCTGGCATGAAGATGGATTTGCCTGAGTTATATTAAATTGGTGTACAATATACACCCGAATAATAAGCAAGTTGGCGTATTGAATCTATCTGTGTCCTATATACGCCATTAGCCGTACTATGTGTATGTTTGTGAATCTTTCAGAAAGGTTCAAGAGTAATATGAGTAACGTTATGTATGATTTCTCTTTGGAACTCAGTAAGTTCATTTAAACTTACTATGTTACCCTTTTTCCTTCTCAGACTTGTTGACTGTAGGAAGGTTCTATTAGAAGGACTACGCCAGAGTGCTGCTATTATTGTGAGCTAACTGCTTTGTGTTTGTATCATGCATGATTCGTAGGGGTGGCGCATAAGAGTATTTTGGAAATGGTTTGGATAAAGAACTTTGTTTTTTATAAGACTCTATTTTATAGTACTTTTATTTAGTATCTGTAACACCCCAAACCCGGCCCAAACGCTACAACCGGATCTGGTATGTCACTTAAGAGATTTTACAAAATATGTAACACTTAGGAAAGCAATTGTCAGGTTTAAGTACTAAAACCGAAAACTTAGTGATTTATTAGTAAGTACAAAATATAAAGTTATAAAATGCATTGGTAGACTTTAAAATAAAAGCCCAATAATTATCCATGACTTAACGTATTTTAAACATAAAACCTTAAAGCCCAATATTAAAAGCCCAACATAAAACCCAAAACAAGAAAAGTAGTCTAGTGGCCCGTGGCCTTATTACAACCATATTTAAAACTCATTAAATAAATATATAAAATAATAAACTAAGGTTTTTTCACCGAATCCAATTGCTCTTTTGCATGGCCACCTTGCTCTCCTCTCCAGCCCGGTCCGATGCATTAGGTGTCACCTGAGATAGTTAAATTAAAAGGGTGAGTCGCGAGACACAGTGTGCAACCCTCATGCACCATTAGATTGGGCTTTAGCCCCATAAAACAAAATAATTACAATTAATATACATAATAAAAATAATATGCAAAGCCCAACCCATATCCTAGGTGTCCATCCGCTACACGCCCCTGTACCAGCCATTCACACCATTGGGGATTTCTACAATCAACCCACACCGCTACACGCCTTGATGGCAGTCGTGCTGCTCATCATCAGATCATGGCCGTAGCCACTACAACAGATCACGGCAAAAGCCGCTACAACAGATCACGGTAAATACCGCTACACAGATCATGGTAAAAACCGCTACAACATATAACTTCCTCCTTTCAACAAACCCAACCCATGCAATCACGTAAAATCAATATTCTTATATCATATAATCAGAACATTCACTAACCTAGTGATTTGCTTTTACCCTCTTTGGGTTTCCTTCATTATGCCGGGATTTCAGCATTTATAAAAACATATAAGACATATAATCATATACTAATCAAACAGATCTAGATGGTGTAGAGAATTACACACCTGATATCGCGAAATCCAATATTCTTAGTCGATATCCTTGTTATCCGGATCTATTATCCTCAATCTACAGCCTTACTCAAAAGCCGGAAAAACACACAAAGATTTAGCCCCTTCAACAGTCGGCCAAGGTTAAGTAAGTCCTAAATCACACGTTTAAAACTAATAGATCTCTTACCTTGAATTCCCGAGAGTCCTTAAGAAAACGTCACCACCCTTCCTACATTCGGCCATCACCAAAATATTAAACCAAACCGATGATAGCAACCAACCGACTACCTTATGACATTCGGCCAAAGAAAAAAAAAACAAGAAAGTGGCCATTCGGCCGAACCTACCACCACCTACCTTCGGCTTTTCCAAAAATCGGCACTACAGATCTCAGCAAGAAAAGATTCGGCTTCTAAGAATAGAGAGTGAACATCAATCGAGACGTTAGAGGGGTAATTTGGTTTAAGAATAATATGAGAAAGAAGGAAATATCGTAGAAACAAACCACAAAGAACTTACCAAACTAAGAAGAAGTATTCGGCTATGGTGCACCTTCGGGAAACCAACCTTGAAGATTCGGCTAAGGAAGGAGGAGATGTGAGCAAGGAGAATTCGGCTTTTAGAAAGAAAATATTGAGGAGAGGAGAGCTAGGAAGTTGCGGCAAAGAAAGGGAGAGAGGCTCACAAGAGAAAAGAAATTTCGACTAGCAGAGAATAGGTGAGAAAGAAGAAAAATAAAATGAAAAAGATGATCACTGGCAAACAAATTTTTGGCAAATCAAACCCCCCTCCCAGAGTTGGATTTTCGGCCAACTCTGCTGTCATCTGATAGCTCTTATCTTTCCTGTTATCTTAATCCCTTATCTCCTCAAAAATAGCCCTAATTCCTCTCTTCCTATTATCATCATTTAATAATCAAAATAAAAGAATTAAATCCCCTATTTTGTAGCTAATGTGCCGTCCTCCCTTCCCCCCTTGGAGTGCCGAATTTTGACCCAAAAACTTGGGCCCCAAGCAGCAAACACTTGGCCCAATCTTTCCCTTAATGACGCCACCTACATGCTCCCCTTACAACACCTCCAAATTTTTGGGCCACAAGCCCATCTTGCAATTTAAACACAGATACCTATTTAAATAATGTTCTATAGCTCTTTATTAGAAACTAACCCAAGTTTCAGCCCAAACCTGAGCCCCCCTTTTGTACCTCAAGTTCTCAAATTAATATTTTAAACATACAAACCCCTAAAATGCACAGACCCAATTATTCAGGATGTTACAGTATCAAATACGTGGTTTTAAATTAATACATTTTGTTTAATGAAATAATTATATATTCACTTATACACCAAAATGACATGAATGTTATTTAAACTGTTAAAGATTTCATTTAAACTGAGTAAAGCAACAACTATCAAATGGTTTATATTTATAACTTAATAAAATTTCAAAAGCTTCCTCCAAAAATGTTTTGAAGTTAGTTTGATTTTAAGTAGTGACATACCATACGTGGATCCTATGTAACACCCCAAACCCGGCCCATGCGTTATGACTGGATTTGACATGTCACATGAGAAAACGTGTTAAATCCTTTTGATTTGTACTAAATTAGGTATTATTTTGTTATAATCAAGGAAACAAGTTTGATTTGAAATATTTGATAAAATACAACTATTTTTGAGAGATTGTTTGATGAAACAAAAATCGAGGTAGTAAATTATAAAACCGTGACTTTTGAAAATGTCGTTGATAATTTAAAAGAAAGTCCGAGTTAAATCATTTGTAAAAGTTTGTTATAAAATCCATTTATTAATCAACTTTGGAAAAACTGTTGTTTATGTTTTTAGAAAATTCTCATTTTAAAATAATTCAAGCAAAATGATAAATACGTCCAAACATAAAGCAAATTAAAGTTTATCCTAAAGGCCTTATTACAACTTTAAAACCTGAAATATTAAAGGTAACGAAATAATACGGAAAAGTAGTTTACTAATGTTTGCAAACATCATTTATGAAGTATGGCCTCCACCGAGTCATCCATGGCCCCAAGTCCTCGTCACTGAGCGTTACCTACAGGGATTAAGAAAAGAAAAGGGGTTGAGTTACAAGAACTCAGTGTATAATCCCCTTACCGTCATCCACTGGGTCTGAACCCATTTAGCAAAAACTTGGGCCTGAGCCCATAAAACATAATCTTGGGCCAAAGCCCATTTACATAACAGAATATACATATATGCAATGTATGCAACCCAACCCATCCTAGTAATCCATCCGCTACAGACCACCCGTACCATCCCATCACACCTATGGGGGTCAAGTCAACCCACCCCGCCAAACACACCAAAACGCAGGCTAAATGCCATTTAATATAATAATTCGCAGGCCAGTGGCCATTTATAAACGCAGGCAAGATGCCATTTATAATATTTGTGGCTGAGCCACCAGAGTCAGAATTATGTGTGGCATAGCCACTATACAGATTGTGGCAGAGCCACCAGATATCATTTACGGTAATATAATTGGCACATAGCCTTGGGTAAATATGATCGACACAGAGTCGTTAGTTCATATGCTAGGCACATAGCCGTTATCAGAATTTGTGGCAGAGCCACCAGAATATGTGGCAGAGCCACCAGAATCAGAATGTGGCAGAGCCACCAGGCTACACTTCTCTTCTTTAACATTTTCCCCATCCCATGCAAAATATGAAAATGCAACATAAATAATAAAACATAATATTCACATATATAAACGACAATTATCAATCCAATAATTTATTACGGGGAAACAGCCCATTATAACACTTTGTCATTCGGCCCACTAAGGCATTCTAGCAAATCGACCCATTAAGGCATTTTCGTAATTCGGTAATTTTACCCACTAAGGGTAAGTCGGTAATCTCGCAACCCAGGGGTATTTCGGTAATTTACCCTCCAAGGGTATTTTGGTAATTCCGCAACCTAGACTTAACTACTGATGTGGGGCATAAAAATTGAAACTGTCCATCTGCGTCATACTGACTAAATTGACTATAACTCGAGTTAGGAAACTCGAAATTTAGATCCGTAAATTTTCCTTGAAACTAGACTCATATATCTTCTTACTACAATTTTTCCCGAATTTTTGGCTTAGCCATTTAGTACAGTTTATTCATTAAAGTTTCCTTTTTTTCACTAAACTCAAATATCTCACTCTACAGTTTTCATATGTTGCTCCCACTTGATTCTATTGAAAATAGACTCACTAAGGAATCTATACATATAAATTATAACCCATAATTCACTTTGTACAAATTTAAACGATTTTTCCAAGACAGAACAGGGAACCACGAAGTCAATCAGAACCAGTCTCACTAAAATTAAAATATCACAGAATATAAGATTCCTCTTCCTCTTATGTTTCTTTCATATAAAAATAGACATAGTAGGCTTTAATTCGATATCTTATTCACTTTATAATTCCTTTTCTCCTATTTTTCGTGATTTTTCAAAATCACATCACTGCTGTTAACCAAAACTGTTTCATTGCAAAATATGATTACTACTACGAACATACGCACGCCCGAGTGGACACGGATGTCGGTTTCCAGTTTTCTTCAGTATTTTGACCGAATCATAGAACATTTCATGCAAACCTTCAGAGAGGTATGAGATTACACACCATTTCAAACATGTATTCGAAAGGGTACGAAATTACACACCTGATTTGGATTTCCTAAAGAACCACTCTTCGTTGCCCCCTAAAAATAAAATCGATCAAAAGTTAGCCTCGATTTCTTAAAGGTTCCAAAAGCCCAAAAGTACTAACTCACAAGAGTCACTTACCACAATCGTGATCCTTCCCTATTAGGTTCTAAAATCCGGCCTTGCACCTTGGTTATTGCAACGAGTTCCTAAAGTAAATAAGTGATGTACCAAAGGGGTTAGCCTTCATCACATGAGCGATGCAAAACATCAAAATAAAGAGTAACATCTTACCACCAATATTCGGCCTAATCACCCACTTTATCGATCAACTTTCGAAACCAAGGTTATGAGAATGATAAGTATTAGCAAAGAATGGCTTGATTCGGCCCTTACCAAAAGAGAACAAGAGGAGTTTAAAATAAGAACAAGTGGCTAAGTTCAGCTTAGCTAAGAGATGAAAGTTTCGGCAACAAAGGAAGATTGAACAAAGATGGATTGAAGGTTACGGCACAACAAGGGAACAAGATGATCGATGGCTAGAGTGTTTAGGCCAAAACAAGAGAAAATAAGGTGAACAAATGGCTTTAGAATTTCGGCAAGCAAAGAGAAAGGATTGAAAAAAAAAACACTAAAAATGCTAAAAGAAACAAGCCTTACAAACACCAAAGTTTTCCCAAAGACTATAGGAAATTCGGCTACCAAGTTTTCCCCTAACAGAACCATGTATCATCTTTACCAAAAGATGAGTGTTGACCCCAAAATGCTTTCTAAAACATCCACCACATAATAGGCCAACATGTTCCCCCCTCTTACCATTTTCCTCCATTTCTTTCCCTCTTTTTCCCTAGTCTTTCTCCTTACCATAATCCTTAGCCATCTTTCCCAAAATTAAAAAGTCTTCCTTGCCATAATAAAGCCATGGCCGACACATGGAAGAGAAGCACAAAAATAAGTCCAAAAGTTTGCAATAGATGGGATTCAAACCTCCAACCATTAGTACACTCCACACATCACTTTCCACCTTTATCAACAAACTCCTTGGCTAGCAAAATGCACACTTATTTCCTTAAGTCTTGATGCCATTTAACTTCTCTCCTTAAAGTGCTTAGACACAAAAATTTTCCTATAACCTGACTTGAACCCGAAGCTTCCTAGAAGCCTCATAACTTTCCAAAATTACCTTCCTAATAAGTCTAACTTGAAATAACACCATTCTCTTGTTCTCAAAAAAAAAATTTAAACACTCCTATGCCCAAGGCCCAATGGGCCCAATTCTACTAGGCCCAATTTTGGGTCGTTACATCCTATCATAGGGTTGAGTTTGGCGTGTTACATTTAGGTCTCTCTTGGCCCACACTATCATATAAATAGTCAAATTTCTCATTTTATTATCTACGAACTACAAATGAAAACTGTCGAAACCATTTTTAAAGTTTGATTTTAAAACGGGGGTCGACTGTTAAAAACAAAAATGGAGTCTCCACTAATCCTTTTTTACTTAGGTGTGACTGGATCACCTTATAAAACTTTTTATTTCAAAACATTGTTTTTGGTCCACGAAATACAAGAAAACGGGTTCGGGAGTCGGTTACGTATGAGGAAGGGTTAGCACCCTCGTAACGCCCAAAATTTGGTATTGAATTGATAACCTCATGTCCTAATGTCGAATATTTGAAAAATTTTAGAAAATGGTCCTTTTATTTGAAGAAAAAAACAAGACTTACCTATCTCAAAGAAATAAAACACCATACCCAGTAAGTTAGGATATAGCATTTCATGACTTCGAAACTAGGTACTTTTTTATTTTAGAAAATCCCTATCTCGAGACACAACATCATATCTAGTAAGTTAGGACACAATGTTTTGAATTCCCAAGAATAGGTTTTTTTATTTTAAAACTTGAAATTTCTTTGTTCCGAAAGAATATAAACATCACATCCAGCACGTTAGGACACGATATTTTTAAACCCTCGTAACTAAAAAACATCTCATGATTTACAATGTAACATCCCGAAATTGGGCCTAGTAGGATTGGGCCCATTGGGCCTTGGGCATAGGAGTGTTTAAAATTTTTTAGAACAAGAGAACGACATTATTTCAAGTTGGACTTATTGGGAAGGTGATTTTAGAAAGTTACGGGGTTCTATGAAGTTTCGGGTTCAAGTTGGGCCTTAGTGAAATTTTGTCTTTAAGCCTATTAAGGAGAGATAGTAAGAGGCATCAAAGCTTATGGAAATAAGTGAGTAAATTGCTAACATAATTGAGCAATTAGTAAAGAGGTTATGGCGCCACATGATGTACCTTGAGGGAAGAGGTTCAAATCCCATTGTGTGCAAACTTTGACTATTATTTTTGCACTATTTCCTAATGTGTCGGCCAAGCTTGTAAATAAGGCAAGCTGTTTTAATTTTGGCAAGGTGGCTAAGGAAATAAGGAAAGGGTGATGGTAAGGTAAGGAATCAAAAGAAAAGGGCAAGTAAGGGGAACATGTGGCTTATTTCACGGAGATTGTTTTGGAAAGTTTGGGTGGCCAAAATTTTGACTATTAGGGGCATGAATGTGGACGATTTTGGGGCTAAAGAGAGATAGCCGAATTTTGCTTGGTGCTTTGGTGAGACTAAAGTGTTGTTTTGGTCAAAAATACCTTTTGCATCAATCGTGTCTTTTTCTCAAAAATTGCTAGTCTTTGTGAGTTTTGGTTTTTCTTCTATTCTCTCCTTTTTGCCGAATCCTCCTAGCACAATTGTGCATTTCTCTTCTCTTTTATTTGGTCTAGACATTCACCTCTTGTTCATCTTCTTCTCAAATCCATTCCTCCATAGCCGAACCCTTCTATCCAAAATCTCTCCTTTGCAATTTCTTTCTCATTCGGGTTGACACTCTTTCCTTTGATCAATCGAATTATAGTGGAAGGTCGAATTTTTGACTCATCCGTAGCTATTGTACAATCGTTGGGAATAGTTTTATAATCATTAAGGGACCAAATCACTCGATCACCTATCCCTCGTAATAAGAGACTCGGATTGTGGGTCAACGAAAAGTGGTTCTTTAGGGAAATCCTAATCAAGGTGTGTAATCCCGTACTTTCCGTATACATATTTGAAATGGTGTGTAATCTCACATCCCTTTGAAGGTTGGCATGAAATATTCTGTGATTCGGTCGGAATACCGAAGAAAATCGGAAAACGGCATCCGTTACCACTTGGGTGTGCGTATATCCGTAGTGATAACCATAGGTTGCAATAAAACAGTTTTGGTTAGTAGCAGTGACGTGATTTTGAAAAATCACGAAAAATAGGAGAAAAGGGATTAAAAAGTGAATAAGATATCAAATTAAAGCTTACTGTGTCTATTTTAATATGGAAGAAACAGAGAAGGAAAAGAAATTTTATATTCTGAGATATGTTAATTTTAGTGAGACTAGTTCTGATTGACTTCGTTTTTCCCTGATCTGTCTTGGGTTATAATTTATATGTATAGGTTATAATTTATATTTATGGATTCCTTAGTGAGCCTATTTTCAATAGAAACAAGTGGGAGCAGTATATGAAAACTGTACAGTGAGATATTTGAATTTTGGGTAAGAGAGGTCAGAATTGTTGGACAGTGAAACAAGGGAAACTTTAAGGAATAAACTGTACTAAATGGTTAAGCCAAAAATTATGGAAAAATTGTAGTAAGAAGATATACGAGTCTAGTTTCATGGAAAATTTACGGATTTAGATTTCGAGATTCCTAACACAAGTTATAGTCAATTTAGTTAGTACGACGCAGATGGACAGTTTAAAGTGTTATGCCCAAATTAGTAGTTAAGTCCGGATTGCAAAATTACTGAATTACCCTTAGTGGGTAAGATTACCAAATTACAAAAATGCCCCTAATGGGCCAAATTATGAAAATGCCCCTAAATGGACCGATTTGATATTTTACTAATGGGCCGACTTGATATTTTGCTATATGGGCCAAATTGAATAGTGCTAAATGGGCCGATCTGATATTTTACTAATGGGCCGACTTGATATTTTTCTATATGGGCCAAATTGATATAGTGCTAAATGGGCCGATCTGATATATTGCTAAATGGGCCGATCTGATATTTTGCTAAATGGGCCGATCTGATATTTTGCTAAATGGGTCAATCTGATATTTTGCTAAATGGGCCGATCTGATATTTTGCTATATGGGCCTATTTGATAATTTGTTATAATGGGCCGTACTTTTGATAATGAATATCCGAATAAATTACTCTTATTATTGTAAAAATCATGAATTGTTATGCATTATATACATGATTTTGCATGGGATGGGATAATGTTGAAGAGAAGTTCTGGTGGCTCTGCCACATAATTTTGGTGGCTTTGCCACAAATCTGTATAGTGGCAATACCACGTAAATTCTGTTATTCTGGTGGCTTGTCCACAACTAAATTTGCTATAAATGGCTTAATGCTTGCGATTGGTGTGTTGGCGGGGTGGGTTGACTAAAAATCCCCACATGTGTGTTGGTTGGTACGAGTGGTGTGTAGCGGATGGATTACTAGGTTTGGTTTGGGAATTGCATTTCATACACATGTTATAATTGATGCATAATTATTTGTAAAAATAGGGCTTAGGCCCAAAATATTGCTTTATGGACTCAGGCCCAAGTTTTTGCTAAAAGGGTTCAGACCCAGTGGATGACGGTAAGGGGATTTCACACTGATTTTTGTAACTCACCCCCCTTTCTTTCTTAATCCTTGTAGGTAATGCTCAGTGACGTGGACTTGGGCCATGGATGACTCGATGGAGGCCATACTTCAGAAATGGTGTTTCCAACTTTATTAAATTTCCTTTTTCGTTTATTTCGTTGCTTTTACTATTGGGTTTTAAAGTTGTAATAAGGCCTCTGAGATATTTTATTTGGTTTTATGTTTGCTGTACTTTTATTTTTCTGCATTATTTTAAATGGGGATTTTTTTTCTAAAATCATAAATAACAGTTTTCCAAAAATTGATTAACAAATGATTTTCACAACAAACTTTTACAAATGATTTAACTCGGAAATTCTCTTTCAAATTACCGACGACATTTTCAAAAGTCACGGTTAAAGTTCACTACCTCGATTTTCAACTCATCAATCAACCTCTCAAAAATACTTGTATTTTATCTACGTTTCCACAATGTTTTCAAAATGCTTCTGCAACTCTATTTCCAAACGTCATATTTTCGTAAATTGTTTATTCCAAATATGTTTTCGAAACCAAAAAGGTTTTTTTAAAGATAATTACGTTTTCAAGTAGATTACAATTGCTTAAGTGTTTTGGGTTTTAACAAAGAGGCTGTAATACTCAAACAAGTTTTTAACAATCGCAAAGATGGTTTTGAAAAAAAAAAAAAAACACTTCCATGTGACACGCCAGATTTGGGCCTAACTTCTAGACCGGGTTTGGGGTGTTACATAAAAAATTTGTTAAAAGGAAACTTAGTTATTTAGCCAAATGGAAAATCGCAACCCAGCACGTTAGGGCACTATTTCCCGAATTTCTAAATACAAAACATTGCCTTATTTTAAAAAATTCTTATCCCAAAATAACAAAACGTCATATTCAGTGAGTTAGGACATGACAATTTTGAATTCTTGGAAACAAGTTTTTATTTATGCTCAATGGAATATAAATGTAGATGATAATAAAAAATATTAAGTAAAAATAATGGTAATAAATGAATAAACAAATAAATAAAAGAAAAGAAAATAATAAAATAAAACTAATATCAAATTAACAAATAGATAAATAATATGTACAATAATTATAATAATAATAGTAAATAATAATAATACTAAATTAGTAATAATAATATAAATAATAAATGAAAATAAAAATAATAAGTAATAGTAAAAATAATAAAATTAATAGTGAAAATAATAATAAATAAAAGAAATAAAAAAAGACGAAATTAAAAGAAAACAAAATTTAAGTCCAAATTTTAAAAGAAATAAAGGAATTAGGACCTTGTTATAATGCGCACAAAAAGAGAAGGATTAAATGTGAAATAATCCCTATTATTCAAAACGACACCGCTTAAGACTAAAACAGAAAAGAAATATAATTATGGGACCAAATTAAAATTTAAAAAAAAAGGGATCTATTTGTAATAAGCTTAAAAAAACGAAAGGACTGCGCACATAAATAACCCACTCGATGTAACGGGTCGGGTCTCGGGTCAGCTTCGTGAAACGACGTTGTTTTGGTCCTTACCTGACCACCCCAAAACGACGTCGTGCGGATGGGCTATAAAAGCTAAAATTCAGCCCCAAAATTCATTTTAAGCACTGGAATTAAAAAAAAAAAATCAGAGAGCTTATGAAAACTCTCTCTGGCCTTCGACTTGAGACCTAAATCCGACTAGGGTTCCGCCACGCACGTGGCCACACACGGCTCTTCCGACGGTAGCCAGAAAGCCCAAGATCTCTGTCCTCAAAGGTATTTCACGCCCTTTTTATTTTATTGTATGTATGTTTACTGCTTGTAGAAAAAGAAACAAAATAAAAATAAAAATAAAAATAATATGAATATAAAGCAAAAAAATCACCTCTACTTGATGAGGTTTTTTATTAATCTCTGTATTCAAATTTTTTTTTGTATATTCTGTTTTCTCTCTGTATTTCTCTGTTATTATCTGAAAAATCCCCCCTTTACAGGTTTATGACAGGCTTTTTATAGCCTAAAAAGAATAAAAATAAAAAAGGAAAACTTTGCTGTTGCCATTTTTGCTACTGTTTTTCTTTCCTTTCTTTTGCAGATGAACGAAGATCTTGGCGACGGTGGCGCGATTCGGGCGCAGATCGTGGTGCGACCGAAGGCTTGGCGCGGGTGCGAGGAGTTGACTGCGGCGTGACTGTTGGAGTGCTACCCGCGGCGCCTAGGGTTTCCCAGAAACCCTAGGCTACTGAATCTGCCTAAGTTTTGGGCTCTTTTGGGCAGCCTAAATTTTGGGTCAGGGTCTGTTTAGGGGGTTTGTCTGTTTGGGTGTAATGGGTAGTTTGGGTCAGGTTGGGCCACGGGTGTTTTGGGCTTGTACAATGGACTGTTTAAAAACTTTAATTTTATTATTTATTTATTAACAGACCCGGTCAATTTTGGGCTCTTACAGCTGCCCCTCTTTGCTTATTTTCGTGAAACGAGAATAGAGCAAAGACAATAGAAGGACCAATTTTGCCCGATTTCGGCCGAGCCTCGACTTCTTGATCCTCGTCTTCTTCAAATGACTCCAACTCCATTGCAACTTCAACGGTATTGGAACTTCATCTTGATTTCAATAAGTTTGATAGCTTTATCTTCATGAAGGCAGTATCCATTATCTTTTGATCTGCTCCACTACAAACTCAGGGAAACAAGATCTGATGTTTTCGATTTGCTTCTTGGAACCTCAAGAATGCCAGATCTACCATTTTAATCTGCTCCCTACAACTTCAGGGATTGCCAGACTAATGTCTTTGATCTGCTTCCTGCAACCTTAGGAATGCCAAATCTGCTATTTTCAATCTACTCCCTGCAAACTCAGGGATTGCCAGACTGATGTCTTCGATCTGCTTCCTGCAATTTCAGGAATCGCCAAATCTGCTATCTTTAGTCTGCTCCCTACAAACTCAGGGATTGCTAGACTGATGTCTTCGATCTGCTTCCTGCAATTTCAGGAATCGCCAAATCTGCTGTCTTCAATCTGCTCCCTGCAAACTCAAGGATTGCCAGACTGATGTATTTTCCCTTGCTACATTGTCCTCTAGAGGACATAACCTGTAGAATAGGTATATGCTTATGTCTAATAATTAGGATGCCTTGTTCGAAATGTATCAAATGTTCCTAATTAGACATGCAATGATATATGAATATGAAAATGTTATGAAGATGATTCCTGTTTCAAGGATTAGGATGCAATGACTGAAATGAATCAAATGCTCCTAATGAAATTTGCTATGATACAAAAATGTTATGAGTATGATTCCTATCCTAGGTGTTATCACTCATTTGTTTTTCATTCTTGTTCATCAATCATGTTCTGCTCAAATAATTTGCCCCATGGTAATTCCGAGTCCTCTCCCCTTGAACCTTGGGACATGAAGTTGGTATTTCCCACTGCAACTTCAGGGGAATAACATTTAGTTTCTTCCATCTTTCTATTACCACTCAGAGGTACAGAACTTGTATCACTTTCAATCAATTTGAATTGTTACACCATTCTCTGGGTGTAATAATTAGCTGTATGAATGCAGGGTATCCTGACAATGATCCCCTTTACACTTGGATTGACCTTGTTCATCATTTTCCGATGTGGTATCACCAACGAAATTGTCTTATCCAACAAAAATCTGAAGAGATAATCATATTTCAATGTTTCCAGCCCTTAGGCTTGGTGAGTTCTGAACAATAGTCATGCTTCAGATTCCTCATATTATTTAGAAGCTTCTAGAGTAATATGCGAAACTCCTTTTATGAAAGTGTTATTAGTCCATAAATCGTTATTTCAATATAAAACACTAAAAGGTTCACAAAAATGGGCGAGAAGGAAATTAGTCAGGAGTATAGCTCCGAAATATAATTTAATCAAAGATAACCCAGGCAATAAAAAAAAATTGATTTGGGTGTATCTCAAAAAGAATAAAGCAATAAAAAAAATGGGTAAGATAGAAGCTAGGTGCCCCAGATATCGCAGCCTGAGCTTCTCTGTTCAAACTTCTTGAGGACCATTTTAAGTTCAATATGTGCTTAGGGGATCCGGAGTACTTTATCAATGCCCCAAGATGTAAATACTTCCTTATTGCTAATTTAGACGTAGCAAGACTACTGTATGCCCTGCTTTTTGGTCAAAATTTGAGCTGCCCTTTTCGGGTTTTCAACTCAAATCCCCTTTGGTCTCAAAGCACCCTTTGCGGGTTTTCGCTTTGGCCTCTCCTTCTTCTTTTTTTTTTCGAGGAACCCTTTACGGGTTTTCACCTTGGTTTTTCCTCTTTCAGGTCAAATATTTCTTGACTGAACCTGAATTCGCCGGATTGGGCAAGTCTTTGCCACTCGTCTCGGTCAATATCAACGCTCCTCTAGAATAGGTCTTATTTGGCATCTGCTTTCCTCTAAAATCGTTTTATAGAAGAAAGGTTTTTTTCAACATCAAGTTTCTTTGTGGAATTCTCTAGGATGAATCTCTTTGTCGTAAGCTCGCATCATCCGACCGTGATGACCGTGATGGATAGCTTTTAACCTTTTCTTCGATTAGGTTCAATTGGCAAAAACACTTCAATTCCATAATGGGTAAGATGTTGCCCCAACGAAGGTTTTGGCCGACGTTTAATAAGACAGAGGGTAGCTTCTTATGCCAATCTTTACAAGTCTTAGCCACCTTTCTTCTCTTTTTTTTTGGCAACTTTTGTTACACTGTGATATGCTGCCTGATCTTTGGACAAACTGTAAAATTTGACTTTGTATAGTTATTTAAACGCGATCCTTTATGGCATTCTGCTAGCATCTGAACTTTTCTTTTATTCTTTTTTTTTGATGAATTTGATGACTTCGACCTTATAACATTGACATATGAAGCTACTTCCACTCTCTTAGTGAAGTAAACGATTACTATGCTGATGAGTCGATATTGGTTAAAAGCTTTTGACGAGATTGGCCCCATCACATCCATGCCCATGGAAAATTTGTGAAGAACTGGAGTAGGCATATGAATCTTGTCTCCTTAAATTCGGTATTTATGGTATGACTGATGCAATCCCCTTCCATGGTAGACCAACAGTGCCCCATCCTCTTATTTAGCCCGCGTCTTATTAGTCCAGGCATATCCTTATATGATCGTGCGAAAACATCTTTGAATTCTCGAAGATAACTCAATAATGTCTCGCCTTATTTCTGTGATGAGCTAGGCTGCAATCCTCACTCCTTTCCTAGGCTCGCAATATGCAATGACCATTTGTAGAGTAAGGTCTGTTTTTCATCTTGCTAAACCACTCTTAACAAATCAAAAGATATGTTACAATCTCTGTCATCTTCAAAGTCCTTAGATCCCCTAGACCCATATCTCATTCAAAAAGGGAGTTCGTAACAACGTCACTCATGTCGTTGATATCTGGGTACCTAGGTACGAAAACAAGAAATCCAAAGAATAAATTATTCTATGGATGATTATTGGCATGATCATGAAAGAATATTCTAAAGAATGTGCAGTGTAAAGAATAAAAGAATATGTATTCAAAAGATGCATTTTATTGAAATAAAATTTCGGACACAAGCCTATTTCACAAAAGGGTCTTATTGCCTCTAGGCTTAAGGCAACAAGCATGTTTTGCACATTACTATAGATCAGCTCTAAAAATATAGAGATCTCTTCCTCAATCCTATTATTCAAAACACTCTCAAGTATCCAAAGGTTTGGAAACATTGTTCCCCAATTCCCTCTTCGCTTTCGATTCCTTCAAGGGTTTGGAATTCTTGCATTTGTTCTCGCTTTTCTTGTTGAATTTTAGTCAATTGCCCCTACATCTGTATTTGCATTTGCTCTATTCTCTCCAATCTTTGTTCCATGTTTTCCTAGTTAACTGAGATAATTTTACCTAATTAGGGTCTTTTTGTAAAAGTCTAATCCAAATGATGTAATGCAATGCAAATGCATGAATGCAAAGAGGCATCGATTCTAATTCAACTTCATTTTAGAAAACTTTATTAGAAAACAAAATCCTTTACATAAAACGGACTACTATATGCTTTCGCCCTAAATCCTAAAGCAATGGAGCTAGCTCTCGACTACGATCGGACTGTAACTCATACTTCATGCTCGACGCATCAGCCTGTGATGCCTAAAGACTATGGATGATCAGCTACCTCTCGAATCTGAGTTCATGTGGTAATCCCGACTTCTAACTTGGTCATGAGAATGATGAAGCTATTTTTTCCAACGCTCCTCTCTTGTTTCAAGAAGCTTGATCTGAAGTTCATAACTGTGCAATACTGTTACTAATTCTTCAATCTTACCTTTCATTTCTCCACAACGAATCAAATCCCTTGCAATGTTGTTTGGATCACAGCAAGGAGCCAAGAAGTTCACAACAACCTATCTTTCAATCCTAGATGGCTCCACCACTTTCTTGAATGATACGGTCTTCTTAATCTCATCCATTTGGGTTATCCTGGCCATCAGGGCTTGCATTTCCATTGTTTCTGGTAGGTGCAACATCCTCAAGTACAACAGTAAACTCAAGCTTGTTGTTTGGTAGCAGACCTATAATAAATAAACCTTTTTTACCATCATAAATCAAAATTCTTTCCATCCAAGTCATTTTTGTAGGTCTCATGCACTCTGTCAATCACTTTCCTTCCAACACCCTTACCATCCATAGGGTGACCATCTTCATATGAAAAAGAAACGCTGTACTGGTAGAAGTGTCTATCCATACTCCCCACACTCACTTTGAAGTGATTGGTGAGTATAATTACCTTTTGCCATTTAGTTCCAACACCACGCCTTGATCGGAACAACATCAGGAGGCACAAGTGGTAGGGATTCTAGCGCTGCCCCATTTCCTTCTTGCTATAATGAATCCATACCCTTCTTTCTCTAATTGCCTTTGCTATATGTGAACGATTGCATTGTCTTCCACTTTATCAAGGAATTCATTCTCCATAACCAACTTTCTAACTCTAGAAACTGACCATGAATCGATACCTTTTTAAATGATATGCACAAAAGGATGAAACATAACAAGTTAGTGTCGCAACATATAAAGCAAGCAAAGTAAATAAACATCCAATTGGGTAACTACTAAGGTTCGGCGTAGTTCTACTTAGGGTGGGCTCTTAGGGTTTACTATATGTGGTTTAGTTCTAAAGTTGAGGTACCCGAACCAGCAGATTCCTCGATCCTCACCCATTATAGGCTCATACGGACCGAGTTCGGTTCAGGGGAATACATTTCCCTATGGCTATGCGGAGGTGAAAACCTTACGAAGACATAGGTACGGATGTAACCCAGAAGCAGTCCACTAGCCCCGGTGGAGGTGAAAACCTCACGAAAGCATAGCTTCTCGCTCCCACTTAAGGGTGTGACCACAACGGTCATGCAGTGCAATGCAGAGAAATATATTTAGAACCACATGCAATAAAAGGAAAATTTTAAATTCAGACAAAAGGACAAGAAATTATCAATATTACGACTTGACTCTCTTATTGGTCCCCAGTGGAGTCGCCAAGCTGTCGAAACCATTTTTAAAGTTTGATTTAAAAAACGGGGATCGACTGTTAAAAACAAAAATGGAGTCGCCACCAATCCTTTTTTACTTAGGTTTGACTGGATCACCTTATAAAATGTTTTATTTCAAAACATTGTTTTTGGTCCACGAAATACAAGAAAACGGGTTCGGGAGTCGGTTACGTACGAGGAAGGGTTAGCACCCTCGTAACGCCCAAAATTTGGTACGGAATTGATAACCTCATGTCCTAATGTCGAAGATTTGAAAAATTTTAGAAAATGTCCTTTTATTTGAAAAAAAAAACAAGACTTACCTATCTCAAAGAAATAAAACACCATACCCAGTAAGTTAGGATATAGCATTTCATGACTTCGAAACTAGGTACTTCTTTATTTTAGAAAATCCCTATCTCGAGACACAACATCATATCCAGTAAGTTAGGACACAATGTTTTGAATTCACAAGAATAGGTTTTTTTTATTTAAAACTTGAAATTTCTTTGTTCCGAAAGAATATAAACATCACATCCAGCACGTTGGACACGATATTTTTAAACCCTCGTAACTAAAAAACATCTCATGATTTACAAAATTTGTTAAAAGGATACTTAGTTATTTAGCCAAACGGAAAATCGCAACCCAGCACGTTAGGGCACTATTTCTCGAATTTCTAAATACAAAATATTGCCTTATTTTCAAAAATTCTTATCCCAAAATAACAAAACGTCATATCCAGTGAGTTAGGACACTACAATTTTGAATTCTTCGAAACAAGTTTTTATTTCTGCTCAATGGAATATAAATGTAGATGATAATAAAAAATATTAAGTAAAAGTAATGGTAATAAATGAATAAACAAATAAATAAAAGAAAAGAAAAATAATAAAAATAAAACTAATATCAAATTAACAAATAGATAAATAATATGTACAATAATTATAATAATAATAGTAAAATAATAATACTAAATTAGTAATAATAATATAAATAATAAGTGAAAATAATAATAAAAAGTAATAGTGAAAATAATAAAATTAATAGTGAAAATAATAATAAATAAAAGAAATAAAAAAAGACGAAATTAAAAGAAAACAAAATTTAAGTCCAAATTTTAAAAGAAATAAAGGAATTAGGACCTTGTTATAATGCGCACAAAAAGAGAAGGATTAAATGTGAAATAATCCCTATTATTCAAAACGACACCATTTAAGACTAAAACAGAAAAGAAATATAATTATGGGAGCAAATTAAAATTTAAAAAAAAAGGATCTATTTGTAATAAGCTTAAAAAATGAAAGGACTGCGCACATAAATAACCCACTCGAAGTAAAAACACGTGGATCCTGATGTAACGGGTCGAGTCTCTGGTCAGCTTCGTGAAACGACGTCGTTTTGGTCCTTACTTGACCACGCAAAAACAACGTCGTGCGGATAGGCAATAAAAGCTAAAATTCAGCCCCAAAATTCATTTTAAGCACTGAAATTAAAAAAAATTAGAGAGCTTATGAAAACTCTCTCTGGCCTTCGGCCTGAGACCTAAATCCGGCTAGGGATCCACCACGCACGTGGCCACACGTGCCTCCTCCGACGGTAGCCAGAAAGCCCAAGATCTCCGTCCTTAAAGGTATTTCACGCCCTTTTTTATTTTATTGTATGTATGTTTACTGCTTGCAGAAAAAGAAACAAAATAAAAATAAAATAAAATGAATATAAAACGAAAAAAATCACCTCTGTTTGATAAGGTTTTTTTTTATTAATCTCTGTGTTCAAATTTTTTTTTTGTATATTCTGTTTTCTCTCTGTATTTCTCTGTTATTATCTGAAAAATCCCCCCTTTACAGGTTTATGACAGGCTTTTTATAGCCTAAAAAGAATAAAAATAAAAAAGGAAAAATTTGCTGTTGCCATTTTTGCTACTATTTTTCTTTCCTTTCTTTTGTAGATGAACGAAGATCTTGGCGACGATGGCGCGATTCGGGCGCAGGTCGTGGTGAGACCGAAGGCTTAGCGCGGGTGCGAGGAGTTGACTGGGGCGTGACTGTTGGAGTGCTGCCTGCGGCGCCTAGGGTTTCACAAAAACCTTAGGCTACTGAATCTGCCTAAGTTTTGGGCCGCCTAAATTTTGGGTCAGGGTCTGTTTAGGGGGTTTGTCTGTTTGGGTGTAATGGGTAGTTTGGTTCAGGTTGGGCCACATGTATTTGGGCTTGTACAATGGACTGTTTAAAAACTTTAATTTTATTATTTATTTATTTAACAGGCCCGGTCAAAATTGGGCTCTTACAAAAACTAAACAAAAACATAACTAAATTGCTTTCCTACGAGCTCATTAAGTACAGAAAATAGTTTAATCTACTACAACAAATTGCGACAGATCAGTCATCTTAGGCATTATGAAAGATGAAGAAGGATAAATTGATAATTAGCCAAGTAAATATTTTTTACACATAATGATTAGAGGATAAAATGTAATGATGGATGACTAAAGGGCATATTAGTAATTTTACCATTTTAATTAAAAATGGTGAGATATTTTAGTAGAATTGTGTAGAAAGTGAAGAAAAGGAAGAAAAGTTGTCATCTTTTTCAAGGATTCAAATCGTCACCATCATATGATGTTCATCAAGCTTTCATTTTATTTCCAAACAAGTTTTTCCACCATTGTTGAACTAAACTAAGCTCAAAACCTTCATTTTCTTTGGTATTTCTTTAGTACAAATTATCAAAAAAAAAAAGGCTAGTGAGCATCTTAGTTTCATGAGAGAACCTCCATAGATGTGTTAAAGGAGAGAAAAAGCAAGAGTTAGAGTTTTGGTTTTCAAGGAGTTAAGGTAAGAGATGATGAAATTCTCATGCCATACATGTTTATTTTCATAAACTAGCATAGAAAAGTTATTTGATTTTTGTTTGTAAGTGTTATATATTTGATATGAAATTGAAGAAAAAAGAAAAGAAAAGAGAGGACCTAATTTAAGGAAAAGGAAAAGAGAAGGCTAAGGAGTGAAGGAAGAAGAAAATATTTCATCTCAACTTTTGTTGTAAGGACTACAATGATTTTGATTTATTTTCTTTAAATGTTTATGTTGTAGTATATAAATTATTTAGGATAGAAATATAAATTAAATATATAGATATTAAATAAAAGGGTTAACTTATGAAAACATGAAATATGTAAAGAAAAGTATAGGTGAAGAATATGAAATGGTATTTTTGTGTGAATACTAAGTAATGATATTGAGAAAGAAATAAATGTGTGAAAAAGGTATTATACATGTGACTTATTTATTAAAGACTCAATTGTGAAAAAAAGGGAAAATGTGGGATATTTTTCGGGATATGTATATATTTACTTTGAGAAATTGTACTAATGTCACATCTCAAAAATCAGATTAGTAGAATCGAGTTTGTGAACCAAGAGTGGTCATGCCTTGATTTTTAAGGTTATCTTTTTGCGTTTGTTAAATAAAATGAGCTACTAGTTTGATGGTTAAGTGTTAGTGAATTTCTCCTTCAAACCCAATTTTGAATATCTTCCTCGCATTATTTCTATTTTGTGCAATTTTGCTTCAAACCCTAACAAGTGTCACACCCTGTTTTAAAAATGAATGTTGTAAGAGTTTAAACAAGAGTGAGTTCCGACCTAGTGGTTCAGAAGTAGTGAAGCTATCCTAAAGACTCAAGTTTGATTCCCCTTTCTTGTATAATTTTTATTTACTGTATTTTTTACCCAAAAACCCTAGTCTGTCTTCCCTACCTAGTAACCTTAGGTATAAATGTTATTTTTTCTCCTCTCTGTCAGCTTTTTCTCATTTTGTTAGCCTCCTTACCACCCCCTCTATAGTTTCTCCCTTTTCCTCTTTATTTCTCTCAATTTTCTCTAATTTTTTCTCTGTGTCACCCCTAAACCCTAAATTTTTGCTATTGTGTCGCCCCCATTGTTCATCTTCTCCTCTGTTTTTCTATTTTCTACTCATCTATTCTCCTATCTTTTTGGTGCAACTTTTGTTGCGGATTTTTTTGCCATTGTCGCAACCTTTTTACCCACTTTCCTTTCATTTTTGTTGCCAAAATTAACCTCCAATCTTGGCCGACTGAAGTGTTATTCATTTTTTGTTGATTCATTATTTCAGATCTAGAAATAGGGAAATGTAAGTTGTCTAGATTTGACATGATTTTGTTATTCTTTTCTTTTTTTTTTACTGTAATGGCTGAATAGAGCATGTGTCATGATCGAATCTCACTGTTCCCATCTTTTTGTATTTTGTTGATTGAAGGACCCAGTCCAAACCATACGGATTAGCAATAACATCGAAAATCTGTTCGCAACTCCATTGTAAGCCAAAATAGAGTAAGTATTAATTCCTAACTTCAGATCTAAAAAGTCGATTTTCTCTCTACTTTGGCTGAACCCTATAAGGGTGGTTAAGGGTTGGTTTTTAATGTTTCTCTATTGGGTACAGATCTGAATTGGATCTAGTCAGATTTAAAGTGTAAGAGTTGCAGTATAGCAATAGTTTTCGGTTCTCGCATTAATCAGGTATGGGTCTTACCTTCGGATGTTTTGATGATTATTAAAATTAACTATTATGCATGTTGATCAATTATTACATGTTGATTTATGTATGGCCGAATGGCCTTGTGTTGGATTAGGGGTTGCCGATTAAGGTAAGTGCTAAAAGGGTTATGGTTGAATGTTAATGGGCATTTATTGTCATTAAGTAAATATGTAAGTGCTAAAAGATTGATAATTGTTATTATAACAAAGTCAACAAATGATAAATATTTTCACAGTTACCCTAGAGCTCGATGATTTATCACTGTAATATATATCCTTCAGAATATGAATTACCCGTTTTGACTGTCTGTTTGTTTGTGTCACAACTTTGTGAATTTCAGATACATACAACTCAACTAGCTTTCAAACGAATAATCTATTCTAACCGAAATAAAAATAAGTCGTTTTCATTAGTCTAACAATAATAATCCTGATCGATTCTCCCTTTCTCAATGTCAAAGATAGTCCAAATACGAAATCCATCAGCTCGCCTTCATATCCCATCAAAAATTATAACAAACCGTAACAACTTAGACATGACTTGACATTCAACTTTGATATACTAGATATCTCGGTACAAACTCTAAAGTTTCACATTTTATTCCCAGCTATCAGTAACTTTGTCTCAAGCCATTTCACAGTTTGTCACACTTGTCTGAATCAAGCAGACACTGCAATAAGCCTCTTGTAAGATGTCTCGTATAATCTCAGAATTTTTCAATACATATATTTGATTTAAAAAATATAGACTATTAATCACAATCCATATTGTATTAGTGATCTGATTAATCTAAACCTATTCCAATTTAGCTAACAAATTCAAATAATTTCTTTGCATCACACAAATTCTTTAAAGAATTAACGGTTTAATTCTTATCTCTGTACTAATCGAACAAGCATAATTCAATGTTACCTGAGTAAAACACTACTGTTGACAATGAATTTCTTCTCAAATGTAGACTAATTTTGAATAGAAGCTTCTGCCAATAGAGATCAAAGAAATTTAATAGTTTCTTGTAATAAATCTGTCCTTAGCAATACAATTAAATAAAAATTCTTAATGAATCATTTGTCAAGATGTGGCTAAAATACTTGATTTGTTAGATCCATTAATGCTATAGGAATATTAGTTAATCTAAAAAGCATAACCAAAACTCGTAGTGTCCGCAACAAATTCTGAATGCTATTTACGCTACACCTACGTCTTTAACTCACATATGATAGTAACCAGATCAAAGATTTATCTTCAAGAACATTGTAACACTTTTCAGCTGATCAAATATGTCTTCAAAATAGAACAACGAATTAAACTCGTCTTTCTTTTTATCGTAACGTATTTAACTGTCGATAATCTCTACACAATCTCATCATCTCGACTTTCTTTTTCATAAATAGAATAGGTGCACCTCAAGTTGATACACTCGGTCGAATTAAACCTATGTCAATTAATTCTTGCAATTGAGTTTTTAGTTCTTTTAATCCAGTTGAAGTCATTCTGTACAAAGCGATAACAATTGGAATTGTCCTGGACACTAATTCTATAGCAAGCTCGACTTCTCATTCTGGTAGTGAACTCGACAATTTCTTCAGATAAACATCTGTAAACTCGTAAATCATCAGTAACTAATCAACATTCATTTCAGATATTCTAGAATTCAAAAATTATGAGCTAAAAATACATTATAGCCTTTTCGAATCAATTTTTGTGCGGATATCGCCGAAATCATATTTAAAACACAATTAAACCTAGAAGATTCAATAGAAATCAATACTCTGTTCTGGCATCCCAAATCAATCCCTTCTAACTACAATTCACTGCTACATCATGAACAATCAACTAATTTGTTCCTAAGATAACATCAAATTCAATAAAAAGGTAGTAACATCAAATCAACAAGAAAGTCGTAACCTTAAATTCTCAGTGTGCATTATTTGTAAACTAGATAAACTGTGACATTTTACTTCAAGATTCATTATTTTGATAACACAATCAATTAGCTTAACTGGTAAATTATTTTTGTTACCAATGAAATACATATATACAAATGTGTCAACCATAATTGATTAATGCATATACTATAACATCAAAGTTTAAAAAAAATACCAATAATAACATCAAGGAATGAGGCCTCCTCGTGTGCATGGATCGCTTAAGCTCTAGCGGGAGCTGAGCGTCAAACTAAACGAATGTATCTTTGGTCTGATTTCTACTGACTCCAATGGTGCCAATATTTCCTGGTTGTCTGCCTCTAGTAGAAGTAGCAACAGGCTTTACATTCTGATCTCTATTCAATTCAGTTCGACTTGGACAATCTTTCTTGAAGTGATTGGAAGATCAACAGTTAAGGCAAGATCCGTCTTTCAATCTTTACACTCAAGAGTGATTCTGGCCACAATGGTTGCATTTAAATCTATTTACATTTCTAACACTACCTGCACTGGTTACTAAAATCATCGGTGGTATCACATTACTCCGTTTCATTCTATCTCAGACGTAAAACTCTGATGGAACTGAAAATGGCTACTCAGTTCTTTGATTTTCTTCCGTAAGGAAGTAGAAAACATTATGGATACATTTTATTTATTGAAGTCTCAAACTTTTGTCTCACTTTGTTTCTTATAATAACAAATATCTTCCATTTTCCAAGCTCGATCAAATAAAATTACGAACTCATGGGATTTCATTACACTCATAAGCATTTTAATCTCATTATCCAATACATTTTTGAAATGAATACACAATTCATTTTCAATTGACTTCATCTTATAAGCATATTTACTGAGTTGAACAAACTCTCGCTCATATTCCCCAACTGATATGATCCCCTGCTTCAGCTCGAGGAATTCATTTTTCTTCTTATCAAGATTTTATTTGCTAGTGTATTTCTTTCGAAATTAAATTTGGAAGAAATCCAGTTAACCCGTTCTTTCAAAACCACAGTAGTTAAAGTCGATTACCAGTGAAAAACCTCCTTTTATAATAGTGACACGACACATCTCAAATAATCTTCAGAAAAACGCAACATTTTATCTAGATCTCTTTGTCAGGTCTAGCCGAAACATCACCCACTTTATCGCTGAACTCTTCAACTCCACATAATCAGACTTTATCAATAGAAAACCTGTGAGTATTCTGTCGTATATTGTTTTAAGGACGAGGGGGTGGAGGTCATTGAGCCACGAAATTGACTTTCATATATACGTTAAGCATATCACTCATCATATTAACAAAGATACTATGAACCTCATCTCTAGGCTTAAGAAATTTGGGCATACTATGAATAGCCCCTTGATCGGTGGCTGGAACATAAATCTCAGCTTCATCGGAATTAGCTCGGTTGGATTACACTTTTATCTATATGAAAAACAGAATCAATTGAGTCAGGCGACAACACACTATCTCATATTATAAAATGGCATGTATTTCTAGACTCTAAACACGCTATGTCCAATTCGAGAACCGACTAAACCGTAGCTATGATACCACTAAATGTAACATGGTCGTCTTGTAGGTCATGTATTAGACCATGTAACTCTCTGTTTAAGATACACGCCCTTGCAAGGAGACTGTGTGTGCAACGACCCGAATTTGGGCCTAGTAGAATTGGGCCCATTGGGCCTTAGGCGTTAGAGCGTTTAAAATTTTTGGAGAATAAGAGAACGGCTTTAATGCAAGTTTGACCTATTAGGTGAGTGATTTTAGAGGGTTAGAGGTCTTCTATGAAGTCCCGGGTTCAAACTTTGGCTTTAGGGAAATTTTGGTTTTAGGTGAATAAAACCCTAGGAGTTAGTAGTAGGCTTTAAGAATAAAATGTGGAGAAAAATGACACAAGGAATGGAGTGATCTAGTGGCAAGGCGTCATTAAGGGGATAAGTGAGTGCTTGGGTTCAAGTTTTGGCGCTTGCATTTCATTTTGATTTATTTTTAAGTGAACTTAGACTTTGGCCCATAGGTTTATATTTAGTTGCGCATACTTTAAGACACAAGAGGAGCTTGTAGCCTAGTGGCTAGCGGCGTAGATTATGCTACAGTGGAGCCTGGGTTCGAATCTCATGAGTAGCAAAAAGGAGATATATATTTTGCTAAGTTGGGGCGGCAAGAGTTTGGGTTGGATTTAAACTCTACTGAATGAGGGATCCCACATCGGAAAGATAACAAGAGGGAAAGTGATAAACTGGCTTTAAATAGAGCAATCTAGGAGGAGAGTAAACATACCTTGGTAGGCGTTTGGGCATAGGAGTGCTCGGAGCACGGATTAGCAGCTTCAGATTTCTATCAAGTGTGTATTTCACACTACTCTAGTTATAGAGCAGCAAATGCCGAAATACGGGTCAGACGGCGATGGTAGCCACACGAGCATGCGAACGCACGTGTGGGAGCTTTGACACAATAGTCGAGGCCACCGTGAGTATTCTTGTGGGTTGAGGCTGCTTGGGCCACGATGGGCCGAAGTGGGCCCAATGAACCCGTAGGCCCATATGAATAAATTGTATGATTGTATAGTAGTTATTGGACTAGTCAATGTGAATCTCATATCTGTGGCTAGATTTGGGTTGAATGGGCCACACGAGCGTGTGGGCCCATTTGGGCCAAGAATGGGCCCTAGGCCCAATTACACCGTTTTGATAATAAAAGGGTACCCGTGTCGCTCGAGGCGACAGTAGGCCTTCGGAAAAGCCTTTATAGGGGTAATAAATTACTGAAATACCCTTGGTGTGTAAATTACTAAAATACCCTTGGAGGGTAAATTACCTAAATACCCCTGGGTTGCGAAATTACTAAAATACCCTTGGAGGGTAAATTACCGAAATACCCCTGGGTTGCGAAATTACTAAAATACCCTCGATGGGTTGAATGACTGTTTTAGCCTCAGTGTTGTCTAGTAACGATTGTATGATTACATTACACTTGCATATGTTGATATGTATGTTGCATTTTATCATGTTGCATTGGGCAGGTTAATGATTGAAGAGAAGTGTAGCCTGGTGGCATAGCCACAATATATTTATATATATACATAATTATGACTCTGGTGGCTCAGCCACAAATATTGTAATCAGCAGCTTGTCTGAAATATTGGTGTGATTGGCGGCGTGGGTTGACTTGATCCCCACAGGTGTGATTGGCTGGTACAGGAGTGTGTTGGTTGGATTGGGTTGGGCTACATTACTTCATATGCACTACCATGATTATAGGGCTTAGGCCCAGTTTGATGCCTTATGGGCTCGGGCCCAGTAAATGTCAGTTTAGGGGATTACACACTAAGTTCTTGTAACTCACCCCTTTTTCCCTTAACCTCGCAGGTAATTCCCAGCAGTAAAGGATTTAGAGCCGTGGATGACTCGGTGGAGGCCATACATTGGAGACATAGCTCGCAAACTTTAGTAAATTTCCATTTTGCTTCATTTTTTTAAGATTATTTTCTTCATTTGGGTTTAATAATTTGTAATAAGGCCTCTGGTTAAATTTTCTTTTAAGTTTTCATTAGTAACTGTTAAACTTATGAATACGGGGTTTTCTCAAAAGGTAAATAATCGTTTCCAAAATATCACATTTCCGCAACAATTCAAGTTAAAAATTTTCACAACAAAACCAACCTTTTCAAATGATAACAACTTATTAAAAGGGACACTAGGTAAATCGGGGTTTTTACAAACAAATATTAAAATCAGAGTTTTAAAAGAAATGCAGCCTTTTTAACGATCGCTTAGCCTTTCAACTATCGTTTAATGTGACATGCTAGATCCAGCCATAACGTCTAGGCCAGGTTTGGGGTGTTACATTTTATGGTATCAGAGCCCGATTGCAAAACTTGGCTGTGGAATGGGTTCGAAAATGTTTTTCAAATTTGTTTGAAATATGGTTTAGAAAATATATCTTTATTAGAATTATGGCACACCGAGTCTCCGGCACCAAATCTGTAAGTTTCTTGACCTTATGCTCTGTTATGTGCTGTAATGACTGTATTTTTGGTATTTGTTCTGTGTATGTTTTGTTGGATGTGATGTTTGAATATATAAATTGTATGTATGTGTGATAAATATCTATTAGCTTCTGCGGTTAGACATTTGGTTGGATGAAGAGGTTTCTAGATTAGGTTAGAAGTGTATTAGTGTTATTGGAATCTGAGTACGCAGCGGCAGCATGGTAGAGTAGTCTGTGTTAATCAACTGTTGATAGCTGGAAATTTCGAGGACGAAATTTTTTTAAGGAGGGTAGATTTGTAACGACCCGAATTTGGGCCTAGTAGAATTGAGCCCATTGGGCCTTGGGCGTGGGAGTGTTTAAATTTTTTGGAGAATAAGAGAACGGCTTTAATGCAAGTTGGACCTATTAGGTGAGTGATTTTGGAAGGTTAGAGGGCTTTTATGAAGTCCTGGGCTCAAACTTTGGCTTTAGGGAAATTTTTGTTTTAGGTGAATAAAATCCTAGGAGTTAGTAGTAGGCTTTAAGAATAAAATGTGGAGAAAAATGACACAAGGAAGGGAGTGGTCTAGTGGCAAGGCGTCATTAAGGGGATAAGTGAGTGCTTGGGTTCAAGTCTTGGCGCTTGCATTTCATTTTGATTTATTTTTAAGTGAACTTAGACTTTGGCCCATAGGTTTATATTTAGTTGCGCATACTTTAAGACACAAAAGGAGCTTGTGGCCTAGTGGCTAGTGGCGTAGATTATGCTACAGGGGAGCCTGGGTTCGAATCTCATGAGTAGCAAAAAGGGGATATATATTTTGCTAAGTTAGGGCGGCAAGAGTTTGGGTTGGATTTAAACTCTACTGAAGGAGCGATCCCACATCGGAAAGATAGCAAGAGGGAAGGTGAGAAGCTGGCTTTAAATAGAGCAATCTAGGAGGAGAGTAAACATACCTTGGTGGTCGTTTGGGCATAGGAGTGCTCGGAGCGCGGATTAGCAGCTTCAGATTTCTATCAGGTGTGTATTCCACACTACTCTAGTTATAGAGCGGCAAATGCCGAAATGCCGGTGACATGATGATGGTAGCCACATGAGCGTGTGAGTGCACGTGTGGGAGCTTCGACGCGATAGTCAAGGCCACCATGAGTATTCTTGTGGGTTGAGGCTGCTTGGGCCACGATGGGCCAAATGGGGGCATAGGCCCATATGAATAAATTGTATGATTGTATAGTAGTTATTGGACTGGTCAATGTGAATCTCATATCTGTGGCTAGATTTGGGCTGAATGGGCCACACGAGCGTGTGGGCCCATTTGGGCCGAGAATGGCCCTAGGCCCAATTGCACCGTTTCGATAATAAAAGGGTACTCGTGTCGCTCTAGGTGACAGTAGGCCTTCAGAAAAGCCGTTATAGGGGTAATAAATTACCAAAATACCCTTGGTGCGTAAATTACTAAAATACCTTTGGAGGGTAAATTACCTAAATACCCCTGGGTTGCGAAATTACTAAAATACCCTTAGAGGGTAAATTACCTAAATACCCCTGGATTGTGAAATTACTAAAATACCCTTGAAGGTAAATTACCGAAATACCCTTGGGTTGCGAAATTACTAAAATACCCTCAATGGGTTGAATGACCGTTTTACCCTCAGTGTTGTCTGGTAACGATTGTATGATTACATTACACTTGCATATGTTGCTATGTATGTTGCATTTTATCATGTTGCATGGGGCGGGTTAATGATTGAAGAGCAGTGTAGCCTGGTGGCATAGCCACAATATATATATATATATATATATATATATATATACATAATTATGACTCTGGTGGCTCAGCCACAAATATTGTGATCAGCAGCTTATCTGCAATATTGGTGTGATTGGCGGGGTGGGTTGACTTGATGCCCACAGGTGTGATTGGCTGGTATGGGGGTGTGTTGGTTGGATTGGGTTAGGCTGCATTACTTCATATGCACTACCATGATTATAGGGCTTAGGCCCAATTTGATATCTTATGGGCTCGGGCCCTATAAATGTCAGTTTAGGGGATTACACACTGAGTTCTTGTAACTCACCCCTTTTTCCCTTAACCTCGCAGGTAATTCCCAGCAGTAAAGGATTTAGAGCCGTGGATGACTCGGTGGAGGCCATACATTGGAGACATAGCTCACAAACTTTAGTAAATTTCCATTTTGCTTCATTTTTTTAAGATTATTTTCTTCATTTGGGTTTAATAATTTGTAATAAGGCCCCTAGTTAAATTTTCTTTTAAGTTTTCATTAGTAACTGTTAAACTTATGAATACGGGGTTTTCTCAAAAGGTAAATAATCGTTTCCAAAATATCACGTTTCCGCAACGATTCAAGTTAAAACTTTTCACAACAAAAACAGCCTTTTCAAATGATAACAACTTAATAAAAGGGACACTAGGTAAATTGGGGTTTTTACAAACAAATATTAAAATCGGAGTTTTAAAAGAAATGCGGCCTTTTTAACGATCGCTTAGCCTTTCAACTATCGTTCAATATGACATGCTAGATCCGACCATAACGTCTAGGCCGGGTTTGGGGTGTTACAGTGTGTGGCACACAACCATGTGACAACCCGTGTCCCAAGCCACGTGCCCTTAAAAGTACCTTCAAAAACAATTTTACCAAACCGTGCTTACTTGGGACACAAGCATACCATTTACCAGCAAGTAAACCTACTTAAAACAAGCCTAAACAAACCTGAAACATGCCAAAACATGCACATAAACATTCAATCATAATGCCTAATCAATGTACCATCCTTGGTACCACAAATTAAACTTCCAAATTAGTTCAAATTCAATGTTACAGGTTCATACCTTAAACACCTATATCAAACATTTCAATTAACCATTTGTTTCACATTCCATTCTACCATAAGATATCTACTTCCAAAAGGTATAAACAAGCAACCAAAACACATAACATAGACATTTACAGGCCAAAATCAAGTCATATATACAAGTAAGTTCAAACCATCTCACATTGGCAAAACAACATAAAAACTCTTATTACATGTCATTTCTAGCTATCAACAAAATTACCAAAATATCTACCAAAATGATGGATAAATAATGTGTATATGTTCTGATTAGGTTCCAATCGATCGAGCTTTCTGATGATCTACAAGAAAAGAAAAGAACTAACATAAGCAACTAATGTTTAGTAAGCTCGTACAAATCGTAAACGTAAACTTACCAAATAGCCTCAATTTATATAATTCATACATAAATCCATTGACATGCTCAAGAGATTGTTCTTTACCTATTACAACACCAACCTCACAAGTTAGTGAGTTAAATAATGAAACATTAAAATTCATCCATATCAAGAAACATATACCTGGAGCATATCCATAAACATCACATTCATGTCATCTCTAATATGTAACATTCCTAGTTTCAAAGTGTGCTTTCATATATACGTTTAAGTCAATTATTAATTTTAAGTCAACACTTTATTACCCGTTTAAGTCTTTATTACCCGTTGAACCAAATGAATCAACATCGGATACACGGGAACCATGCTCACACAAAGTGTGCTTGTATCTATAACTGTAATCATATCTGTAATGCTTACACGATATGTGAAATGGGCCTGCTCACACAAGTTGTGGGTCAAAATGTTAAGCTACACGATGTTGCTCAACAAATGTAGGAACTCAGCCATCGATAGGACATCCAAAACCAGCACCCGAAACTGTAGAACCCCTAATGATATATCATTTCTATCCTAGGTATTCACAAGGTTCAAATGGGACACATTATATATCCTTTAATTCCTTTTTCGATATAACATTTCATATACATATTCATGAAATTTACATTTTCTACAATTCATCAATTAATCACCTTAACCATTTAATCTCATTAAGCGTATAAAACATAATAATCATTTAAGCTATAACTAACATATTTATTCATTAACATTTAAACAAATCTACAAGTAGTGAATTAACCATTATACGAACTTACCTATACAAAAACGATTACTAACACTAACCAAAACTACTCCGCTACTTTGGCTTTTCCATGATTTGAGTCCGACTTGTTTGTTTCTTGATCTAAATGGTAATTTCATTCAATTAATAAAATTCCAACATTTAAATAAGCATTTTTATAAAATTAAATCATTCCATCATCATTTTAAAAATTACCCCAATATTTTACCATTTATGCAATTTAGTCTTTAAACAAATTAACCACAAATAAAGAAAACCCATGCTAGCTGATTTTTACCTAATCCCTACTCAGCCCACTTTTATCAAAACTTCACTAAAATTCCATGAATTTTTCCTATTTTAACATTTTAATCCTTAAACATTAAAATTACTAAAAATAACTTTACAAAATACTCTTATTTAGCTATCAAACTTATAAATCTATTATCAAACTTCAAAAACATTAAAAATTCAACAATGACAAGTTTTAAAATCTTTTAAAATTTTGAAATAAAAAATACGGGTTAGCTGGACCTAGCTGCAATGGTCTCAAAAATATAAAAAATTATTAAATACGGGCTTGAAAAAGCTTACCACGCATGAATCATAACTTGGCCGAACCTTAAGCATTCAAAAATAGAGTTCAATGGCTTAGGGTTTAGTTTCGATCAAAGAAGAAAGATGATAGCATTTTACATTTGTTTTTTTTTTCTTAAACCAATTATTAAATTACACAATTAACCTAAATTAACAACTAAATAATACACCCATGCATGGGCAAACCGTCCACTATCTTTAAGTATGGTTTAATTTTCATTTAAATACTTCCAATTATTTACAGACAATTAGCCCTTTTAAACTAATAGCGACTGACTTTTACAACTTTTACGATTTAATCCTTTTTACTTAATTAACTATTTAAACATTAAAATTTTCGGACCAAACTTCAATACTCCTGTAACATCCCCAAACCCGGCCCATTCATTAAGACCGAGTCTGGTTATGTCACGGGGAAAAGTCGGTTGAAAATCTTTCTTTAACTCAAAATAAAAACATGAAAGAGATTAAGTTTTGAAAGACCATGTTTATTTGATATTTGAGTGAAAACTTTGATATTATAAAAATATTATAAGATGCCCAAAATTAAGCTTATAGGACTAACTTGAATAAATAAGTTGTTAAAATATATTTGCCTTTACTTAGTAATTTAATATAATCCATCCATAATTTAAAATAATAATAAAATAGTTTCCAAAATAAACAAAAAAATGAAAAGGCCCTTATTACATCAATATTTAAAGATCCAATACTTAATAAAATAAACTTAAAATATTTAAATTCCTCTTTCCGCATGGGCCACCATGTGTCCTCTCCGATCCCGGTTCAATCTACGCATCACCTGAAATGGTTAGGAGAAATAGGGTGAGTCCACTGACTCAGTGCATAACCACAACACAGATTTCCACACGTATGGGCTAGGCCCATACCCACACAGTCATCGTAACGAAAACATGCAAGAATGCTTTTCAGCCCAACCCATTGTCCAACCGTACACCAACCTTAGCAGACTCCCTGCCTAAGGCCGTGGATAACCCACCACTGATCACATCGTGATCCAAAATCCTTACCTTGGCAAACTCACTGCTTAAGGCCGTGGCTGAGCCACCGATCAACCAAAGTGATCCCAATATTGTAATCTGTCTACGGTGATGCACATAGCCATCAACCGCCGAGATGGGCACCTAGCCAACACCTCCCTTGAGGTAGCACACAGCAAACCCTCAAGCGCTAATGTAGCCTGAGCTATCATTAGACCACGTACATCATCTGTACACTTCTTCCTTCTGTGATCAACCCCATGCCCACGTGTCAATTATGCCAAAATAACATATAGAGTGAGTAATTATTAATTACCAATACCACATCAAACATATATAAAATATATACAACACAACTAATCTTACCAATCATCGATTCACATCACTTAAGCCATTATAATCAGCCTCCACACATAATACATATGTAATCACATTAAACAAACCAACAATCGCTGAAATAGTGCGTTGATTACGCACCTAATTGATACCAATGACCAACTCCCGAAACGCTACTTAACCAAAACTCTGTCGACACACCCTTGATGAATCGAACCTACGAGTCCTCCCTACCGCTCCTCCTGGCTGATTACACATGAAAGAATTACCACACTAAGACTACAAGAATATTCGGCCAACCTCAAACATCAAGACCACCTTTGGTTAACGAAACATCGAAAGAAATAAACTATAACGTAAAACCTTACCCTTCACAATGACTAGAGCAGAGACCCAAATGCTCCACCCCCCCTCTGCTTAAGATTCGGCCAACCACCACTAGGACAAGGAGAAAGGTTTCGGCAATAGAGAAAGAAAGAAGGTATGAGGAGACAATATGAAATGGTTTCGGCTTAGGAAAAATGGAGAGAACCAAGTAGGAAAATCGGCTTGGTGACCTTGAAGATTCGGCCAAAGTGCATAGGTGAAGAGAAGGGATATTTTTAGTGTTGGTAGAGTATGGAAGACAAATGGATGAAGGCTTAAGAAAGAACTAGGATTCGGTAAAGGGTCCAAAAGGGATTCGACACACAAAGAAACGGGAAACAAGTCAAGAAAGCACAAATGGTGAAAAACCAAAAAGGTGAACACCTCCCCCCATTTATAGCATTCGGCCATGGCTGCTCCAAATCCCAAAATTCTTTCCTAAAATCACTCAAAAATTAAATTAAAAACCCACCTTTATCATCTATCTTAACTAAATAATTAAAAAAAAATAAAAGAAACATTCAGCCGAATTTAAAATTAACTCAATCCTTATCCCAATCAAAGGTTCCATGTGCCGTCCCACCTTCAAATTTGCTGCCAAAAAGAATAAAATAAAAATAAAACCCAAATGCCACTCACATGGTTCGAACCTGGGACCATGCTGCTGCACACCTTACCCCCAACGCCCAGGCCACTCGGCCACTTTGATTTTTATGACATAAAGCCCCCAAATTTATTTTTAAACCCTTCCTACTTCAGCCCATCACAAGCAAAATATAAAACGCCCAAAACTGCTGCTCCAGCCCTCGAACCCGCGCTCTCACCTCCCTCCAGCGCCTAAGTGACGCACGCTAGCCACTTGACCAACGAGTTCTTTGTGTCTTAAAGTCGCCCCAGCTCTTTTTAAAGCCTCCTCCCCTTTAAACGCCAAACCCAAAAATTCAAAACCAGCATGCTGCCTTCTTGAATCGAACCTGAGACCTAAAGGCATCACCTTCCCTCAGCCCCAAGCAGCGCCTCCATGCCACTTTGCCAAAGGCATTCTTGTGCCAAAAATTACCGAAAAATATACTTAAGGCCTCCATTGGCCCGATTCCCTTCTTTACACTAAAAATCAAAAATTTCCAAAGCCTTTCCCCTTTCATCCAAGAATTCTTAAACCTCTAAAACACATCCAAAAACACCCAAAAACCTTCCAACACTGGAATTATACCCGAATTGCCTAACCCCTAAACCAGGGTGTTACAACTCCTATATAATCACTCCATAAATATTTAATAGCTCAGTTTATAGAAACAAGGTCCTGATACCTCATTTTCTAAAATCACTTGACTTTAGGACATACCACTTGAACCTAACTATTCGTTCAATTAACAAAAATAATTTAATCAAATTTCAACGTAATTCTATATTTGACTTGTAAATAGTAAATAATAATATTTATGGACTAACTTGTCAAATTTTTGGCCTTGAAACCACCGTTTTTGACACCATTGAAAAATGGACTGTTAGAGCATGGGTTTGGGATTGATGGCTGATGAAGGAGTTCTGTGGCGTACCGGCAATTTATATGCATTATTGTTTAGCTGTATATCTGTGCCTCAGAGTATTGTTGGAATACCGTCAACTTATCGTATCTTTCTGACAGCTTGTCTGCAAATTATTGGCAGTTTTAACTGTACACTGATAATGGTGGTTTATCCACATCGAGTTTCGACTTTTACTACTTTGGTGTTTGGATGACGAGTTCTAAGGAACTCATGGTGTGTAACAGATGGATGGATAGGATTTTTGCACTATTTCATGTGATCATGCCATATAAAAAATTTTGTAATGCCATGATTAATTGTAACGCCCCGGTTTTGCTTAATTTCGGCTTTTGTGATTTTGGCATGAATGAGTGTCTGTTTCAGTGGTTATGTGTTCTGGGTGTGTGTGGGAGGTCCCAAGTTCAAGTCTCAACTTGGGTAAATTTTGGTATTTTTATGAATAAAGCCCAAACTTTGGTTAGTAGGCTTTTAAGTAAAATTGTGTAGGTAATTAACAGAATGGGCCTACTGGTCTAGTGGTTAAGTGGAGTGGAGTGAATGAGGTCGTGGGTTTGAGTCTATGGGATGGTAATGGCTTTAATTTTTGCTCCTAGTTCGGCTAGAGTTGTGTCAAGATGGGAGACTGAGTGGTGGTTTGTGAATAGAACTAGTGGGAGGAAAGTTAGGAGAGGATCAGATTTTTCTGAACAGTTGTGTTTTCCCAAATCCCTCTCTGCCGAGAATTGAGTATTCTTCCCTTCCATAGCTGATTCTTCCATCTCCCTTTTCTGTAACATCCCCAAACCCGGCCCATTCACTACGACCGAATCTGGTTATGTTAGTGAAAATATTTCTGACTTAGAGTAAAATAGTAAAAATTTGTTTTATCTTGGAACATATGTTCCTTTGGAGAAAAAAAATATATATATATATACATTAGACTTGATATTATAAAAACGTCCATATTAAAACACTTTATTATCTTATGAATACTTTAAATAAATAGATTAGGGTAAAATCATTTTCACTAGCTAGTAATTTAATTTTACCAAGTCATAATCAAATTAAAATAAAATAGTACCCAAAATAATAATTAAGCAATTTCCAAGGTAGATAAAAATAAATAAAAGTCAAAAGGCCCTTATTACATCCATAATTAAAAGATCAAGTACTTAATATAAATAAACTTAAAACAACGCCTTCGGCATGGGCCACCATGTGTCCTCTCCGATCCCGGTCCAACTCATGAATCACCTGAAATGTTGGGAAAATAATTGGGTGAGTCACAGACTCAGTGCATAACTATCACACATGCCTCCACATATGGGCTTAGCCCATATCCACACAGATCATGCAAATCAACATGCAATTACGAAATCCAACCCATCCTAAGTCCATCCGTTACACCAACCTTAGCAGACTCCCTGCTCAAGGCCGTGGCTAGTCCACCGATCACAACCGAGTGATCCCACAAAATCCTACCTTGGCAGACCTTGCTGCACCGGGCCATGGCTGAGCCACCGATCACATCGTGATCCTCACAATAATCTATTCACGGTGATGCACTCAGCTATCAACCGCCGAGATGGGCACCTAGCCAACATCTCCCTTGATGAAGCACACAGCTAACCATCAAGCGCTAATGTAGCACGAGGCTAACATTAGACCACGTACATAATATGTACTCCCCGTCCTTCTTTGCTCAAATCCAACCCCCATGCATATATGTCAAAGTACCATATCAAATCACGTATAGGATAAATATACATCACATGCTCATAAATAATTTTAACATCACAATTTACCAACCTGTTAACCGATTACCCACACATGGGTATCCATCACTTCAGCCTTTACTGTCGGCTATCACACATCTTACGCAAAACATATGTACATATATATTAATACACAAAACAGGAGAAACAGTGCGATAGTTACGCACCTGTTTGATACAATCAACTAAACCTCGAAGTCACACGTTGCACCTAAAGGCTTGTCGAAATCCCACCCGATTAACAGAGAAAAGACGCTATGCTTGATTGGTTCCAAATCCCGGAGGCCCTTTCAAAAATGATTACCACAAGAGATTAACATACTTCCAAATAAACACAAAATCGTCTCTTACCTTTGTAAAAGTCGACAGAGAACAAAGGACAGATCGTAAAACATTCGACCTTGCCTACTTACCTTCTCCAATGATTGAAAACGAAACCCAACGTGCTCTACACCACACTTAATATTCGGCAAAAGAGATACTAATAGGGAAGGGTAGATTTTGGTAATAAGGTTTTGAGAAAAGAGAGGAAATAAAAGATGAATGAGGTTCACAAATAAAGATTCGGCCAACAAGTCCAAGGGAGAAAACGGCAAGGTCTATGATGTTAATGGCTTTTGATTTCAAAGAAGAAAAAATAGGTAAGCTTTACTTGAAGGTTCGGCCAAAAGACAAAAAAAAAAAAAAAGGAAAAAGAAGGAAACACAAAGGAGTAAGGTTTTTGATGAATTAAAATTCGGCAAAGGAAACCTCACCACCCTTTAAATAGCATTCGGCCACTCCCCCCCCGAAGACTCCAACATTCGGCCACCACTTTCCTGGCCATATAATTCAAATTGATTTGAATTAATCAAATCACTTAACTAACTCCCAGCCACCCATTTAAAAACAATTAAAAACAAAACCCACCTTTATCCTATATCACCTCTTCAATTTAAAAAGAATAAAAACATAATAATATAATACTTATCCTAACTCCTTCAAATTAAAAAAACAAAAAAACAACCCAATATCACCATTATCCCACCGAATTCAAAATAAAAATACACCCCATCCTTATCTTCCAATTTAATCAACATGTGCCGTCCCATTGCTTCAAATATGCTGCCCAAAATAAAAAAAATAAAGCTTCCATGTGCCGCCCCATTCATGTCAACCAGCAGCAAAAGAAGGAAAACCCCCCCAGCAGCCTCCAAGGCTCGAACACACGACTTGGGGGGACCAACGACCACATAGCGCCCCAGGCCATTCGGCCTAGGCGCTGCTTTGTGACAGAAGCGCGTAACAATTTCCTTTAAGCCCTCTCCAACTCCCATGCTAGCTTAGAGAAAAAAATAAATAACCCAAATCTGCCTCCCGCGCCTCGAACTCACGACCTTCCCCTAATGCCCTTACATGCAGCGCCTCTACCACTCCGCCCACCTGCCTTTCATGTCCATAGAGCCCCAACGATTATTCATAAAGCCTTCATACTCAGGCCCAAAACTGCATATGAAAAATAACACGCCAAAATTGCTGCTGCCTCCACTCGAACCAGCGCCCTTCTCCCCCTTCAGCGCCTAAGTGGCGCGCGCTAACCACTTCGCCAAGCTCTTCCTTGTGCCAAAAATTACCGAAAATTATCCTTAAGGCCTCCCTTGGCCCGATCCCCTTTTTACACTAAAAATCCAAATTTTTCCAAAGTCTCCCCTTTTAATCCGAGCATTCTCAACACCTCTAAAACACGTCCAAGCATACCCAAAACCTACTAGAACTTGAATTATACCCAACAAGCATAGCCCCTAAATCAGGGTGTTACAATTCTACCCTCCTAAAAATAATTTCGTCCTCGAAATTACTTGGCTAGGCTAAAGGTTGAACATCTTAATTCACATCACTACGCTATAGCTGCGCACTCTGATCTTAAAGAGCTAACATATTTCTAGGCACAGTATCAATCATACTCAAGGTTCCATATAACACTTTACCAACCATATAAAAATAACTATCCATAAAACGGACAAGAAATAAAGAATATTTCAGGCATGAGAAACTTACCAGCGGACTCATCTGGTACATCGTCATCATCTCTTCGACGCACTGCGTAAACTAGACCTGGCTGCCTTGCCTCAGCACCGCCATTACCGTGGCCTAATGCTCCACGACCTCGGCCAGAACCATTCCCTCCATGGTTCGGACCATGACCCCTTGTCGCTTGTTGACCATTTCTACCCGGTTGCACATAACCATGATCTTCCATCCGAGCCTTATTCGGATTCTGGGGACAATCCTTAATCAGGTGAGACTTAGACTTACACCTGAAGCATTCTCGATCCCGATTCCAGCACTCACCCACATGGTACCTTCCACACCGAGCACACGGACGATCTGGATTTTCTGAAGCTGGCCTAGTCACACGAGCAGAATTTTCAACCCTCGGTCTTTTCTGGAGACCCTCAGATGATTCAGACGATCCAGAATTCCTCCTATCTCGGTTCTTTTCCTTATCTCTGTTCTGCCTCACAGAGTCCTTAATTCCCTCAGCAACCTTCGCCTTTTCGACTAACACCGCGAACTCCCGTTCTTGGTGAGGAGCTATTAATAGTCTCAGGTCGTCCCTCAATCCGTCCTCAAACCGGACACATCGTTCATGTTCTGTAGCAACCACTCCTCGAGCATAACGACTTAACCTTAAGAACTCAGCCTCGTATTCCGCTACGGACTTGTTCCCTTGAACCAGCCCTAGAAACGCCTTCCTCTGCGCATCAATGTAGTGAGTTCCAACATACTTCTTCTGGTATGCCGTCTTGACATACTCCCAAGTGAGGTCTTCAGCTGTGGCACTATCCCGAATTGTTAGCCACCATTGGTATGCCTCGTCGCGAAGAAGTGCTACCATTCCTTTCACTTTCTCCTCAGGACTCAGATCGAGCTCATCCATAATTCGCTCGGTTGCTTCCAACCAATATTCAGCCGTACTGGGTGCCACGCCTGATACGCCACGAAACACTTCAGCTCCATTAGCTCGGAGTCGCTCAGGTACAGACTTCCTTGCTCTCATGTTTCCACCTGCCCCAGCCACTAACTCCAAAACTCGCAGCACAGCCTGTGATATCGCATCCTCCCCCGCCTGAGCCTGCTGCTCAACATTAACAGCTGGGGGTGGTGGTGGAGGTGGTACTTCATTATCTGATCCCTGCCCCGATCTAACAGGCTCTGACCTAGTCATTCCTCCTCTACCTCTTCCACGACGACCACGTCCTCTAGAGCTCATTGCCTAGCGCCTCGATTTAGTCTGAGTTAAGAAATCTTATGCATTAGAAATTTTGTTCCACTATTTAACCGCAAACAATTTTATGAAAAGAAAGTTTCAGAGGTGGTTCTTTCGATCAATCAAAGGTTCAGTTCGAGTTTACTACTCTAAGTCAAAGAATCCTATTCATTCATCAACACATTCACAAACATCCACAATCTTTACTGCACTTCCATTGGCATCTTAGCCCTTATCCCAACCCAGGGGCAATTTCGTCATTTTCCTACAGGGTATTTTCGTAATAAACCAAAGAAATTTTGAACTTTAATAAACCAGGACATTTTGGAATTTCCACAATTGGAGGGTACTTCTGGAAATTTACCAAATTAAAAGTACAATAGAATTTTAAAACCAGGGGTATTTTGGTAATTTGTCAATCAAGGATAATTTTGTAAATTTTTCAAATCAGGGTATGTTGAATTTTCACAAAGTAGAGTTTTTAAATACTTTCGCAAGTTAGGGAGATTTTACTAAAACTGGGGTTAAACCGAAAATTTTGAAAGTCAGGGGTATTTTAGTAATTTCCAACATAGGGGTAATTTCGTAAATTTCTGCAAACCAGAGTGTCTTGATATTTTGAAACCTCAAATTTTTTTGATATTTTATAAAGTAAAAATCATTTCATCAAAAATTGAGGGTAGTATGGTAATTTTCAACCCAAGGGTATTTTTGTAATTTTGGAAATCAATGATACTGTTAGAAAAATTTTCACAAGAATCTTTTACTACAGTAAAAAGGGTAATTTAAGGATTTTAAGGCTAAGATTTTTTTATAAAACGGCACGGCTAGTCCCTTTCGGGTTTTAAGAATTGGTTTAGCCTATGAACAAGTTTTCTTGGTTAAGGTGAACCGTAGCTACGCACCAGGTAGAATGCCTGCGAAGAGGAGGTGAGTCACGAGGACTGCTTAAGTACCAGGCTCTTCCGGATCCAATCCTAGACATGCGCACACAGGTTGCCACACCTTGACTCTGCGGCTTATTCCACAGGTTTGTTTAAGAACTTTAAGTTTTATGAACATGTTTGAGTAGTCTAGTCCTAGGGTCCAACAGATCCTATTATTCTAATCTACGAGCCCAATTTAAGCCCATAATACATCACACAAACAAAACACTTCAAGAGGTTGAAGTACTTACCTGGTGGACTTCGGGTCGGAGGTACAGGTGCCATGCCTGAATAACCTGAAAACCTTTTTATAAAAGCCCACATTCCAAAAACCCCTTTTGAAAACTGTTTCGGACCCAAAAACCCCCAAAGCCGAGTTTTGAACCGGGCTCTGATACCAAACTGTAACATCCCCAAACCCGGCCCATTCACTACGACCGAATCTGGTTATGTTAGTGAAAATATTTCTGACTTAGAGTAAAATAGTAAAAATTTGTTTTATCTTGGAACATATGTTCCTTTGGAAAAAAAAATATATATATATACATTAGACTTGATATTATAAAAACGTCCATATTAAAACACTTTATTATCTTATGAATACTTTAAATAAATAGATTAGGGTAAAATCATTTTCACTAGCTAGTAATTTAATTTTACCAAGTCATAATCAAATTAAAATAAAATAGTACCCAAAATAATAATTAAGCAATTTCCAAGGTAGATAAAAATAAATAAAAGTCAAAAGGCCCTTATTACATCCATAATTAAAAGATCAAGTACTTAATATAAATAAACTTAAAACAACGCCTTCGGCATGGGCCACCATGTGTCCTCTCCGATCCCGGTCCAACTCATGAATCACCTGAAATGTTGGGAAAATAATTGGGTGAGTCACAGACTCAGTGCATAACTATCACACATGCCTCCACATATGGGCTTAGCCCATATCCACACAGATCATGCAAATCAACATGCAATTACGAAATCCAACCCATCCTAAGTCCATCCGTTACACCAACCTTAGCAGACTCCCTGCTCAAGGCCGTGGCTAGTCCACCGATCACAACCGAGTGATCCCACAAAATCCTACCTTGGCAGACCTTGCTGCACCGGGCCATGGCTGAGCCACCGATCACATCGTGATCCTCACAATAATCTATTCACGGTGATGCACTCAGCTATCAACCGCCGAGATGGGCACCTAGCCAACATCTCCCTTGATGAAGCACACAGCTAACCATCAAGCGCTAATGTAGCACGAGGCTAACATTAGACCACGTACATAATATGTACTCCCCGTCCTTCTTTGCTCAAATCCAACCCCCATGCATATATGTCAAAGTACCATATCAAATCACGTATAGGATAAATATACATCACATGCTCATAAATAATTTTAACATCACAATTTACCAACCTGTTAACCGATTACCCACACATGGGTATCCATCACTTCAGCCTTTACTGTCGGCTATCACACATCTTACGCAAAACATATGTACATATATATTAATACACAAAACAGGAGAAACAGTGCGATAGTTACGCACCTGTTTGATACAATCAACTAAACCTCGAAGTCACACGTTGCACCTAAAGGCTTGTCGAAATCCCACCCGATTAACAGAGAAAAGACGCTATGCTTGATTGGTTCCAAATCCCGGAGGCCCTTTCAAAAATGATTACCACAAGAGATTAACATACTTCCAAATAAACACAAAATCGTCTCTTACCTTTGTAAAAGTCGACAGAGAACAAAGGACAGATCGTAAAACATTCGACCTTGCCTACTTACCTTCTCCAATGATTGAAACGAAACCCAACGTGCTCTACACCACACTTAATATTCGGCAAAAGAGATACTAATAGGGAAGGGTAGATTTTGGTAATAAGGTTTTGAGAAAAGAGAGGAAATAAAAGATGAATGAGGTTCACAAATAAAGATTCGGCCAACAAGTCCAAGGGAGAAAACGGCAAGGTCTATGATGTTAATGGCTTTTGATTTCAAAGAAGAAAAAATAGGTAAGCTTTACTTGAAGGTTCGGCCAAAAGACAAAAAAAAAAAAAAAAGGAAAAAGAAGGAAACACAAAGGAGTAAGGTTTTTGATGAATTAAAATTCGGCAAAGGAAACCTCACCACCCTTTAAATAGCATTCGGCCACTCCCCCCCCCGAAGACTCCAACATTCGGCCACCACTTTCCTGGCCATATAATTCAAATTGATTTGAATTAATCAAATCACTTAACTAACTCCCAGCCACCCATTTAAAAACAATTAAAAACAAAACCCACCTTTATCCTATATCACCTCTTCAATTTAAAAAGAATAAAAACATAATAATATAATACTTATCCTAACTCCTTCAAATTAAAAAACAAAAAAACAACCCAATATCACCATTATCCCACCGAATTCAAAATAAAAATACACCCCATCCTTATCTTCCAATTTAATCAACATGTGCCGTCCCATTGCTTCAAATATGCTGCCCAAAATAAAAAAAATAAAGCTTCCATGTGCCGCCCCATTCATGTCAACCAGCAGCAAAAGAAGGAAAACCCCCCCAGCAGCCTCCAAGGCTCGAACACACGACTTGGGGGGACCAACGACCACATAGCGCCCCAGGCCATTCGGCCTAGGCGCTGCTTTGTGACAGAAGCGCGTAACAATTTCCTTTAAGCCCTCTCCAACTCCCATGCTAGCTTAGAGAAAAAAATAAATAACCCAAATCTGCCTCCCGCGCCTCGAACTCACGACCTTCCCCTAATGCCCTTACATGCAGCGCCTCTACCACTCCGCCCACCTGCCTTTCATGTCCATAGAGCCCCAACGATTATTCATAAAGCCTTCATACTCAGGCCCAAAACTGCATATGAAAAATAACACGCCAAAATTGCTGCTGCCTCCACTCGAACCAGCGCCCTTCTCCCCCTTCAGCGCCTAAGTGGCGCGCGCTAACCACTTCGCCAAGCTCTTCCTTGTGCCAAAAATTACCGAAAATTATCCTTAAGGCCTCCCTTGGCCCGATCCCCTTTTTACACTAAAAATCCAAATTTTTCCAAAGTCTCCCCTTTTAATCCGAGCATTCTCAACACCTCTAAAACACGTCCAAGCATACCCAAAACCTACTAGAACTTGAATTATACCCAACAAGCATAGCCCCTAAATCAGGGTGTTACATTTTCCCTTTCCCTTTTGTCGTTTTTTTCTCCCTCGCTACCATACTTTGATTTTGATCCTCTCTGTAGTCGTCTCGTTTCTCTGCAACACTCATTTTCGCCTTGATTCGGTAAGATGAGTAGCGTAGTTTTACTTTCGTTGTTGGCTTATATTGATGTGTGTCATTAATGCTGGATAGGAGAAGATTCAGAGACTCATAGTCCCTGTTTGAACACTTAGGTTTGGGGAATTTCGGTGGCTTGATTGAAGGTAAGCTTTTGGGAGATATTGGGTTTATCATCTCGATTTAGTTTCGTTTTAAACACTGACTTGGATGTTGGAATATTGATTCTTAGGTTCTGCAGTGCGCAGTGATTGCCTTAGCTTCAACGAGACCACATGTGTACCCAAAAGTGCAGAAAATGAGGTTTCGGCGAAAGCTGAAAACCTTCCTGTCGACGCCACACGGGCGTGTGGTCGCCCGTGTAGTAGGCCGTGTGCAAGACTATTAGTCACCACAAGGCCGTGTGATCGATGAGTTAGGCCGTACGCGAGTGACACAGCCGTGTGACGGCTGGGCTAGGCTGTGTGCGACACACGACCTCGACCAATTGGGCCGTGTGGGCCACACGGGCATGTGGACCCACACGGGCATGTTGGATTCTGGTCCAGACCGTGTGGTCGACGAGGTCGTGTAATCCATACTGCCAATGCCAATTTGGGCCATGTGGGCCCACACGGGCAGGCCACATGGGTGTGTGAGCCCATTTTTCTGAAAACTCTGTAAGGTTGCACAGGTCACCCAAGTCGACTGTGGACCTACCGTAGGGTCGATAAGCGAAACTTAGACCTCTATATGAATGATTTGTCTGTCTGATTTTTGTACTAAGCATGTATGTTGATATGAATATATATGTATGAGTTTTAATTGCATAATAGCATGTCATTCTTGTATGTTGCATTGCATCGGGTGGGTTGATTATGATTGGAGGAAGTATCTGAAAGGCTCTTAAGCCTGTTATCTGGTAGCTCAGCTGCAAACCTCTGATTATGTGCCGCATTCGGTACAACATGGGGTAATTTTTATGTAATAAGGACTTAATTGATTTTTACTTAAATTTGGGATTATTATTTTATGAATTGCTAGCAGTAGGACAAGACTCGATTTTTCAAAATGAACAAATGTTTTATCAAAAACACACAAACTCACAAATTACTTTTAAAAAGCTTCCGCAACATATAAACATTTTGGAAATGGATAATGAATAATTAAATGACACGTTTTGACGAAAGCCTAAGATATTTACAAATGGTTTAACGTAATTAAATTTTCCAAAGCATTATCATGTGCCGCCGCCAGATTCAACCATAGTGTCTAGGCGGGGTTTGGGGTGTTACATTAATTGTATGATTTGTTATAATAGTTGTGTGCTTCATTGACTGATTGTATGCCTATACAATGCTTATTTTTCTTAGACTCTCACTGAGCTCTTTAAGTTCTCCCTCTAGTTTACTTCTTACAAATAACCCTCAAGATTAAGACCAGATTCGACATATGGAGGTATTGTCTCGGATTTTCTATTAATAAAGTATTATAAAATTTACTTTATTTAATTTGGTTTTTTTTATTTTTGGGACTATAAATTTTTTTTAGGACTATGGCATGGGTTTTTTTATTTGTTTTTGCATGCATGGTATTTTGGATAAAATTGAGCAAATTAATAATAGGTTTAATATGACCTAAAACAAATATTTTCTCACAAAAATTAAAGGCATCACATTTATCCATTGTGTATTAATAAAATGAAGGTTTTAAAAGGTTTTACTAACGGAATCGATTGAGTTTTTTTTCAAATGAAGAAACTTTCTAATAAGTTGGACTTAAATCATAGATGACCTAACAATCCGATGTTTTTAATAAACCCAAGGCAGTCGCGCTAAGTTTTCTAAATTGTTCAAAGTAGTGATTTTTAGACTGAACGGATTTACTTGGACATTTCGGTGACTAATGTAGCCTTTAGAATCCGGTCATAACGTTTAGGTCAGGTTTGGGATGTGACATTTAAATTTGGTTTTAATTTCCAAGTAGACAAAATTAGAACTACTTGGATATTAGTGGTATGGTATTAAGGGACCTCAGTGCGCTATCCGATTATTAGCACATTAGTGCTCTTTATTTAGCACATTTGTGCTCTCTGTATAGCATATCAGTGCTCTCTGTATAGCATCTCAGTGCTCTCTACTCATTAGTGCATAATAATGCACCTCTGTATTGTTTTCACATATCTGATATGTTCTATAAAAGTCTATTATGTGCTAAGGATATGAAATGTGAACAAAATGAATCATTAAAGTGTTGTGGTAAGTTTAGTAACTATCAAAGGTAATTTAAATTTTGTTCAAGTAAGGTATAATTGTAGAAATTTTCTTTTGTGTAAATATGTTTTGAATTTAATAAGTTTAAATATTATGTTATAATTTTATTTACCTATTTATTACCTTGTAGTGCTTACTAAGTCTTCATCGTCTTAACACATTTATTTCAACGCGTAGGTACTGTTAGACTTGAAGAGCTAGAGTCAAGCTAGGAGATCTCTGATCTCATCACAACTTCAAGAACTACAAGAGTAGGTACTATATTTTGGGGTAAAATGGCATGTACGTAAGTAGACCAAATGTGCTCCCAAGTGTTAGGTACTAAAAGGCAAACTCTTAAAACTTTATCTATTTTGGTATTTTAATTGAATTATTTTGGATATATATGAAATGAATTATTGAAAATTTTATGTATGCATACAATTGTGGTTTGATAATGTGATAATTGTTATAGAATTAGAGTTATTTTAAATAGTTTTAATGAAACCAATATAGTGTAGGGGGTATTTAGCAAATTTATAAACTGATGTTTACCAAAATTTACCCAAGGTATCGATACCAAAGGGACATGTATCAATACCTAGGCCTTGAAATTGGAAGTTTTCAAAACAGAATGTGATTTTGGTATTGATTTTACATTTGGTATCAAATTTAAAGGCAAGGTATCGATACCTAGGCCCAAGGTATCGATATCTTCATAAAAAACTTGAAATTCTGAAGTTCCAAAATTTTATTTTGGTATCGATATTGTGCAGGGGTATAGATACCTTTCATAAAGTATCAATACCTTGTGTTTAAGTATCGATACTTGTCCCCTATTTTGAGTAAAAATCATATTCAAACCATTTCTAAATGTAATAAATTAACTGATAATGACCCCAACCGTTTCTAGTAATAATTATTGGGTTAAATAAGTTAAAATACTATGGGTAAATGTTCAAATTACATAGCGCCTAGCCATGACCGCTTTGGCACCAAATGTAATAGCCTTATACCTGGTCCCTACGATCAGACCAGGTATAGGAGTGTTACAATAAAACTTATACGAGTGAGAAACTCAAGACTGATAAGGAAAAATGTGAAGTAGGAAAATCCTGAAGGACTTACTAAGCTCTTTGAGCTTAACACATTAGTTGTTTGAACAAGTAGGTAAAATGGCCTTGTCTAAGAAGCTTTAAGTATTGACTTGGGAGCATCACACCATAGTTCGAGGTTGAATTGTTTAATTTTAGAGGTTTTATGTAGGTAAGATATTAGCATGTACATAGAGACGTAGATTAGTATAAGCATTTGTAAAGTTAAGGTGTCTCCAAAATAAGATGGATTATTCGTTAGATTTGAATGTTTTTATGAGTTGTATTTTGTACTTGAATGTGCATGAACTTGAATTTGCATGCTTTGTGATTTTTCTTGCTATAAGGTGAATTAAATGTGTTTGAGGTGTTTTAAGCTTGAAATTTTGTCCCCTACTTCTACGTTTTAATGTCACGGGGCTGGGAACTACGGCCCGTGACATTAGAACCTTGATTTTGTGTATTGAAACTTTGCAAGTTAGTGACCAAAATTTGGCCCTAGAGGCCTAAGTTTTGAAATATAGACCTTATGTATCAGAACTTCGCTAGTGTAACACACTAAACCTGATCCCTTAGAAAGACCCAAGTATGATGTGTCACTACTTAGAAATCATACATCTTTAAAATTATTCTGGCAGAAACTTTGTATAATTTGCAGAGTTTGAATTAAACCTTTAATAAAATACTAAAACAAAGTATAAGTCAAATGGCGTATAAGCTTCAGTAACGTAATTTCATTATTTGAAATATAACATTATGAAACCAATCTAAAACTTAGATGAAATTTCATTAAAGCATTGTTTATCAATCATAAGTTTTAGTTACAATTACATCTCAAAATACAACTAAACATCACCCCCCATATGTCATGCATAGTACAAATAAATAGATGTCTCACAGCAACAGATGTCCTCTGGCGTAGTCCTTCAGACAGTCTTCATTGAACAGTAGGCCTAAGAAGGAAAGGGTAATGGGTAAGTTCAAAAGAACTTGGTGAGTTCTATGGAAATCTTAAGTAAAAATACAAATAACATAGTTCAATATTGCAAAGGAATCACTTATAACTGCAGAATATGTCCACTGGCATATACAGAACTCAGGCGGACTCAATACGCCAATGGCATGTCACATGGGCAAATTCTATACGCCAACACAATCATAACATAGACATTCCATTTTCATGCCAGCCACATACCTAGAATTCAAAGTCAGGTTCATATCATATGTTTCTATTTCATTCATATGCATTCTCTCCTTATAACTCCCCATTTTAGAATCCTTTAATTGCTTGTTTAATTGTGTTACGCCAATCCAATTTTCAATATATATCTGTCCTACCGAAGGCTACACAACATATTTTTTTAAAATCCATTTTTGTAGACCAGTTCATATCATATCATTCATATCAGAAGTAGATGGTAGTGGCTTAACATAAAATGAACCATACTTTTTGTCCCAAACATACATAACTCAGACTAATGACTCTGGAAAAACAACCATTATTCACACACACATTAACTGATTATCCTTTACAGAGTAAGAATACTTACCTTAAAATATTATAAAGTAAAGATAATCACAACATATGAAAGTAAGAAGGAACTCACCAGAAAAATAACAAAGTCTAAATAGCATGTCCTTTGCCTTTATCACTCGGACCTTCAATAGCGTCTTGAACTAAAAATAAGGTTATTTAAACATATTAGATTACTATTTCATCAAATCTAAACATGCATGCAAAAAATATTAACACTTAGCCCAAAACCAGGAAGTTTCCTTCCTTACACACCAGTCTGACACTTATGCATGCAGAGTCGAAAACACATAAATAACCTCAAGAATAACCTAAGGTTCATAAGTAATTACTAGAGAGCTATGACTAATGTATAAGTTGGTTGACTACATCGAACCCAACTTTAGACAAGTTTTCTGGACTTTGGTTTTCTATTAATGCAAAGAAGACTAATGAGAAAGATGAATACAAAGAAAACGCAAAGATTTTCGGTGAAGGCACTACTACCCTTATATACTTAAGCACAGAGACATGGTTTAGTGGAAAAATCAGATAATTCCACTAACACTCTTGATTCTTATGATTAAGTGCGCGTATCATAATTTAAGTACTTTCAACTACAGTAGCTTAGTTCCATTCAAACTAAGTCTTAATTTAACTAACTAATTTACATTACTAAAATAGTAAACAAAACTATTCAATAGTAAACCAAGCGAGTTTGCCAAATCCTCTAGGTGGTGTACCCTTAATGAAAGAGTCTGTCAAACCAAAAATCTTTGCCAAACTAAGAGTTCACCAAGTGGCGCATATAAAGGATTCTATACATAATAAAAACAAACAATTTACTTACTCATCTCTACTTTTAATTCACCAAAACAGTCTAAACAATAATCAGATACCGAGAATTTGCTGGGCAGGCTATTACAGCTAGACAATAGCTAAAATGCTACAATACAAGGCCAATGTATATTTTGGCTATGATAGTGATACCTTACCCCTGGTTAGTGCCTACTGCATTGTTTTTGATGTTTTCAGTTCTCTGAAGCCTCTTACAATTTAGTGCCCTTAGTGTAATATATTCACAATTTATACTTGTAATTTTTTGAAAAGATTGGTTTAAATAAAATTCAATTATACATTAATATCATTTGTATCTATCCTCAATGGCTTTTGCATGCGAAGCAAAATGTAAGCAAATATTGACTCATTGATTTCCTAATGTTTAGCTAAATATTAAGTTGCATTATGTGGTCGAATCACAATGAGTAAAGACAACTTATATTAGTAGATAATATAAATATTATGTAGTCTAATCATAAATGAGCAAATCGATTGGAAAACTATTATGTCATCTATCGAGTCCAAATTGGAGAGATGTCTTATCTTTGGCATCAGGGCAAATGACTTTTAGAAGATAAAGACATAGATGTCATTATCTGGACTAACAATATATTGTACATGACCCGAGTTGAATTTATCTTAGATCTGCTTATGGATTTATTCACTTGTGACGTTCATAATGTGGTGTACCTTAATTCTAAATGGATGATTGGCTATGTATGCGTGTCTGACCGCCTATAAACGTGATATCATTTATAGTTAAATAGTACACCAAATATATAAGAAATTAATTTCGCGATGTCCACAAGTATACGGTGCCTTTCACATGGAACTTGGTTGCATGCTAATGCAAAAAGGCAGGGTGGTGGCTTATGCCTCGAGACAGTTGAAACCTACTAAGCGAAACTACCCAACTCATGATTTAGAGTTAGAAGCAGTAGTGTTCGCACTCAAAATTTGGTGAAACTACTTGTATGGCGAGTGATGTACCACCTATATAGACCATAAGAGTCTTAAGTATCTTCTTATGCAGAAAGAACTGAACTTATGATAGAGAAAGTGGACAGAACTGCTAAAAGACAATGATTGTGTGATAGAATATTGTCGAAACCATTTTAAAATTGAGTTTAAAAAAATGGGGATCGACTTTAAAAACAAAATGGGAGTTGCCACCAATCCCTTTTTACTTAGGTGTGATTGGATCACTTTGTAAAACGTTTTATTTTAAACATTTGATTTTGGTCTACGAAAAAACAAGAAAACGGGTTCGAAATTTGGTTACGTACGAGGAAGGGTTAGCACCCTCGTAACGCTCAAAAATTGGTACCTAATTGATAGAGTCATGTCCAAATGTTTGAAATTTAAAAAGTTTAAAATAAGATCTGTTTATTAGAAGAAAGACCAAGACTTACCTGTCTCAAAGAAATAAAATATCATACCCAGTAAGTTAGGATATAGCATCTCATGACTTCAAAACTAAGCACGTCTTTATTTTAGAAAATTCCTATCTCAAACACAAAATATCATATCCAGTAAGTTAGGACACAACCTTTTGAATTCCCAAGAATAGGTTTTTTTTTATTTAAAACTTGAGATTTCTTTGTTCCGAAGGAATATAAACATCACATCCAGCACGATATGACCCGATATTTTAAAACCTTCGTAATCAAAGTCATCTCATGATTTACAAAATTTTGTTAAAAGGATATTTAATTATTTAGCCAAACGAAAAATCGCAACCCAGCACGTTAGGGCACTATTTCCCGAATTTCTAAATAAAAACAACATTGCCTTATTTTAAAACCTTTGGATAAATATAGTAAAAAAATATATTTTAAACAATAATTTATGAGACAATATCACATTTCTATTTTATCAAAAAATACAATATCAAAAACAATTTATAGCACACTAACATAAATAATAGGGTAATAATAATGTAGAATAATGGTTAATAGAAATAGTTACACAATGGCAAACATAAATAAATAATTAAAAGGATATGGGCGAACAAAATATGTATAAAACAATAAATATCAAAAAGAAAAGAAAATTATTAAATAAATATGAAAATTTTAAAGTAAGATTAAATGATAAATAAATAAAATAATATACATATAATATAAATGATGTAGAAAAAAATGATTTTAAATAAAGATATATAAAATTACACATATATAATATAAATAGTGTAAATAGAATATAATATACAATATAAATAAATTTTAGTTAAAAATAATATATGAATAATAAAATAGAATAAGTCATATATTATAATAGATATTATACAAAACAAAATTATATAACATAATATAATACTTAAAAATATAATATATAAATTATTAAACCAAGTAAATAATATATAAAATAACAATTAAATATATATAGGATTAAAACATAGAAAATATATATAAATTTTTTATTTTAAACAAATTAATATATAAATAATAATAAAATAATTCAGTTCAATATTAATTTTTTTTAAAATATAAAATAAAAAGCTCGAGGATCAAGTTGAAATAAAATGTAAGTTTTAGGGTTAATTCAAAAACAAATAAAAAATCAAATTGGACGAAATTAAAAAGAATGAAAAATGTACAAGGACCACGGGCATAAATAGCCCAATTTTAAAAAACACGCGGATCCCTGGAGCGGGTCGGGTCAACACGCTGGTCGTCCTTTTAAAACGGCGTCGTTTCTAGTTGACTATATAAGTCAATTTCGGCCTTAAAAAATTCATTTTAACACCGTTTCAAAAAAAAAAATTTCGAAAACACCCTCAAATTCCTCTCGCTTCTGTTTGAAACGACCATCGGTCTTCTTCAGGCTACGTGCCCCACACGCCGTCGTGGACGGCGGTCGAATAGCCAAACTCCTCCGATTTGAAGTCACCAAAGTAGGTAACCTGTAACACCCCAAACTCGGCCCAATAGCTACGACCGGATCTGGTATGTCACTAAGAAAATTTTTGTCAAACATGTCGTATTTTTTTTTCAGAAAAAGCCCAAATATATTTTATATAGAATATGCCTTTGTAAAATAAAACCGTACTTAATTACATGCCTTAGTTTAATTAAAATAAAAAAAAATATAAATAACTAAAAGTAATAAAAGCCCATAATAAAACAAAATATAAACTAGTGGCCCATGGCCCTATTACATCGAAGTTTAAAATCCATTAATTAAAAATATAAAATAATAACTTGAGTCTTTTTTGCCAAATCTACATATTCGTCTGCATGGCCACCTTGCGTTCCTCTCCAGCCCGGTCCGAAGCACTAGGTATCACCTGAAATGTTAATTAAAAGGGTGAGTCGCGAGACTCAGTGTGCAACCCTCATGCACCACTAGATTTTGTGTAACATCCCCAAACCCGGCCCATTCACTACGACCGAATCTGGTTATGTTATGGGAAAAACTTATTGAAGAAAACAGGTTGCCATTTAACTTTTTGTCTAAACTCCTTTAGAGTAGTTTTACTTGCAGAAATCTTGGGCATGTTTGTTTGCAAACCGTTAGGTTACTTTGAAATCTCGGGGTTTCGTCTTTAAAACTCTTAGTTGTCAATTTCCTTAGGTTGGAAAACGTTTAAAACATCAGACTCAAGTGGTTTAAGCTTAGTTCATAAAAGTAACATTATTCCCAAATCTCTTTAGACATAAATTACCAAAAGAAAACCAAATAACTTAAGAGGCTCTTATTACAACATAATGATTCCAAGTACTTGGTAATAAAGTGCATAAAGAAAATATTAAAACGTCCTTTGCATGGGCCACCTTGTATCCACTCCAACCCGGTCCGATCATCCTTTCACCTGCGATGTTGGATAAGAGATTGGGTGAGTCACAATGACTCAGTGTGTAAGTTAACCACTGAAATCCACCCACATGCTAGCCACATAATATCCCATCTATCAAATGCAACAAGTAATGTATATTAATTTTAACAATTACCACAATCTGGGCTTGGCCCACATTCAAATCATACTCAAATACTGGGCTAGGCCCATTCCTCAATAAACCACATATCAACTGGGCTTGGCCCATTTCCATGTATGTTCCCAAAACATACCTATCCACATGTCATATTGGGCTTGGCCCATTTCCATATTATTCCATAAACAAAATAATGCAACATGAAACCCAACCCAAACCTAGGGTCCACCCGCTACACACCCCCTGATCCAGCCTACCACACACCAGGGGACTATCGAGTCACCCTCTCCTTTTCCCTCCAAAAAGGCAACCAATGCCATCCACGATGTAGCATATAGCTAACATCAAACCACGATGGAGCACACAGCAATCCATCAAGCCACGATATGGCATAAAGCCGATATCAATTAAGGTAACCACGCGAACTAAATCGCAAAGATCCACAACTCGACCTCAGTCAGCGCCAATCCACGATGTAGCACAAAGCTGACATCAACCACGTACTCGAAGTACACCCGTACCTTCTTTTCAAAAAAAACCCACCCATGCACATGTAACGTGATATAATGACAAGGTGATGCATGAGCATGTCATTCACACAAATATAGGCATACAATCATATTTAAATCAGTGATCACATAGTAACAAGTTTGCCACTAACCTGGTCATCGTCATACCCCTTAAGGGTACCATTTTCACATTTAACTGCACTTGTTAGCAAACATATACAATAGGCAAATATCACGCAAATCCCGGAAACAATGGCTAACTACACACCTTAAAACCCGGAGCTCTAAACCCTCGATCCCGACGCTATCGACTAGCGAGACTACCGCTATCTGCCTATAGCTATCTCCTGCCGCTGGCCCACACCCCGGTGGCCAATCCCGAACTGCTGAAACCGCTCTTTTCTTGAACTTCGAAATAGGGACCTTCCCTTGCCCACTCTGACTGGTTGTGGCCTCCATCAAAAAGCTTAATCAGGTAAACAGGTTAACCCACAAAACACCACTTAAGCATTTAATCTAAATAAATACCTCTTACCAACTCAACTTGAATCCCGAACGCTACTCTATGCCACTGCAACTGCTGACTAAACGACCTTGCTAACCACTCCCTATTGCTCCAGCTAGAAACGACCACCACCAAGGAAGTAAGGTTCGGCTCAGGGACTTGTAACCAAAGTGAAGAGAATAGATGATTCGGCAAGGCTCTAAGATAGTGTTTGGGATATTCAGCAATGGTAGTTTTCTATGGATGGTTACGGTTTAAGCAAGGTTTAAAAAGAAAAAGGTGAGAAGGGAGAGGGATATAGGTTCATAAAAGGTTAAGCCCTCTGCTACTTTCGGCTACAAAGAAATGGCATGAAAAAGGGGTTTGCTTGGACTAACTTTCGGCAATGGACAAGGGAAAATAAATACAAACGAAGGAAAGAACTTTTTGGCAAGGGAGAGAAACAAATGATGAATGAAACAAGCACCTCCCTCCCCCCTATTTATAATATTCGGCCAAGCCCCAAGCTCCCCAAAAAAAATCCTAAAATCTCTCCTAAAACACCTCCCTTCCATCCATTTTAAAAGTTTGAATGAGTCAAACTTTTACCTAGCCAAATTTAAAAAAAGATGACCAAGTCTTCTCCACCTTTCAAGCATCCAAAAACTGCCCAGCTTCTATCCTCCTTGACGCAAAAACAAGGCCCCAAATGCTACCCTTGCGAATCGAACCTGAGCCCCTTCCCCCTGCAAATGGCGTCACTTCTCCATGCTCTAAGTGGCGCCTCCTTGCCACTCTGCCAAGCCACTCTTTATGCCAAAACTCCACCAAAAATTCTCTTAAGACCCCCTCTATCCAAGTTCTCCTTTTTAGCCCCTAAAACTAAAAATTTTCCAAAGCGTTCTACCATCACCTAGGGTTCTCAGGACCCCTAAAACTTACCCAAACACACACTGAAGTGTGCCAACACCCGAGCTAAGCACCAGAAATCCAACCCCTAAAACCAGGGTGTTACAATTCTACCCTCCTTAAAATAATTTCGTCCCCGAAATTACTTGTCTAAACTAACAGTCCAATTCCTCCCGCTACGCTATGGCTGCGCACTCTGATCTTAAAGAGCTAACATACTTCCCAATCATAGCCTCTAAGTTCGCACTCAAAATTCAAAGCAACTCAGAAAAGAGCTATTCCCACAAGCAAGCAAAGCAATTAAAGCATGCACCAAAGCAGAGGAGCTTACCCGATATCACCTCCTTAGTTGATTCTGACTGGAACCATTCCCTCCATGGCTTGAACCATGACCCCTCGTTGATCGAGGACAGTTCTTAACCAGATGTGCCTTAGATCCGCACCGAAAGCATGTTTTACTATTCCCCCAACACTTTCCTGTGTGAGGTCTTCCACATCGAGCACAGAGACAATTCCGATTCTCAGCAACTGGCACGGGTGTATGTACCGTATTCCCAACTCTTGGTCTTTTCTGAGCATCTCCAAACGATGCTGACCATCCAACACTTCTCTTATTCTCGTTCCTATTCTTTCCTCGGTTTTCCCTTACCGTCCTCTTAACTTCTTCGGCTATACGAGCTTTCTCCACTAGCACCGCGAAGTCTCTTTCCCTCTGCGAAGCGATCATCACTCGAAGTTCATCTCGCAATCCGTCTTCAAACTGGACGCACCTCTCATAGTCAGTGGCCACAATTCCCTTAGCATACTGACTTAGCCGTACAAACTCTGCTTCGTATTCCGCTATCGACTTATTTCCTTGCACCAGATTTAGAAACGCCTTCCTTTGCGCATCTAAGTAGCTTGCTCCAACGTATTTTCCTTTAAACTTTTCCTTAAAGTAATCCCAATCCAATCGATCTGCCGGTACACCTTGTTTGACAGTGAGCCACCATCGATAAGCCTCATCCCGTAGTAGCGAAACAGCACCTTTCAACTTTTCCTCTGGGGCACAATCCAAGTCGTCCATAATTCTCTCGACTCCTTCTAGCCAATACTCCGCTACGTTCGGAGCCGTTCCCGACACTCCTCTAAAAACTTCAGCCCCGTTCGACCTAAGTCTCTCGGACACTGACTTCCGAGCTCCATTTCCCCTACTAGCTCTTGCCACTTGCTGAAGCACGCGTAACATAGCCTGCGACACTGCGTCCTCTTCACTTATCGGATCTTGTTCCTCTACATCCACTGCTGGCGGCACTTCGCTTTCTGACCCATAGCCAGACCCTACTGGTTCCGAAGCTGTCATTCTACCTCTACCGCGTCCCCTAGAACTCATCTCTAGCGCTTCGATTTAATCTGTTTAGAAAGTTTTATGGATTAGAAATTATTGTTTCACTGTTTTATCCACGAGCAATTTTATGCAATGAAGGTTCCGAGAGTAGTTCTTTCGAGCAATCAAGTTTCCTTTTCCTACCCAGGGGTAATTTCGTCATTTTTCCTAAAGAGATATTTCGGTAATAACTCAGGGTCAATTTTGAAAATAGTTTTTCCAACTTAGAGATTTTTCAAAATTTGCAAATCTCAAGAGTCATCTTGAAAATTTTGTTTCTCAAACGAAGTGTGTTACAAAAATTTCAGAAAGTAGGGTCATTTTCGTAATTTTGGAAATCATGGGCATTTTCGTAAATTCTCAAAATCGAGATATCACCACATTTTACAAAATAGAATTTTCTGATATTTAGTAAAGTAGGAATATTTCAGTAGAAGTTGAGAGAAATTTGAAAATTTAGAAACCAAGGGCATTTCGGTAATTTTGTCAACCAGGGGTATTTTCGTAAATTTCCACAAGTCAGAGTATCCTAATATTTTGAAAACTCGGATTTTAGTATTTTGCAAGGTAAAGAGCATTTTATCAAAATTTGAGGGTAGTACAGTAATTTTGCAATACAGGGGCATTTTGGTAATTTTGCCACTAAGGGCATTTTGGTAATTTTGTAAATCGAAAGAAAAACGTCCTTCAAAATCAGATTTAAGGTTTCACAAACCAGAGGAGTAAATTTGAAAATTTAAAAACAGGGAATTTAGGAAATAGCAAGGCTAATTCCCTTTCGGGTTTTAATAATTAGTTCAGCCTGTGAACAAATCCTCTTGGTTAAGGTGAACCGTAGCTACGCACCAGGTAGGATTCGAGTAAAGAGGAGGTGAGTCGCTAGGACTGCTTAAATACCAAGCTCTTACTGAATGCCACTCCTAGACATGCGTACAGTGGTTGCCACACCTTAACTCGGCGACTTACTTCACAGGTTTGTTTAAGAGCTTTAAGTTTTATGCAAGTGTTTGAGTAGACTAATCCTAGGGTCCAATAGCCTTAATATTCTAAACTACGAGCCCAACTAAGCCCATAACAGTTCATAATAACAAATCACTTCCAAAGTTCGAAGTACTTACCTGGTGGACTTCGGGTCGGAGGTACAGGTGCCATGCCAAAATATCCTGAAAACCTTTTTATAAAAGCCCATTTTTTTCAAAAAGTCCATTTTGAAAACTGTTTCGGGCCCAAAAACCCTCAAAGCCGAGTTTTGAACTTGGCTCTGATACCAAACTGTAACATCCCCAAACCCGACCCATTCACTACGACCGAATCTGGTTATGTTATGGGAAAAACTTATTGAAGAAAACAGGTTGCCATTTAACTTTTTGTCTAAACTCCTTTAGAGTAGTTTTACTTGCAGAAATCTTGGGCATGTTTGTTTGCAAACCGTTAGGTTACTTTGAAATCTCGGGGTTTCGTCTTTAAAACTCTTAGTTGTCAATTTCCTTAGGTTGGAAAACGTTTAAAACATCAGACTCAAGTGGTTTAAGCTTAGTTCATAAAAGTAACATTATTCCCAAATCTCTTTAGACATAAATTACCAAAAGAAAACCAAATAACTTAAGAGGCTCTTATTACAACATAATGATTCCAAGTACTTGGTAATAAAGTGCATAAAGAAAATATTAAAACGTCCTTTGCATGGGCCACCTTGTATCCACTCCAACCCGGTCCGATCATCCTTTCACCTGCGATGTTGGATAAGAGATTGGGTGAGTCACAATGACTCAGTGTGTAAGTTAACCACTGAAATCCACCCACATGCTAGCCACATAATATCCCATCTATCAAATGCAACAAGTAATGTATATTCATTTTAACAATTACCACAATCTGGGCTTGGCCCACATTCAAATCATACTCAAATACTGGGCTAGGCCCATTCCTCAATAAACCACATATCAACTGGGCTTGGCCCATTTCCATGTATGTTCCCAAAACATACCTATCCACATGTCATATTGGGCTTGGCCCATTTCCATATTATTCCATAAACAAAATAATGCAACATGAAACCCAACCCAAACCTAGGGTCCATCCGCTACACACCCCCTGATCCAGCCTACCACACACCAGGGGACTATCGAGTCACCCTCTCCTTTTCCCTCCAAAAAGGCAACCAATGCCATCCACGATGTAGCATATAGCTAACATCAAACCACGATGGAGCACACAGCAATCCATCAAGCCACGATATGGCATAAAGCCGATATCAATTAAGGTAACCACGCGAACTAAATCGCAAAGATCCACAATGCGACCTCAGTCAGCGCCAATCCACGATGTAGCACAAAGCTGACATCAACCACGTACTCGAAGTACACCCGTACCTTCTTTTCAAAAAAACCCACCCATGCACATGTAACGTGATATAATGACAAGGTGATGCATGAGCATGTCATTCACACAAATATAGGCATACAATCATATTTAAATCAGTGATCACATAGTAACAAGTTTGCCACTAACCTGGTCATCGTCATACCCCTTAAGGGTACCATTTTCACATTTAACTGCACTTGTTAGCAAACATATACAATAGGCAAATATCACGCAAATCCCGGAAACAATGGCTAACTACACACCTTAAAACCCGGAGCTCTAAACCCTCAATCCCGACGCTATCGACTAGCGAGACTACCGCTATCTGCCTATAGCTATCTCCTGCCGCTGGCCCACACCCCGGTGGCCAATCCCGAACTGCTGAAACCGCTCTTTTCTTGAACTTCGGAATAGGGACCTTCCCTTGCCCACTCTGACTGGTTGTGGCCTCCATCAAAAAGCTTAATCAGGTAAACAGGTTAACCCCCAAAACACCACTTAAGCATTTAATCTAAATAAATACCTCTTACCAACTCAACTTGAATCCCGAACGCTACTCTATGCCACTGCAACTGCTGACTAAACGACCTTGCTAACCACTCCCTATTGCTCCAGCTAGAAACGACCACCACCAAGGAAGTAAGGTTCGGCTCAGGGACTTGTAACCAAAGTGAAGAGAATGGATGATTCGGCAAGGCTCTAAGATAGTGTTTGGGATATTCAGCAATGGTAGTTTTCTATGGATGGTTACGGTTTAAGCAAGGTTTAAAAAGAAAAAGGTGAGAAGGGAGAGGGATATAGGTTCATAAAAGGTTAAGCCCTCTGCTACTTTTGGCTACAAAGAAATGGCATGAAAAAGGGGTTTGCTTGGACTAACTTTCGGCAATGGACAAGGGAAAATAAATACAAACGAAGGAAAGAACTTTTTGGCAAGGGAGAGAAACAAATGATGAATGAAACAAGCACCTCCCTCCCCCCTATTTATAATATTCGGCCAAGCCCCAAGCTCCCCAAAAAAAAATCCTAAAATCTCTCCTAAAACACCTCCCTTCCATCCATTTTAAAAGTTTGAATGAGTCAAAATTTTACCTAGCCAAATTTAAAAAAAAGATGACCAAGTCTTCTCCACCTTTCAAGCTTCCAAAAACCGCCCAGCTTCTATCCTCCTTGACGCAAAAACAAGGCCCCAAATGCTACCCTTGCGAATCGAACCTGAGCCCCTTCCCCCTGCAAATGGCATCACTTCTCCATGCTCTAAGTGGCGCCTCCTTGCCACTCTGCCAAGCCACTCTTTATGCCAAACTCCACCAAAAATTCTCTTAAGACCCCCTCTATCCAAGTTCTCCTTTTTAGCCCTTAAAACTAAAAATTTTCCAAAGCGTTCTACCATCACCTAGGGTTCTCAGGACCCCTAAAACTTACCCAAACACACACTGAAGTGTGCCAACACCCGAGCTAAGCACCAGAAATCCAACCCCTAAAACCAGGGTGTTACATTTTGGGCCTTAAGCCCATTAAACAAATAAACAGTTTAATACCCATGATAAAAATTAATAACAAATAATATGCAAGGCCCAACCCGTTTGCCTAGGTTTCCATCTGCTACACGCCCCGTACCAACCGTACACACCATTGGGGATTTCTACAATCTACCCACACCGCTACACACCATGATGGCAGTCATGCTGCTCATCCACATATGATGGCCGAAGCCCATATAACATATAATGGCCAAAGCCCGTATAACATTTAATGGCCGAAGCCCGTATAACAGTTCACGGCATTAGCCGCTACATCAGATCACGGTAAAAACCGCTACACATATAACATATAACTTCCTCCCTTCATCAACCCAACCCATGCAATCACATACAAGCATTTTACTTATAACATTTAAACAGATTATTTACTAACCTGGTGATCCGCTTATACCCTCCTTGGGCTTTCATCAATAAACCGAGATGTTGGAAATTATCAAAACATATATAAATCTTATGATCATGCATTTTATGATTAGATCTAGATGGTGGGGAAGTATTACACACCTGTTATCGCAAAAATCTATTATCCTTAACGTAGAGCCTTATTTGTCGAATCCCGAAAATCCCTAAGAAACGTCACCTCCCTACCTTCAGCTTTTCCACCAAATCAGCTTTAATGGAACAGATTCGGCTTCTAGGGATAAAGAGTATAATCAACAGGGCCTTGGAAAGAATGATTTGGATTAGGAGCTTGATAAAAATAAAGGAATCGCAGAAAAAATGAGAAATCCCGAAACTCACCGGATTAAAGAGGAGTATACGGCTTACGGTGCACCTTCGGGAAACAGAGATCTCACTTGTAGATTCGGCTTTGAGAAGAGAAGAGGGAAAGTAAACTGTGTTTGGAGATTTGCGGCAAAGAAAAGGATTTGAGAGAAAAGAAGAAGAGAAATTCGGCTAGGTGAGGAAGAAAAAGAATGAAAGCATGGATGATCACTTGGCTTATATAGATTTCGGCAATACAATCCCCCTCCCAGAGTTGGATTTTCTGCCAACTCTGATGTCATCTGATAGCTTTTATCTTAATCCCTTATCTCCTCAAAAATAGCCCTCATCTTTCTCTTCATTATCTTCCTATTTATTAAGAAAATAAAAGAATTAAAATCCCTATTTTGTAGCTAGTGTGTCGTCCACTCCTAAGGCTCCTAAGTGCTGAATTTTTGACCCAAAACTTGGGCTCTAAGTAGCCCTCACTTGGCCCAATCCTTCCCTTAGTGACGCCACATACATGCTTACTTAAAGCTCCTCAAATCTTTGGGCCACAAGCCCAGCTTGTCACTTAATTAACTATCTACTTAAATTATGAGCTAACACCATTTATTAGCCACCTAACCCAAATTTTTAAAGCCCAAAATATCACTTAAATTACCCAGAACATTAATCTAAACCCTAATCCAAATATTTAATCAAGGCCTTAGTTCAACCTCAACTTCTTAAATTACAGATTAATCAAGTACCACATATAAATGCACAGGCCTATATTTAGGATATTACAGTTCTACCCCCTTAAAATAAATTTCGTCCTCGAAATTTACCTGATAAAAAGAGATGGGGATACTGCTGTCGTATAACATCCTCCGGTTCCCACGTCGCCTCTTCAGCACCGTGATTTCGCCATAAAACTTTAACCAATGGAACGGACTTCCTTCTTAACACTTTCACGTCTCGATCCAAGATTTGCACTGGTTCTTCCTCAAAAGACAAATCCGATCTTACTTCTATCTCTTCTACTGGTACTATGTGCGATGGATCAGATCGATAACATCTCAGCATCGAGACATGGAACACGTCATGTATCTGCCCCAACTCTGAAGGCAACTCCAAATGATAAGCCACTGGCCCCACACGTTCTAACACCCTATAAGGCCCAATAAACCGGGGACTTAGCTTACCCTTTCGTCCAAACCTCATTACTTTCTTCCACGGAGATACCTTCAAGAAGACTTGGTCTCCTACTGCGAATTCCACCTCCTTCCGCTTTAGATCCGCATAAGATTTCTACTGATCAAACGCTTCCTTCAATCGAGTCCGTATTAACTTAACTTTTTCCTCCGTTTCTGAAACTAGTTTCGGATCCAATACCTGACGTTCACCCAACTCCGTCTAACAAGTTGGAGTACGACATCTCCTTCCATATAATGCTTCATACGGCGCCATTTGAATACTAGCTTGATAACTGTTATTATATGCGAATTCAGCCAAGGGTAAATACTCCTCCCAACTACCCCTAAAATCGATGATGCAACCCCTTAGCATATCCTTCAAGATCTGGATCACCCTCTCAGACTGACCATCAGATTGTGGGTGAAAGGCAGTACTGAAGTCTAACCTTGTTCCCATTGCTTGATGAAGAACCTTCCAAAATCGTGATGTGAACCTAGGGTCCCTATCCGATATGATCGACACCGGTACACCATCTAATCTTACAACCTCAGCCACGTACAACTTAGCCAACTTTTGCAAAGAGTAGTCGACCCGAATCGGTATGAAGTGAGCAGACTTCGTCAGCCGATCCACAATTACCCAAATTGAATCTTTCTTGGTGGGTGTAAGGGGTAACCCACTAACAAAATCCATTGTGATTCTCTCCCATTTCCATTGGGGGATCTTTATCAGCTGCAACAATCCCGAAGGCAACTGGTGTTCAGTCTTGACTTGCTAACATGTCAAGCACTTCCCCACATATTCCGTAACTTCTCACTTCAAACCTGACCACCAGAACTGGTCTCGCAAATCCCGATACATCTTAACTCCTCCAGGATGCATAGCATAAGGGCTACTATGCGATTCCCGAAGAATCATCTGCCTTAGCTCCTCATCTTTTGGCATACACACCTTCCCACGGAAACACAAAACTCCATCATTGTTCAGACTATAGTCCTCTACTTCACCCTCCTGCACTTGTCGGATTCGAGTACTTAAGACATCATCCAAAAGTTGCTTCTCCTTGATTAGACTTGTCCACATAGGTCTTACTTGTAGCTCAGCCACCAAACTACCATCCCCATACAAACTAAGATGAGCGAACATCGCCCTTAGGTCTGCTATCACCTTTCTACTCAACACATCTGCCGGGATGGTATTCAATCGAGCAATCATAGTCCTTCAAGAGCTTGGTCCACCTACGTTGCCGTAAATATAACTCCTTCTGAGTAAGGAGATACTTCAAACTTCTATGGTCGGTGTAAATTACCGATTTTTCCCCATACAGGTAATGTCTCCAAATCTTCAGAGCAAACACTACCGCCGCCAATTCTAGATCATGCGTAGGGTAGTTCAACTTATACGGTCTCAACTATCGAGACGCGTATGCCACAACTTTTCCATCTTGCATCAGCACACACCCCAACCCTGTGTGTGACGCATCACAATAGACGGTAAAGTCTTTTTTCGCCTCTGGCTGAATTAACACCGATGCTTCCGTCAGAATTCTCTTCAGCCTCTCAAAGCTCTCCTGTTGTTTGTCAGTCCATACAAAAGATACTCCCTTCCTCAACAACTTAGTTAATGGTGCCGCTATTGAAGAGAATCCCTCAACGAACCTTCGATAATATCCTGCTAATCGTAAGAAACTTCGAATTTCCGCCACAGACTTCGGCGATTTCCAATTTAACACAGCTTCAATTTTTCGAGGGTCTACCCTAATCCCCTCTGCGGAAACCACATGCTCTAGAAAAGTCACCTCCTTCAGCCAGAACTCACACTTACTGAACTTCACGTACAGCTGCTTTTCCCTCAGAATTTGCAACACCACTCGAAGTTGTGCATCATGCTCCTCCTCAGACTTGGAATAAACCAAGATATCGTCGATAAATACTACGACGAACAGGTCAAGGTATGGCTGAAACACTCGGTTCATCATATCCATAAATGCTGCTGGCGCGTTCGTCAAACCGAATGGCATTACCAAAAACTCATAATGACCGTAGCGTGTTCGAAATGCCGTCTTATGAATGTCTCCTTCCTTCACCTTTAACTGATGATATCTCGACCTTAGATCAATCTTAGAAAAGACCGAAGCTCCTTTGAGCTGGTCGAACAAATCATCGATTCTCGGTAATGGGTACTTATTCTTAATCGTCAACTTATTCAGTTGACGATAGTCCACGCACATATGCATGGATCCGTCCTTCTTCTTCACGAATAGGACCGGCGCTCCCCATGGAGACACACTCGGTCAGATGAATCCTCGATCCAATAGCTCCTGAATCTGAGCTTTGAGCTCCACCAGCTCCTTCGGTGCCATTCGATAAGGGGCAATAGATATCGGAGCCGTACCCGGGAGTAGTTCTATTCCAAACTCTACTTCGCGATCCGGGGGTAATCCTGGCAACTTCTCCGGAAAGACGTCTACGAAATCCTTGACTGTTCGAACCCCACCGACAGTCACCTCTTTAGCATCCAAAGCACTAATAGAAGCTAAAAAGGTGTTACATCCCTTCCGAATCATCTTAACAGCTTTCAAGGCCGACACTGCGTTGGACAAATAGTTCCTTCTTTCTCCTAACACAACCACCTCCCCGTCTTCCGAGGTACTTAACACCATGCGCTTAGTCCCACAATCCAACTTAGCACGATGCTTTGACAACCAATCCATTCCTAGGATAAGATCGAACTCTCCGAATGGCAATTCCATTAAGTCTGCCGGAAACACTACCCCTTGAGTCTCTAAAGGTACATCCTTAAACAGCTTGTCTACTACCCTAAATTGTCCTAGGGGACTAACTATAGTCATCTTCCTAGTAGTTGTTTCAGGATCTATACTTAAGGTCTCAGATATCGAGCATGCAACATAGGAGTGGGTTGACCCAATGTCAATCAAAGCAAGAAAAGGGCTGTCAGCTATAAGAAACGTACCGGTTATGACATCCGGTGCGTCACCATCCTCCTGTCGATGAACTACATAAACTAGACCCGGCTGCCTTGCATCTACATTACCGGCACCTCTACCAGGTGCTTCACGACCACGACCAGCCCCATTTCCTCCTCTACTTGCACCGCGACCCCTTGGTCCAGGCTGATCACCTCTCCTCACTTGATCAGCACCTCAACCCGCTGGCTGCCCCCGATCCATCTGAGGACAGGCCTTAATCAGATGTTCTGTGAACCCACATTTAAAGCATCCACCTGTTTTTATTTTGCACTCCCCATAATGCGTCCTCCCACATGTAGAACATGCTTGATTTTGACTTGTCAGAGCACGAACTGGCCCATCAGCCCTAGGCCTCTTCTAAAAATTCCCTGATGCTCTTGATGGCCCAAAACTCCTCTTATTCTTACCCCGATCCTTATCCCTTTCTTGTCTCTCAACCCGTTTCACTTCCTCAGCTATTTTAACCTTATCTACCAAAACAGCAAAAACCCTTTCTCGTTGCGGTGCTATCAGAACCCTTAATTCATTTCTCAGCCCATCCTCGAACCAAACACAACGTTCATACTCCGTTGCTACCATCCCTCGAGCGTAACGGCTCAAGCGTAGAAACTCGGCCTCATATTCGGCCACTGACTTACTTCCCTGTACCAAGTTCAGGAATGCCTTCCTTTGGGCATCTATATAGCTAGCCCCAACATACTTTCCCTGAAATGACTCCCTAAAGAAGTCCCAGTCAATCCGATCTGCGGCAGTACCTTCTTTCACCGTGAGCCACCACTGGTATGCCTCATCTCGGAGGAGAGACACGACCCCTTTCAACTTTTCCTCTACCGTGAAGTCTAAGTCATCCATTATGTGCTCAGTCACTTCCATCCAGTACTCAGCTGTGTTAGGGGCTACCCCAGAAACTCCCCTAAACACTTCTGCCCCATTGGCCTTAAGCCGCTCTGGCACAGATTTTCGGGTTCCTGTGCCCATGCCTACTCTAGCAACTCTCTCCAGGACTCGCAACATCGCCTGGGATACAGCATCATCCCCGGTCGCCTGACCCCGTAACTCTCCCTCCATAGCTGGAGGATCCGACAGTTCGTTACCTGACCCATGGCCAGACCCTACTGGCTCAGACAAGGTCATCCTACCCCTACCGTGTCCACGCGGCGGACGTCCTCGACCCCTTGTACTCATTCTTCCGATTTGCGTTTATCTGATTAAGAATTTTATGAAACATTATTTCTTTCCACTGGTTTATCGCGAACAGTCTTATGATGAATAGTTTTAAAAAGTAGTTCTTTCGAATCCATACACACACTACAGTCTCAAGTTCATTCATTCAATCCTCAACATCCATGAACTCGCGTTCATTACAGAAAAGTGTTGTTATTGTCATTGTTGTTGTTTTCCACTAACCAGGGGTATTTTCGTAATTTTATCCTACAGGGGTATTTTCGTAATTTTTCAAAATAGGGTCCTTGGTGATTTTATGAAGTAAGGGTATTTTGGTAATTTTTCAAATCTAAGGGTATTTCGGTAATTTTGCACTCCGTGGGTATTTCGGTAATTTTGAAATTCGGAGGTATTTTGGTAATTTTGAAATTCGAGGGTATTTCGATAATTTTGAAATTCGGGGGTATTTTGGTCATTTTGCCAAGCAAGGGTAGTTTGGTAATTTTTACAAATCAGGGATATTTTGGGAAATTTTACAAATCAAAGTTATTTTCAAAAATTTTACAAAACTAAGTTTTTTTTTTAAAACCGGGGTAACTTAGAGGATTTGATTTCAAAGAAAATAGTAGTGTTCAGGTGTTTGTGAGTTTTTTTTTCAAACTAAGGGTATTTTAGCAAGTTTGTAAAAATAAGGTGGCTGGTCCCTTTCGGGTTTTAGTCATAGGGTTTAGCCCATCAACCAGTCCTCGTAACTAGGGTGAATAGTCACTACGCACCAGGTAGGATTCTAGTGAAGAGGAGGTGAGTCGCTAGGACTGCTTAAGTACCAAGCTCTCCCTGAATCCACTCCTAGACATGCGTATGCCTGTTGCCACACCCTAGTCTTGCGACTCGCTTATGGGTTTGTTTGGTGAAATTAAGTCTTATGAGATTTAAAGAGTTGTTTCAGCTAAGCCTAGAGTCCATCAAGTTCTAATCTAACTAATCTACGTCCCATAAAGCCCATCAAGCCCACATATTTACATCACACAATGGTTCAGAATACTTACCTGGCGGACTTGGGCCGGAGACGCAGGTGCCATGCCAAGCTAGCAGATCTGTTATTACTTAAAGATAGTCATATTTCAAAAGCCCATTTTAGAAAACGTTTTGAGCCCAAAAACCCCAGAGCCGAGTTTGGAATCGGGCTCTGATACCAATTTGTAACACCCCAAACCTGGCCCAATAGCTACAACCGGATCTGGTATGTCACTAAGAAAATTTTTGTCAAACATGTCGTATTTTTTTAGAAAAAGCCCAAATATATTTTATATAGAATATGCCTTTGTAAAATAAAACCGAACTTAATTACATGCCTTAATTTAATTAAAATAAAAAAATATAAATAACTAAAAGTAATAAAAGCCCATAATAAAACAAAATATAAACTAGTGGCCCATGGCCTTATTACATCGAAGTTTAAAATCTGTTCCGCTACTGCTTAGGGAGACAAGACTTGCCGTTCGATCTTGGTTCCCTACTGCTTAGGGTGACAAGATCTACAATCTTTGACCTATTCCAATGCTAGTCAGGGAGATAGGGCTGGTGGCTTAAATCTGTTCCACTACTGCTTAGGGAGACAAGATCTACAATCTTTGACCTATTCCAATGCTAGTCAGGGAGATAGGGCTGGTGGCTTAAATCTGTTCCACTACTGCTTAGGGAGACAATACTTATCGTTCGATCTTGGTTCCCTACTGCTTAGGGTGACAAGATCTACGATTTTTGACCTATTCCACTGCTGGTCAGGGAGATAAGGCTAGTGGCTTAAATCTGTTCCACTACTGCTTAGGGAGACAAGACTTGCCGTTCGATCTTGGTTCCCTACTGCTTAGGGTGACAAGATCTACAATCGTTGACCTATTCCACTGCTAGTCAGGGAGATAGAATATTCTTTTTTTAGTCTACTCCGCTGCAACCTCAGGGAGATAAGACTAAAAACGTCTTTGATTTGCTTCCTACAACTTCAGGAAGATAAGATCTTCTACTTTCGATTTGCTCCACTGCAACTTCAGGGAGATAAAATCTTTTGATTTTAGTCTACTCCGCTGCAACCTCAGGGAGATAAGACTAAAACGTCTTCAATCTGCTTCCTACAACTTCAGAAAGATAAGATCTGAAACTTCACCGATATCGCTACACTGTCTATTGAAGGACATATCCTGTAAACTCGGTTTCATGTGTTATGAGTGACATGAATGCAACATGTCATGAAAATTATTAGGATTAGAATGCAATGATCAGAATGAATCAAATGTACCTAATGAGATTTGCTATGACACAAAAATGTTATGAGTATGATTTCTACTCTAGGTGTTATCACTCATTTGTTCTTCATTTTTGTTCATTAATCACGTTTTGCTTGACCATCTTGTCTCAACGTAATTTCTGAGTCAGTCCCGCTTGAACCTTGGGACATGAAGTTAGAATCTCCCACTGCAACTTCAGGGGAATGCCGTTTGGTTTCTTTCATATTTCTGTTACCACTCAGAGGTACAGAACTTGTATCACTTTCAATCTGTTTCACCATTCCCTGGGTGTAATGACCAGATGTATATGTCTAAACGGGTGCAGGGTATCCCGACAATGATCCCCTTTTTACACTTGGATTGACCTTGTTCGTCATTTGCCAATGTGGTATCACCAAAGAAATTATTTTTATCCCATAAGAATCTGAAGAGATAAATATTTTTCAATGTTTCCAGCCCTTAGGCTTGGTGAGTTCTAAACAATAGTCATGTTTCAGATTCCTCATATTATTTAGAAGCTTCTAGAGTAATATGCGAAACTCCTTTTATGAAAGTGTTAGTAGTCCATTAATCATTATTTCAATATAAATGCTTGGAAAAGAACACGAGAATGGACGAGAAAGAAATTATTTAGGAGCATAGGTCAGAAAAAATAAATTAATCAAAGATAACCCAGGAAATAAAAGAAAATTGATTTGGGTCTTTCTCAAAAGAATAAAGCAATCAAAGATAAGGAATCCAAAAATGGGTAGGATAGAAGCTAGGTGCCCCAGATATCGCAGCCTGAGCTTCTTTGTTCCAACTTCTTGAGGACCATTTTAAACTCAATATGTGTTTTAGGGGATCCGGAGTACTTTGTCAATGCCCCAAGATGTAACATACTTTCCTCATTGCTAATTCAAACGTAGCAAGACTACTGTATGCCCCGCTTTTTGGTCCAAATTTGAGCCGCCCTTTTTCAGGTTTTCAACTCAAATCCCCTTTGGTCTCAAAACGTCCTTTGCAGGTTTTCGCCTTGGCCTCTCCTTTTTCTTTTTCTTTTTCTTTTCTTCTCTTTTTTTTTTGATTTCGAGGCACCCTTTATGGGTTTTCACCTTAGTATTTCCTCCTTCAGGTAAAATACCTCTTGACTAAACCTGAATTCACCAGATTGGGCAAGTCTTCGCCATCCATCTCGATCAATATCAATGCTCCTCTAGAACAGGCTTTACATAAGTCCTTCCAGTTTGGCATATGCTTTCCTCTAAAATCGTTTTATAGAATAAAGGTTATTTTCAACATCAGGTTCCTTTGTGGAATTCTCTAAGATGAACTCCTTTAACGCAAGCTCGTATCATCTGGCCATGATGAATAGCTTTTAACCTTTTCTTCAATTAGATTCAATTGGCAAAATTGTTTCTATTCCGATGAGAAATGTGTTGCCCCAGCAAAGGTCCTAGCCAATGTTTGATAATCATAGAGAGTAGTGATAGCTTCTTATGCCAATCTTTACAAGTCTTAGCCACCTTTCATTTTTTTTCTTTTTTTTTTTGGCAACTTTTGTTGCACTGTGATATGCTGCCTGATCTTTGGACAAACTGTAGACTTTGACTTTGTACAGTTATTTAAACGCGATCCTTTATGGCATTTGATCTTTTCCTTCATTTTTTTTGTTTTTTTTGTTTTTTTTTTGATGAATTTGATGACTTCAACCTTGTAACATTGGCATATAAAGCTACTTCCACTCTCTTAGTGAAATAAACGATAACTATGCCGATGAGTCGATATTGACTAAAAGCTTTTGACGAGATTGGCCCCATCACATCCATGTCCCATATATGAAAAATTTATGAAGAACTAGAGTAGGCATATGAATCTTGTCTTGTTTAACTCCATATTTGCGGTATGACTGATGCAATCCCCTTCCATGGTGAATCAACAGTGCCCGATCCTCTTTGTTTAGCCTACTTCTTACTAGCCAAGGCATGTCCTGATATAATTGTGCGAAAACATCTTTGAATTCTTGAAAACAACTCAATGATGTCTTGCTTTATTTTTGTGGTGAGCTAGGCTTCAGTCTTCCCCTTTTCCCTAAGCTCATAATATCCAATACTGTAACACCCCTTACCCGAGACCATTGCTGGAGTCGAGCACAATGCATTACTAGACTTAACTTACTAGTTCGGGGCATAAAAATTGAAACTGTCCATCTGCATCATGTTCACTAAATTGACTATAACTCGAGTTACAAAACTTGAAATTTAGATCCGTAAATTTTCCCTGAAACTAGACTCATATATCTTCTTACTATAAATTTTCCATAATTTTTGGTGTGGCAAATTAGTACATTTTATTAGTTAAAGTCTCCCCTGTTGCACAGTTCGACAGTTCTGACCCCTCTGTACAAAATAACAATTATCTCATAATATACAACTCTTTTTCCTACACCGTTTCCTTCATATAAAAATAGACTCAATAATATTTAATTCTATATCTCATTCACACCATAATTCCATTTATACTATTTTTACTGTTTTTTCAAAATCACGTCACAGTTGCTGTCCAAAACTGTTCCCCTGCAGATTTTTTTTACTCTTTCATAATTTCTTTGTAAAAACTATCATCTAGACATACATAACATCCAAAACATGTTCTTAATTAACCATTTTAATGGCTAATCATTATCAAGCATTTACAAGCCAATATTAAGGCATATCATAAGGACATACACACAAAATGGCTAAGTCCCTATACATGCCATAACTTAAAACGTTCAAGTCACAAAATACCAATATAATCCTTTGATAGTGTATAACGAACTCCGACGTCATTGCGATCCCCGAGTTGGCTTGTAATATTATAAAAAAAAAAAAGAAAAAGGAATGGGAGTAAGCATAAAGCTTACTAAGTTTACATGTAAATAAATAAAACATTCTTAATGAATTATCTTAATCTTTCTTTACCAAGATTATTTAAGCCTTTAATTTAATATACTTAGGTCTTAAATTCTTACATGTACCTTTTTAGCTTGAACTTGTCTTATTCCTTTGGTATACTCTTTGAATTTTCCCGTTGAACCACTTAGAATACTAAAGATACGCGGGTACCTTTCCTTATGAAACTTAACCATTGCCATGTCTTGACATGGTCTTACGTGGTATCCTTGCCTTATGAACTCACCAATGCCATGCCTTGGCATGGTCTTACATGGGACCTTTGCCTTATAAACTCACCAATGCCATGCCTTGGCATGGTCTCACATGGGACCTTTGCCTTATAGAAACTTATCAATGTCATGTCTTGACATGGTCTTACATGATTTCCTTAAACCCTAATGTCATGACATTTGTATCCTACACATTCCTAAGGTTCAATTGGAACTTTTTGAGATAGTTTTTCCGTCAATTCATACTTGAGTCTTTAAATAATAAATTTACAGAATAAATATGTAAATGCTAGAATTTAATAGTATTAAATGTAAAATAATAGAATATTGCATTTATTTACCGCAAACTTACCTCGAAACAAAATACGATAAACTATATGATTTAGTCCACTAGCTTTTTCTTTCCCCGATCTAACTCCGGATTTTGTTCCTCTTGATCTATAATAGCAAATTTAGCTTATTTAATACTCACGTTTATTAAAACAGCCCTTAAGTCTAACTTTGGCAAAATTACAATTTTGCCCCTAAACTTTTACATATTTACACATTTTCCCCAAAGCTCGGAAATTAAACTTTATCCCTTATTCTTATGTTTTATGACATGCTGATCATTTTTCCCTTCTATGATAACATCAAATTCTCACTCTAACATATACTTATGAACATTAGGTATTTTTACCGATTAAGTCGTTTTACTCGTTTTCACTTAAAATTACTTAGCAAAAGTTGTTTAACATAATTTCAGACTTCATATTCTATCATAAAACATCAAAATAAACACATTTCACTTATGGGTATTTTTCCAAATATGAACCCTAGCATGAATTATTGATAGAATAAGCTAAACCGAGCTACCAGGGTTTCAAAAATGTAAAGAACATTAAAAACAGGGCTTGGAATCACTTACTATGGAGCTTGGAAGCTTGAAACAAACCCTAGCTATGGTGAACCCTTGAAAATTTGGCCTAATGAAGAAGATGAGCACATTTTGCCATCTTTTTCCCTTTTAATTTCTTTTTATTACCAAATGACTAAATTACCCTTCATTGAAAACTTTGGTTCTTTCTACCTATATATGTCCATTTTTTTCCATGAAAGCCTAATGGTATAATTACCATTTAAGGACCTCTACTTCAATTATGCTCTTCAATTAAATCCTTTATGTAACATCCTGAATTTTTGGGCCTATGCGTTTAATGGGTGGATATGTTTAATGTGTTAATTTAAGTGTTAGGGGTCCAAATTGGGCTCAGGCTTAGGTAGAGGCCTTGATTAAAATTATCTGTTTGGGCATTATAGGGTTTAAAAGGTAGTATCTGTGTTTAAAATACCAAAGTGGGCTTGTGGCCCAATATTAGGAGGTGACGCCACACAAGGGAGTAAGGGGCCCAAATTTAAGTTTCATGGAGCCCAATTCTTCTAATTTAAGTTAGCTAATTTTTGGCATTAGGGTTAGGTGGAGTGGATGGCAACAAGGCTCAAAAATAGGAGGATTTATGTAAATGGGATAATGTAGATATTATAGTTGATAATATGGAAGATAAAAAGAGAAAAGATAGGAGCTATCTGCAAGGCTAGGTGTTGGCCGAAATTCCATCACCTAGAGGAGGGAAGAAATCGGTTTCTTTATGGCAAAGGGGTGCCGAATTTTCCCTTTTTATTTTCTTAATTTTTAGTTATCAGGAAGGGCACTTTCGGTTTTTGATAGGTAAATGCCGAAATTTCTATAAATAGGGGGGATAACTCATCAATTCCGGCAATGGAACCCTACTCTTTTCTTCATTCTTTGTGCCGAAATTCTCAGTCTCTTCCTCTGCAATTTCTGTTATCTTTCTTTCAAAAAGCCGAAAACTTTCTTAAGCCATCTTTCTCTTCTTACTCCTAAAAGCCGAAACTCCATTGTTCTTTTCTCTTCTTTCTTCTAAAAGCCGAAACCTCATAATCCTTTTTCTACATTCTTTTCTTTTGATCTTTGCTAAAGCCGAATCTAACTGTAATCTGTCAAAATTCTCTTTTCTTCTTCCTGCCGATTTCTTCATTAAAAGTTAAATCTACATAGACTCGTTCCTATCATCCTTTCTTCTGATCTTCTCAAAAAGCCGGAATCTCTAAGGGTAGTCGAATTCTTTGTGTTAAGGTGAGTACCGGTTTCCCTATCTTTTCACTATCTCTTTCGGTTTTTGGAAGACAAAGCTGAAAAGCTAATGGTTTAATGGTTCTATGTATTTTCTTGTTGAGCGACATTCGGGAATTGAAGTAGATCTCTTTGATATTAAAGCCGGAAACACTAGTCCCTGAATCTCATATCACTTTTCGGGATTCCAAGGCAGATAGCGGTGGTGTTGGCTACGGATAGCGTTGGCTTAGAAAGTCTCGTTCTAACGGTAATCAGGTGTGTAGATCTCTAAAACACTAATTAATCTGTACTAAATCTATGTTATGGGCTAAAAGCTGGAAAGTGTGTAGATCTCTAACACACTAATTAATCGGTACTAAATATATGTTATGGGCTAAAAGCCGGAAAAATGCTGTATAGTAATCTATACTAAATATATGTTATGGGTTAAAAGCCGAAAAGAGGCTGTGTAGACAGTCGAATAAAACCCTAAAAGGGTTAGGCAAAGGATGCCAGGTACGTAATCATAGAAATATCTATGTGTATCAAAGTATGTGATAATCTGTGTTGATAATATATTTATGTTCTTGCATGTAAGCATGGGGATGGGATTGACATGATGAAAGGGAAGAAGGTCGCACAGCGATCGGTGGCTTTGCCACATAGGTTACATAGTGATCGGTCTTTATGACAGGCAGCAGAGCTGTCGATATATTTTTAAGGTCGCATAGCGATCGGTGGCTTCGCCACATAGGTCACATAGTGATCGGTCTTTATGACAGGAAGCACAGCTGTCGATATGGTGTGTAGCGGATGGAGGGTTGATTGTAGAAATCCCTAAGGTGTGATGGTTGGTACGGGTTGGTGTGTAAAGGATGGATTTCTAGGCTGGGATGGGCCATGATGCATATATAGTTACCCTTGTATACGGGCCAAGGCCATAATGTGTTTGTGGGCCTTAAGGCTTTTATGTGTTTTCGGGATTTACACACTGAGTCTTGGTGACTCACCCTATTATTTTTCCCAAACTTTGCAGATGAGCAGTAGATCGTGGACATGGGAGCCGAGACGGACTCGAGGGGACATCAAGTTTTTATTTCTATAGTTTATTTTCGGTTTTTCCTCAAGTTTTTAATTTTGGGAATATGTATGTAATAAGGCCCCATAGTTTATATTCACCTAAGTAGTTTTAATATTTGCAACCTATGAAATTATGTCAAAGGCTTAATTATACGAAATAATAATAATACAAGGTTTTTTTTTTAAATGTCACTTATTTATTCAAATATTATCTAATTAACTTACGATTTCCAAAACCAACAAAGTAAAAGTTTTCAATGTACAACCCGTAGCATACCAGATCTAGTTGATACGTATGGGCCGGGTTTGGGGTGTTACACTTTAACACCTAAAACTCATATTTATCAACTTTTGTAATTAAGTCCTAATAGGCAAATTAGACATGCAATTCATGAAATTTTCTATCGATATTCTAACACATGCATCTAATCACTCAATAAATCATAATATTTAATTGTAATAAACTTTTGTATCTCGGATTCGTGGTTTCGCAACCACTGTTCCGTTTAGGCCCTATTTCAGAATGTTACATTTCTCCCCCCTTTTAAGGATTTTCGTCCCCGAAAATCTTACCTGTGAAGAGATTTGGGTACTGTTTTCGCATAGTCTCTTCGGGCTCCCATGTAGCCTCTTCTATCCCATGCCTATTCCATAATACTTTCACAAGTGCAATACTTTTGTTCCTTAATTGCTTAACCTCTCGAGCTAGAATTTTTACCGGTTCCTCACCGTAAGTTATATCTGGCTGAATCTCAACCTCTGTCTGCGAAATTATATGCGATGGATCTGAAAGATAACGACGTAGCATAGACAAATGGAACACATTATGAATCTTTTCTAACTCAGTTGGCAAAGCTAACCGATATGCCAATGGCCCAACTCTCTCGATCACCTCAAACGGTCCAATAAAACGGGGACTTAATTTGCCTTTCTTGCCAAATCTGAGAACTTTCTTCCACGGGGATACTTTCAAGAATACCCTATCACCAACTTGAAATCAATTTCTTTTCTTTTCAAATCTGCATAGGATTTCTGCCTATCTGAAGCTACTTTCAAGCAATCTCTGATAAATTTTACTTTCTCTTCTGTTTCTTTGACTAGATCAACCCCGTAAATCTGATTTTCCTTAAGCTCTGTCCAATACAAAGGTGTACGACATTTACGTCCATACAAAGCTTCATAATGTGCCATCTTTAGACTCGATTGATAACTATTATTGTAGGCAAACTCTATTAACAGCAAATATTTCTCCCAAATACCTTGAAATTCCAATACACAACATCTAAGCATATCTTCAAGTACCTGAATAACTCTCTCTGACTGACCATCAGTCTGAGGATGGAAAGCTGTACTAAAACTCAACTTTGTACCTAAAGCTTCCTGCAATTTCTTCCAAAACCGTGAAGTAAATCTCGGATCTCTATCTGAGATAATCGATAGCGGTACTCCATGTAGTCTAACTATCTCTGAAATATACAACTCAGCCAACTTGTCAAGTGAATAATCCATACGAACTGGAATAAAATGAGCCGACTTCGTTAATTTATCAATCACAACCCATACTGCATCTTTCTTTCTCAGTGTCAAAGGCAATCTTGTCACAAAATCCATAGTAACTCGGTTCCACTTCCACTCGGGAACTAATACAGGCTGCAACAAACCTGAAGGTACCTGATGTTCGGCTTTTACCTGCTGACAGATCAAACATCTAGAAACAAACTCTGAAATATCTCTTTTCATTCCTATCCACCAATACATTTTCTTCAAATCATTATACATCTTTGTACTACCTGGGTCAATAGACAAAGAACTGCTATGTGCTTCCTGTAAGACTTTCCAAATAAGTTTATCATTCTTGGGAACACATACTCTATCTCTAAACATCAAACAACCGTCAGAACCAATCTGAAAATTAGACTCTACACCTGACTCGCACTGAACTCTTTTGGCTTGCAACTCACTGTCATCCTTCTGAGCTTCACAAATTTCTTCAAGAAACATCGGTTTAGCTCTCAACTCAGCTAAAATAGAACCATCATCTGATAAGGCCAAACTAGTGTGCAAAGCTCTCAATGCAAATAACGATTTTCTACTCAAAGCATCAGCAACAACGTTTGCCTTACCCAAGTGATAATTGATCACTAGCTCATAATCTTTAATCAACTCTAGCCATCTTCTTTGCCTTAAGTTCAGATCTTTCTGAGTCATCAAGTATTTCAAACTTTTATGATCAGTGAATATTCGACATTTCTCACCATACAAGTGATGTCTCCAAATTTTTAATGCAAATACAATAGCAGCTAGCTCTAAATCATGTGTCGGATAATTTTTCTCATGTGGCTTTAACTGTCTAAAGGCATAAGCAATTACCCTTCCTGCCTACATAAGTACATAGCCTAGTCCATTCAAGGATGCATCACTGTAAATCACAAACTCTTTACCCAGTTCTGGTTGTACTAAAACAGGAGCTTTAGTCAACAACGCCTTTAACTTGTCGAAACTCTGCTGGCACTTCTCAGTCCATTCAAACATGACATCTTTCTGTAGCAATCTTGTCAATGGAGTAGCTATCATGGAAAATCCTCTACAAAATGACTATAATAACCGGTAAGACCAAGAAAAATTCTAACCTTTGATACATTCCTGGGAGGCTTCCAACCAACAATGGCTGAAATCTTACTCGGATCAACTTTAATACCTTCACCTGAGACAATATGTCCAAGAAAGCAAACTTCCCGTAACCAGAACTCACTTTTACTAAACTTGGCATAAAGCTGATTATCTCTCAAAATCTGTAAAACTGTTCTCAAATGTTCTGCATGCTCAGTCTCATCATGAGAATAAATCAAGATGTCATCAATGAACACAACTACAAACTTGTCCAAATAAGGTCTAAAAATTCGGTTCATTAAATCCATAAAAATGACAGGAGCATTGGTTAAGCCAAATGGCATCACAAGAAACTCATAGTGACCATACCTAGTTCGAAAAGCAGTTTTCGGAACATCTGACTCTTTAACTCGCAACTGATAGTATCCGGATCTCAAATCTATCTTAGAGAACACAGTGGCTCCTTTCAATTGATCAAAAAAATCATCTATTCTAGGCAATGGATATTTGTTCTTGATGGTTACCTTGTTAAGCTGCCGATAGTCTATGCACAATCTCATGGAAGCGTCCTTCTTTTTCACAAATAACATTGGCGCGCCCCATGGTGAATAACTAGGTCTTACAAAGCCTTTATCAATTAATTCCTGTAGCTGAGCTTTCAATTCTTTCAATTCTATCGAAGCCATTCTATAAGGAGCAATAGAAATAGGTGTGGTACCTGGAATCAATTCAATACCAAACTCAACTTCTCTGATAGGAGGCAAACCTGGTAGTTCTTCTGGGAACACATCAGGAAACTCATTTACCACAGGCACTGATTCAATTTTCAACTCTGGATCTTTAGTATTTAACACAAAAGTAAGATAAGCTTCACATCCTTTCCTCAAACATTTCTGAGCAGACATAACAGAAATCATGGAAATTGAACTACCTGACTCATCTGAATTAAGCCGAAGTATCTCACCATTTTCACATTTCAACTCAATGAATTTCTTTCCACAATTCACTATCACATCATGTGCAGTTAACCAATCCATACCAAGAATCACATCAAATTCATTAAACGGCAATAGCATGAGATCGGCCGGAAAATAGTAACCTCTAATCATCAAAGGGCAATTTCTACATACTCTATTTACTAACACATACTGACCTAATGGATTCGATACTTTAATCACAAATTTCGTAAACTCTATGGGCAAGTTCATACTAGGCATCAATTTCATACAAACATAAGAATAGGTTGAACCCGGATCAATCAAAGCAATAACAGTAACATCATGAAGAGAAAATGTAACCGTAATTACGTTGCGGGAGGATGTCTCTTCACGAGCACTGATAGCATAAGTCCTTGCGGGTGCTCTAACATCTGATCTCGTTGCTGTATCTCTAAATGTACCTCTACCTGCCCCTACTCCGGGACTTCTCTGAGATCAGCCTCTAACGGGGACATTGCCTGATCTTGCATTCGGTATTACTTCTCTTTTAACCATTTCGGGACACTCCCGAATGAAATGATCCGGTGCACCACATCGGAAACAGCCAATCTCAATTGCTCGACATGGACCTGGATGATGTCGGCCACATTGAGGACACTCAGGTCTATCAAGCTGAATACTACCAACACTCACAATCGAAGTGGTTTGAGCTTTTGGATCCATAAATCTTCTACATCTATTTCGGCTAGAATACCCGGCTAAAAAATTAGATCTCGTAGAAAACTCTCTAGGCATCTTGGATGTAGACTGAAACGACTTGCTCATCTGTCTTTTCTTCGTATCTTGCATCTCAATTTCAGCTTTACCCTTTCTTTTTAACAACTCCTCTACCTTACAGGCTCGGTCAACTAAAACAACAAACTCCTTTATCTCTAGAACACCAACTGACAGTCGGATATCATCATTGAGCCTATCCTCAAATCTTTTACACGTGATAGCCTCTGTAGACACACACTCTCGAGCATAATTGTTGAGTCGGATAAATTCACATTCATACTCAGTCACAGTCATCTTACCCTATTTTAATTCAAGGAACTCTTTTCTTTTCTGGTCAACAAACCTCTGACTGATGTACTTCTTACGGAACTCCTCCTGAAAGAAATCCCAAGTAACTCTTTCTTTAGGTACTACTGACACAAGTGTCTTCCACCACTGGTAGGCTGAATCTCTAAGAAGTGACACTACACATTTAATACACTCTTCCGGTGTGCAGGATAACTCATCAAAGACTCTGATAGTGTTCTCGAGCCAAAATTCAACTTTTTCTGCATCATTATCTTTGGTAGCTCGAAACTCTTCGGCCCCTTGTTTTCTGATCTTGTCAACGGGTGGCTTCTCTCTTCTAACTGCATCTGTAACTAGGGAAGCTACATGGGTGGTCTGAAGATCATGAGGGGTGGAGGTCTAACAGCCGGGTTCGTACGAACGAACTCAGCAAACCATTCATTCATAGCTTGGAAGAAGGCTTCTCGAGCCCCTCCTCCTTGACTAACTGTAACGGGCCTTTCACTACTATCTGGTGGCATCGTCCCTTCAGCGGAAGCAGCTGCATTACTCTCTACATCATCTGCACCAGCTCGTTCGGGATCCATAACTATAAAAGAAAAACATTTTAAAATCGTAAAGAGTCGTCACACTATCAAAATATAAGTATGGCATTTATAGATAGACTCTTACTCATACTGAATATTCTGAGAACTGACTAAACTCTTGCTCTGATACCAATAAATGTAACACCCCTTACCCGAGACCATTGCCGGAGTCGAGCACAAGGCATTACTAGACTTAACTTACTAGTTAGGGGCATAAAAATTGAAACTGTCCATCTGCGTCATGTTCACTAAATTGACTATAACTCGACTTACGAAACTCGAAATTTAGATCCGTAAATTTTTCCTGAAACTAGACTCATATATATTCTTAATATAATATTTCCATAATTTTTGGTGTGGCCAATTAGTACATTTTATTAGTTAAAGTCTCCCCTGTTACACAGTTCGACAGTTCTGACCCCTCTGCACAAAAAATCAATTATCTCATAATATAAAACTCTTTCGCCTACACCGTTTCCTTCATATAAAAATAGACTCAATAATATTTAATTCTATATCTCATTCACACCATAATTCCATTTATACTATTTTTACTGATTTTTCAAAATCACGTCACAGTTGCTGTCCAAAACTGTTCCCCTGCAGATTTTTTTTACTCTTTCATAATTTCTTTGTAAAAACTATCATCTAGACATACATAACATCCAAAACATGTTCTTAATTAACCATTTTAATGGCTAATCATTATCAAGCATTTACAAGCCAATATTAAGGCATATCATAAGGACATACACACAAAATGGCTAAGTCCCTATACATGCCATAACTTAAAACGTTCAAGTCACAAAATACCAATATAATCCTTTGATAGTGTGTAACGAACTCCGACATCATTGCGATCCCCGAGTTGGCTTGTAATATTATAAAAAAAAAAGAAAAAGGAATGGGAGAAAGCATAAAGCTTAGTAAGTTTACATGTAAATAAATAAAACATTTTTAATGAATTATCTTAATCTTTCTTTACCAAGATTATTTAAGCCTTTAATTTAATATACTTAGGTCTTAAATTCTTACCTGTACCTTTTTAGCTTGAACTTGTCTTACCTTTCCTTTGGTATACTCGTTGAATTTTCCCGTTGAACCACTTGGAATACTAAGGATACGCGGGTACCTTTCCTTATGAAACTTAACCATTTCCATGTCTTGACATGGTCTTACATGGTATCCTTGCCTTATGAACTCACTAATGCCATGCCTTGGCATGGTCTTACATGGGACCTTTGCCTTATAAACTCACCAATGCCATGCCTTGGCATGGTCTCACATGGGACCTTTGCCTTATAGAAACTTATCAATGCCATGTCTTGACATGGTCTTACATGATTTCCTTAAACCCTAATGTCATGACATTTGTATCCTACACATTCCTAAGGTTCAATTGGAACTTTTTGAGATAGTTTTTCCGTCAATTCATACTTGAGTCTTTAAATAATAAATTTACAGAATAAATATGTAAATGCTAGAATTTAATAGTATTAAATGTAAAATAATAGAATATTGCATTTATTTACCGCAAACTTACCTCGAAACAAAATACGATAAACTATATGATTTAGTCCACTAGCTTTTTCTTTCCCCGATCTAACTCCGGATTTCGTTCCTCTTGATCTATAATAGCAAATTTAGCTTATTTAATACTCACGTTTATTAAAATAGCCCTTAAGTCTAACTTTGGCAAAATTATAATTTTTCCCCTAAACTTTTACATATTTACACATTTGCCCCAAAGATCGGAAATTAAACTTTATCCCTTATTCTTATGTTTTGTGAAATGCTGATCATTTTTCCCTTCTATGACAACATCAAATTCTCACTCTAACATATACTTATGAACATTAGGTATTTTTACCAATTAAGTCGTTTTACTCGTTCACTTAAAATAACTTAGCAAAAGTTGTTTAACATAATTTCAGACTTCATATTCTATCATAAAACATCAAAATAAACACATTTCACCTATGGTTATTTTTCCAAATATGAACCCTAGCATGAATTATTGATAGAATAAGCTAAATCGAGCTACCGGGGCTTCAAAAATGTAAAGAACATTAAAAACGGGGCTTGGAATCACTTACTATGGAGCTTGGAAGCTTTAAACAAACCCTAGCTATGGTGAACCCTTGAAAATTTTTCCTAATGAAGAAGATGAGCACATTTTGCCATCCTTTTCCCTTTTAATTTCTTTTTATTACCAAATAACTAAATTACCCTTCATTAAAAACTTTGGTTCTTTCTACCTATATATGTCCATTTTTTTCCATGAAAGCCTAATGGTATAATTACCATTTAAGGACCTATACTTCAATTATGCTCTTCAATTAAATCCTTTAACACCTAAAACTCATATTTATCAACTTTTGCAATTAAGTCCTAATAGGCAAATTAGACATGCAATTCATGAAATTTTCTATCGATATTCTAACACATGCATATAATCACTCAATAAATAATAATAATTAATTGTAATAAACTTTTGTATCTCGAATTCGTGGTTTCGCAACCACTGTTCCGTTTAGGCCCTATTTCAGAATGTTACAATAACCCTTTGTAAAGTAAGGTCTGTTTTTTCATCTTGTTCTACCATCTTTAACAAATCAGAAGGTAGGTTACAATCTCTGTCATCTTCAAAATCCTGAGATCCCCTAGACCCATATCTTGTTCGAAAAGGGAGTCAGTAACAATGTCGCTCATGACGTTGATATCTGGATACCTAGGTACGAAGGCGAACAAATCCAAAGAATAAATTATTCTAAGGATGATTATTGGTATGGTCATGAAAGAATAAGAAAATGAATGTACAGTATGAAATGTAAAGAATAAAAGAATATGTATTCAAAAAGATGCATTTTATTGAAATAAGAATTTAGGACACAAGCCTATTTCACAAAAGGGTTCTTATTGCCTCTAGGCTTAAGGCAACAAGCATGTTTTGAATATTACTATAGATCAGCTTTAAAAATATAGGGATCTCTTCCACAATCCCATTATTCAAAATCTTCCCAAGTATGTAAGGGCTTGGAAATTTTTATTCCCCGATTCCCTCTTCGGATATGTCATTGGTGTTTTGATTCCCCAATTATTAGGTTTTTGATGACTTCTTTAAGGAATCACAACTCTCTTACCCCCTCCTTCAATTATCACTGCTCCGTTCGACTCATCGAACTTTACAACCCCTATTTTAATAAGCCTTTCGACCAATTTCTTAAATGCCATGCAGTTATCAATTGAGTGACCTGTTATTCCCGCATGATACTCACATTGAGCATTCAAATCATACCATTTGGGGTACGGGGGTTGTATTGGTTCCATGTAATGAGGAGCCACCACATGTTCATCAAATAGACTTTGATACAACTCCCTATATGTCATTGGAATTGGTGTAAACTAGAGTTCCTCATTGCTTTGCCTTGTGCCAGATTCTTTCCTTGATGAACCTTGATACCCAATAGTCACTGTTTTTGGCTGTTTAACAGCAATCGACTTTGAGCACCCCATGCTTGTATTATCCACCTCATTTTCTCTCTTTCTTATGGCCATTCTTTTGTTACTTTCTCTCGCCTCGATCTTTCAACTTTTTATGGCATTCTCGATCTTTTCTCCCATCATTAGAATGTCTGAGAAGCTCTCTGTAGCATTTCCTATCATATGAGTGATGAATGGAGCCTTCAAAGTATTAATGAAGAGCATTGTAGTCTCCTTTTCTAGGAGTGGTGGCTGAACTTGCATGGCGACCTCTCTCCATCTTTGCGCATACTGCTTGAAACTTTCATCTGATTTCTTTTCCATGTTCTGCAACATGATTCGGTCAGGTATCATATCTGTGACATGATTATACTGCCTCATGAAGGCTTGAGCTAAGTCTCTCCATGAGCTAATATTAGCGCGGCTCAGTTGATTATACCATCTAGAAGCTGCTCCTGTCAAACTATCTTGAAAACAATGAATCAAAAGTTGATCATTGTTCACATAACCAGTCATGCGCCTACAGAACATAGTGATGTGGCTTCAGGGCAGCTAGTCCCATTGTACTTCTCAAACTCTGGCATTTTGAATTTATTAGAAAGCACTAAATTTGGAACCAAGCTTAAGTCCTTAGCGTCAATACCATGATAGTGGTCAGCATCTTCCAAAGCCTGGAACCTTTCTTCCAACCATCTATAGCGATCCTCCAACTTCCTTGAAGATTCAATTCTTATTCCCTCTTTTTCTGCTATGTCCAAATCAGGAATAACGGGGTTAACAGAGTTGTCTCCTGGATTAGATCCTGAGCCCATTTGGAAGTTCATAAGCGGTCTTATATCAGCTTGCCCTTGTTGAGGCCTTATTATGACAGATGGCCTCTGGGGATACTCTTTAGGTTGAGTTTGTACATGTGGTGGAGTGAATCCCCTAGGAAAGTCCTCGTTGTCTTCAGCATTAACTAGGGAACCCTTTCCCTTTTCCATTATCCCACTCATCATCTGGGTCATTTGAGCCATCATGTTTCTCTGGGCTTCCAACATCTGGTCCTTCATTTCTTGTTGGAGTTTTGTCATCTGCTCTTGCATCTGGTCTTGCATTTCTCTCTGGAATTGTTCCATCCTTTGGTCCATTTTCCTTGTATTTGCACGTGTACCGTAGTGGTGTTCAGCTTCTAGATTTCCCTTTTCTTTCTCTCCCTCTTTGTTAATTTCAGCTAATTAAACTCTTTCTATAAACTTAAATGCATGTGATGTGATGTAATGCAAATGCATGAATGCAAAGAGAGGCGTTGATTCTGAATTCAGTTACATTAGAAAAACTTTTCTAGAAAACAAATTTCTTTACATAAAATGGATTGCATACACAGCCTTGCCCTCATATTCCAAGCAAAAACATTAATACCCTTCCTCGCAAAGGTCAAATCTCGCAAACTTGTAATAAATGCCTTCACTAGCTCCTTTTTGCTTGATCTGAGACGCGACTCCCTGGTCCATAATACTCGTTAGCTTCTTCAAGAAAGTCGAAACGTGATGATTCCCGATTTGTCTTTGTTAGCTTGAATCCTTGGGTAGTAAAGTCTTGTATTCCTTCGCCGGCTATCAGTCTTCTCTTATTGTGTTTACTTGGACCATATTCGGACGAGACCGTATTATAATCCACTTTATCAAAAAACCCGTTTTCTTATGACAAACTTTTCTATTTAGCAATCGAATTTGAAATCAACACCTCTTTTCTATTATGTGAATGCAATGCAATCAAAACAAAAGAAAACCCGTTAGCACAGGAAAAATAAATAACATAGAACCTATCAAGGTGACCACTAGGTTTTGACATGGTTTTACCTAGGGTAAGCCCTTAGGTTTTCTATATGTGGTTTAGCTCTAAAGTTGAGGTACCTGAACCAGCAGATTCCTCGATCCTCACCCATTATAGGCTCATACGGACCGAGTTCGGTTCAGGGGAATACATTTCCCTATGGCTTCACGAAGGCGAAAACCTCACGAAGACATAGGTACGGATGTATCCCAAAAGTGATTCACTATCCTGCACGAAGGTGAAAACCTCACGAAGGAGTAGCTTCTCACTCCCACTTAAGGGTACGACCACAACGGTCATGCAATGCAATGCAGAGATATTTTATAAAATAGAACCACATGCAAAAAAAAAAGATCATAATTTTTAAACTAGATTTTTAAATTCAGACATAATGACATGAAATTATCAATTTTACGGCTTGACTCTCTTATATGCCCTAACGTCCTTTTAAAACAGCGTCGTTTCTAGTTGACTATATAAGTCAATTTCGGCCTTAAAAAATTCATTTTAACACCGTTTCAAAAAAAATTTTTTGAAAACACCCACAAATTCCTCTCGCTTCTGTTTGAAATGGCCATCGATCTTCTTTAGGCCACGTGCCCTACGCGCCGTCGTGGACGGCGGTCGAAGAGCCAAACTCCTCCGATTTGAAGTCACCAAAGTAGGTAACCTTCTTGCCTTTTCTTTCTAGTATTCATACAGAAAATAAGGTGGATATGTAAATAAACAAAAATAAAAATAATGAACAAATCCCCTTAGGATAAAAATTTCTGTATTTTTATTTTCTGTCTCTTTTGTTTCTCTGTGTTGGTATATATCTCTGTATATTCGTATCCCCCTTGTTACAGAATAACTAGGCTTTTTATAGCCTTGAAAATAAAAATAAAAAAGGAAAATGTCGTTATTGCCATTCTTGTTGCTGCTTGTTTCCTTGTTTGCATAGATGATTGACGAATATCTCGCGGCGATGGAGTGATTCGGGTACAGATCGTGACGCTACCGGATACTCTGCGTGGGTGCGAGAGCCAATTGCGGCGTAAGGCTGGAGGTGTTGTTAGTGCGTGACTGTTGGCCTGGGCGCGAGGAGCGGTGCGACTGTTGGGATCCTGCTGGGACATTTGCGGCGCCTAGGGTTTCCAGAAACCCTAGGCTTCTGCTGAGGCTGGTTAATTTTGGGCCTTTTGGGCCATAGGTGTTTTGGGTCTAATGTAGCGGGCCAAGGTGTAACGGTTTCGGGCTTATGGTTTTGTAAATGGACTGTTAAAAACTTTGGTTTTATTTATTATTTATTTTTTTTATTTTGGTTTATTCCAGCCCGGGCAAAAATGGGCCATTACAAATATCACCCTAGAAAGGCAAACATAGTTGTAGATGCTTTAAGTAGAAAGTCGATGAGTGAACTACGAGCTTTGTTCGCACATCTGAGTGTGATGAGTGATAGGGGACTGCTCATAGAATTGCAAGTAAAACCAACCCTCTCACCACAAATAAAGGAAAAGTAAGGCACATATAAAGACTTGGCAAGGTGGGTTCACCAAGTAGAGCGGGGAGTGAAGAAGGACTTCACGAGAAAGAATACTCTATTTTTGAGGGAGACTCTACGTACCTTGTGACGAATAGCTTAGACATGTGATCCTTATAAAAGCCCACAATAGCCTTTACGCAATGCACCTAGGGGAAAGTAAGATGTATCGTGACCTTCACGAGTTGTATTGGTGGCCTGGGTTGAAGCGAGATGTCACAAACTTCGTGGCAAAGTGCTTAGTCTATCAGAAGGTGAAAGTAGAGCATCAATTTCCCTCAAGATTATTACAATCACTCAAAATTCTAGAATAGAAGTGGAAAAGGATTCCAGAATGGGTGATTATGGATCAACTTACAAAATGTTCTCACTTCTTAGCAGTTCCCACAAGTTACACTTTGCAAAAATTGGTAAAATTGTACATTGCAAAGATAGTGCGATATAACGGTCATTTTTCAGTGAAATCAGAACAGTGGTTTTGGGGCAACAAATCCGATGACTAAATATTTATTTTATTATTATTTTAATGTCTACGGTATGCTAGTAGTGTCATATAAAAATTTCATTAAGAAATTTTGACGTTTGCATGCTTAATTAAGTGAAAAGGACTAAATTGTAAAATGTGCAAAAGTTGGGTTTTATTAGTTAAAGGTATCTATTAGCTATGAAATTAAATTTTTAAGGGATTTATATGGTAAATAGACCATTATTGTAAATAATGGACAAATATGGACAATAAATAAGAGGATTTTTATGTTATAACAAAGGTTAATTTAGTAAATCAATAAATAAATTAATGTAAATTAAGAAAAAAACAAACTTATCATCTTTATTCTATCTTCTTCCACCGAAAAACCAAAGAATGAAACCCTCCATGGAAGCTTGCTAGGTTTGGCCAAGCTATTCTATTGCATATCAAGATAATCTCAATCGGAATTAAATCGAGGAAAGACAAAATTCACGGATTAGCTCGATCGCATTTCAACGCTCTAGTTGTCAAAATCATTATTGTTGACTTTTGGACTGATCGAATCTTTGGCTCACACTATCCATCAATGTTGGTAGTTCTTGTTCTCCTTAGGGTTTTGGCTTATATAGGTTGTTATGGTATATTAGGAAAAAAAATACTAAACTAAGATGTTAGGTACTTTATTAAGATTGTAAATAGGTATCTTCTTAGTACAATTAGAAATGTATGGAATGGATCACTTGTGGTTTGTTTTGGCTTGTGAATGAATGAAGTGTTATGTTAGAAATAGATCAAAGTTTACATATTTTAGTTGTTGATGTTGGTTATAATTGTCATGTGTACGAATGGCACATTGATTGGTTGTTTTTAAGACATTAGTATGGTATGTCATGTTGTGTTGCTTGTGGTCTCAATTGTGATATGCTTTAAGATGATATTGAATTAGTTGTGTATGTTTTAAATTTGGTATGTTTTAATTTTGGTAATACATATGTTTAAGTAAGGTAGTTTGATTGTGATTGAGGTGTCTATATGGCATATTGGTTGAATGGATTTTGGTCTTTTGAATTGTCATTTTAATGCATATTTTGGTATGTTTTGATTGCCTTGGTTAAGGTTTCAAATGGCTTGTAGGTATAAGCTTGAAATGGGTGGAGGAAATGGCTTGATTTTGGCCAATTTCTTGTCAACACAAGCATGTGTCTCAACCGTGTGTGACACACGGCCATGCGATACGGTCGTGTGTCCCTTGTAGGTTTTAAAGGCATTCAAGTCAGGCAGTTACACGGCCTAGCACATGGCCTAGAACAAGGGTGTGTGAGGCCATTTAGAGAGTTACACGACTTGGTACACGAGCGTGTGGCTTGGCCGTGTGACCCAAGTTAGAGAGCTGCATGGACACGGGCTGGGACACGGCCATATGTCCCTATTTCGATTGTTACATAGCCTGAGACATGGGCGTGTGTCTCAGCCGTATAACAATTGAAATAGGGACACATGGCCGTGTGACCCTTGCTGTAACATCTTAAAAATTGAGTATCTTTATGTTGCATGTTTTTGGTGTTTAGCTTGTGAATGATTAAATTTGTGTGTGTTTAACATAGTCTTGAGAAGGCTCGGGATTTATTCGGAATTAGAATAAATTTTAGTAATGAGTACTTTATTGAAGTGGATCAAGTGACCCTGATGCTTAAGGTAATTAAGTGGTAAAAAGATAGCATAAATGAGCCTTTGGTTAAGAGGTTATGCGCTACATGTATGGTCTTGAGGGGAGAGGTTCGAATCCCCTAGTGTGCAATTGGTGAGTATTAATTTTTTTGCTCTTTCCTAGCTTGTGTCGGCCAAGCATTATTTATGGTAAGGTTGGACTATTTCTTTTATGGTAAGGTGGCTAATGGTTAAGGTAAGCTTGAACTTGGGGAAAGAAATCCTAAGCTTATGGAAGGTAGGGGGAACACAAGGCATGAATCAAGGATGTTGTCTTGGAACTTATGGGTGGCTAAAACTTTGACTTTCGGCCAATGTACATGGACGGTTTTGTGGCTAGGGGGGGAGTGGCCGAATGTTGTTAGTAGTTTGGCTAGGATTAGGAGTTAGTTTTGGTCAATTCTTAGCATTTTGTGTAAAATTTTCATTTCTCTCCAAACTCTTTCTCCTAGCCGAATTTGAGCAATAGGTAAGCTTTGTTCTTTTGGCCATTTCATTTCATTTTTGACCATTTGGTCTTAATTTTTACCTAATCTCTCAAGCTCTTCCTCTCTAGTGCCGAAATCACCATAGCACAAAGGCCATTTTGTTTCTCTTTCTTTTCTACTCTTTGGCCGAAAGCTCTCTTGACCCAAATCCCTCCCTTTGTTTCTTTTTCATCCTTGAAAACCCGAAACACATTTTCTCTCTTCTATTTTTCTCCATGGCTGAATGTTGCTAGCATCATTTCCATCAAAATTTTTTTCTTAGCCGAACCTTCTCCTCACATATTTCTCTCTTGATAATCATTCTTTCAACTTTCATTTAAACCAAGTGGTAAGAACCCTTTTCATTTCTTTATTTTCTTCTTTGTCTCTAGCTGAATATGCATTTTGTTTAGAGGGTCTTTTGATCGAAAATAGTATCCCTTATTCCTTTCTTTAAACAATCCCATTCTTTTTAATAGTGTTATAGAGAAGGCCGAACTCGGAGCATTCGTAATCATCGTGACTCGTTAGAAATCGAATCGAAGTGTTAAGGTAAGGATTTCGATAAAGGACTTCCATATTATTTCGTTATTTCGTCGAAGATGAAGTATTAATCGATTTTATCCTAAGGACGTTAACGCTCGATTTTCATCCCGTGAACGCAAAGAGATTTTTGTGGTAAGCCGATTTCGCCTTAAGATCTATAGTCTTAATTTCCGATTTAATAGTTGGACTAATAATCTTTTGTCAATGGAGACAAACAAGATAGGTTCGAAAAGAGTGGTGAATAGTATTCGGAAGAGGGGTGGATTCGCTATTCCCTCTAGATTCAAGCGAAGGGCTGTTTCGGCAATCCGAGATTTTCCACCGGGTTGTGGACCCTCCTCGGGTGAAAATCAATTATTTTAAGTCTTTCGTACTCCTGAGCCATTGACTGTTCGGGATTTCCCATCGGGTTGTGAACCGTCAACCGGGGAGAATCGACAAGTAGTTGTTGTTCGAGATTCCGAGGGTAAAAGATCTATATCACTTATTTTAACATAGATTTATATTTAGTATCAGTGTTCTAATCGAGTGTGATACGTATTTAGGTATCGATGAGCGGGAAAGTATAGTTCTCACTGTAATCAGGTGTGTAATTTCACTGTAACACCCCAAACCCGGTCAACACACCACGACCGAATCTGGTATGTCACGTAGGGAAAACATTTTGAAATCATAAGTTTGTCGAGTAATTTTCCCAGAAAATCCTTCTTAAAATATTGGAAATCCTTGTTTAAGATGATATTGAAATCATGTGATGAGTGAAAAAAAACTCATGCTCGATAATCTACTTTGTTGTTACAAAATTTATAAGAAAACGATACTTGTTCAAAACTGAGTGTAATGCGTATATTCGAGTTGAAAACCACTTCCTTCCGAAGTTGTTTGACATTTACAGTTATAAAGATATCCGAGTTACCTTATTACTATGTGAACTTTATTACCCGATGGTAACGTTTGAAAACCCAAAGAGAAATAATTTGGAAAACATTGCTTCTTTACCAGTTAATTTTATCACATTTATAAATCCAACTTGTGAAATATAAACAAAATAAAAGTAAGTAATAATAAAAACCCAAAATAAACTTAGTGGCCTTATTACAAAACCAAAACCAAATTTAAGGAAAGCTAATAAAAATTAAATAGCAGTTTAAAGTCAAAACCAAACTAAGATGCATGGCCACCTCGAGTCCTCCTCGGCTCCATATCCGCGATCTATGCCACATCTGCAAAATGTATGGGAAGGGGTGAGTCACCGAGACTCAGTGTATAAATCCCCAACCCGATAGTTCATGCACTTACACAGATTATCAGTAAACATGCAAATCATGCACCCCATAACCTATCCATCCAATCTCCTTTAGCTACCCTGCGTGGTCAAAACCACTGGTGACCGAAGTCACTAATATCAAGTGATGGGGCCAACCCATCGTGTGGTCAAAACCACTGATGACAATCCCGTAATATCCTGTGGGGCCAACCCACTGTGGTACCAAACCACTGGGACGAGTCACAACAATCCATGTGTGGTCAAAACCACTGGTGACCGTAGTCACAAATATCAATCGTGTGGTCAAAACCACTGGTGGTCAAAACTACTGGGACTTAGTCACAAATCATATTAATAGTGTGGTCAAAACCACTGGTGATCGTAGTCACAAATCAACTGATGGGGCCAACCCATCTTGTGGTCAAAACCACTGGTGACAGTCCAAATAAAACATCCCCCTCCTCTCATCAACCCATCATCATGTTCATCACATACGTGTCATAATATCATGTATCATGCAATAGGGCATAGCATAGTATTTAACAAAGCATGATGATGCATATCAAAATCACATAGCAGGGGACTTACCCGGTTTCCAAGCTCATGCCCAAAGGGCATTATCACTGAATACAAAGGTTTAAGCAGTAACATAATAAGCAGGTTATACTAATAAAGTGTGTAAGAGTTTACACACCTGATTAAACGTAAATATAAGCGAAAAATTCCAAAGCTACGCGATACTACGAGATCCTGAAACGTATGCCCTCACTGCTCCTACAATCGGCCACTGCTTAGTTAGTAATCAAAAGCCCTATTCGGCTTAACTAGAAATCCCAAAAAGATGTCGCCCCAAAAATAGTACTCACCTTAGGCCAATTTGGTTACCAACCAAATCCCGAACCACGTGATGATCTCTCTTGAAATCGGCTAAACCTTAATACACATAGATGGTTAGCCTTCGGCTTTCGAATGATTAAGAAATAGATCTGAACATGTTAAAACCTTACCTAGACCGGCAATCAAATCTCGATGAACCACAGATTCGGGTTGAACTCCTCCCTACAATCGGTTTTAACACCACACTTAGAATCCATAGGCCATTCGGCCATAGCATAAATCCAGAACTAAAAGAGTTGTCATCATCTTACCTTAATAACTACTTTGGCCCTTGAACACCATAGATTGACACACCCCAAATGATGCTTGGGGTTTCGGCTACCAAGAGATTCGGCTATGACTCCCAAGAAGAAGAGAACTCGATTTCGGCACTTCACTAAAGGCTAGATTACGAGAGAAAAGAAGAGGATGAGACTAAGAATATTCGGCCACAAAAGAGAACAACAAGATTTCGGCTTTCTTTTGAATAACGAAAAAGATAGAAGAAAAGGAATCAAGATTCGGCTCAAATGGTGATTTGATTCGGGAAAAATAATGAAAAGAAGAGAAGCGAAAGGTGATAGTTTCGGCAATGGTTTGAGAGAAGAGGAGGACAGAATGGAAAGGAAATAAGGAGAAGAAGATGTGAGAGTAGGTTTCGGCTTTGAACAGAAATAGGAAGAAGAAATGCACAAAAGGTGAATTCGGCAATTGACTAACCAAAGAGAACCGAAAATAAAAGGAAGAGAATGGCTACCAATTCGGCTCTTCAAGGAAAATGCACCAAAAGATTCGGCCACTTACAAGAGCTACCAAAAAGAAAGAAAGCAAAAGGGCAATTGGTCGTTCGGCTTTGACACAAAAATGAAAAGAGAAGACCCTCCCCAACTAGCCGAAATTCTCCCTTAAGCCCCCACAACATTCGGCCACCAACACACAAGGCTCCCAAAACCGATATCACCCCTTGCCCAATGTTCAAAATTCGGCCAACACCTATTAAGGAGTTTGAAAAAAATATTCAAACTCCTACATTTGCTCCCCTCCATTAGTTCAAATCTGTTTGAACTGGTCAAACTCCTCAAATCTCTCCTCTCCATCCATTCAAAAGAGTCCCACCTGAACACTCCTCCCCTAGCTTGTGGCGTCAAAAAGAAATAGCAGGGAGTGCAACTCCTGCTGCTCGAACCCAGGCACTCCCTCCCTGCAAGTGGCGTCATCTCCATGGTGCTTAAGTGGCGCCTCCTTGCCACCTTTCCAAATGATTTCTTGTGTCATCCTTCCCCAATAAATTCTCTTAACCCCTATCTCACCTAGCTCCTACTTCTTGAGGGCTAAAACAAAAATTTTGGCCATGACCCAGAACTAACCCGAGGTCATGCCTAGACCCCAAAACATATCAAACCAACACAATAGACATACCATCACATGCAAACACATACAAAATGCAAAGGCCCCGATTTAAGGATGTTACAGTTCTACCCCCTTAAAATAATTTCGGCCCCGAAATTACCTGGTCAAAAGAGTTGAGGGTATTGCTGCCGCATTACATCCTCCGGTTCCCAAGTAGCCTCCTTCGTACCATGGTTCCGCCATAACACTTTTACCAAGGGTACTGACTTCCTACGCAGAACTTGGACATCCCGATCTAAGATCTGCACAGGTTCTTCCTCGAACGACAAATCAGAACTCACCTCTATCTCCTCCACTGGCACAACATGTGATGGATTTGATCGATAGCGCCTAAGCATTGAAACATGAAAGACATCGTGAATCTGACTCAACTCTGCTGGCAACTCAAGCTGGTAAGCTACCGGTCCCACTCGCTTCAATACCGTATACGGTCCGAGGAACCTAGGGCTTAGCTTGCCCTTCCGACCAAATCTCAACACTTTCTTCCAAGGCGATACCTTCAGAAAGACCTTATCACCCACTGCATACTCTATATCCCTGCGCTTAAGATCGGCGTAAGACTTCTGCCTGTCCGACGCTTCCTTAAGACAAGCCCGAATTACCTTAACATTACCCTCTGTTTCTGTTACCAACTCCGGACCCAACATCTGTCGTTCACCCAATTCTGTCCAACACGTCGGAGTACGACATTTCCGTCCATATAGTGCCTCATATGGTGCCATCTGAATACTCGCTTGGTAACTATTGTTATAAGCGAACTCTGCCAATGGAAGATACTCCTCCCAATTACCACTGAAATCCAGAACACAGCCTCTTAACATGTCCTCCAGAATCTGGATTACCCTCTCAGACTGCCCATCAGTCTGCGGATGAAAAGCCGTGCTAAAATCCAACCTGGTACCCAAAGCCTGATGCAAGGCTTTCCAAAACCTCGACGTGAACCTGGGATCCCTATCTGAGATAATGGACACTGGCACCCCATGCAATCGTACTATCTTTGCCACATACAACTTGGCTAATTTCTGAAGCGAATAGTCAACCCTCACTGGTATGAAATGAGCCGACTTAGTCAAACGATCCACTATAACCCAGACTGAATCCGTCTTGCTAGGTGTAAGGGGAAGTCTACTGACAAAATCCATCGTAATCCTTTCCCACTTCCACTGTGGGATCTTTACCGGTTGCAACAGCCCTGACGGCAACTGATGCTCAGCCTTAACTTGTTGGCATGTCAAACACTTACCCACAAACTCAGTTACTTCACGCTTAAGACCCAGCCACCAAAACTGCTCCCTCAAATCACGGTACATCTTACTGCCTCCAGGATGCATAGCGTATGGGCTGCTATAAGCTTCCTGAAGGATCTGCTGTCTCAACTCCACGTCCTTAGGCATACATACCTTCCCTTGGAAACACAGTGCTCCCTTACTATCCAAGTTGTAACCCTTAGCTCCACCATTCTGTACTTGTAACCTCCGAGCACTCAAAACCTCATCTATTAGCTGACTCTCCTTAACTTGATCAATCCAAGACGGCTTTACTTGCAACTCTGCCAGGAGACTCCCATCATCATAAAGGCTAAAGTGAGCAAACATCGCTCGCAAGTCCGCTACCACCTTACGGCTTAACGCATCAGCTACTACGTTAGCCTTACCCGGATGGTACTCAATCGAACAGTCGTAGTCCTTCAACAATTCGATCCACCTTCGCTGCCTCAAATTCAAATCCTTCTGAGTCAAGAGATACTTCAGACTCTTATGATCCGTATACACTATTGACTTTTCCCCATACAAGTAATGCCTCCAAATCTTTAAGGCGAAAACCACTGCAGCTAATTCTAAGTCGTGAGTCGGATAGTTACCCTCATGCGGCCTCAACTGTCGCGATGCATAAGCGACCACTTTTCCATCTTGCATCAGCACACACTCTAAGCCAGTATGCGATGCATCACAGTAAACAGTGAATTCCTTACCTGCCTCAGGATGAATCAAGACTGGAGCTTCAGTCAGAATCTTCTTCAACTTATCAAAACTCTCTTGTTGTTTCTCAGTCCATACAAACGGAACCCCTTTTCTCAACAATTTAGTCAATGGCGCTGCGATTAAAGAGAAACCCTCTACGAACCTTCTGTAGTATCCTGCCAAACCCAGAAAACTTCGAATCTCTGCAACCGACTTAGGTGGTTTCCAATCCAGTACTGCCTCAATCTTACGAGGATCCACTCTAATTCCCTCAGCTGATACCATATGACCCAAGAAAGTTACCTCCTTAAGCCAAAACTCGCACTTACTAAACTTGGCGTACAATTGCTTTTCCCTTAGCACCTGCAGAACCACTCGAAGATGCGCGTCATGATCCTCCTCAGATTTGAGTACACCAAAATGTCGTCTATGAACACTACGACAAATTGGTCCAGATACAACTGAAACACCCGATTCATCATGTCCATGAATGCTGCCGGAGCGTTGGTCAAACCAAAAGGCATTACCAGAAACTCGTAGTGCCCATACCGAGTACGGAATGCCGTCTTATGAATATCAGCCTCCTTCACTTTGAGCTGATGGTACCCTGACCTAAGATCGATCTTAGAGAAAACCGATGCACCCTTGAGTTGATCAAACAAGTCGTCAATCCTGGGCAATGGATACTTGTTCTTGATTGTCAACTTGTTCAGCTGGCGGTAGTCTATACACATCCGCATTGTACCATCCTTCTTCTTGACAAAAAGCACTGGAGCTCCCCATGGTGATACACTCAGTCGGATGAAACCCCTGTCCAACAATTCCTGTATTTGAGCCTTTAACTCCAATAATTCTTTCGGTGCCATCCTATATGGAGCAATAGATACCGGCGCGGTTCCGGGTAACAAGTCTATACCAAACTCAACCTCGCGATCAGGAGGTATACCTGGAAGTTCCTCCGGAAAAACATCAGCAAATTCCCCCACGGTTCAGACATTCTTCACAGCTGCATCCTTAGCTTCCAAAGCACAAACATGCACTATAAATGCTTCACAACCCTTCCTTACCATTTTCTCAGCCTTCAGTGCAGAGACAACATTAGATAAGTAATCTCTCCTATTACCTATCATTACCACCTCAACCCCTTCCATGGTCTTCAATACCATGCGCTTAGTTGCGCAATCCAAACTAGCTTGATACTTAACTAACCAATCCATCCCGAGAATCAGATCGAACTCCCCAAACGGCAGTTCCATCAGGTCAGCCAAAAACACGACCCCTTGAAGTTCTAGGGGTACATCCCTATATAGTTTACTTACTTCTACAGAGTGACCTAGACGGCTTATCACAGTCATCTTCCTAGAAGTAGTTTCAGAGTCTAAGTTCATGGTTTCCACTATGCTACAAGCAACATACGAGTGCGTCGAACCAACATCAATTAAAGCATTATATGGTACTCCAAAAATTAAAAATGTACCGGTTATGACGTCTGGTGCATCGCCCTCCTCTTGACTCCTCGCTGCGTAGACCAACCCAGGCTGTCTCGCCTCTGTACCACCTGCACCTCTGCCCGGTGCTCCACGACCTCTACCAGAGCCATTACCTCCCCTGCCTGAACCACGGCCCTTCTGTGGCTGCTGATTATCCCTCCTAAACTGTGCACGACCCTGATCCTCAAACTGCAGCCTAGCTGACCTCTGTGGACAATCCCTAACTCGATGCCCCATCGATCCACACTCAAAACATCCTCTATGGCCAGTCCAACATTCCCCCGTGTGAGACTTTCCACACCGAGCACACCGCGGCGGCCACTGAGTATTAGCAACAGCAGGCCTAGCAGCTTGATTCGGCCCACTATACCTAACCCTCTTCTGCTGATTCCCAGAAAACCCAGATGATCCAGAACTCCTTTTATTCCAGCCCCTATCCTGATTCCGCCTTACAGACTGTTTTACCCCTTCAGCAACCTTAGATTTCTCCACTAGAACAGCAAACTCTCGTTCCTGCTGTGGGGAAATTATCATCCGCAACTCGTCTCTCAGTCCATCCTCAAATCTGACACAGCGCTCATGCTCCGTACCCACAATACCCCGTGCATACCGACTCAACCGAAGGAATTCTGCCTCATATTCCACTACAGTTTTATTACCCTGGACCAAGTTCAAGAATGCCCTGCGCTGTGCATCAACACAGCTAGCCCTTATGTATTTTCTCTGATAGGCTGCCCTAAAGAATTCCCAAGTGAGATCATCTGCCATCACTCCGTCCCTAACTGTGAGCCACCATTGATATGACTCATCTCGCAGCAGAGATACTATACCCTTCAGCTTTTCCTCAGCCGAAAAATCCAGGTCATCCATGATACGTTCCGTCGCCTCCAACCAGTATTCCGCTGCACTAGGTGCTACACCAGATACACCTCTAAATACCTCTGCACCGTTAGCCTTGAGTCGTTCGGTCACAGATTTCCGAGCTCCAGTTCCAACTCCTGCACTTGCAACCCTCTCTAGTACCCGCAGCACAGCCTGCGACACCGCGTCATTACCACTCGTCTGATCCTGATATTCCGCGCCCACAGCTGGCGGCGGTGGTACCTCATTTTCCGATCCATGCCCAGACCCCGCCGGTTCCGAGACCGTCATCCTACCCCTACCTCGTCCACGAGTGTTACGCCCACGTCCACGTGTATTCATGTCTACCGATATATTCGAGCTGACTAAAAGTTTTATGCGTTAGACTTTTATTCCACTATCTATTAAAGCACAGTCTTATGAAAAGTTTAATAAGGGGTTGTTTCGCGAGTACACATCATCCTATAGTTCATGTCTCCAAAGTAGTTCCTACTACTATTCAACCATGCCACCATCATAATAATCATATAATCATATCATCAAAACAACAGGTTGGGATACTTACCTAGGCGGATTGGTGCCGGAGACTCGGTGCCATGCTTTCATCCCTATACTTTTCTCATAAAAGCCTTTCATAATCCTTTTTAAAATATTTTTGGGCCTCGGGCCCATAGCCAAGTTGTTGAAACTGGCTCTGATACCACAATTGTAACACCCAAAATCCGGTCAACACACCACGACCGAATCTGGTATGTCACGTAGGGAAAACATTTTGAAATCATAAGTTTGTCGAGTAATTTTCCCAGAAAATCCTTCTTAAAATATTGGAAATCCTTGTTTAAGATGATATTGAAATCATGTAATGAGTGAAAAAAAACTCATGCTCGATAATCTACTTTGTTGTTACAAAATTTATAAGAAAACGATACTTGTTCAAAACTGAGTGTAATGCGTATATTCGAGTTGAAAACCACTTGCTTCCGAAGTTGTTTGACATTTACAGTTATAAAGATATCCGAGTTACCTTATTACTATGTGAACTTTATTACCCGATGGTAACGTTTGAAAACCCAAAGAGAAATAATTTGGAAAACATTGCTTCTTTACCAGTTAATTTTATCACATTTATAAATCCAACTTGTGAAATATAAACAAAATAAAAGTAAGTAATAATAAAAACCCAAAATAAACTTAGCGGCCTTATTACAAAACCAAAACCAAATTTAAGGAAAGCTAATAAAAATTAAATAGCAGTTTAAAGTCAAAACCAAACTAAGATGCATGGCCACCTCGAATCCTTCTCGGCTCCATATCCGCGATCTATGCCACATCTGCAAAATGTATGGGAAGGGGTGAGTCACCGAGACTCAGTGTATAAATCCCCAACTCGATAGTTCATGCACTTACACAGATTATCAGTAAACATGCAAATCATGCACCCCATAACCTATCCATCCAATCTCCTTTAGCTACCCTGCGTGGTCAAAACCACTGGTGACCGAAGTCACTAATAGCAAGTGATGGGGCCAACCCATTGTGTGGTCAAAACCACTGATGACAATCCCGTAATATCCTGTGGGGCCAACCCACTGTGGTACCAAACCACTGGGACGAGTCACAATAATCCATGTGTGGTCAAAACCACTGGTGACCGTAGTCACAAATATCAATCGTGTGGTCAAAACCACTGGTGGTCAAAACCACTGGGACTTAGTCACAAATCATATTAATAGTGTGGTCAAAACCACTGGTGACCGTAGTCACAAATCAACTGATGGGGCCAACCTATCTTGTGGTCAAAACCACTGGTGACAGTCCAAATAAAAAATCCCTCTCCTCTCATCAACCCATCATCATGTTCATCACATATGTGTCATAATATCATGTATCATGCAATAGGGCATAGCATAGTATTTAACAAAGCATGATGATGCATATCAAAATCACATAGCAGGGGACTTACCCGGTTTCCAAGCTCATGCCCAAAGGGCATTATCACTGAATACAAAGGTTTAAGCAGTAACATAATAACCAGGTTATACTAATAAAGTGTGTAAGAGTTTACACACCTAATTAAACGTAAATCTAAGCGAAAAATTCCAAAGCTACGCGATACTACGAGATCCCGAAACGTATGCCCTCACTGCTCCTACAATCGGCCACTGCTTAGTTAGTAATCAAAAGCCCTATTCGGCTTAATTAGAAATCCCAAAAAGATGTCGCCCCAAAAATAGTACTCACCTTAAGCCGATTTGGTTACCAACCAAATCCTGAACCACGTGATGATCTCTCTTGAAATCGGCTAAACCTTAATACACATAGATGGTTAGCCTTCGGCTTTCGAATGATTAAGAAATAGATCTGAACATGTTAAAACCTTACCTAGACCGGCAATCAAATCTCGATGAACCACAGATTCGGGTTGAACTCCTCCCTACAATCGGTTTTAACACCACGCTTAGAATCCATAGGCCATTCGGCCATAGCATAAATCCAGAACTAAAAGAGTTATCATCATCTTACCTTAATAACTACTTTGGCCCTTGAACACCATAGATCGACACACCCCAAATGATGCTTGGGGTTTCGGCTACCAAGAGATTCGGCTATGACTCCCAAGAAGAAGAGAACTCGATTTCGGCACTTCACTAAAGGCTAGATTACGAGAGAAAAGAAGAGGATGAGACTAAGAATATTCGGCCACAAAAGAGAACAACAAGATTTCGGCTTTCTTTTGAATAACGAAAAAGATAGAAGAAAAGGAATCAAGATTCGGCTCAAATGGTGATTTGATTCGGGAAAAATAATGAAAAGAAGAGAAGCGAAAGGTGATAGTTTCGGCAATGGTTTGAGAGAAGAGGAGGACGGAATGGAAAGGAAATAAGGAGAGGAAGATGTGAGAGTAGGTTTCGGCTTTGAACAGAAATAGGAAGAAGAAATGCACAAAAGGTGAATTCGGTAATTGACTAACCAAAGAGAACCGAAAATAAAAGGAAGAGAATAGCTACCAATTCGGCTCTTCAAGGAAAATGCACCAAAAGATTCGGCCACTTACAAGAGCTGCCGAAAAGAAAGAAAGCAAAAGGGCAATTGGTTGTTTGGCTTTGACACAAAAATGAAAAGAGAAGACCCTCCCCAACTAGCCAAAATTCTCCCTTAAACCCCCACAACATTCGGCCACCAACACACAAGGCTCCCAAAACCGATATCACCCCTTGCCCAATATTCAAAATTCAGCCAACACCTACCAATGAGTTTGAAAAAAATATTCAAACTCCTACATTTGCTCCCCTCCATCAGTTCAAATCTGTTTGAATCGGTCAAACTCCTCATATCTCTCCTCTCCATCCATTCAAAAGAGTCCCACCTGAACACTCCTCCCCTAGCTTGTGGCGTCAAAAAGAAATAGCAGGGAGTGCAACTCCTGCTGCTCGAACCCAGGCACTCCCTCCCTGCAAGTGGCGTCATCTCCATGGTGCTTAAGTGGCGCCTCCTTGCCACCTTTCCAAATGATTTCTTGTGTCATCCTTCCCCAATAAATTCTCTTAACCCCTATCTCACCTAGCTCCTACTTCTTGAGGGCTAAAACAAAAATTTTGGCCATGACCCAGAACTAACCTGAGGTCATGCCTAGACCCCAAAACATATCAAACCAACACAATAGACATACCATCACATGCAAACACATACAAAATGCAGAGGCCCCGATTTAAGGATGTTACATTCACACTTATCTCATTGGGTTAGATATTATATCGTAATCATTAGAATAAAAATCGTAAAGTTGGTAAAAATTGGAAAATACGGTATATTAACACTTTTTGTGTAAATGCATGAAATCGGCATTAAAGTTGTGGAAATTACAGAATTGCCCTTAATGGGCTATTTGGTTAAAAAAGTGATATTTTGGGCCCATGTGATAAATGGGCCATACGAATTATTTAATAAATTGGCCAAGTGTGAAAATTGTGAAAAGGGCCTCATGTGCTTAATGGGCCAAATTGCTAGATCGCTTAATGGGCCAAATTGCTAGATCGCTTAATGGGCCAAATTGCTAGATCGCTTAATGGGCCAAATTGTTAAGATTGATTAATGGGCCAAATTGCTAGATTGCTTAATGGGCCAACTTGTATTATGGGCCTTATGATGAAATTATTATATGAACATTGTTATGCTTTGTATATGCATACATGATTGCATGGGTTGGGATAAAAATTGAAGAAAGAGAAGTTCTGGTGGTTCTACCACAAGCTAGTTCGGTGGCTCTGTCACAATCTAGTTCGGTGACTCTGTCACAATCTAGTTCGGTGGCTCTGCCACAATCTTGTTCGGTGGCTCTGCCACAAACATATTAAATGGCTTTATGCCTGCGATTGGTGTGTTGGCGGGGTGGGTTGACTTGATCTTTGTATATGCATACATGATTGCATGGGTTGGGATAAAAATTGAAGAGAGGTTCTGGTGGTTCTACCACAAGCTAGTTCAGTGACTCTGTCACAATCTAGTTCGGTGACTCTGTCACAATCTAGTTCGGTGACTCTGTCACAATCTAGTTCAGTGGCTCTGCCATAATCTTGTTCGGTGGCTCTGCCACAAACATATTAAATGGCTTTATGCCTGCGATTGGTGTGTTGGCGGGGTGGGTTGACTTGATCCCCATAGGTGTGCTAGTTGGTACGGGTGGTGTGTAGCGGATGGAAATTAGGCTTGGTTGGGATTTGCATATCACATGCATTTTATATTTGATATATATTGTACATTTGTAAATGGGCTCAAGCCCAATTAAATGCTTATATGGTTTTGGCCCAGTGGACACGGTAAGTGGGTTACACACTGAGTTCTAAGTAACTCACCCCGTTTTTCTTACCCTTCTCAGGTAATGGTAATTGATGGAGGCTTGGGCCGGGGATGACTTCGCGTGGAGGCCATACTACGAATGATGGTTTATATAAACTTTGAACTTCTTTTAAGTATTTTTATTTAAGTATTATTTCAGTTGCAATGTAATAAGGCCTCTGGTATTGTTTCATGGATTTTTATTTCGTGGATGGATTTTAATATGTTTTAGATACTTAAATAGGACTATTTTAATTTTTATAAATGTTTTCTTAAACTTTTGTATAAGAAAAAGGTTTTTCTTAAATATCACTAACTCATAAAAATTTCTGTGAAAACTCTTTTATGAATTTATTTCATCCAATTATTTCTCTGAAAATCCAATTATAAACTCTGATGTTTTCAAAATCATGGATTTCAAATTAACCTCGATTTTTGATAAACTCCATCTCCAAATTCGTTTTGAAGATTTGTTTTCCTTAAATTATTGACGACTAGATGAAAGATCGATTTGTGTGGCATGCCAAATCTGGACTTAACGCATAGGCCGGGTTTGGGGTGCTACATTTTAGTTTGAATTTTTCTAACTTTTTCCTTGTCGTTTCAAATGTTTCTGATTTAGTCCTGAATCATTTCTAAAGTGATTCTAAGGCCTCACGGGCTCGAATAAGGGACGATATGTTTGTATATTAATAGATTATGCTATGTTTATTGAAATGTTTGGAAATGAATAACTTTAAGGTACTTTTATTAGGTAATGCTCCGTAACCCTAAATTCGACGACAGATACGGGTTAGAGGTGTTACATGCGACTTCATGGCGTACCCGTTTCCATTACCTCCGATCGAGATTCTGGAAAAGTCTGCAAGAAGCTTTAGGTTCAAAACTTAACTTCAGTACTGCTTATCATCCACAAATAGATGGTCAATCAAAAAGGGTGATACAAGTACTGGAGGACATGCTACGAAGTTGTGTGTTAGAGTTTGCAGGAAATTGGGAATGTTATCTACTTTTGGCAGAGTTCGCATACAACAATATTTTTTAAGCAAGCATTCAAAAGGCACCTTTTGGGGTGTTGTATGGCAGAAAATGTAGAACCCCATTATGTTGGGAAAATTGGATGAAAGCAGATAGTTGGACCAAATATAGTTCAAAAACCAAAGAAGAAGGTAAAAATGATATGCGAACGACTAAAAACTGCTTTAGTCAAAAAAAATCCTACATTGATTTAAAACAACGAGATATTGAATACCAAGTAAGAGAGCGAGTGTTTTTAAAGGACTCACCATGGAAAAAATTTTGAGGTTTGGGCAAAAAGGGAAATTAAGTCTAAGATTCATCACTCCATATAAAGTTGTTGAAAGGATTGGTCCAATGGCCTATCGACTCAAGTTGCCACCAGAACTTAAGCAAATCCATAATATTTTCCATGTGTCCATGATAAGGAAATATCGTGCGGGCCAATCCTATATAGTGACAGTGGATGAAGTTTAGGTGCAACCTAATCTAACTTATGATGAGGAACTAGTTGAAATTATAGCTCGCGAGGAAAGAGTCTTGTGAAAAAAGAGAATTCTTTTAGTCAAAGTGTTGTGGCGAAACCACAAAACCAGTGAAGCCACTTGGGAAGCTGATGAAGCGATGAAGTGTTAGTATCCTCATATGTTCTGACATAGGTAATTTCAATGACAAAATTCCTTAAGAGGGGAGAGTTGTAACATCCCAAAGTGGGGTCTATAAGTTTAGGCCTGGTGAGCTGGGGTTCGCTAGTAGACCTGGCGAGTTGGGGTTTGCCAGTAGGCCTGGCAACCTGGGGTTCACTAGTAAGCCTGGTGAGCTGGGGTTCACCAGAGGGTCTGACGAGTTGGTATTCACCAGATGGCCTAGTAAGCTAAGATTGCAAGTGGGCTTGGCAAGCTAAGATCACCAATGAGCTTGGCAATTTGCAATCATAGGTTTGGTCCTAGCGAACTGAGGTTGCCAAAGTAATCTAACACATGACCAACCAGTAGCAATCCAAGCTTTTCTTGTATTCTATATTGATAATAATATAGGGTGTGACATTCATACGATCGCAAGTATATAGATACATGGGTAACATATACTATTCATAATTTATACAAATATTCATAACTATAAATATATACCACATTAGATTGATCAATCATGGATTCTAGCATATCTCAAATTATCAGGGACCTATTTTCATAATTTGATTCACTAAAACTAGTTTGGAACCTATTCAAGGACTAATCTGATCAAAACATAAAATTTTGGGTCAAAATTGTAAATTCTTGGTTCTAGGGGACACACGGTCGTGTGACTGGACTGTGTAGGAAACCTTGAGCCGTGTGGAAGGGGTACACGACTGTCTGGCTAGGCCATGTGAGAGACTGTGGCTATGTGACATTCGAAAATTTCAACCTACAAGGAATACACAACAGTGTGGGAGGCCGTGCGAAGGGTTCTAGGCGTCTGAAAGTCAAACATCCTAGGGTTTTAGGGGTGACATGTCATGTATGGGGGTCGTGTAATCTATATGGGTGACCCACACACCCGTGTGGTAGACCGTGTGGTTTGGGCTAGGTTCAGTTTTTCCTCGATTTTCTTGTAAAAGAACACACTTGACTTTCGAGGTCTCTAACGATGATAATCACGTCCAATTCTGGCTCAAGATACCTACAATGAGTCTTTCGATCGCCAAATCTGCAAGACTTAATATCGACTTTCAAGATTTATCGAAATTATCAAGATTTTTAGGAAAATCCGTAAAAGATTCGTAATCAATTTGAAAAGATTGTCAAGAATGATGTTATTCCAGAATTCTAGGGTTCTACGTAAGAACTAGAATGCTTATCGATCCTTAATGGAATTTCGAAGATTATCGATGGTAGATTCGACGATTGATGAAGAAACAGGTTCAAATGGGAATTGATCTTGATTCAGATTTTCAAGAAATCATTTTTTAGTAAAAGAATGTAGAATTTTTATGAAAAGGAAAAGGGAAAATAAAAGAAAATTAGGGTTCTAAAGGGGAAGAAAAAGAGTTCAATTTATGGTTGAAAAGGAATTGAAATCAATGTATGATTAGGAAGTTATTAAATACTTATGATTTTAAAACTTGAAGGGTTGATTGTGCAAATAGTCCTTTTTGTCGTCCGAAATAAACAAATGGGAAGGAGAGTGGCGTGATTTGAACTTAGGGACAATGGGGAATTAAAAGGCCTTACCATTTGGGCTACTACCCATACTTGGCATATTTCTACCATGTATAATATATATACTAGATTGAGTTTGTTCCTTAGCTGAAAAATAATAAAGGAAAAAATGAAAAGAGTGGGGCTTTAACCTTGGTTGTCTAGGGAGTTTACTAAGCTCTCTACCACCTAGACTAAGGCTTCTTTCTTAATGGTTTTATTAATTCTAACCCTATGGTTTTTGGGGTGTTACACGAGCATTGAGTAGTTTCTTTCGTAATGGTATGTCGTTGGGGAGAGCTCAGTTACGATTCTATAGTGAAATGACTTCGTGACTAAATGAGTCTATAATTAATAGGCGAAAATCTAGAACTTAATTATAAACCATTTGAGCCTCAACTACATATGTTTGATTGGTCCTTCCGCTAGCTCGTTGAAACCAAAAATGAATTGCGTGTTTGAATAGAATGAATAGAAAAAGAGAAATGGGAAACATTCAGGAATGATTATGGTTTTCTTCGAAACGGAGAAATGGAATCAGTTGGAAATGAATGTAGGTTTCCAAAAATAGAAATTCACAAATACTATATGGATTACTTAAAAATGATTGGAAGAACGAATTTATGTTTTTGGACTATTTTGAAGCCTGAAAATGAAAATTAATCATTCGATCATAGTGAACATGTTGAGTTGCGAAATATTGAACATATTTTCTTGAAATTTTACCAGAGATAAAATCATCAAAATTTTGTTGGGGGTAAAATATGGATGAGAAAATTGTCTTATATATAAATATTAAATTTTATTTTGGGAAATAGAAAAACTTAATCGGGTTGGATCACATTACGGAGTACTGGGTCAAAAAGACCCAAGAAGTACTCGTAATTAGACCCGATGTGAGAAAGGCCCAAAACCCCTCATGTAACATGAAGGGGGCGGCAACCTTAGTAGGAATACTAGGGTGTGCCATCCACCCCTCTCTTACTCTAAGTAAGATGTTATTTTTCTATTTGAAATAAACCACTACAATAGATGGCACAAGTAGAGCTATTAAAAGAACATTTAGAGATTGTTATTTTGCCAAAAAATTGAGAGAATTTATTCTCAACTATTACATATATCTTTCCAGAATAACAATTCTACCGGTTTCTATTAAAAAGAGAGAATTTTCATTTTCACCCCAAAAGGAGAGAATTTTTTTTCTAGTTCTGTGTTTCGATTCAATTTGTTCTAGACCACACTCGAAGTAGTTCATGGTACAAAAATAACAAAGAAGATCGTTTAGTTAAAAGTCGGGAACAATGAACTTCCGTTAAGCCAAAAACATAGGTACAAATTCGGTTAAGGTTTATTGCTATAAATATCACAAAATGAGTCAATTTTCAAAATTTTAAATTTCCATTGTGTAAGAAACCCGTTTTCAAACTGAGATTTTTCCAACAAGAATATCCTAAGCCTCCTTGGTAGTTTTACATATCGAAATTATCTTGAACTCCTAGGCATCCAATCCCAAAAAAATAGCATCGGGGGCTTTTGAATTAGCATTAGCAAGTATTTATTCATTAGAGGTTCAAGTCATTTTTTATTTGGGCGTCCTTTTTCTTGATGTCTCGGTAGTAGGAGGTTCCCAGCCAGTAAGAACAAAATGCTATGCTTTCTCATCCATGGACTTGATGAATGCCTTTATCCTAGCCTTCCAATAAGAATAATTAATCCATCTAACATATGAGATGAGATATAGATGACCCTCCATCTTTGACAATTATCAACGCCATAAATCACCACTAGCTACGTTAAGTGAGAGGCTCTAATATGAATTGTTGGAACCTAAAAATGATAATTGCAAAGTAAACAGGTAGTAATAACCAAAGTGTTAGTTGTAGTAGATATTGAAGGTGGCATTGTGAAATAAAACTAAAACAAGAATTCAACAAGTTGTTTACACAGTTCGATTTTCCTATATTTTCAGAGTGAGTACATCCATTATCTTTAATCCCAATACAAAAAGTGATTTAAGTATTGTCATACCTCGGTATAGCAACCTTAATTTTGTACTTAAATATCCAGATCACTCCTCTAAGTTCTCCTTGTAAACCAAGCAACAAACTTGTTTACATCTCAATGCACTCTTCCATACAAGTTCCTTAATGAACATATAAGTGCTAAAACTCTTGATACACTACCTATAAAATTCTCTCCAATATATAAGCTTTTGAGATTGGCTAATGTATTCAATCAATTACAATAAGTTCTCCAATAAATCAATAGCTAAAACAGCTAAGACAATATACTAATAATGTCCAAGATACTTAGAGAATAAACAGATATCATCATTCAATATAACACGATCTAATTTCTTTATATCTTGGGATTCAATTCGATCCTTAAAATAAGATGCTCCAAACTATCAACATAAATATCATCCCAAAAATTTCATTCCAAACTATTGCTAATTCCAAATACAATAAGTTATGCTTGTATATTGCAATGCTACTCATAGTGACAACAGCACGTATAGTACTACACAAGTCATTTGCATATATCTACCTCAACAATTATAAATGAAGTTTTTTATATTTAATATGAATACATTAAACATAAACTTATCAATGAATAATTAATTTAGCTTCATGTTGTTCAATCATTAATTGTTAAGCTCGATGCCGAAGAAAATTTTATTTATGTAAAGTTTAAAAGTAGAGTAATTGACCGGAAAAGGCCCATTTCAAAAAAAAGGGAATTGGGCCGTTTTAAAAAAAATGACGGGAATGGTCCGAAAAGAGTAAAACGCGCTGAGCAGGCATTGTTTTCAAGGGAAATGCAGAAAAGCGCTTCCAGCTCAACGCTTTTTTCCCTAATGCCCATTAAAACGTTTCTATGTCAGCGCTTTTATGGAAAAAGCTTCCACATGGGCACGCTTTTGCCCGTGTTTTCCAACGATCAACTCCAACAGTAACTAGCCGTTGGACCCCAACAGTAAAAAAAAATGCCAATGTAAAAAAAAAGTATAAAATCCCCCCACACATTTTTCACACACAACTCTCACAAATCTCTCCTAATTCTCGCATTTCTCACAATTCTAAAAAATCTCTCAAATTATTTCCTAAAATCCATTTTTATTATTTTTATCTAAATTATATTCTCAAAATTCAAAAATCTCTCGCATTTCTCCTATTTTTTATTATTTTTATCTAATTTATTAAAATCTCTCACAATTCTATTTTTTATTATTTTTAAAAATTTGTTCGTGTTCAATTATATATTTAGCAGTGGTCGGGTCTCTAATCCGTCTTGATGACAAGCACATCTCCATCAATCAATTGCAAATGGTAAGAATAAATTTTAATAATTTTTTTTTATTTCATAGTTATAATTTTAAATTTTAATAACTTTTAAGTAAATAGGCAGAAGATTGAATTTTGCAATGCCATATTCATAATCTACTCGGTCCTCCATCACCGTTGATCGAAACATACCTGAGGGAAGCTGGTTTTTTCCATGTGGCCCACTTAGGCTGGGGGTGTAAGTTGGACCCGAAACTCATAAGTGAGTTGGTGGAGAGGTGGAGGCCCGAGACGCATTCATTTCATCTTCTATGTGGTGAGTGTACTATCACTCTAAAGGACGTGCAATTACAATTGGGGTTACTCGTGAATGGATCGGTTGTCACCGAGTCTATTCAGTCTGCTAATTGGGGAACCATATGTTACGATCTTTTGAGTGGAGTACCGGAGATGATTTTCGGAGGTTGGATCGAAATGGCCTGGTTACGAAATAATTTCGTGGAGCTGGCGGAGGATTCTACTGAAGAGAGAAGGGAACGATACACTCGGGCGTACATCCTTCAGATTATTGAGGGTATTCTGATGCCGGATAAGTCACGAAACCTTGTACATCTAAGGTGGCTACTGAAACTCGTTGATTTTAGAGGAGCTGGGGAACTCAGTTGGGGGTTGGCAGTGTTGGCGACATTTGTACCGGGAGATGTGTCGAGCGACGAAACCAGAAAAAATCAAAATTGGTGATTTCCTTTTACTACTACAACCATGGGCTCGGTACTGCTTTTCATTTTTATGTAGAGTGGACTACCCGTATACATTCCCACTCATAACAAGGTGGAACCATGCCCCTAGTCACATGCGATTACCTACCGAGTTTGAAGATATACAGCTTCTATTAGACCGACGATCGGAAGCGGATGTATGTATTTATTTAATTTTGAACTATATACAAATAACGTAGTCGATAGTATTCGGTAGTATATAAATAACTAATGTTTTGATCACTCTCATATAGTTTGAATGGGCACCATACGAGGACCCGGCAATTCGGGCAGTAATTCCTGATGATTTCTTTGTAAATCCCAACGCTTGGCACATTAAGGTCCCATTGGTAGTATACGCTACCGTCAAGATGCACGAGGTAGATAGAGTGTTGCGAAAGTTCAAGTTCTAGCAATCGATTCCCGTGGCACCTCAGGAGCTTGATGATCTGCATCATATCGACTTACATCGACCGGATACGAATTGGTCGGTATTCCACTTGCAATACATCAACATGCGGAATAATTGGTATGATTTTTTACCTACTCAAGATGCAATTCTTGTTCCAAAGTTAGTATGCGATCCGGATTTCATGTCATGGTTTAAGATCCATGGCAAGCCATATTTGTTAGAGGAAGAGGCAAGGCGTCGGCATCCCCATATGAGTAGGCCACGATGGGCCCCTTTAAATCCAAGGGGTGGCGAGGCAGGCCCATCATCAATGCCCACGCAAGAACCGAACCAAGAACTGGCCCCGACGGCCTCAGCACCGCCGCCCTCACCGTATCCCCTTCATTATGTATCGCCTTATTCTGGTCCGTGTCTTAACTCTTTTATTTCCACACAAGCACAAAATATTGTACCACATTTTTCTGCTCCTAGTCTTATGTCAGGTTGGACTGTTGGTCATCCATCCGCAAATGTGGTACATGCCCAGGCCATCTATTTCTCGATGACGATCGCACCTATAGCAATGTATAGGTCATCTATGCATGAGGCACTGATGGAGAGTCCACTTGCTATCACATCGACTTATGGGACTCAACATAGTTACGCTCATTCGTTGTGGGTGACGTAAACACCTTCGGGATCTTTGTTCTATCAAGGTGGGTCATCTTCCCAACCACCTATTTATAGACCAGAGGTTGTATGAATGCAAGGATCTATATCGACTGAAGGCGAACCCCGACAACCACAACCCCACCCGAAAGCTGAACCTAGAAGAAATCCAACGCGTAACCGTCGACCACCTGGATGTGGCACAAATTCTGACCGACATATGCACTAATGAATTGTATATTGTATCATTTAATAAAATGAAAGTTCTTTGAATATTTTTTGTACACAGTCTGGTTTTTGTACCATTAAACCCTAATCAAAATAGAAATTTATTTTCTTGTTTTCACATTGCATACCAATAAGATTTGATTTGAACAAACATAAAATGTTTTTGTTGAAAAATCACATGGAGAAATATCAAATATAGTTTGAATTAACAATGGCTAACAATTCCTATAAAGACATATATTATAATGTTTAACTTCGATGTGGACAGGAAGGGATTGACCTAAACACAAAATCGATACTTAATAGACGAAACTCTCATTGCAATAGATTCGAAGATTTTTCGCCTAATTCTCTTACAAAGTTTTGTCAACTCTATGTTCTGGTTAAAAGTCAGTCGCGCTGTGTTCTCCGATAAAAAAATCACGTCGTTCTCGGTGTCACGGACCTCATCGTCGTAATAAATAATAGCACTAATTCATCCACTCATTTTCAACCAATTTATCTGTCAAGAGAAATTTGAAACACGAAAAATCAAAACATTATGCAATAAATATAATGCTTCATATCAATATTAACACGAAAAATTAACTTATACCTTCAACCCCAACTTCTATAATTCTGAACTTCTTCAATTTGTATTGCTCTAACTTATGCCATCATAGGCTAAAATATGGGTCATTTATAGCCTAAGGGATAGTATCCCACTCCTTTTTTGTAAAATGCCTCGGATAGTAGGGGCTGAAATTTGTAGAAGAAAAACGCTCCAAGCAGGACGCACTATCTAAAGCAGTACTGAAAAGGACGTCCAGCTAAAAGCATTTTCAGTATTTTTGTTGTCAGTGCATCCTGCTAGAGCGTTTTTCCTTTACAAACCTCAACCCCCACTATTCAATGCCTTTTTCACAAACCTCATCCCAAGAACCCCGAGATATTTTTTCAGAACCATCTCAAATTTATTTTCTCAAAAAGCAACAGTACTAAAAAGGGCATCTAGTTAGAAGCGTTTTCAGTATTTTTTCTTACAAAATTTAACCCATCTCGTCAAAATTATTTCTTCAGAACCCATCCCCTCAAAACTATTTTTCCAAAATCCATCTTGTACAAATTATTTTTTTCATAAAACCTAAACTCTAAAAATTGAATAAAACCTTAAACCCTTAACCCTAAAAAATCAAAACCTTAAACCTTAATTTCATAAACCCTACAACCCTATCTCTAACCCTAAACACTTAAAAATTAAAAAACCTAAACCCTAAAAATTAAATAAAACCCTAAAGACTAAACAATAAAAACCTTAAATCCTAATTTCATAAACCATAACCCTAACCCTAACAAATTAAAAATTAAAAATTAAAAAAACCAAAACCTTAGAGAAAACACATGCAAAAGCACACCCACACCCACACCCACATGAAAACTTTTTCAAAAAAAGCGCTAAGATAGAAGCGCTTTTCTGCGTTTCCCCTTAAAACGACGCTAACTCAGTGCATTTTACTCTTTCAGGACCATTTTCGTCATCTAAAAAAAAACGACTCATTTCCATGTTTTTTTTAGAAATTGGCCTTTTTCTGGTCAATTACTCTTAAAAGTATATCTAAAATAATTTTAATTATTCTCATTATCTTTTGTACTTTGTACTGTTAATATTTTTATAATTTAAGTGTCATATTTCTTGTAAATTATGCATGTATTTTAAATAAATAAATATTTTTAAATATTTTAAGTAAAATACACTATAGATCTCTCAATCATATTCAACTTTTTTTCCTCTCACTTAATTTTCAAAATTATTAAAATGATCATCCTACTAATCAGATTTTTTTTTTTTTTCATTCCCATTAGGTGCCATCAACTATTTGATGAGAAGGTAAGATGACAATTCGAAATTGATATAATATCAAATTTAGTCTTCACTTTCTACATATTGTGTCAATTTATTTATAATTTTTAATAAAACTTACCTCAATATTTACATATTATCTCAATTTAATTTTAATTCTAAAAATTTTAAAAAATATATAAATAAATATTTTCAAAAAATCTAAAAAGTTATAAAATATTTTTTAAAATTTTATTTATTTATTTAGAAAGAATAAAAAGAGATTTTTAATCTCTATTTATGTATATTACTTTTTTTAAACTTTATTTTCTTAAATATTTTTTATTTTTAAAAATAATTATTTGATAAACCAACAAGAAAATCTTTATTCTACAAGTTATATTAAAAAAGTGTCCTGTACAATAAAATATAAAAAAATTAAAATACACGAGAGCATACCACATATCAACTCTTTAAAAGTGACGTTCAGGTTAAAAATTGCCATAAAGAAAGCGACTATTTTAAATGTTTCGTAAAAGCTGAGTGACCCGAAATATACTTTACCCAAATTTTTTTTAACGTAAAACACCGTAAGAAAAAGATATTCTCGATCAATATGATATTTCTATCAAATTGGTTAAAAACCTTTCATGATAAATTGAACAAGACTTAAAATATTAGTTATATAATTACAAATATAAACCTTGGTACTCATATAAGTATTATTGGAATAATGTAGAGTCGGAGAATCATATTTCCACTTATACTTTTCCCAACAGTACAGTAGTAGTCTTGACATAAAAGCTTCAATATCAACCTAGGTCCCAGGCAGTAAGGGTAAATCTTCAATTGATGTTGTATCAATACATATGCTTACATATTACTAACATTACCATATAACACCTACAACATTCATGATTTATCACCTTCAACTTTCCATTTTCAATTCCCCAAGACCTTTATTCAGTCCTGAGGAGGATTTTCATTTAGTATTCAAGAGACCCCATTGATGCAACAGAACTTCTCAAGTCCTGTCTGCTCATGTAGTCATCGCAGTGGTTGCCATTGCTGCTGGTGGTGGTACCGGTGGTAGTGGTGTTAAGCCTTTGGTTCAGAATAGAAGTAGCAGGATTCTGACCTTTCCCCATTTGTTGTACTTCAAGTGGGGATAGTATCTTGATATACCACACATTGTTCACGAATTCCCTGATGATCACAAAAGAACAACGAAAACCTTGAAACACATTAAACTATAACGCCTATGTTCTAGCAATGCAAACTAGACTCAACTAGATAACTCCCAAGTATTTTAGATTGGTAATACAGACTCGACTCTAGTGAAGACTAATGACTGGCATAGCATCCAATCATACCTTCAACCTCGGTGAATGTACCATAAAGGTCATTGTACTAAAAGTCAGATTGCATTTTATCTACTCTGCTCAAAAAATGGACAAATTAACCAATGTATATTAGATCAACAAGCAAACTAATCTCATTAAAAATTCCATTCATTTCTACTGTTAAAAACTGATCCCTATATATTAGAATGAATTGTACATGGCATGCCAAGTGTAACTTTTTGATTAATCTATCAACAATGCCATTTTTAACAGTAGAAATAGATGAAATTTTTAACAAAAACAACCATTTGATCTAACGTACAGAGACTAATTTACCAATTATTTAGTAAAGGGGGCAAAATGCAATCGGATTCCTACTTCAAGAGCCTCCATGGTACTTTTATACCCTTCCTTAACCCGTTCATTTGCTTGAGACTGTTTAGCATCACCAAATACTTTTAATCCTATACAGCACATTAAGAACACCGAAAAGCCTTTTCTGGTTTACCTTCGATTGATACCTCAAATTTTATATCTAAATTCTAGTAAATACCATTACGTATATTTTCCAGTACTTATAGTCTTCTAAACTCAACACTTTCCGGACATAAAATGTGTAGTTCTAAACTTATGGTCCCCACTTCCCCCCATGGTAGGCAATGCCTTCTCTTCCATAATTTTAGTCACTTGTAGACTAGTACCATAGATGCAATTTTAGAAGTTTCCTATTCTTAGGAACCAAGTGTAGGAGACTATCAACAAGTTGTTAGATCTTTCCGGACCTGATAATCCACTGAGCATATTCCTACATCCATTTAAACCGACTACTCCATTTTCAGTATCACGGTATCTTCATAGATGCAATATTTCAACAAACATAGCTAGAATAAGCAATAATGAGAGCTATCATCAAGAAAATTGATGCAATAATAATACAGAGGTTTTTTCACAGCTATCTTAATAGTCCAGACAATTTTTTCAAGAATAAATAGTGCAGCTTGGAACTTACTGCCATGGGTCATCACCAAGGAGAAGAATATCGTTCTCCCTGTCAACAAATACAAGCTGCCAGCCTGATCTCTGAGGATCCTCTAATTGGCCTTCAAGGCCAAATAGTCGAGCGAGCTCACAGCGCAGCTCATCATAGCTGCCAAACTTGGAAATATCCAATGAGCGCCCAAAGGACCCCGACTTGTGAACCTGTCAACACGCATAAGATAGAAAACCATGAGAATCACATGCCATGAGACAATCCAGTTATGAGGTTTAGACAGTCTCCAACAGATATCATCAAATCCAATACAGTATGACCAATACACAACTTTGTGATAACTAAACGAAGTGATTTATACGCCATACTAACTAGATAAGACAGCTCCACATATTTGACCAATCTAAAAATAATCAAAGATACATTTGAAAATATAAGGGAAAATGCTATTACCTTGACAAAGGTTCCAGTTGGAGGGTTTACTTGGTCCACATTTTCAGAGGACTGCAAGTAACCTGATTCATCGACACAACTTGAGGTAGTCATGTCTGAATTAAGAGGAAAATCTGTGCCAGAAGCACTTGTGAAATTTGAAGCAGCGTACGGAAGGGACATTGAATCATTTTCATTTCTGATGCTTTTCGGGTTTGTCATCCCATGATGCAGCATAAGAGACGAGGAATCAATGCTAACCCCAAAGAGAAGATTGTTCTGTGGATCAGTTGCATTGTGGTAAGCAGAATACTCCCTTCCAGGAAATGGAGGTAATAAGTTGTTAAGTTCAGATGCATTTGATTGTGCAGTTCCCAACTGTTCAACCTGGGGAAGTACAGAGTTGGCCACTCCGGATGAAAGCCGTGGTTCAATAGCTGCAGGCTTGGACAAGAAAGTAGAAGAAGAGAGAATTGGGTTTGATCCATTCAAGTTGAGTAAATGGGAAGCTCCCATCTGGGATAATGAACCTAAGATACTTTGCATAGAAGAAACATCAGATGTAGCTATGGAGTTCCCAAGATGGTCGGAAAATGTCGACTGCTGGCATTGTGAATCAACAGCTGGCAGAGATGACTGCGCTTGGTTGGCTGACACAGAAGGAAAAGCAGGGATTACATTAGAAATCTGCTGCGGAACAGGTGGCAGTTGCTGTGTTTCTTGAGACTGTTGCTGCTGCTGCTTTTGTCGCTGGTCATTGTACAAACTGGGGCACTGCAACTGCTGCAGAAGTGGAACCTGTGAAGCAGTCTGATTCTCCTGAAAACTTGGAAGAAACCCATTTTGTGTTTGGGACTGTTGTAACATTTGCCTCTGAACTAGAGCAGGCGACCCAGTGGATGTGCTCTGGTTTTGCTGGCATTGCAAGAGAGATTGAGAGCCTATTTTAGAGGAATCAACCGTCCTCATATCCTGAACTGCTGCAGTCACCATTGCTTGGTAAAGATCAGGTTGTACACCTGGTATTGAAGAAGTATCAAGCCTTGGTTGCATCCAAGGTGCAACTCCAAATCCTTGGAAATTTAAAGACTGAAGTCCTTGATCCCCAACCCCACCTTGAAGCCACATCAATTGGGAATTAATGCTCATATCACCATCTTTGAAAGCTGATAACAAAAAACTAAACTGATTCAGTACAGAAAAGGGAAACGCCAGGTAAAGAAGATATTCTGTGCAACTCCAATCATCAAATAGCAACGGTTTTAGCATACCATGGAAGGACGGTAGCGCAGACGGCCATGGTCGCTTCAGCCGCAGGGGGAAGGGAGATGGATACATGGGGAAGGTTGTTAACGGTTCAATCTCCCACAAGGAAACTCTTGGCTGCCTCTCTCCTGCAGTGGATTCATCCCAGCCAACCTGGAAATAGTAAAAGCTTTAATGTCAGACAGCAATGAACACATTGTCTTCGAAGCCAATTTGAAGGGGAGGAAAAGATCAAATATCAAAAATACAATAGACTTAGAAACTTCAAAAAACCTTAACAGAGCGCCAATGCGAATTTGGCCAGCGAACAGGATCTAAGTCGCTAATGCCAGTTGTTGTACCCATGTATCTGCTTAAAAAAAATTGTTAAAACAATTGACCACCTATATTTGTCAATGATACTAAAGTCAATTCACTGATAAAAAATATAAGTATTTACTTGAGGAATATAAACCATTACTGTGGACCACAACACCATAAACTATAAGCAATTTGGGGAAGCAAGAAAACATTCAGAAAACTAAGACCTACCGTCGGACACTTGACTCTTCTGTCTCAAACAGCATTCTAAACCGCATGCCTACAGAAACCCGGGTGTGAGAGATAGCTTTAACATACTTGGCAAGAGGAATGACAAACTCTGAAGGACTAGCCCTGCAATCAAGCTACTGTTAATGAACAAGTCTTTGTTGTACTAAGCATCAGCCTTTCTCAACTAGTATTAGGTAGTTGACCTTGGGTTGTAAAATATAGTAAAACGGCTATTGGTTGCAGCCGCATGAGCTGCAGCAGCAAGAAGACCAATGTGCATGCTATCACTTGATAAAACAGAAGAAGGCATAACAGTCTGAGGACGGTTTGCTCTCCGTATACCCAACAACAATTGATTCTTATCATTCCTGGTAAGAGAACCAAAAAAACAGAACAGGAATCAGAAAGATTATTGACTGTTTAGCAAGCTCATTGATCAGTAACACGACAAGAAACAGCAGTAAAGCAGTAACTGTCAACATATAAATGTGCACCCTAGAGCTAGCAAAGCTGAACCAAAACTGAAAACCAGACCAAAGCAATTTGACCAAGGAAAGTTGCCCAGAACGACCAGAACTAAAATTAAAAACAATTTTATTACAAAATAGCTTGAACCTAAAGCAACCCAAACATAAAATGACCCAATTTTTTACTACCAGAAGTGACCCAACCCACTCAATTGGCACTTTTAGTGCACATAAAGCAATGCATGCCACTAGGCTCATCACTTCAGAAATGAAAAACATAGAAAATATATCCATATGCCAAAAAATATGCATTCATATTTGTTTTGCTGCCAAACCAAGCAGGATGATTTCACTAGATTGATTCAAGTCCCATCAGGGATTTGAAAGCTATTATCAGAATACAGTCAATCAAAGATCAAAGGACTAAGTCACCAAATAAAACTATTTACCAGATAAAAAGGACTGAGTCACCAGCAACTAGTCTCTTTGCACTTACAAAAACACTCCACCCAGTTGTAAGAAGATGCCTCTTTGGCTGACCTGCATATGAGAGCAGAGACAAACTGATTAATAGTTGGAAATGCAAGCATTGAAATCCAAAACCTTTTCATCAAAAAAGAATCCATCTCCAATTTCATACAACATTGGATCTCATCAAGTAAATCGTGCATATTAGAAATATTCCCAAGTTCTCAGATGTTATTCTCACAGAATTGCTACCAGTTAATAGACAAGAGTATTAAATGTTTTCAACAAAAGCCCCAACATAGACAGCTGATTAAATATTTGCAATCCCTCATTTTCTTATGAATGGAAAAGGACTTGCAGACTTAGTCACATCAAAGCCACATCATGAAAATTATAAAGATAAATCGATTATGGAAAACTGCCAGAAATATGTTTCATTTCCATCCACCACATCCACCACATCTGAAGCATGTATTTCAAAAAGAGTGGATTACATTTACTTGCAAAGATCATCATACTTCACAATGTGCTAAGACCAACATGAAGCAATATTTCAGTCCAGAAAAAGATGCCTGAACAAGTGAGAGGTGAGAAACAACTAAAACTTACTAAAAAATGGACATGTGGACTCAGCATAAGCAGAGCATACAACCAGCAAAACAAACAACGTGAAAGCATCATTTGTAATATCTTATTAAGAAATATCCCATCCAATATTTTTTCCTTATTCATCAGAAAAAACTTCATTTGTAAGATTCAGACATAACTGTAAAGAAAATATCTAAATCTCAGGTCCAAAGATTCTTAGCCACGATTTAACCAGAGCAATAACTAATACAGAATATAACAAGGATATGTCCTGGCTCATCAACTAAATCTATCTTTGTGAATTATCGTTTAAAACTTCTAGAAACAACCATATAAAACACCAAACGATTAAGAAATGTTACAGCACACCAAAAAGTTAATAAACTGAATATAAGCTTAATACAAAAATAAATAAATACAATGAAAAATAAAACAATGAGATCATAAAAATTCGGAAGTTCATCAAAAAAACAAAGTTGGAACACATTTGAAAAAAGCTATTTTAATCACTCGCCTCGAAATATATGTCTAAATTTCCACTCATTGTCATGAAGATCCCTGGCAATCAACTCTTGAGCTGGTGGTTGCTGGGTGTAGTCCTGAAGGTAAAATAAATATTTACTTTAGAAAAAACTAATTACAAAGTCAACGTGCAATAATTCAAGCAAAAGCAGAAGCTAGTTAATTGAATTGCTTGTAACCAACTAAAACTTACAAGAGGAGGAAAGACTTTCTCAGCAGCACGGCGCGGAACAGAGAATCCTCCATGAGTGCTAGTGTCACTTGCTGTTAGTGTTTTACAAAAATAATTGGTTGGCTGCTTGCTGGGAGCACCTAGTTCTGCAGGCAGTAGGTAGACATCCTTTTGCTCTTGCTACAAGAATGCTTTCAAGTCAAGAAACAAGAAAAAGAAAAGATTACCAAGCACTAAATCTTCAAACAAAGTTTAAGTTCCATACTGGACTCAGTGGCTGCAAGGTCATTTGAGCATACACTTCATCTGTTTCCACATCTGCCTGTACTTGAAAGAATAAAAGACTTGATAAGCAACCAACTAAAGTTCCATAAAAACCAACGTAGTCTATACAGGCATTTAACTTACATGCATGGTCACATTGTGAAGCTGACAGATAAGTTGTGGGGGTAAGCTCGGATAGTTCGGTATATGAGCATCTACTTCCTTGTTAGTAGAAGCAGCAACCTGCAGGGGGAATCATAAACACCAAAAGTAGGCTAAAATATCAGATGAATATACATTTCCTTATAGACTGCTCTTCCTTTCAAGGAGCTTCACCAGCAATTCATGCATTAACAACAAGAAAAGTGGGGATAAATTCGGCAATACTAAATTGGTAGGCCCAAGAAAATCACATCACTACATATCAATGGGAAAAGAAATTATATACCATCCTTACATAGCTTCTTAAACTCTGTATAATCATTAAAAAACTTCTGCTAGTAAACTATGATAAATGATGCAGGCATACTTACCTGTTCACTATGACCTTGTGGAAAGTAAACAACTCGGCTTCCAACAGGTGGAAGAGACACCAAAGGTCCAGCACATGCATGCCAAAGTTCAGAATTCAAACATTTCTTCTCCCCTGTACAAAAATATTTCTCAATTTCATAATTTCGAAAAAAAAAAGAAAAAATAAAATAAAAGCTCATACAGCTCCATGCTTAAGGAAACTACTAGAAAAAAGCTAAAAAGCAGATACCTTCCTGAGTTTGCTGATTCAACCCTGATGTAGAGAGTCTCATTCTTAAAATCTAAAAACAAAAAAGGGTCTTTTTTTTTCTATTCAAACGAAAAAAAAAAAAAGAGTAGTTGAAAAAGGAAACTACAAGTACCCTAATTATTGAAGAACATTGAGGATTCTGATAACATCATCCATAGTTAAAAGCAAAAGAAGGGAAAAAACCCACCCCCCACCCCCCCCTTTTCTCCACCAGAAGTTTCTAAACCTAAGTTAAAAATATCCAAAAAAAAAAACAGAACTACCCTTTACTCAGAAGGGCTTCATGAAGCTCAGATCTTACTTCTTTTTCACATTAAATTTTTTTATAAATAAAAAGATGAAACTTTGTAAAGCTAAAAACCCTAGCTTTTTACTTCACCAGATCTCTGGTTTCTTAAGCCAAACTCTCATCCCGAAAATGTTCCTTTCGTCTGGAGCTGCTATTAGTTAAGTTATAGAAATAAACTAGAAAATGATACTTTTTTCAAAAAAAATATATATTTTTTGGATTGTTTTTGGGTGCGTGTGTCAGACAGAGCGCTGAAGGACTGAACTGCAGGTGGAAATGGGAGAGAGAGAACCAAAAGTATTTTTTTTAAAAATATAAAAATAAAACAGAAAAGGTGAAATCAGCAATCAATTAATACATTTTTGGTTTTGAAGGTTGAAAACTTATTATATCCAGTAAATTTGGTATCTACTTTGTATTCTTTTTAGATTATTAAATTTATTGAAAATTTCAAATACATGTCATTTTTTGGGTAAAATACCCAAAAATACTAAAAAATTTATTTAATGACGAAAAAGGGTCGGTTTGAAAAATATTTACAGAAAAAGGCCGTTTCGCCCCAAAACGCGTCCACGTTAGCGCGTTTTGGGGGGAAACGACAGCAAAGCGCGTCCCCAGGGGCGCGCTTTAGCCAGCAACTGTCAAAAAAAAGGCCAATTTTTTTTGGCCGTTGGGGGCCCAACGGTCAAAAAAAACTATAAAACCCCCAACCCTTTTATTTTTTTCACACTTTAATCCTTATTCATTCTTTTCTCAAATTCCTCTCAAAATTCTCTTTAAGTCCTTCAAACTTCCTCTAAAATTTCAAAATAGTCCTTTAATATTTATAAAAAAGCCCTTTTTAATTTTTTTAATATATTTTTTTGAAGCTTTTAAAATTTTTGATCGTTTTACAAATGGTCGGGGAATTACTTCGTCTGGATAGCAAGCACATCTCCGTCGAGCAATTGAAAATGGTAAGTTTTTAATTTTAATTTTTCAATATTTATTTAATACTTTTTAGGTCTATGCAATTTTAATTAATTTTTATTTTATAATTTTTTAAACAGTCTGTAGATCGGGTGTTGGAATGTTATATTCGCAACATGCATGGTCCCCCATCGCCGTTGATCGAGAATTACCTGCGGGAAGAGGGCGGGGGTTCAAGTTGGAGCCGCCTTTGATCAGTGCGTTGATAGAGAGGTGGAGACCCGAGAAGCACACTTTCCATCTTCCATGCGGAGAATGTACCATCACTCTGGAAGATGTGCAGTTGCAGTTAGGATTGCCGGTGGACGGGTCGGTAGTCACCGGGTCCACAACTTCTGGTGATTGGGGAGCTATATGCTACGAGCTTCTGGGTGCCGTTCCGGATAAAATTCAAGGAGCTCAGATCGATATGGCCTGGTTACGAGACACATTCCCGGAGCCGCAGGAGGGTTCTACCGAAATAGAAAGAATACGGTATGCTCGGGCATACATTCTTCAGATAATTGGAGGCTATCTGATGCCGAATCTTTCTAGAAACCTCGTACACCTGAGATGGCTGCTGAAACTTATTGATTTCAGAGCAGCCGGTGAATTGAGTTAGGGGTCAGTTGTGCTATCGAGGTTGTATCGGGAGATGTGCGGGGTGACGCGGCCAAGTAAAGCGAAAATCGGAGGTTGCCTATCACTACTGCAGTCATGGGCATGGTATCGATTTCCATTTTTACGTCATCGACTCAACCACCCATATTTATTCCCACTAATAACGAGGTAAATTTAATGTTATATTTTACAATTATTTCGTAGATTTATAGTATAATTGTATGCTAAAATTTTATTTAATTAGGTGGAACCATTCGGCGAGTCATGTTGGAATACCTACCTCGCTTGAAGATATACGGCTTCTATTGGACCAACGGTCGGAATCACAAGTAAGTTTCGAATTTCGTATTTATAATTTAGTATTCCGTATTTAGTGTCTAATATTATGTATATAATTAATATTTTGGTAATGTTAATATAGTTTCAATGGACACCGTACGGATCCGGAAATTCGGGTAGTAATTCCGGAGGAGTTGTTCCAAAATCCGAACAGTTGGCACGTGAAGGTCCCATTGATCACCTATGCGACCATGGAGATGCACCAGTCAGATCGAGTTCTGCGACAATTTGGATTCCGGCAACCAATTCCCGTGTCACCTGAGGTGCTCGATGATGAGCACAAAGTGGACTTACGGCAGCGGCACACGGATTGGCCAAGATTTTGGTCAGCACATATCGAGATGTGGGAGAACCGGTATGACTATTTACCTATCCGGGAACCGATCATCGTTCCTGAGTTAGCGTACGTGCCGGAATACATGCCATGGTTTAGGATCCATGGTAAGCCGTATCTATTGTCGGAAGAAGAGTGGCGACGACAACTTCGTGAACGAAGGGAACGTCGGGGCCCTTTAAATCCAAGGAGAAGGGGTGATGAGACGGGGCCATCAATAGCGCTGACACAGTCACCGGGCCCAACAACAGCGCCCACACAGTCACTGGGCCCATCAGTTCAGCCGACGACACCGACATCACAACCTTTACCATTTACATCAGGTGCGTACCCTACCCCTTATATGTATCCTAACCCGTATATGTTTCCTTTTCCCAGTCCCACCCCAGGTTAGAATCCATGGCCGGGTTTGAGTCCGTTCCCGACTACTCCGACTGGCCAACCGATCTTGAGGTTGTCGTCGCGTGAGGGATCACAGGAGGTGCCGTCGGGGAGCACTTCCTTTTACCAGCCCCCTTCGCCATACGGGATTCAGACACTCCCGCCATGGTTTATGCAAACACCTCCGGGGTCGTTATTTTATCAAGGTGGGTCATCCTCGCAACACTCACAACCAGACCCACTGCCGGAGGAACCCGAATCCCCGCCCGAGGTTCCACGACCCCCGCCGGAATCTAGAAGAAGGAGGAATCCAGGGCGTAACCGCCGACCACCCCCGTGTGGCACTGATTCCGACCGGCATCAACACTGATTCAGATCGGCTTTTGTATTTTTTTATTGTAATATAATTTTTTTAATTTTTTAATAAAATAAAAGTTGTTTTTTATTTGTGTTTGTAATTTAATTTTAATATCTTCAATAAAATAGAAGTTGTTTATTTTTATATGTAATTTAATTTTAATTTTTTAATAAAATAAAAAGTTTTTATTTATTTTATTGTAATTTAATTTTTATTTTTAATGTAATTTAATTTTAATATCTTTAATAAAATAGAAATGGTTTAATTTTTTTATTGTAATTTAGTTTTAATATATTTAATAGAATAAAAGTTTTTTAATTTTTAATTGTAATTTAATTTTTATTTTTTAATTGTAATTTAATTTTTTGTAATTTTGTAATTTAATTTTAATAACTTGAATAAAATAAAAGTTCTTGTAGAAAAGTTTACCGTTTTCATAAAAAAAATAATGTAATTACATAGCCACCAAGAGACAAAAAAGCTAAGAACACGGTCAACTATTCCGATTTGGACACGAGCGAGATGTATGCCCCGGGTTCCTACACCATCTGCATAGCCTACTTTGGTTGCTCGTTTCTCGGATATCCATATTGTTGCGTATTCTACTCGAATAAGGTCGACCTTTTGGTTTGCGCCTCAATTGCCTATCCGGCAACAGCTTTACGGTGTAAGCGATACCGACGGCTACTTACGTTCATCTGGGACTGGTGGGAATACGTGTCTCCAAACGTTGTACATGTTTTCTAATTTATACACTTCGTCGACATAGCTCATGGGATCAAGATGGAGATTCTGACAAGCCGCAAGTACATGAGCGCATGGGTAACGAAGTGCATCAAATCTCCCACAGTCGCAGGTCCTATTTGTCAAGTGTACACGATACTGCTCGCCAATAATACTTTGGTTCAGTCTGTCAAACTTCGTGACATGAAACCATAGGCTGTCGCGATCGTGACACACTGTCTGCATCGTGTTGGCCTGTGCCTTCCCACTGTTTATTTCTTGCAAGACCTTCGGGCTCCATACATGGCCTCCTTGCATCTGCCCTCTATAACTCGCTGCTCACTTCGGAAATAGTGCAGCTAAATAAAAATATGTCTCTCGCACAACCGATGTAATCGGTAGATGACGGGTTCCTTTTAGAACAGAATTTATGCATTCGGCCAGGTTTGTGGTCATATGACCATATTTTAGGCCGCCGTCATATGCTTGTGTCTACTGTTTGAAAGGAATATTGCACAGGTAGTTTGCACCTTCGTTGTTATCTGAGCGCAAACTCGCCAACATCTCCTGAAAACGGTCATTATTGATCTCGTACCCTACCAATATACGTTGATAGCGAATATTACATATCACTCTTCAATTGAGAATAAATTTAATATTACAAACGAAATTATATTAATAGATATTTCATACCCATATTGGTCACTTGCCGTCGCTGACTTTTAGACCGATGTTGCCCATAGTAGTTGGATGCAACATGCCTTAGGCAATATCGATGGTGTGTGCGATGCCACATGCTTCCCTGGTGTTCTATTGCGACTAGTATTCCAGGGCCCCGATCCGATATAACGCATATATCAGGTTGAGGGCAGACATGCCTCCTTAACTTAGATAGGAAGAAGTTCCAGTTATCAGCTGACTCCCCCAGTGTTATTGCAAACGCAATCGGAAAGATTCTCTTACAGCCATCTTGTGCAACAGCTAGTAATAGCCGATGCTTATATCTACCATACATAAAGGTACCGTCAATTTGTACCAATGGCTTGCAGTATATAAAGGCATCTCGGCATTGCTTAAATGTCCAGAACAGACGCTTGAACACTGCGCATCCACGGAGCAAACGATCGTTGTAGTACGCCGGTTCCGTTTCAAGGTCTGTTATATTGCCTAGGACATATCTCTCCAGCACCTGACACCACTGCCACACTTCATTATATGAAGCGTCCCACCGACCATGCAACTTTTCTAACGCCTTCTGCTTGGCTATCCAAGCCTTTTTGTAAGAGGGCGTGTACCCCAATTGGCTACGAATATTGCCAATTAAGGCCGGCACTGTAGTCTTGGGATCGGCCTTCACCGTCAGGATTATTAAGTCAGCCAACATGTCTGAATCCATCTTCGGATGATCTTGTGTAACACCTGTCAATGAAGTACGTTAAATAATGCAACATTACATAATATTAGTATTATTCAAAAACATTGAACTCATAGTGGTACTGTACCGGCAAGATATGTATGTGGACCTTTGTACTTTTTGATCTCCCACAAGCCTGTCCTTTTCCTCAACGACGCTATGATTTTCCATGAACATGTACCGTCTTGCACTGCACACTTCGCCTCGTACTTATCGAGCTTGGATTTAACCATGTTGTAGTTAACCCCGTTCCTGATGCTGTATTGTTTCAATGCAGCAAGAAAAATATTCTTGTTGGAAAATTGGTTACCAACTTCTAATTGGTCCGAATCCAACGAAGAAGTTGTGCGGTCACGCGTCCGGTGTGGTAGTTCAGGAAACTCTAATGCATCATCTTGAGATAGATCGACATTATGCATGTGGGCTGGAGGCGAGTACACCCTGAATAGCGGATCTTCTTCTTCTTCGTCTGAACCGCCCTCAACATCTTCAAGGACAATTGGAACAGGCTCCGGTTCAAAAAATAATCCAACTTCTGCACCATCGGGCCCGGGCTCCCGAGGTGGATCCACATCAGATTCATCGTCTGACCCTCCATAACCTGCAACAAACGAGGGCCCCTCGCCGGTGGATGTCGTGGGGAGTACATTATCCCTCCTTAAACATCTTTCGTAACGTTCCCAATCATATGTGGATTGCCAACCACTAGAAGTTGATGACGTCCCCCAATACGTATTTCTATCATCAGATGTCGAAGGACGGATATGCATGTCCCATCTACCAATCGAGTGTCATGCAAGGGTTATGTTTTCCATACTACCACCGAACACGGGCATTTCCGTGTTTTGCCTCCCACTAACAGAGTGTCGACTTGGGGTCGTGTATTCCCCTCGAACAACAGTAGATGTTGAGGTCGCAGAAAGATCACTTGGAGATGAAAATTGTACATATACCTCGAGATAGGGTGATCCACTGGCAAGATGAGTCTTCACCATTGCCTCAAAGCTCCGAGGACCTTTGATGTCGAATGAGTCATATCTCATCGGATCAACCGAAGCGCAAAATCTATACTTAATAGACTGAACTTTCATTGGTGTTGTTCCGAATATTTTACGCCTAATTCTTTTGCGAAGTTCTACCAAATCGATGTTCCGATTAAAACTCAGTCGCGCTGTGTTCTCCGATAAAAAAACAACACCATTTTCGGTGTCACAAACCTCACCATCGTAGTAAATAACAGCATTAATACGTTCACTCATTTTCAATTTTTTTTCCTTTGCCTCAGTTTCCCTTATGCAACTGAGAATGAAATTTGGCTGATTTATAGTCTAATTTTGCTGGAGACTACTGTAGCAAAAGAGCGTCCACGTGGGAGATCTTTTCAGTACTCCTGCTGACAGTGCACCCTGCTGGAAGCGTTTTTGCCACTGTTTGCTCAGAAACGTCTTCTCAAATTAATTTTTTCGGAGACTACTATAGTAAAAGAGCGTCCACGTGGGAGCTCTTTTCAGTACTCCTGCTGACAGTGCACCCTGCTAGAAGCGTTTTTGCCACTGTTTGTTCAGAAATGTCTTCTCAAATTAATTTTTCCAAAGACTACTGTAGCAAAAGAGCGTCTACGTGGGAGCTCTTTTCAGTACTCCTGCTGACAGTGCACCCTGCTGGAAGCTTTTTTGCCACTGTTTGTTCAGAAACGTCTTCTCAAATTAATTTTGCCGGAGACTACTGTAGCAAAAGAGCGTCCATGTGGGAGCTCTTTTCAATACTCTTGCTGACAGTGCATCCTTCTTGAAGCGTTTTTGGTCATTGTTTGTTCAGAAACGTCTTCTCAAAATTATTTTGCCAGATACAACTGTCACAAAATTCAATTTATTTTTTTGGCTAATATATTTTGCCCAAAACCCTAAATATATTTTTACCCTATCCCAGAAACCTTAGAATATCATATAGTAATTGGACCGGGGGGCAAAAACGCGTCCACGTCAGCGCATTTTTTTGGTGATTCAACAGCAAAGCGCTCCCCTAGGGACGCGCTTTGCTGTCGTTTCCCCCCAAAACGCGCTGACGTGGACGCGTTTTGGGGTGAAACGGCCCTTTTCCGTAATTAAATAATTTTTTTGGGTATTTTTGGGTATTTTACCCTCATATTTTTATATATTTATCAAAGGCTAATACCCACACTATTAATAAATTTCTTTTTTGATTATTTAATTATAAAAAATTATAAAATGATCATTTAATTATTTAATTTGTTCTTTTTTGTCACCAATTAGCTTATATAAAAACAAAACACCCGAAAATCCAAGATTATTGAATGATCAAAAAATACAAAATTGAATAATTGAGTAGCTATTTTGTAACTTTTCATTGTAGGTTAACTAAAAAAAATATTAATAGTTAGATAACCATTTTGTAACTTTTCATAATTGGATGACCAAAAAAATGAAATTACTATTAGTTAAGTGATATTAATTTAGTTTACCATTTTATTAAATTATCTTTCAAATTTATAAAAGTCTAATACTTGCCTCAAATGACATTACACGCTTGTATAAGTATCATGGAGACTTTTTTATTAGAAGTTAAATTATATTTTGCTCATTTTACTTAAAAATGGATAAATTAATTTTTGTAAGTTAGATAAATGAGCAAACTATTCATATATGTTAAGATTTTCACCATTTCAACAGTTAAAAATTGGCATGGCTGACGAAATAATTAGACAGTTACATGTGGCTTGCCACTTGTACCTCATACTAACGTACAAAGACTAATTTTTAACAATACAAATGAATAAATTTTTTAACCAAAAAAATATTAATTTACTTTTTAATTTCACCTATTCTTTTTTTTTTTTAATTCAACTCCAAACTAAGTGTAGAAGTGAATTGTTAAAAACAAGAAGTGAAGATATTAAGTGTTTATGAGCCAAACCCAATTTAAAAATATGTTCAACACTTAAAACTCTGCTAAATATTGCTTTATAAATTCAATGCAAGTGATTCATACTTGTATTTTATATATATATATATATATATATATATATATTTTGGTTTTTTATAAAAATTAAAAGTTAATCTTTAATAATTGTATTAATTTTTAAATATACATAACTTAAATATATTTAAATGCTTAAATTTTTTTATATAATTATAAAGCTTTGTTTAGCATTACTTTTCGAGAGTATTTTTAAGTTAAAAAGCACAGTTAAAATTTTCTGTTTCTTATTTTAGTTAAAGAAATATTTTTACAAAGCACTTTAAAAAAACTTAAAAATCTCAAAAATAAGTGTTTTTTAAAAAATAATATTAATTTGGCTCTAAATGTCTTTTATCTCTCTTATGACCTGAATCTAACCTTATTTGAATTAATAATATTATTCAAATAAAAAATTTATTAAAGTGATGATTCAAAAATGTCTAAAAATACAAATTATTTAACTCTTAGTGTTTATCATGACATGGTGAAGTGCCCTTCATCCCATGCATCAGAAATTAAATATTTTTTCTATACATAACAATTTTGAAGAAAATAAGTGGTAAGAATACAAATATGAGGGATACAAGTCATGAGTGTCCACAACAATAAATTTCACTTGTTAGTGCATTGTAATTGCTATTAATCATCTTTTCTTTCAAAACCTGTTTAATTCATTATATTAGATGATATCCTTTACTTGATTCATTCATCGTCACAAATAAAAAATGTTATTATAACACTTTTTATGCATTTACCATATTTATTTTAATAAAAATTATTATTTACTTAATTTAATAAAATCCTCCCGAAACCATTTTCGACGTTTTCAAAGCTTTCAAACATATTTTGGAATCATATTGAATCATTTACAAGGTTTTGAGATATAAAACGAGCTTCCTATCATTTAAAACAATCAAAATATAAGTTGTCCAAGTATAGGGGTTAAGGTATCAGTACAACTCTTAGAGGTACCAATACTTGAACCAATTATTGTAGCATTTTAGCCACTAACTTGCTAAGTTCATATGCAAATTTGAGAGGTATTGATACTTCCCCTATTTGTATCAATACTTTGAATAGAAGTACCTATAATTTAAATTAGTTAGGAGTGAGCAATCGGTTTTGTCAAAAAAAATTCCGAGACTGACTTAACTGACCTAAACCTATCAAAATCGAACCGATTGACCATTATTAAGAAAATCGAAAAAGCCAAACCGATATTAATTGGTTGGTTCAATTGATTTTTTCGATTACCCGATTTTTCTTAAAATTTTGTACATGTGTTTTTAACAGACCCGCCTTACCAAACCTTGGATGTGTCAGTAGCTGTCGTGGCCTCTTTGTATGTGGTTGCCCACTCCTATCTTCTTCGCTCAACAAGTATGGCTTGCCAACAAGCCTAAACCAAGGCATGTTCTCCGAATAGCAAGCTAACTCCGGAGCAAAAATGGCCCGACGAGTAGGTAAAAACTCGTACCGATTATCCACATGTTGATATATTCGCGTGGAATCTAATCCAATTCTCATTCGGCCTCCCTTGGAAGTCGATAGGATGCAGATCATTGAGGTCCCAATGTGTCACTGGAATCGGTTGCTTGAACCCAAATTGCCGCAACACCCTATCTGACTCATGCATCTCCACGGTAGCGTACATTACTAGTGGCACCTTCACGTGCGAGATGTTAGGATTCACCAGGAATTCTGACAGGATGCATTCCCAAATTGTCGGATCCTCGTATGGCGTCCATATAAACTATATTAAAATAAAAAAATAGTTATATATACTATTAAATCTCAAATTAAATATCGTAATAAAATAATTCAAATTAAAAAAAAATACTTACCTTTGCTTCAGAGCGTTGGTCTAACAGAATCCGTATATCTCGTAGCTCCTTCGGTAGTCTCGCGTAACTCAGCCCATTATCCCACCTATTGAAATAACTTATTAACAGAATCATTTAAACTTTAAATTATTTTATCATGGTAAATAGGTTATCTAATGAATTTTACCTTGTTACGAATGGGAACGTATAAGGGTAGTTTACTTCAAGATGTAAAAGTGACAGTCGGTACCACACCTATGACTACAGTAGTAGCATGCAACCACCAATTTTAATTTTCCGTAGTTACGTCGCCCGACACATCTTCCAGTACAAGGTCGCCAACATTATAATATCCTGAAATTGGGCTTGTGCATTTTTGCTTAATTTTATGAAATAGCATGTTTATTGTGAAATGGATGTGTTGTGAGCATTTTTAGAACCTTGGAAGTGTCTGGGAAATGTAAGGAAATGTCCTGAAAATGTAAGGAAATGTCTTGTCTTGGAAATGTAAGGAAATGTCCTGGAAATGTAAGGAAATGTCTTGTCTTGGAAATGTAGGGAAATGTCCTAGAAATGTAAGGAAATGCTTTAGAAATGTTAAGTTAAAAGAAGGGAACTAAGGCAAGGTGGTCTTAAGAAAATTTATGGAGGAAATATGACATGAAATTGGGCTTGGAAAAGTGGCCTGGAGATGCCATTTAGGGCCTCTGGAAATGATGCCACCAGCATGTGTGCAAGCTTAGGTTCGAGCAGCAAGGGGAGCATTTCTGAGAGTGTTTTTGCGTCTGAGTTGGGCTTGTGGCCCAATTCGTTATTAAAACTAAACTAATCATAGGGAGGCGCCACTTAGGTGGATAATTTGGGCCTCATATTACCACAAGGAGTCCAATAGAATAAGTTTAAAATTCGGCTCATCAGGGGAAGGGGGTGGACGGCATCTAGCTAAGACTTTAAGTGATTTTTATTTAATGACTTAAAGAGAAAGCAATGGACGGCAATAGGGACTCTTAAGGGAGGAGTTTAACTCTCTTTAAAATTTGGCAAAAGGGTGTGATTAATTATGGATTAATTCCTTTTATTTTTAATGGATAAAAGAAGAGATAATAGAAGGATTATTATTATTATTAAGCAAAGTGATAAAGGAGGAAAATATGGGAGAAGTGATGGCCAAGTAAGGGACACTAAGCTTAGTAATTTCGGCTAAGCTAGTAACAAGGGATAGCCGAATATCATTCCATACTTTTTACCACCCTTTCAAGCACTCTTTTCTCTCCAAGTTATCATCTTCTTCTCCTTTTCTTTTTATCTATTCTAGCCGAACTCTACATCCCCCTATTTCCACCATTGCCGAATTCTCTTAAGCAATTCCTTTACTTTTGCAAACACCATCAAAAGCCGAATATACCCATAGCCCTAGCCGATTTCTTTGAGACTTCAAGCAAAGGGAGTTGGCGATTTCTTCAAGTAAGGGTAAGATCCAAAATTCGGTTTTCATTCTTTTCTCTTAGGCTTGTCGAAAACTAAGATCTAATCTCTACTATTGTTCTTGGCCGAATTATGGAAGGGAGGTTTCGGGATTTGTTTAGGTCGACTACAAGGAGGAGAATTTCGGGATTTAAAGACTCAAGGTAAGTCATATGTATATTCGGCCTAAGGCTATTTATTATGTTTAAGGTTGAAACCGGATCTAATATGAGCCTATAGGTATTTCGATAACTCCCTAAGCAAGTGAATCTTTTCGGGATTTTAGAATCCACAAGGTAAGCATATGAGGTATTAGGTCAAGGCTTATTTTGTATGAAGATCTATTTCTTATTTCGCTTAAAAGCCGAAACTAATTAGTTAAGTGATTTTAGTGCTTAGCCGATTGCAAGGGGAGAACTCTGCGAAGTTTCGGGATTTGACTATAGTCAATTCGACAGCAAGGTAAGCATATAAGTGTACTAATCCTACTGGGATTTGGTTTATGGCCGAATGGTTCTTTTTGTTAAAATCCTAGTGTTGGCCGAATGTAGGAGTTAAGAATCTAAAGCGTTAGATCGAGTTTTTGGGTTTTCAGGAAAGCGTTAAATACCAGGTGTGTACCCCACACTACTTTTTAATAAGATTTATGGCAATAATTAATATATGCATGTTTATAAGAATGTGAATATGGCTAAAGTACCATGCTATGGTACAAAAGTACTCAGGTACGTTTCCTACTCCTACTAGGATTATGAATATATGTTATTTTTAACATGTGACAAGTGATAAGAATGTGAATTAAGGCATGATGTGCATGATATGTATGATATGGGGCATTCGGGTTATATGAAAGGGGAAGTGAATGTGGTGACCTAAGACCACGATATCTGAATGTGGTGACCTAAGACCACGATATCTGAATATGGTGTCTCATGACACAAAATATGTATCTGGTGGCTATGCCACGAATTTTATAAGGGCGATGAGCACGTCGACTGCAGCGACTGCCTTCGATGATGTGTAGCGGATGGAGGGTTGACTTAGTAGTCCCCACGGTGTGCAGGTTGGTACGGGAGATGTGTAGCGGATGACATATAGGTTTGGGTTTGGGTTGCATCATTATTTCCTATCTGTTATATGAATACGTAAGTGATATGACTATGTATGCCTAAATTGTTAAATTTTAGTGTCGATTACACATTGAGTCTGCTTGACTCACCCCGTTGTGGGACTATTTTTCAGGTGACGATCAGTAATGGACCGGGCCGGCAGACGTTTAGGGGTGGATGCTCAGCAAGGAATTATTTTATTTGGAACATTTATTTTATTTTTAAACACTTTGAATTTAATTTTGGGATTTATTTGATGTAATAAGGCCATAGTTGAATTACTTTATTTTACTTTGATTTATTATGTTACAAATATTTATTAATTAAACATTAAGTGGATTTATTTTTTTTTACAAACTCTAAATTGTTTTGTCACCTAAATTAAAGAGTTTTCATTATAAGATAAACTTATTTCCAACTCGAGCCCAACCAAAACAATTTTTCTTTCAAACACATAGTTTTCCAAAGTAATAAAAGAATTTTGAACCGGTTTACATCGAGGAACATACCAGATCCGGTCAAGGCTCGTGGGCCGGGTTTGGGGTGTTTCAAACATAGCGGACCCCCAACTGAGTTCGCATGCTTCTCTAAAGTTGACGAGTTTCAACAACCACCTTAAATGGACGAGATTTCATGACTTATCCGGCATTAGGATACCCCCTGATTATCATAAGGATCTAAGCCCGAGCGTGTTGTTCTCTTTCGACTTCAGTCGAATCCTCATCGAGCTCACCGAAAATTCTTATTAACCAAGCCATTTCTATCTGGCCTCCAAAAATTGTCTCCGGAACCAGCCGTAAAAGTTCATCGCATACGACTTTCCAACTAGCGTGAACAATCTTAGTCACTACGAACCCATCCACTGGTAACCCGAGCTGTAATTGTACATCCTCCAAAGTGATAGTACATTCGCCACATAGAAGATGGAAAGTGTGCGTCTCGGGTCTCCACCATTCCACCAACACACTTACGAGTGTCGGGTCCAACTTACACCCTCTATCTACAAGGGTCATGTGTGAAAAACCAGTTTCTCTCAAGGGTCATGGAGGAGCGGGTAGATTAATAATGTTGGATTGCAAAATTTGATCTTCCGCCTATTCAAGGAAAAAAATAAAAAATATTAAATTAAAATATAACAAAAAATATAAAAATTATACAACATTAAAATATAATCAGAAATATTCTTGCCATTTACAATTGATCGACAGAAACGTGGTTCTTATCATGACGGATTAGAGAATTTGTCATTGATAATTCCAAAAAACCCAAAATAATTTGTATTAGAAAAAATAATTTGAGAAAATGTTGAGATAATTTAAATAAATAAATAAATAAAATTGAGAGAGCAAAAAAAAAAATTAGTGAATTTAAGTGGGTATTAAGAGGAATTTGAGAGAGAATTAAGAATGTGAGAGAGAGTTGAGATTGAATTGGAAAAGAAAATGAAATGGGGGGTTATAGTAAAAAATATTTGACCATTTGGGGAGGGGGGCAACGACTAATTAAACAATCATTGGAAAAGTAGCCTTTTTTTTGAACCGTTGGGGGAAAAACGCTTTCAGCGTTTTCCAGGCAACACATTGAAAACGCTTCCAACTGGAAGTGCTTTTCCTGCAAATCACTTGAAAACGCTTCCAACTAGAAGCGTTTTTCAAAAGATGGCCTATTCCCATAATTTTTTTTTTATAAAATTGGCCTATTGACGTTAATTTTTTTTTCCGGCATTAATTGGTAAATTAGTTGAAATTAGCAATCAATTAATACATTTTTTGTTTTGAAGGTTGAAAACTTATATTCAGTTGTATTCTATATAGATTGTTAAATTTATTGAAAATTTCAAATACATGTGATATTTTTATATATTTGTCAAAGGGTAAACTATACTAGTAGCCACCTAACTATTAATAAATTTATTTTTTGGTTATTTAATTATGAAAATTTACAAAATGATCATTTAATTATTCAATAAATTCTAAAAAAATAAGGGTTGTTTAGTAAATTTTGAAAAATATAGGAGTGGGTTGAACTTTTATTTTTTTGGGGGTTGTGTTTTATCAGATTTAATGAGTTTAGAGGTTATTGGGTTAATGATTTAGGTTTAAGTTTATTGGGCTAAGTTTAATGGGAAATATTTATTATATTATAAAATAAATATATTTCAAATAATATAATATAATATAAGTAAGTTTTTTCGATCAATTTGGTTTTGAAATTAAAAAATTGAGAACCAACAAACAAATCGAAAAATTAATGCTGAACTGACAAGACCGCCAAAATCTACTAAATCGTAACATACCAAATGATTATAGTATGTTCTTGCATGCATCACAAGGCTAAATATTCATTAAACTAGAATATATATATAACATTATTATAACATGAAACTAGACTATATATATATAACATGAATAAACCCAATGGCGGAGCCAGGAGGTAATCTTGGGGAGGGCCAAACTAAAATTAGACGTGCTACATAACAATCGATTTAAACATATAAAAAATAGATTCAAAAGAAGAAGAAATAGTATTCCAACATAAAAATTGATTTAAACATATAAACAGTCGATTCAAAAGAAGTCATATTCCAACATGAAAATCGATTTAAACATATAAACAATTTATTTAAAAGAAGTAGTATTCCAACAATTAAGAAGAAATATCATATCATTACTTAAAATTGTGCACGACATTCTTTCAAAGAAATAAAATCACTAAATATAGAGTCAAAATCAAAAGTTTCAGCAATCTTTCTCTCAATATAAACAACAAGATTATCTATAAGAAACTCATCCTCCATTGTTGTGAAGCCTTGTTTTGACAATTTTCATCGCCGAAAATGCTCTTTCTGTAGTTGCAATTGAAATATGAAAAGTCAACAGAAGATGAATTAATCTATTAACAAGAAAATATACCTTTGACATCTGTGTCTCTGCTAATCCTTGACAAAGATAAAAAAGTTGTCTACAAATTTTGCAAATTCGGATGATTTGGAACATTTTGCTTATAATGTTGTAGTTGGTACTTCAAGATTACTTTCTCTTGCTCAGTGAAATCAAGAGGATAATATTTTTTCACAATACAACAAATATAATCCATATTGAAGGATTTATAAGCATCATTAGGATCCAAAGCGGAGCTAAAGGTAAGAAAATCAATTGTCCATTCATTAAATTTACTATTTAGCTTAAGAAGTTGAGAATCTATAACAACATTGAATATCTCAACCTGATAATAGTGCTCCATATTGAAATCAACATGTTGGTAATGACCACGTTTTACTACACATGGAGAATCCATATCAATAACCTCAATATTGTGCTTTTTACAAAATGCTTTCACAACTTCCAACAAATTGTCTCAACCATCTTCTATCAACTTTTGTATCAAAGTTTTGGTGTTTGAGACTAAGTTTATAGCATTTACTTTATCTTGAGATTTTTGTTGTAAATATTGAAAAAGAATATCTGTAATACCCATTATCTCTTTCACTAGATGTAAGATAAAAACAAAATCAAAAGATGTAATCTTCTTATTTGCTGCAGCTACATCCTCGCAGATAGAATAATTAGAGCCACTTTCAATAACATTTTCTAGAATAGATCAAGTATCATTAAACATCCTTATCAAGCTACAAACAGAACTAAAATGATAGCTCCAACGGGTTTCTCTAGCTCGTTTCACAGTGCCAATTTGGTTAAGTCCTTTACTAGTTTCAAGTTCATCAATTGCCAACATATTTGCAATTTCAATTGCTTTGGCAGCTTGTAATTGATCATGACATTTGCAAGAGGCACTAATTATATTAACAATGAAGTTCAAATCAACGAAAAAAATTATGAATAGGAATTACCTCTCAAAAAGCAACAACTAATGCCAACAGGAGTTGATGAGCTAAGCAATGAACATAATATGTATAGGGACAATCATCTAAAAACAATGCTTGCAAACCGTTCCATTCACCCCGCATGTTGCTAACACCATCATATCATTGACCTTGGATATTTTGAACATCAAGACAATGCCGAGAAAGAACAACACATATTTCCTCTTTCAAAGTTATTTTTGCAGTATCTTGGACATGTACAAGATCAAAGAAACTTTTATAAATCCTTTCTCATCAACATATATTAAAACAATAGTCATTTACTCCCTTTTAGATTCATCGCGTGCCTCATCAATAATGATACAAAATTTAGAATCTCTAATGTCTTTACAAATCTTATGACGCACTTTATTTGCAAGATTATGTAAAATCTCCTTTTGGATCATATGAGAAGTATATTTAACATTTCTTGGAGCATTGTCTAAAACAACTTTGGAAATTTTATCATTATAGGAAGCTAACAATGTAATAAATTCAAGAAAAATACCTTGATTTCTTGAATTATAGGTTTCATCATGACCTCTAAAAGCACATCCTTGCAAAGTTAACCATCAAACAACATCAATTGAAGTCTTGACTTATAAGCAGTTACCTTCTTTTTTATCTAAACTTTATGCATTTATAACCTTGTCAATGTTCCGAGATTGATTTAACAAATCTTGACAACTTTTCTCAACATTATTATGTGGAGAGCATGGATCTTGGCCAACATGATTCAAGAAAACACACATTTTTCCATCATTAACTTTTTTTCAATTATTAAAACCTTTAACAGTGAATGTATCCATTCCATGACGAACAATATGTTTTGAGAAAAGATAGCATGAGAATCAATATGTTGCATCTTTAGTAGGGGAATACTCCAACCAAGGAAGTTTGCAAAACCAAGAAGACTGAAATCTTCGGGGATGCTTGTCACCAGAAAGTGCGTATTCAGACAAACATATTTGATATGACCCCATTTCTAAATATGCCCAAATGACTTCATCTCATTGATTAACAGGATATTCCCATATTTGAGGATGTAATCCCAAATCCCACTCTAGATTATTAATATCAAAAGTAAGATTTGGATGATCTTCACTTTCAAGTCTTGGACATTTAGAAGTATTAGCTTTGATAGTTGAAGAATCTTTATTGTTCACTAGTCGACTAGCATCACAAGTATCACTACTTTTCCTCTTAAAAAAGTATCAATTGTCTTTACCTTCTTCATTTTTTGCAATCGACCTGAAACTTAATTTTATAAAATTATAAAAAAGTAAAATGATTGTAACATCCTGCAATAATGAGAATTCTAGAAAATGAGAAGGCTTCACCAAGAACAAGTGAAACAAGGCGTAGCAAGTCACAGAAAATGTAAAGACTCTATGACATGCCAACTGTATTTGATTTAGTCTAACTTTGTGTAATAGGGTAAAATCAAATTCTATAATCCATTTTATTTCCATTTTCATATCATTCTCATTTCAATTTCATTTCATATTCAAATCATAAATCGCATAATATAATTTTTTTTTTAATCAAGCATACTCATGCTTGTGCTTATTTAACCATTTGAAATCATAATATTCAAATTCAACTTAAAATCAAGAATTTACTAATTTTATAATTGAAATCATAGTTGTCAATTCGAAACATAATCTTTTAAATACTAATTAAATAATTCAAAATTCATAAAAATAAAATTAAAATAGTTTGATATAGTAAATCAACTACTAATGACAAGCTTGAATATACATGGTTTATCAAGTTGACAGCTTAAGTTTCCTGATCCGAAATTCACATATCTTTTGACCCAGTTAACCATTTCTTATTCCGTTTTCACCATAATACTCACTGCTTCACAAGCTATCATTTGACATAATTTTAAACAAAGTGACCAAGATTTTCTTCCTCCCCTTCACTTTGGTTGAAACTTACTATAACATTATCTAGCTATTTTTGTTTCGTTTTTACACTTCCAACAAGTTAGAAACTGTCTCCTAATCATTTTCCATCCAAAAACATACACATTTCACTTAATTTTATAAGCTTTCATCAATATCCTTTAATGACAACTTTTAATACACTTGATAAAATAAAATAAAAAAAATTATTGGTACATATATGTAAAACAAGCTTCAAAATGAAAAATTTGAAGAAAAACATACCTTATACTTAAAATTTGGAGGAAAAATGATGAAGAAATTTTTTTCTTCTTTTCTTGCTACGCACCAATATGAAGAAGAAAGATGATAAAAGTCTGTTCATCTTTTCTTTTCTTTTTATATATATTATTATATTACTTATAAAATATTATTATTTTAAGTAAAATATTAAATAAATATTAAATTATAATTATTGAACAAAAATATCATTTAAAAATCATCATGAGTAATTTAGCTTATTCAAAAAGATTTTTCTTTGTTTTTATCAAGAATAAATTTTTTAATATTATTTTTAATACTATAAAAATATTGAAGGGGCCTACTTATATTTTTAGGAGGGCTATAATATATATACAAAGGGGGAAATTGCAAAAATCTTAAACCTTGAGGGGCTACTTATATTTTTGTGAGGGCCGTAGTATATTTACAAATGACTAAATTGAAAAAAGTTTTAAACTTTAGGGAGCCATGGCCCCCATGGGCCTCTACTTGGCTCTGTCGTTGGATAAACCTTTAAATACGTGCCACTAAAGAGTCAATGCCCTATAGTTTCATATTGTTTGAGTCTCACAATGGTGATGTGATTCGACTGGTGAGTTGGACTCTATGCACTTCACTTAAAATCTATGCGCAAAGGAAACACTAATACATTAAGTACAAATGCTTAATAAGATCTTACGGGATGTAAGCACTTACCGTTATTGCTCAAGTGTCTAGGGATACCATTTCAAAAGTTAACATGGACATAATATGTAACACCTCAAGATATATAGGGTTAGAATTTATAAATCACTAAGAAATGGCTTAGTTTTGATGGTTATATAGCTAGAGTAATTTTTAAGAAATCCTAGGTTCAAATCTCATTCTTCTATTTTTTTTAGTAATTAAGGAACAAAATCAAACTACAATATATATTAAATGTGGTAAAAATATGCTAAGTGTGGGTAACAACCCAAATGGTAAGGCTTTTGCATTTCCCCGCTTCCTAAGTTTAAATCACGAGACCCTCCTTCCTCATTTCCTTTTTTTTGGGCAGCAAAAAAGGTTATTTACCCAATCAACCCTTTAAAATTTGAAAATCCTAACTATTTAATCCTATTTCTTAAGCACAAATGAACTTTAGTTTCTTTTTCTAACAAAACTAAAATTTTTCCTTTTCTATCCCTATTTCTTCCCCTTTTCTTTTCCATTCTCATCTTTATAATTATTTTACATCCATTACTGAAATTGTTCTTGAATACCTCGAATTAAATCAACTCACGATTAAACTTGTTTCTTCATCGGTTGTTGAATTTATAATCGATAGCATTTGAAATCTCATCAAAGATTGGTAAATGCTCTCGTTTCCAATTAGTAGAACCCATGAATTTTGAGATTTCATCTTTCCTTGTTGATCTTTCAACTCAATTACGAATCTTTTACGAGTTTTCTCGAAAATCTTGCTAATAGAATAGACCACACGACCAGCCATACAAGCGTAAGACCCTCCACATTGCCTGCCACATGACCATGTCCCCTTGAAACCCTAGAATTTTTGCTTCTCACACGGCCTAATATCCTTCACACTGCCTGCCACACGACCTTGTCTCCCTTGCAGGTTGAATTTTTGAACACCACACGGCCTACCCACACAACCGTGTACCCCCTCCACATAGACCAGAGCTTCCCACACTGTTCGGTCACATGGCTGTGTGTCCTCTGTAACTTAGAACTTATAGTTTTGACCCAAATTTTTTATAATTTGTTCAAATTAGTCCCTGTTTGATGACCGAATTATTATAATGTTTAATTTGTTCAATTAAGTCCCCGATAATATGAAACATGTTAGAATACATGCCTTGCTTGATTAAATTAATATTATATATATGCATGAACTATGAATAGTATATATGACTGTTGTACCTATATACTTGCGACCGTATCAATGACATGCCTATATTTCTATTAATCTGAATACATGAAAAACCTGATTTTGCTATTGATTTGGCATATGTTAGTCATTAAATGCTACAATACGTGATTTGTATTAAATATAGCGCATTGCATTGCATGGCATGAGACGATGTGATCGGAGGAAGTCTGGCAGTTTATCTGCAATAATCAGTTTTGTTGTGCACCCACAGTCAAAGACAGATTCCATCTGCAAGTACTACTGTGTATCCAGAGCCAAAGGCAGATTCCAATTGCATGTTTATGTTGTAAAATCTACAGCCAAAAGCAGGTTCAAGACTTTTTGTTGTGAACCCATAACCGAAGGCAGATTCTAGTTGCAGGAATTTACTATGTGTCCATAGCCTAATGGTAGTTATTATCTGCAAACCAGTAGTGGTTTATCCACATCCCGGTGTGTTGGAAAAAGGGAGTTCTGGGGAACTCTCATTATGGTGTGTAGCGGTGGGGTAGGATCTAATATGTTAAAAACTGAAATTGTACGACATCTTTAAAAACCATGTGCATACAAATTTGGAAATTCTGTTATGATATGAGTATGCATGGATATATGTATATTGTAGGCAAAACTTGAATTTTTGGTTATTCTGCTATATGTTATTGTGAGTTCTGATATATGTTAATAATGGTTGCATTGAAATACAATACTCTGAACTTTTGTCTAAATTATGATTAATTTATGTGATTTTATTTAATATATCTTATCAATCGTTGCACCGATTTCCTTGTGATGGAACTCACACTGAACGTCATAGCTCACTACCCCTTAAATTTTCATCCTAACAGATAACCCACCAGGTTAGGACGTGGACATGACATCTAGAAAGTCTCGACTCAAAAGGATTTATTTTATTTAAATATTGTAAGAATAATATTTCCAAAGTCTGTATTACTTTATTTCAAACCATGACATGAGGCTTAGGATTTGGGTTTGATTTATTTTGCTTAACATTTAATTTAAATTATTAGGATATTATATTATGATTATTAGTTAGTATGCATGAACCCCCAATTTTTTTTTAAAACTAATAAATATCGTTTTTCCGCTGCTAAATTAAAATTAAGGTTTTTAAAGGGTAATAGATCGGTTTGCAACTAAGTTTCTACCAAATTAATGAATGTTTTAAAATGACTGTTTTCAAAACTCTGATAACCTTGCTAGGCCATCTCGGTGGTTGATGTAATCTTTTGAATTCATGTCTAATGTCTAGGTCGGGTTGGGGAGGTAAAATTTGGTGGTATCAGAGCCCAGGTTTTCTAAATTTGAACTATAAAAAAATAAATGAATTTGCATGTTTGCATCAAAAGGGGCATTTTTGGAAAAAATGATTTTTCTACAAGATCTTAAATCCGAGTCTTCGATGTCAGTCCTACTTTAAATACTGTTAAAACTATAGATAGATTGTGAACTTTAAAATATGAATATTTAGGAAGATAACTAATGTTTGAACTCTTACATGAAACTGTAGATATACTTTAAACTTCTTAGACTTTTGCAAACACTATGAACACTCAAGGTAGATGTGGTAGGGGTAGGCCGTGTAGGGCTGCACCTGTAAAGTTGCTCCTTGTTCAAGGCCAGAACTTATTCTTTGGGGAGGAGTATGTCGAAAACTCCATCGCCACTGTTGGTGAAGGTTATGATGCTGTGACGTAGGTGATGTTAAGGGTCCTGTAAAGGGTTACCGGAGCTCAACCTGGATCAGGGAGCCGTAGATCTGCTGCGAAGACGCTCCAGTCAAATGAGGTAGAAAAATTTAAGGGCATTGCTAGTATGACTCCCACCGTAGCTGAGTATTGGATAGAGTCAATAGAATGGATTCTGGAGGATTTAGACTGTACTCCTAAGTAGAAGCTGAAAGGCACTTTGTCCTTACTTACAGAAGAAGCCTATCGTTGGTGGTAGCCTAACGTTAGGGGCATACAGGCTAGTCGTATTAATTGGAAATATTTTCAAGAGGCCTTCTAGAAGAAGTATGTGGGCACGAGGTATGTGGAAACCCGCAAGCTCGAGTTCATTGAGCTAAAGTAAGGGGACAAGTCCATGGTAGAATATGAGGCTAAATTCCAAAGGCTCAACCGGTATGCTTAGGTTTTAGTTACCGTGGAATAGGATAAATGTGTGAGGTTCAAGAACGAGCTACATTTCGACTTCAAAGTTCAAGTTGCTCCACATCTAGAACGAGTGTTTGAAAACCTAATGGAGAAAGCCAATATCGTGGAGAAAATTAAGCTGGTGGAATGTAAGAAAAGGGAGAAATGTAAAGTACCAATTAAAAGAGATTCAGTTTCCACTGGTTCGAACTCTTGTCCTATTAAACAAGCTAGAGAAGGTAGACCGCAGTAAAGGGGCTGCTGTGACTAATACTAGAAATAAGACTCCCAACTATTCATATTACAAAAAATGCCACACAGAAGAGTGTTGGAAAATGTTAGGTGTCTACTTTAAATGTGGGTCAATGTAGCATATGAAGAGGGAATGCCCTTGATGAACTGAGTAAACACAACCTCCGACCCAAAGTCAGAGTGCAAGCCAATTATCTCTGAGGAGCCATGGGTAAAATCGGGCCGCGAATATTGTAACTACCAACGCAAACAAAACCGAGGTTAAGAAACCCACCCTTGTTTATGTTGTTAGGGGTCGTGTAGAAAGGGATGCATCAAATGTCACAATAGGTATCTTTACTGTTATTCTGTCCCATATTTTGCCTTGATTGATATAGGATCCACCCACTCTTATGTATCTTGTGAAATTTTAGAAAAATTGGGTGTGAGGGTAAAGGACACCACTATTGTTATAACTGTAGTATGCCCTTTAGGACAACCCGTTGTTATAAATAAAATTTATAGAGGATGTCCATTAGAGGTTCAAGGGGTAGTGTTTCTCGTAAATCTTCTAGAGTTGCCGTTTGGGGAGTTTGATCTAATTCTGGGTATGGATTGGGTAGTGGAACATCAAGTTAGCCTAGATTGTGCCTCTAAGAGGGTAAATTTGAAAATAATCGAGGGTAGAGAAATTGTTATGGTTGGGGAGCATCGGAACTATTTATTTAATGTAATTTCTACTATGGTCACCGAAAAGTTAGTTCGCAAGGGATGTTAAGCTTACCTAGCTTATGTGATGGATGAAAATGTTGATAGTACCATTTTGGATAGAATCCAAACTATTAGGGAATTCCCAAATGTGTTTCCCAAAGAGCTACCAAGAATACCCTGGGATCGTAAGGTAGAATTCAGTATTGAATTGTTGTTGAAACCACTCCAGTGCCTATTGCTCCCTATTGCATGGTACCAAAATAGTTACAAGAATTAAAAATACAACATTAAGAGCTTTTGGATCACAGGTTTATTAGAATTAGCCTTTCTCCATGGGGAGCTCTAGTTCTATTCGTGAAAAAGATTGATAGTTCCCTAAGGCTTTGCATGGATTATTGGTAGCTAAACATGTTGACTATAAAAAATAAATATCCTTTTCCTAGGATAGATGATATGGTCAACCAATTTAGAGGTGCCACTATGTTCTCCAATCTAAGGTTGGGGTATTATTTGTTGGAAAATCAGATTTGGAAAATGCAATGGAAAATAAATTTAAGGCTTCTGATATAATACTTTCTGAGAGGGATCGATGTAAGAGGTTCCATTTTGGGCTTAATTGTGAGATTCAGGTTTACTTGGTAGCTTAGAACTTGGAGATGTTTAATGAGTTAGTTGAGAAAGCCAAGGCTATTGAAGAGACTTTAGCTAAGTCGCCTTGTTTTGTGGTAACTGAATCGGGTAAGAGGACTTCTGATGGTGCATCTGGATGACTGTCTAAGAGAAGACGTGAAATTCAGGGTTCTAATGGTAGTGTACGACATGAGTTTCGACCAAGTGAGTCTAAGTAGCAGAGTAAGGTTGTGGTTAGTAATTCTAGTGAGTGCCGTAAGTTGACAGGTGGATGTTTTAAGTGTGGTTCGAAAGAACCTTTTCTGAGGGATTGTCCAAATAAGGTTGAGTTTTCGCTGACTTAGAGTTCGGCACCTGCTTTTGTGCTTGCTAAAGGTCATGGTCGCGCTAGAGGTAATGGGAAATCGGTTGGGCAGTGAATTGTTACTCACCAACATTATTTGATTCCAAATTTAGGGCAATGCCTATAGTACCCTCTTCAAATTCTACTAATTCACCTGCCATTACGGTTGAGTCTGGAAGTCTAGCTCGGGTTTATGCAATTAAGGAACCGAAAGATCAAGATTCAAATGTCGAGATTAAGGGTATTTTTGCCTTGTAACCACTTTTTTATTCTCACTGACAGATTTAGGTTCTATGCCTTTGTAAATTTTAAATGAATTAGCTAATAAGTAGAGAATCCTGATAATTAGGAAAAATGGTTATGAGTTCTTTAGACGAGAGTGTCGTATTGAATAGAGGAAACTATTAGCAAAGTTATTATAGAACAAGTTCGTGGTAGTGAATAGGACCACTAAGAAAAATAGTAGAAAGTTAGAATATGAATCATAGTGCGCAGCGAAAATGTGGTAGTTAGTTTGAAAGTAGAAATAACATATTTTGTGATTAAGCAAGTGATGGGTTAGTAGGGCATTTTGAGGACGAAATTCTTTTTAGAGAGGGAGATTTGTAATATCCCAAAATAGGGCCTAGGAATTTTAGGGGTAATTTAGGAATTTTAGCCTTAGAGTGTTCGAAATTTTGCGACATGATTTATCGGTAATGTTCTTTACCATGGTTTTTAGAAAATGAAATCAAATTTTGAAAAAGAGTTTTAAAGACATTCATTTTTGAAAATTGGACTAATTTGTTAAAGAGTCAAAACTGTGAGTTTTTAAGAGGCAATTAAACCAAATTTCAAAATTCAACCTAAACTTCCCTCACCTACATATATTTCATGTTAATTTCTTCCCTTTCCATTCTTGTTGCCGTCCTTTTGTTTTCTCTCACCCTCTCATTTCAATTTTTATTCCAAACTCTAGTCTTTTGATTTCCATCATCCTTACAACATTAAACCTCCATAATACTTTACGAAAAACACCCAAAAACACCATAGATTCCTCCATTGTCAAGCTTGTGGGTTTTTTGGGTTTTCAATCAAACGCTCGATTTTTCATCAACTAAGGTAACAATTCATCTTCCCATTACTTTTAAATGTTATTTAGTTTTTAAAACCATTTTTTAGCCATTAAATAACATGTTCTGAATAAAAGCGAAAAATTAGCTCATTAATGGTGGATTTCAGGATTTTAAGTAAAAATGTGGTTTCAAAGTGTTTTTCAATTAGTTTTGACATGATTAAGAGGTTTCTAAACTTATTTTGGAGTTTTGTTAAAGATTTCTTGAGTTTTAATGAATTTTCAAAAAATATTCATAAAGCATGTCAAAAAAGTTGATACCATGAATTGAGTATTTTATTGTAGTTTAAAGGTTGGGAATTAGTCGTAGGTGAATTGTAAGATGAACGGAATTTGATTTAGGTGAAAAGATTAAGTGTAGATCGAGATATTCAAATTTAAAGTTTGTTATGTTATAAGTTTTGGTTACATGGGAACATAGCTTAGGCTTATGTTTTTTATTGCTTGTGGTGAGTTCTTAGTTGATTATTGAATGCATTGTTGTGTGAATTGTTGTATTGAACGAAAGCATAACCGGCGAGTGTTTGGAATAATTGCTTGTGGACATGATTCAATGCGTTATTTCAGAATTTAGTAGTAGCCTAAACCCCTACTCTAAATTTCGAGTGTAAGCTTCCTCATACCTATGTTATCTTGTGAACTATGTGCTTATATGTTTGTGAATATGTGAATTGAGATAAGATGCTATAACATGTGATATGTGGTTATGATAACTGTGGTGAAAGTGCAAATGTGTACATGTTATGTACATGTTAAATGTTAGTGATAGTGTTTTTTTAAAAGATGCAAATATGCAGTGATAGTGCACGAATAATCGGTAAGTGATATGTGTTTGATTTAAGATATTTTGGCCTTGCGATCCTAAAATCGTTGGATATAGTTGGCATGCCATAGGACTGTGAGTATTCGCTTATATGTACAATGATTTTGGGCGTTGAGACCCTGGGACATGTTGGAGGGATAAGGGAATGTGAGCTAAGCTCCATTTAACAGGACATGTGAGGGGAAATAAAGAGAGTGTTAGTTTTATGCTTCACTTTTGGGACATGTTCGACTCTATGAGTCTATATGGTGTGTTGGAGATCCGTGTATCTGATGAGTGATAATATAACTCACTTTTACGTTTCATAGCTCAAGTGCCAAATTATCTTAAATTATGAATATGTATATATTGTGTTATGTATTTATAAGATATGTGATCATTATGCAATTTATCTATAAACATATTTTTGAGTATTGTGATATATGCTCAAATGTTATGAGATTTATGTATATTATGATATACGCTTGGATGTTAGGTGATTATATGTGTAATAAGATATATGCTTAAAAGCGAATATGTTTGCCATGTAAAAGAATTAGAAAATAATGCACGAGTAAGTATATTATGACACTAGTGTTGGAACTGTTGAGGTTGTGCTATATGGTTGTTTTGTTGATACTTGATGAATTGTTTGCATGGTAGTTATTTTAGGCATTCATTGAGCTTGTTAAGCTCACCCACTCCTTTCTTAAAACCCTTGCAGAGTAGTGACGTGCCAGTGTGAGCTGTGTGGTTTCCAAGAGGTGATCCAAGAAAGTCTATTTGTTATTTAGTAGGTGTTCTATATTTATTTATGTTTTGGGGAATAAGGCAATGTGGTGGACTTGTTTATAGCCATGTTAACTTCTAGACATTTTGCTGGTTTTTGGTTCGGTTTATAAGGATTGCATGTTATTTATCTTGATAAATATTAGATTAAATTTAACATTAAATCTTATTAAATTAATAGAATATTTATCTACAAGATAAACATTAAATTAAATTTAATATTAAGATAATCACTTTAATATTAAATTAATAAAATACTATAAAAATAAGTATTAAATTAAATTTAATATTGAATATATTAAAATATTATTATTTTTGGAATAATTAATGAAATCAAATTCTATGATAGAGTCCCAATAGGAGTGTAATTCTTCCACTACCCCACCACTGAAGACCCACTGTCATTGACCATTTTCAGCACTGGAATATCGCCATCGCAGCCGCTGACACCTCGAGTAGGTTCAGTTGCTGCCAGTTCGGTCCGAGCCAGTGAAGGCCCGATCGGTCCGGTTCAGCCTTCGGCTAGACTGTTGGCCCGATTTCACATAACAGGCCCAATTCGAATAGTTTTTTGGTATTGGTATTGGTTTTGGTTTTGGGCTCCCGGGTCCAAATTATGATCTCAACTCCAATTTTCAAGTTCAATTACCCATTGGGCCAATTGTTTGACTTAAAAATTAATTTTCAAAAATATCATATTAGTTTTAAATAATTTGATTAATTTAATTTTACTTGATCAAAATTAATTTTCTCAAAAATCACTTAAATTTTCCAAATTAATTTTTCAAGGAAATTCTTTAATCAAATTCTCTAATTGAAAAATTCTTATGGCCACCCAATTTAATTCCATATTGAATAAATCGACTTAATGAAATTATTTCCAAAGTCGTAGAATTTTCTTCTGGTCCAAATACAGTCCAGTCGAGCTTTTGTTGAGCTAGCGGAATGACCGATCAGACATATACAATTAGGCTCTAGTAATTGTAATTTTGTCTAGAAGCATCTGATTGTCACAATCAAAGCTTTAAAATTATAATGAGAATGATCGAACCTGGAAACTAACTCTGACAACGATTTTAAGGCAAGCGCACCTATCGAACAGTAGTATAGCTTAGGCAAGAACGGAATATCGAATCCCAAAGGAACCAAAAGTACTAATACTAACTCTCTTTCTATTATTTAGCCCAAGAATTAAGTGAATGTTTATCTAATCTAAATTTAACTATCAACTAAACTAAAGACGCAAAGACAAAAAGAGAATGAATTGAGGAAAAATAACTTGGATGAAAAACCAATTGATCAAGACGATACCCTTAGGAAGAATCCACCTAGACTTCACTTGTTATCTAACACTGAACCAGATGATTTATTCACTTGACTTGATCCATAAGATTCCCTAAGTTATATTAAACCCTCTCTCGAAGGGAATAACATCTAACACTAGGTTGATTAATTGAAATCTCTTTCTAATTAAAACCCCTAGAATTGCATTAACTCGATCTATGGACTCCTATATTAGGTTTCACCCTAATCCGGCAAAATCTCGTCACCCTATCTCTAGGCATGCGATCAACTCCGCTTAATTATGCTAGATCTACTCTTAAGCAGGGACTTTTGCTCCTCCACCTAAGCACATCATACTTGAATTAATGTCCCGGAAATATCAACACAAGAATTAAGCACACATAATTAAGAACAAGTCAAATATTTATCATATAGTTCAGAAAACAATAACAAGATCTGTCTTAGGTTTCATCCCCTTCAGGTATCTGAAGGGTTTAGTTCATATCAAATAAAGAAAACATCTCAGAAGAAAAGATAAAACAAAACATAAGAAATAACTAAAACTCCCTGAAGGAATTGAAGGAGAGATCCACCGTCTTGAGTAGAATTTCGGCTTCTTGAGATGGATCAACTGGCTATCTTTGAGTGATTCTCCACAAATCTGGTCTTTTTGGCTCCGCTCCTTGGCCTAGTTAACCGCGCACAAAAGCCCTAGCAGAAGGCTTCTGCCGAACTCCTCTTCAAGTTGCCCCCTTGGGTGTTTATATAGGCTTTGAGATGCCTTACTTGGTCCCTAAGTATCCTAATTTAAGTAGAATTCCTAATAGGGTGTTTGAATAGGCTTTGGAATATGTTTCTTTGCCTCCAAGTACCCAAATCCGAGTAAAATTACTCTTTCCTGCGACAGGGACACGGCCATGGCGCACGCCCGTGTAAGTCGTGGCCCGGTCGTGTTCAATCCTGTTGAATGTGGCACGACCGTGTGAATCGGGAGACGACCGTGTTCTAGTAGGACGGGAGGCACGGCCGTGTGATCTTGGGCCCAGGCCGTGTGGATTTCGTAATATGGCCCATTTACTCTGTTTTGGGCCCGTTTTCCGTTCTTTTCTTCCTCGGGTGCTTTCCTGGGTATAAAACATGAAAACAAAGGATTAAGAGCACCTTTTTACATAAATCGAGGCTTAATTCATCCAAAAGCATACTAAATGTGGGCTTAAAATATGTTACTTTTACGGTTTATCAGCATCATTCTGATAATTCACAGTTACTTAATCATGGAGTCAGTCCTCAAGAAGTATCATGATTGAAAACTCCTTATTGTATACTTTTTATGAAAGTAATTCATCCAACTACTTTATCCAATGATCTTGTCATGTGTGTGTCACCCTCATATGATATCCTTGATTCCTTTGAGTTAAAATCTGTTCACTCAATACAATCCTATTTTATCTCATTATCACCATTTTGTCTTCTTAATGATTAATATGATCACTGTCAACAAATGACTATGATAAATTGCTCGTTCAAGAACAAGCAACCCGTGGCCATGTTCCATATTTATCAATCCACACAATGTCAATGAGAGGATATCGTTAACTCTTTAATTGAGATATGAATTCCACTGTTGCTAACATGATTAGCACATTAGAAAGGTTCTACAAATCCTTTGAGAGAAGAATTTGTTCGCCAAACTAAGTAAATGTGAATTTTGGCTTAAGGAGGTTATGTTTTTGGGTCATGTGGTATCCGCAGAGGGTATTTAAGTAGATCCAAAGAAGATAGAATCAATCCTTGAATGGAAACAACCCAAAAATCTTTCCAAAATTCAAAGTTTTCTGTGTTTGGCTGGGTATTACTGTAGATTTGTTGAAGGGTTTCCCTTAGCATCTTTTTCATAGTTTAGCATAGTTTTTAGATTTCCGATTAAATAAGTGTAAATGCCTCTTTTTACTCATTTGAGTCCCAAATTGGCCAATTGTGTCATTGGGGGCCTTAACGTCTGATTGAGTGTTGTAAGTACTCGACGGTGGCTCGAAATTGTGCGAAAACATTAGCGAAGTATCACGTTATTGAGGCATGGACATTGCGACACCTTCCACAGGCCCAAAATGAAGATCACCTATAGTGGTATGCGATATCCACTTCGGGTATCGTGATATCCACATGCCAAGGGGCACCCCATTTCAAAACAGTCGATGATATTGTGACACCCTACCCTGAGTATCACGAAATCAATATTGTGAAGGGAAAAAAATGACACTAAGGGTAGTCTTTGTCCAATCTAAGCACCAATCAAATAAGGCATGTTTAGAGGCATTTTGGTCAATAATTTTAGTGTAACAACCCAAACCCGGCCCAAACTTTAAGGCCGAATCTAGCTTGTTACAGTAGAAAACATTTTTGAGGAATTCGTTTTTCTAAATCAATTTAAGTTGTTGAAAACCTTTTGTTTGAATGTCTTGTAAAAACTTTATTTAGTGTTTATTAGAAAATTTATTTAAGCCAAGTTAATATAAAATTCCAAATGTGCCCGATGGCACGTTAAAAACAATTTTCGTTTTAACTTGGAAAACATGTGATTTAAATTCAATAATAGTAGATAATTAAAACAAATATTCCAGCATAAAATAAAATAAAAATAAAAATGCTAGGAGGCCTTATTACATCCGAAATAAAATTTAAATCAACAATCCAAAAATAAATAAATTGAAATTCAGAGTCTGTTAAAATTTAAATCCCACTGCATGGCCACCTCGAGTCAACCCGGCTCCACATCCGCGATCTACGTGTTACCTGAAAAATATAAAGGAGAAGGTGAGTCACCAAGACTCAGTATGTAACCCTTCCCCCGTTTTAAAAACTTTTTTTTTCATACACCACATATAACAATTAATATGCAAAATATCATGTGTCCCAACCTAGCCAGCCATACACCACTGTCTACCCCGTTGTGGTACCAAACCACTGGTGGTGCCAAACCACTGGTGACATATAGTCACAATGTGTTACCAAAACACTGGTGTCCGTAGACACAAATCGGGTGATGGGGCCAACCCATCGTGTGATACCAAATCACTGGCAGACGATCCCATATCTCAAGTGGGGCCAACCCACGGTGGTGTTAACCACAGGGACAAGTCGCTTTGAGGTACCAAACCTCTGGAGGTACCAAACCTCTGGTGACCGTAGTCACGGTGTGTTACCAAAACACTGGTGCCCGTCGGCACGAATATACTGCCCCCTCCACTCAATCAACCCACATAGTCAACAATCATACACAGATTTATCATATGTATCAACACAACATGCTTCCCAAAAGCATAAAATAGTGAAATCATATGCACAGGTACTTACCTGATTCACCACTTATACCGTTATGGTATTCAAGCCTTGCTACATAAATCAAGTTAGCATTCACATTACTTAGCATAGTTAACAAGTTATATGGTGTGTATGTACACACCTGTTACCACGATAGTCTTAAATCCCGAAGATAATCAATCGGCCACACTCTAAGTCCTTGCCCCTATATTCGGCCAACTATCAAGGTTACTGATATGGGCCATTCGGCCAAATCAAATAATTTAAAGGGGTCATACTTTGTACCCGAATCCTTACCTAATCGCTTGAATTCTAGCTTCGGCACCCGAATCGCGAATCTGGTTCACCACCACAATTGGTCAGTTAACACTATCAATAACCATGGCCTTGGCTTTTAAACACTAACATAAGCTTTACCTATACTTACCAAATCGGTTGCCAGAAGACTTGAACCAATTGCCTCAAGATCCCGAAACACCTGGACATAATCGGTTTAGAATAGGGAGTTAATATCCTAGCCACAAGTGCCGAAATTAGTTCCTATTTCCTTAAAAAGAAATCGGCAAGAACAGGGAATCAAAATAAGGCATTCGGCTTTTGCCCCTTATCCCCCCAAATGAACCGATTGCAGGAAAAACTTGAGAAGATTACCTTAATTAAGCTATTCGGCCAAAACCACCCAACTGAGGAGAAGGAATTCGTCTTTCAAAGACAAAGAGAAAGTGCAACAGGAGTTTCGGCTAAGTGTTTTTGAGAGGAAGAAGAAAGAAATAGGTGGGGAATTTTGGTATAGAAGATTCGGCCAAGGTCTAGGGAGAATGGAGAAAAATGACGGAAACAAAGAAGGAATGGTTGGGGATTTCGGCTAAAATGAAAAAAAAAGAAACAAGGTAGTAGATAGAGGCTTTTATAGACATTCGGCATCCCCCCTAGTGGCCTTGCCGTCCACTTCTCCATGAAGTGTTTAAATTTCGGCAAACATTTACAGCCTCTCTTGACCACTCATTTAAATTAATCCAAATAATTTGAATTAATCCTAAACAAATAATCCATTTAATCCACTATTATCCTCTTTATCTATTATTATCCTTAGAATTAATAATAAAAAATCCAATTTAAAAACTAATTATTATCCTTAGCACCTCTTCAAAACCAATAAAATAAAATATAGAAGCCATGTGCCCCTCAACTTCCTTCCAGCCGAATGCAACAACAACAAGGAACCATGTGCAGGCCAACACCCTTATCACGCCAGCAAAAATAAAATAAAACCTTCGCTGCTGCCTGCTGAGTTCGAACATGGGACCTGGGGGAATCCAGCAGACAAGTAGCGCCCAGGCCACTTGGGCCAGGCGTTGTTTTGTGATACAAAACACACCATAATTCTTTTAGGCCTTCCTTCCTTAGTTCCTTCTTCTTTAATGCCCAAAAAAGAAATTAAAACGCCCTTGCAGTTCTTTTGGATCGAACCCGCGACCCCCTGCAGTAGCCCCTTACTTCCAACGCCCAGGCCACTCGGCCTCATAGAATTTCATGCCATAAATCCCCAATATTAAATTATAACACCTACCTATCTAAGCCCATTACCGCTTATAAAAAACAACACGCAAAGCTGCTCCCGTCGCTCGAACCAGCGCCCACGCACACCTCCAGCTCCTAAATGCTGCACGGAAACCACTTGGCCAAGTTACTGCTTGTGTCATGAACTGGCCCCAGCTCCTTTTAAAGCCTCCCTCCTTATAACGCCAAAACCCCAAAAATAAAAACCAGCCTGCTGCCTTCTTGAATTGAACCCAAGACCCCAATGGCGCTACTTCCAGCCCTTTGAGCAGCGCATGAAGCCACTTTGCCAAGCCTTTCTTGTGCCAAAACTTTCCAAATAAATTTCTTAAGCCCTCTAAAGCCAAGCTCCCCTTTTTAACCCCTAAAAACTAAAAATTTTCTAAGGCATCCCTTGCCTTCTAGGGTTCTCCAAACCCCTAAAAATTCATCCAACAAGACCATAAGCCTGCCAACCACTCGGGTTATGCTCCAAACGCATAACCCCTAAACCAGGGTGTTACATTTAGGACAAATTTTACTGCTAAAGAAACCAATTTTGGCTTAGGAGAGAGGATACATACAATAGGCTTAGTTTTAGATAGTTTTCCTTTAGCTTTCTTTTAGGTTTATTCTTCATTTTCTAGGGTTTCTTATTTTTCATCTTTCTCCATACTTGTAATGTTTATTTTGCAGCATTTTTCTTCTTGATCTTGTTATCCTTTAAGTTAGTTAAGTTAGCTATCACTGTAGCTAGGGTTTATTTGCACTTTTAGTTCATTGCTTTTACTTGTAATGACATTCCACTCCTTGTTTAATGTTATTTTAGTTTTCTTTAGTTTCAGTTGTTAAAAACTTTACCTTTACTGTTTATTGGTTCTTTATTTTGATGCTAGTGTGCATCTTTATCTTTCCTTTAAGCTTTTAGGTTAAAAATCAAAACTTCAATTTTCTTGTTAACTTTATGTTAATGACTACCATGTTTTCTTCTTTATTATTTATTAACTTAGTTTTTATTATGAGTAACTAAACTTTAAGGGGTATATTGATGAAAATATGGGTAAGCTGATTTTTAAGTGTAACACCCCAAGCCCGGCCCATGCGTTTCGACTGGATCTGGCATGTCACGGCTTGTACTTTGAAAACTTTTGCTTTGTATGTTATGGAAATCATAAGTCAATTGAACATTATTTGGATAGATAGGTGGCATTTTAAAAATATGGAATCCTTTGTATTATTATTATTAAAAGTATAAACAAACCTTATCATAAATTCATAAGTTGCTTAACATTGAAAACGACTTAGTTGAATGAAAGCTAGGGGCCTTATTACATAAATATTCCCGAAATAACAATGAAACAAAGTAAACTTAAAGAAATCCCAAAAGAAAATAACTTGTAGAAATAGAACTTGATGGCCCCTCGAGTCCCTCTCGGCTCCCATGTCCACGATCTACTGTTCATCTGGAAGAGTAGAAAAAAGGAAAGCGTGAGTCGCAAAGACTCAGTGTATAAATCTCAAAACACACATCGACCTGAGCCCACAAACACATTATGGGCCCTGGCCCATACAGGAATGCATCAATCATAATCACATAATAAACAATAAAGAATGAATAACCCAACCCATCCTAGGTTTCCATCCTCTACACACCAACCCGTGCCAACCATCACACTGTGGGGATTTCTATAATCAACCCTCCATCCGCTACACACCAAAACGACAGCCGTACTGCCTATTCCTATTAAGTAGGAATCATTAAACGTGGCATAGCCACCGATCACTATGTGACCTTACATTTAAATTATGTGGGATTTCTACCACCGATCACCAAGTGACCTATCATACACATCCCCTTCAATATCATCATTCCCACCCCATGCATACATACATAAAGAAAACATCATGCAGACTTATATATTTTTCGATACACATAGGGAGTTCTATGTTTACGTACCTGGTATCCTTGCCTAACCCTTTCAGGGTTCCATTCGACTGTCTATACAGCCTCATTCCGGCTTTTAGCCCATAACATACATAAATAGAAATACATACAGGTTTATTAGTAGTGTGTTAGAGATCTACACACTTGATTACCGATAAAACGAGGCTTTCTATATCGACGCTATCCTTAGTCGACACAACTGCTATCTGCCTAAGGTGTTGTTCAGAAGCCGGTCCACAACCAATTGGCTAATCTCGAACAGCAGATACTGCTCATTTCTTAAACTTAGGGATTCTTTCTTTTGCCTGATCCATATTTAATTCCATCAAATCCTTATCAGAGCTACTATAACAATATTTAATCGTTAATCCTCCTTATAGAGTTAAAATCATATATATATATTGAACGAATTTAATAAAAATCTAGGGATAATCTTCTTACCTTAAAATCTCGAAATTGGAGACTTATGATTTTCGGCTTTTAGATCTAGTCGACTAAGCTTCCTTCAAATCCCGAATTGCCGCCCATCATAAAACCATTAACTATTAGCTTTCGGCTTTTGCCTTTCTAAAATAGATTATGAGAACTAATCAAAAATCGACTCTTACCTTAGCTTAGAAGATTCGGCTAGCACTAGGGAGAGGATTCGGCAATGCCAATGGAAGATTTAAATGCCGGAAGTATAGAACAATTCCTCAAATAGGATGAATAAAAGAAAAAACGATGGATGCTTCGGCTTTTTAGAGAAATCGGCACAAGGGAAAAGAAAGTGGGGAGAAGTTTCGGCTTTTGAAGTAATTGAAGAAAGAAATTTGGAGAGGGAGAGGCTAGGAAATTTCGGCACTAAGGGAGAGGATTTTAGGGTTTTCAATGTCAGGAACAAGGAGCTAGCCCCCCATTATTTATAGATTTTTTATACCTACTGCTAAATACCGAAAACGCCCTTAAAATTTAAGCTAAAAGAGAGGAGAATTTCGGCACCCTCTATGCCATGCAGTAGCCGAATTTTACACTCCTCTAGGTGGTGGATTTTCGGCCAACACTTCCTTTGAAGATAAGCTCCTAACTTTTCTTCTTTTTATCTATGATATTATCACTTAAAAATCCACATAATTTTTCCTATTTTATAGCCTTGTAGCCGTCCACCTCTTACTAACCCTAATGCCAAATTTAACTCACTTAAATTAATTGATATGGGCCTCATTAAACTTAAATTTTGGGCCCCTAAATCCCCTGTGTGTGGCGTCACTTCTAATTCCCTTATAGTGCCACTTATTGTTGGGCCACAAGCCCATGTTTGGCATTTTAAACATAATTACCACCTTTTTAATTCCTTAATGCCCAAGCTAATAATTTAATCAAGGCCTTAGCCTAATCCTGAGCCCAATTTGGACCCCTATCACTTAAATTAACCTATTAAAGTTATCCCTACACTAAATGCATAGGCCTATAAATTTAGGATGTTACATTAAGTAAGTGACTAAAATGCAATATATTGGACTAAATTGAATAAACCTAAAAAATTATGATTGATGCTCCTAAGGGAAACTCTAGGCTAGTGAGACCAAGAGGTAATCTTGTTAGGCATCTATTTGTTAATCTTGGGTTAGCCGGTGAGATCAAGAAATAAGCTGAATTAACTTGTCTAATTTGGTAAAATTGAGACTGAAAGGTAAAATGGAACCATTTTAGGAGTTTAAGCAATTTAGATCCCTAATTCGAGGATTGGTGAACCACATCGAAATCAATCAACCACCGTTTGTTATTTATCTATTAATTTTGTAACTTTACATGCTTTATATTTTAGTCCTTTGTAGCTAGCTCGTAAATTAGTATAATTACTCTGGAATTTATGGTTTGTGTTACTATATTGTTTAGTGATTAGTTGGTTAGACTCTTTATTGTGCATGCTTGTAGCTAAAATTGGTTCAATCGCCGACTTCTATAGGTTTGATCCTTGGAGTACTTTATACCCCGTTGTACAATTATATTACAACTGACCTGTCACACTTGCAGACACCACATGATAGTATATATTATGATTATTTTTTTGTTGTTTTAGTGTTGATTTCTCTCCCTCATTCGTGAGAATAGGGAGAGATGGTCAACAATATGGCACACTCGAGATGTCCTCTGATAAACTTTCATGTATCCTTCGCTTGTGGGAGTAGGGAATTTTATTTTCATGCAAAAGGTGGCCACCACCATCTTCGTCATCTCATGATTAGATTCCCAAAAATAGTGTTTTAGGCCACCAGGTGGTCAACTACTAGAAAATCCACCATTTTTGTGATGGTGTGATCACCATTTCCTTGGACTACTAGAAGGACAATGGATTCTTTGACTATGATAATCTAATTTGTAAAGCCATAAACTAGGCTTGCGGGCTTGAGTTGTGAATCCTTGAGCCTTATCTGGTAGATTGCCTTAGCTATCAAAATATCCACTGAACTACCTATGTCGACCGGAATCCTCTTGACTTGGAAAGAGGGTATATTAATTGAGACCACCAAAGGGTATTCACCTTCCACATCTAAAACATCTCTTTCATCTTTTTTTGAGAATCAAAGGTCCTAGAAGGAACGCTTGGGTTTTTTAAGCGTAGCTAAAATCGACAAGATGCTTCCCATGAGCCTTCTACTTTAAATTGGATGCAACCCAGTCTACATGCTTTCCTCCCAATAGTACATCGATAATTTATCTAACTGGCTTCTTTCCTCTGTCATCATGTTGTGACCTTGGCGATCCTACTTCCTTGTTCTGAGCCCTATTTGATTGATAAGGTTCTTGAAGTAGGAATTACTTAAGATGCCCAGTCTAGATTGTTGTCTCAATAGCATCTTCGATGTGCACACATTACTCCATTCAATGGCCTTTAGCATTGTGGTACCTGCAGTGATGATTGGAGTTGATGCGATGCTAATTGGGCGAAAGATGTGGAGCTACTTCAAGAACTCACTGATATTATACTTGGTAAAAAATCTAGGTTGGGAAGCAATTGAGCTCATGATAAGTCTCAAACTAGTCGTATGAAGCTCGGGATTGCTAATCTTGGCCTCCCTTGTAGTTACGGATGGGTCTCTAGCGGTTGTAATGTTCATACCCATGCACGCCTACTCTTGATTTGGTCATTGGTTGTTGGTGTTGAGGCAGAGGCATTGACGCTAACTTTCTCAACCTCGTTCCTTTCCAAAAATTTATACACCATTTCATAGAGATGAAGGGGTTTTCTTGGAGTATTCCCAATGATGATGGATCTTAGATGTTGATGGGTTGTTTCGAAAATAAAATCTTGAATTACCCATTCATCAATGACTCCCTTTGTAATCATGGTGGCTCCATTGAATCGTCGAGCATAATCACGGAAGAAATCATTTTCCCCTTTTTGGCGGTCATCAAGTAAGGTAGGGATTGCTAGAGCATCTTTTTGGCTAAGAAACGACTCATGAAGTATCTTACAAACTGATCAAAAGAGTGGATAGACCCTTGAGGTAGTGACAGGTACTATTGTCGAGTTGTTTGAGAAACGATCGTGGAGAAGGCTATGCACTTGACTCCATCAAATGCCCCTATTATATTCATATGATTGCTGTATTAGGCTAAATTGATATAACCATTTTTAAAAGACTCACAAGATTAATTCTTACCTCATTGAGAATTTAATTTTATTTTTGAATGCATAACGTTAGGTTTGTTTAATTTTTCTTTTGAGTGTTGTGTTTTTTAAGGCTTTCACAAATACTCGTGACACTCGTAACCGTAAGAACCATGATGAGACACCATCTGATGACAAAGAACAAGATGTTACATTTGAGAATATTGTACGGATGGTAAATTATCAACATCAACAATTGAACAAGGTACATGACACATTTGAGGCCAATGTGACTAAGTGTCAAAAGGAACAAAAAGATAACATTAATTAGCTTGCCAATTAAATTCAAATGCTAACTCAAGTTGTTGCTCATTTAGAGACTTCTTCGATCCGATGGTCTTATGTTCATGACAGTGATGATGATGGGGACAATGCATAACCTCGTACTCCTTCTAATACTAGTAGACGAGGATATTAGCACACTGATGAAACTTTGGGTACTCATGATCGTGGCCAGCCATTTGTAGCTAAACCAAAGTTTGCTATTCCACAAATTTGTGCAAAGGATGATTCTGAGGTATATTGTGAGTGGGAACAAAAAATTGAACTTATGTTTCATTACTATAAATGTTGCGAAAAGGAAAAAGTCTTATTGGCAATCTTTAAATTTTCGGATTATGCATTGAGTTGGTGGACTCAACTTGGAATTAATCATCAAAGAAACTATGAAAGGTAAATTGAAACATGGGACGAGTTGAAGCAAGTGATGCAAAAGCGTTTGTTCCTTCTCATTACTACAGAGAGGTCAAAATGAAACTTCGATGCCATGTTCAAGTCAATCGATTAGTTGATGAGTACATCAAGAATATATGGCCAAAAGAAATGAGGGGTACAACTGATCTCTCACCTATTATGAAATGTTATTGGTGCAGTTCAAAAGATCATCAGGGTTTCTGATGTCCAATTAAATATCCAACTAGAGAAGAAAATAAGTATGACTTTGTGCCTTTTGTTGACTCTTACTCTATTGGAAAAAAGATTTGTGATGACGAACTTTGTGAATTGGAAAAAGATGGTAATGAGAATTTTTTTCCTTCAATCCATGAAGTTAGATTAGATAGAAACGTCATGTTCTCCTACTGAGATGTATTGTACTAAATTGAATATTCATAGTACTTGTGAGGGGGATATGGGAAGTGAGAAAAATCATGTGAAAAGACCAAGAGAAAAGAGACCTTGAGTGATAAAAGTCTACTTGATGGTTGATCGCGTGTCAGAGTCTTAAAAATTTATATAAAGAATGATCGAACCTGGAAACTAACTATGACAACGATGTGAGACAAGCACACCTATCGAACAGTAGTATAATTAAGGCAAGACCGGAATGTCGAACCCAAAGGAACCAAAAGTACTAATACTAACTCTCTTTTTATTATTTAGCCTAAGAATTAAGGGAATTGTTTATTTAATCTAAAATTAACTAATTACTAAACTAAAGACTCTAAGACAAAGAAGAATGGAATTGAGAAAATAACTTTAGGAAAAACCAATTAATTAAGACGACACCCAAGGAAGAATCCACCTAGACTTCACTTGTTATCTAACTCTGAACCAGACGATTTATTCACTTGACTTGATCCGTAAGATTCCCTAAGTTATATTAATCCCTCTCTCGAGGCGACTAACGTCTAACCCTAGGTTGATTATTGAAATCTCTTTCTAATTAAAACCCCTAGAATTCCATTAACTTGATCTATGGACTCCCATATTAGGTTTCACCCTAATCCGGTAAAATCTCGTCACCCTATCTCTAGGCGCGCGATCAACTCCACTTAATTATGCTAGATCTACTCTTAGGCAGAGACTTTTGCTCCTCCACCTAAGCACATCATACTTGAATTAATATCCCGGAAATATCAACACAAGAATTAAGAACACATAATTAAGAACAAGTCAAATATCTATCATATAGTTCAGCAAACGATAACAAGATTCATCTTAGGTTTCATCCCCTCAGGTATCTGAGGGTTTAGTTCATAACAATAAAAGAAAACATCTCAAAAGAAAAGATAAAACAAAACATAAGAAATCCCTAAAACCCCCTGAAGGAATTGAAGGAGAGATCCTCCGTCTTGAGTATAATTCCAGCTTCTTGAGATGGATCAACTGGCTTTCTTTAGTAAATCTCCACAAATCTGCCTCCTCTAGCCTAGCTGGACGCCCCCTAACTAAAGCCCTGGGTTCCAGCTTCTGCCAAACTCCCCTTCAAGTTGCCCCCTTGGGTGTTTATATAGACTTTGAGATGCCTTACTTGGCCCCTAACTATCCTAATTCAAGTAGAATTCCTACTAGGGTGTTTGAATAGGCTTCGGAATGTGTTTCTTTGCCTCCAAGTATCCAAATCCGAGTAAAACTCTTCTTTCCTACAGCAGGGACACGCCCATGGCACACGCCCGCGTAAGTCGTGGCCAGGCCGTGTTCGAACCCGTTGAATGAGGCACGACCGTGTGGTTTTGGGCCCAGGCCATGTGGATTTCGTGATATGGCCCATTTACTTTGTTTTGGGCCTATTTTTTTTGTTCTTTTCGTCATTGGGTGCTCTCCTGAGTATAAAACATGAAAACAAAGGATTAAGAGCACCAAATTACACAATTCAGGGCCTAAATCATCCAAAAGCATGCTAAATGTGGGCTTAAAATTTGTTACTTTTACGGTTTATCAAATACCCCCACACTTAAGCTTTTGCTTGTCCTCAAGCAAAATTCTCAACTCACAATTAAAATGAACTTCCCCGATTCATAATATTCATCAATAGTGTTTCATCATAATTCAAAGGTAATTTATACATGGATAATTCAACTCAATGAGTCCTAAAGATTCAAACAATCAAAGTCATAGTTTTTATAGTATGAAAACATAAGTGTTTCTCTTTACCTAAATAATTACCTCGAAATTGACAAGATTTGACATCCTCACTAAAGATTCACTCAAACCACTCGAAGTGTTTAAGGTTCAGAATTAAGCATTCAAAAGTCGAACATGAAAAGTTAATCCCATAGGCTTGCATGAAAATCAAATCTCCACCACTAAAATATGAGATGATACACAAATCAAAAGGTCTTTACAGGGTTGTAACGGGGCTTAGGTTCAAGGGTATGGATATAGGCTGAATTAAAGGGTTAGAATCGAGATTGACCTAACAAATTACCTAACTAGATATATCGAACTGATAATAATTACATCAAATGAAAATTTGTACTACTAATACTAATGACACGAGCTTATTCTTCAACAATTGGAAATTAAACGTATAAGCTCATTTAATTGCATAACTAATAATGAATATACTTCGATTTTTTTAAGAACAAATCAAATAATAATAAAGAACTTTAACAATTGAAATATAGAACATAGTTAGGTAACTGCTCAACATCAAATCTCGACAGAAAGGGTAGTCAAGAAGAATGGTGATAACAAATACAAAGGGTTTTGGGTTAAAATTAGTGGGTGAGACAATAAAGAGGGTTGTTAGGATTAAAAGGGGTTCACTAGGGGTTAATTGTGAAGGTAGGCTTTTAGTGGAGTAAATGGGTTAAAACCTAGGTGCCTTTATCATCTCTGTATATCAAATCAAAGGTGTGGTCTCGACATGTATAATCGATGCAAGTTCTAGAATAACAAATCGATGTTGACACACTCATAATCAAAAAGTGAGCAAGTAAAAGAATATATGCTCTAATATGCTCAAAGTCTCACAGAAAATTATGGATTTTTGATGTCAATCTTGTAAATTTCAAACTTCAAGATAACATTCAGATTCAGGTAGACAACCTAAAAAATTTTAATTTTGGAAAAAATAGACTTATCATGCCTGATTCTCTAGTATCCTTCAAATTTAATCATCAATGCACAATTATCAATGGCTTAATCTAAAACATATCAATAAAAATCATAAATCAAAGGAAATTTCATTCTAATCATATTATGAGAGACTCACTTTAGAACAAGGCATAATTCAGAGATTTTCAAATAATACTATAATTAACCCCTCCACACTTAAGATGTACATTGCCCTCAATGTACAAAGATAGATAATATCCAAATAATCATAAAATCGTAAGATGGGGAGAGAAGTGAAACTTCCTGAATTTTGGATGAAGTCAATGAAAAGAAACCGGATAGGATTGGAGGTGAACGTGGGGAAGCGTCTCGAACCGTTTGAAATTGAGTCCTCGAAGCAGCCGTTATGATTTTATTGTATCCTAAGCTAAATCTAAATGATACGAAGAATAAGAAGAAGATAATAAAGAAAATAAAAAAATAAAAAAAATAAAAATAAAAAATAAAATAAAAATAAAAATAAAAATAAAAATAAAGTAAAAGTAAATAATGGAAAATGAAAGAAGAAAGATAACGGGAAAATGAAGGGAAGAAGGGGGTTAAATAGAAATTATGGATCTGGTGGTTGCCCCCTGTAACATCCTAAAAATTGAGTATCGATATGATGCATGTTTTTGGTGCTTAGCTTGTGAATGATTTAATTTGTGCGTTTAATATAGTCTTGAGAAGGCTCGGGGTTTATTCGGAATTAGAATGAATTTTAGTAATGAGTACTTTATTGAAGTGGAACAAGTGACCCTGATGTTTAAGGAAATTAAGTGTCAAAAACTAGCAGATGAGCTAGTAGTAAAGTGGAGTTGGCGCCATAAGTGTTGCTTGAGGGAAGAGGTTCGAATATTTAGGAATGCATTTTGTGACATTTATTTTTGCTCTTTCCTAGCAAGTGTCGGCCAAGCATCAAATTTTTGGTAAGTTAGACTTTTATTTTTTATGGTAAGGTGGCTAAGAAAAAAAGGCAAGTGCAAACTTAAGGTAGGGAATCATGAGAATATGGCATGTAGGGGGAACATAAGGCATATCTTAAGGGTTATGTTTTGGAAACTTAGAATGGCCAACTTGTCCATGAACTTGGACGGCTTTGTGGACTAAGGGGGAGCTGAATTTTGGTGGTAAGCTTTGGGTAAGGATGGTAGCTAGATAGAATCCCATGTGGTCATTTTTGCTCTCCCAAAACACCTTTTTCCTCTCATCTTTTTCTCTCTTAGCCGAATGTGCCATATGCTTGGAGAAAACAACTTTGTTTTGTTTCATTTGGTCATTTCTTTTTGACCATTTGGTCATTTCTTTTTGACCATTTGGTCATTTTTGCCAACCTCTCAAGTGCTTCATTTTGTGCTTCTCTCCTAGTGCCGAAATCATCAAACACAAAAAGACCATTTCTTTTTCTTCTTTATTTCCCATTTTCGAATGCACATTGTTCCAAACCTTACTTTTTGCTCTTTTCTCACCCTTGAAAACCGAATCATAAACATCTCATCTCTATTCTCCTTTCTTCTCCATCTTACTCATCTTTCAAACACATTTTTTTCCTTCTTATTTCTTCCATGGCCGAATGTTAGAGACCACCTCCATAGCCGAAACTATTTTTCCCTTACCATTAAATCATAGCCAAATCTTCTTTTCCTCATAGACTTTATTCTCGATTATTTCTTCTATTCAACTTTGGACAACCGGTAAGAATCATCTTCCTTGTTTCCTTTTGCTATTCGGTCACCTTGGCCGAATCTATAGGTTGGCTTAGAAGAGCCTTTAAATCGATAATCGTTCATTCTCTTAGACGATTTCCTTTTGTTTTTTTAGTGATATAGTAGAGGGTCGAATCACCATCTCGTCAAAGTTATATTGAAGTTATTCAACTTCGGATCATCTATCAAGGGATCCTTTGGAAATCAATCGGAATTTTAAGGTAAATAAGATAGGGTCGAAAAGAGTGGTGAATAGTGATCGGAAGAGGGGTGGTTTCGCTATTCCCTCTAGATTCAAGCGAAGGGCTGTTTCAGCAATCCGAGACTTTCCATCGGGTTGTGGACCCTCATCCAAGGAGAATCGATTATTTGAAGTTGTTCGTAGTTCGGAGCCATTAGCTGTTCCGGATTTCCCATCGGGTTGTGAACCGTCAACCGGGGAGAAACGATAAATAGTTATTGTTCGAGATTTCGAGGGTAAAGTTCTAGATCGCTTATCTTTAGTATAGATTTATATTAAGTATTAGTGTTCTAATCAAGCGTGACACGTATTTAGGTATCGACGAGCGGGAAAGTATAGTTCTCACCGTAATCAGGTGTGTAACTTCACACTTATCTTATGGGTTAAATGGTTATACTACTATAAAGCATTAGAATAGAAATCGTAAAGTGGGTAAAATTGAAAAATACGGTTTATTAACACTTTTTGTGTAAGTGCATGAAATCGGTATTAAAATCGTGGAAATTATAGAATCGCCCTTAATGGCTAACTTGATAAAAAGTAATATTTGGGCCTCATGTGTTAATGGGTCGATTGCTAGATTGCTTAATGGGTTGATTTGCTTGATCGTTATATGGGCCAAATTGTGAAATGGGCCAAATTGAGAAATGGGCCAGTTTTTGTAATAATTTCATTTATGGGCCTTATGTTGGAATTATTATATGAATAAATTGTTGTACATTGTATATACATGATTGCATGGGTTGGGATATTTGATGAAGAGAAGAAGGCCTCGTGCCACGTTTAAATGGCTTTATGCCTGCGTATTAATGGCCTTTGGCCTGTGAAATATTGATTAAATGGCTTTATGCCTGCGATTGGTGTGTTTGTGGGGTGGGTTGACTTGATCCCCACAGGTGTGCTGGTTGGTACGGGTGGTGTGTAGCGGATGGAAATTTAGGTTTGGTTGGGAATTGCATTTCACATGCATTTTTTTTTCTATATTGTTTTATTCGTAAATGGGCTCAAGCCCAATTTAATGCTTATATAGTTTTGGCCCAGTGGACACGGTAAGTGGGTTACACACTGAGTTCTAAGTAACTCACCCCTTTTTCTTACCCTTCTCAGGTAATGTTAATTGATGGAGGCTTGGGCTGGGGATAACTTCGCGTGGAGGCCATACTACGAATGATGGTTTATATAAACTTTGAACTTCTTTTAAGTATTTCTACTTAAGTACTATTTCAGTTGCGATGTAATAAGGCCTCGGGTATTATTATATGGATTTTTATTCGTGGATGGATTTTAATTATGTTTTAGATACTTAAAGGGAACTATTTTAAATTTATAAATGATTTCTTAAATTTTCGTATTTAAAGGGGTTTTTCTTAAATATCACTAACTCATAAAAATTTCTGTGAAAACTCTTTTATGAATTTTTATTTTTCAAACTCCTTTTGAATTCTTTCAAACTTTTTTAAAAATTTAACCAATTATTTCTCTGAGATCAAAATATAATCTCTTATGTTCTTAAATCATAGATTTCAAATAAATTCTAGGTTTTTGATAACTCCATCTCCAAAATAGTTTATGAAGACCTGTTTCCTTTAAATCATTAAATGACTAGATGTATGTTCGATTTGTGTGGCATACCAAGTCTGGTCTTAACGCATAGACCGGGTTTGGGGTGTTACATTTTATGGTATCAGAGCTAGTTTCAAAACTCGGCTGTGGGTTGGGTTCAACATTAATTTTTGTTTAAAACTGTTTCGAATTTATAAAATTTATGTTTTAAAGGTAGTATGGCACCACGAGCATCCGGCACCAAGTCAAGTAAGTATTCATATACTGAATAATTATTATTGTGATATGATCATAGGAACACTCTAGAACTTCTAGTTTTAGGTGTTAAAACTATAGAGATTGAGACTATAGGATGTATATGCGAAAACAACTCTATCTTTAATAAACACTGAAATAGTATTCTGATTCATAAAACTTGTAATCAGATTAAACCGAATTAGTCATTATGAGCACTAGAGGATGTGGACGTGGACGCGGTAGACGTGGCCGTGGTAGACGACGAGGTGCTAGAGTTGCATCTGAAGTGCCGGGTCATATGCCGGAAATGGACTCACCTGCGTCACCCGGGAGTGAGACTGGATCACATGACCATACGAGAGAGGATAATTCTTTGACACAAGCAATGTTGAGAGTCCTAGAAAGGGTCGCTGAGACTAGTTCTGGGCCAGCAGCTCGTGGATCAATATTGGAACGAATTAAATCAAGTGGTGCCGAGGTTTTTAGAGGTGTATCCGGTGTAGCTCCGAATGTTGGGGAATATTGGCTCGAGGCTGTAGAGCGGATTATGGATGATCTGGAGTGCACCGTTGAGCATAAACTGAGAGGGGAGGTGTCCTTGCTAAGGGACGAGGCGTATCAATGGTGGCTTACTGTTCGAGAAGGCACTGAGGCTGCATTTGTTACTTGGGATTTCTTCAAAGCTGCTTTCCAAGGGAAGTATGTCGGGACAAGTTATGTGGATGCCCGGAGGAAGGAATTCCTGAATTTGGTTCAAGGAAATAATACGGTGGCAGCTTACGAGGTAGAATTTCTTTGCTTGAGCCGTTATGCTCACACAATAGTGCCGACTGATCATGAACGCTGTGTACGTTTTGAGGATGGGTTGAATGATGAGTTGCGGGTACTGATAGCCCCACAACAAGTAAGGACTTTTGCCACGATTGTGGAGAAAGCCAAAATAGCCAAAGAGGCTAAGAACTCAGAACGCCAGAACCGGGAAAGAGTCAGAGGCAAGAGGGACTTTAAGTACTCGAGTTCTTCTAAAAGGTTCCAAAAGAGGCCTCGAAATGATGAGCCAGCTCAAAGCTAGAGCATTTGTGGCTACCAATCAGAGTCGAGACTGTGCTGACTGTGGGAAACGACACCCCGAGGAATACTGGAAGAGAACTGGTGGTTGTTTTAAATGTGGTTCCAAGGATCACTAGTATAGGAATTGCCCTCGACGGATTGATCCGACTCAGGAAGCTCGTACCCCTGATGCTCAGCCAGCTAGGGGCACTCAGCAGCCACCGAGAGGTCGTGGATCAGGACGTGGTGGTAATGGTACCGGACGTGGTCAAGGTGCACCGGGTCGAGGTAATGGCTTTAGAGGTAACGCAGAGGCAAGACAGCCGGGGTTGGTCTATGCGGTCAGGTGCTGGGAGGATGGTGATGCACCTGACGTGATAATCGGTACGTTCTTCATCTTTAATGTACCTGTTACTGCTTTGATAGATATCGGGTCTACCCACTCGTATGTTTCTACTGCCATATCTGGAAATCTGAATATTAGATCTGAGATTACCGATAGAGAGATGACGGTAATTAGTCCTTTAGGACAGTCAGTAATCATGAATAAATTGTTTAGAAACGTGCCCTTAGAAATCCAAAGAGAAATATTTTTAGCGGATTTGATGGAATTGCCTTTCAGCGAGTTCGATCTTATTTTGGGCATGGATTGGTTGGTGAAGCACCGGGCGCAATTGGATTGTGCTGAAAAGCGGATGTCGATAAGGACTGTGGATGATAAGGAGGTAGTAATGATAGGCGAGCGAAGGAACTTTTTGGCAAATGTGGTATCTGCTTTGAAGGCAGAAAAGTTGGTGCGGAAAGGGTATGGAGCGTTCCTAGCCTTCATTTATGCTTTGGATGCCAAGGAATTATCGGTGGAAGGTGTGAGAACGGTGAAAGAATTTCCAGATGTCTTTCCCGAAGAACTTCCTAGTCTACCTCCAGATAGGGAAGTAGAATTTGGCATTGAGCTTTTACCCGGAATGGCTCCAGTGTCTATTGCTCCTTATAGAATGGCGCCGAATGAGTTGGCGGAGCTTAAAGCTCAAATTCAAGAATTGTTGGATCAGGGGTTTATTCGACCGAGTGTGTCTCCGTGGGGAGCACCGGTTTTGTTCGTCAAGAAGAAGGATGGGTCGATGCTATGTGCATTGATTATAGGCAGTTGAATAAATTGACGATCAAGAATAGGTATCCATTGCCGAGAATCGACGACCTGTTTGATCAATTGAGAGGAGCTTCAGTTTTCTCCAAGATTGATTTGAGATTGGGTTATCATCAACTTAAGGTTAAGGAGGCGGATATTCCTAAGACGGCATTTCGAACTCGTTATGGACATTATGAGTTTTTGGTGATGCCGTTTGGTTTGACCAATGCACCAGCTGGATTTATGGCCATGATGAACTGAGTCTTTCAACCCTATCTAGACCGGTTCGTGTTGGTGTTCATAGATGATATCTTGGTATATTCGAAGAATAAAGAAGAGCATGACTCACATTTGCGCATTGTGTTGCAAATATTGCGAGAAAAACAACTTTATGCCAAATTCAGTAAGTGCGAATTTTGGTTGAAGGAAGTGACTTTCTTGGGTCATGTGGTGTCAGCCGAAGGAATAAGAGTTGATCCTCAGAAGGTAGAGGCTGTGTTGGATTGGAAACCACCGAAGTCAGTGGCTGAGATTCGGAGTTTTCTGGGTTTGGCTGGTTATTATAGACGCTTTGTTGAGGGGTTTTCGTTAATTGCTGCATCCCTAACTAAGCTGTTGCGAAAGGGAGTACTGTATGTGTGGACCGATAAACAACAAGAGAGTTTCGAGAAATTGAAGAAGATTTTGACGGAAGCACCAGTACTGATTCAACCTGAGGCTGGAAAAGAGTTTATCGTTTACTGTGATGCATCGCACACGGGTTTAGGATGTGTGTTGATGCAAGGTGGAAAGGTGGTAGCTTATGCATCTCGTCAGTTGAGGCCGTACGAAGTAAACTATCCCACTCATGACTTGGAGTTGGCTGCGGTGGTGTTTGCTTTAAAGATTTGGAGGCACTATCTCTACGGTGAAAAGTCTATCATTTATACGGACCATAAGAGTCTTAAGTACCTCCTTACCCAAAAGGATTTGAACTTGAGACAACGGAGATGGGTGGAGTTGTTAAAGGATTATGATTTCTCAATCGAGTACCATCCTGGAAAGGCTAACGTGGTGGCAGACGCGTTGAGTCGTAAGGTAGTATCTGAGTTAAGAGCAATGTTTGGTCATCTCAGCTTGTATGAGGATGGTAGTCTGCTAGCAGAACTTCAGGTGAAACTTTTGTGGTTAGAACAGATCAAAGAAAAACAGTTATCAGATGTAAAGTTGGGTCCTTTATTGCAACAAGTTGAAAGTGGTGTAATAGGGGAGTTTGGATTGAACAAAGATGGAGTGTTGTGTTTTCGTGGAAGAGTTTGTATGCCCATGGATTCAGATTTGAGACAAATGATTCTGCGAGAGGCGCATAGTAGCCCTTATGCCATGCATCCTGGAGGAAATAAGATGTATCGAGACCTCCGTGAACAATGTTGGTGGCCAAGGTTGAAGCGAGAAGTTACGGATTTTGTATGTAAGTGCTTAACTTGTCAACAAGTGAAGGCGGAACATCAATTACCATCGGGTTTATTGCAACCGGTAAAGATTCCTTTATGGAAATGGGAGCAGATAACGATGGATTTTGTTAGTGGGTTACCCTTAACACCTACTAAAAAGGATTCCGTTTGGGTGATAGTGGATCGGTTGACGAAGACTGCTCATTTTCTACCAGTTCGTACGGATTACTCACTGCAAAAGTTAGCTAAGTTGTATGTATCGGAGATCATGAGGTTGCATGGGGTACCAGTGTCTATTATATCAGATAGGGATCCCAGGTTTACATCACGGTTTTGGAAAGCTTTGCATGAGGCTTTGGGAACAAAGTTAAACTTCAGTACGGCTTTTCATCTTCAGTCAGATGGTCAGTCAGAAAGAGTAATTCAGATTTTGGAAGACATGTTAAGAGGTTGCGTGATTGACTTCAGAGGTAGTTGGGAAGATTTTCTACCGTTGGCAGAGTTTGCGTATAACAATAGCTATCAGTCTAGCATCCAGATGGCACCCTACGAGGCATTGTATGGTCGTAGGTGTCGTACTCCAACTTGTTGGACCGAATTGGGCGAACGACAATTATTGTGTCCCGAATTGATATCTAAGACGGAAGAAAAGGTAAAGGTGATTTGAGCACGGTTAAAGGAAGCTTCGGATAGACAAAAGTCGTATGCGGATCTGGAGCGTAAGGATATTGAGTTTGCGGTGGGAGATCAGGTCTTTCTGAAAGTCTCACCTTGGAAGAAAATTTTTAGATTTGGAAGGAAAGGCAAGTTGAGCCCTAGGTTCATTGGACCGTACCGTGTGTTGAAGCATGTTGGACCAGTGGCCTATCAGCTTGAATTACCTCTGGAGTTAAGTCAGATTCATAGTGCCTTTCATGTTTCTATGCTGAGGCGTTATAGATCGGATCCATCTCACATAGTACCGGTAGAAGAAGCGGAGTTAAGGCCAGACTTGTCTTTTGAGGAGGAACTGGTAAAAATCTTAGACCGTGATGTTAAGGTGCTAAGAAGGAAGATTGTGCCGTTGGTTAAGGTTCTATGGCGTAATCACAGAGTGTAGAAAGCTACGTGGGAGCCTGAGGATGCAATTCGGCAACAATATCCTCACCTCTTTTAATCAGGTAACGAAATTTTCTTTAAGGGGGTAGAATTGTAACATCCTAAAAATTGAGTATCGGTATGATGCATGTTTTTGGTGCTTAGCTTGTGAATGGTTTAATTTGTGCGTTTAATATAGTCTTGAGAAGGCTCGGGATTTATTCGGAATTAGAATAAATTTTAGTAATGAGTACTTTATTGAAGTGGAACAAGTGACCCTGATGTTTAAGGAAATTAAGTGTCAAAAACTAGCATAAGATGAGCTAGTAGTAAAGTGGAGTTGGCGCCATAAGTGTTGCTTGAGGGAAGAGGTTCGAATCTTTAGGAATGCATTTTGTGACATTTATTTTTGCACTTTCCTAGCAAGTGTCGGCCAAGCATCAAATTTTTGGTAAGTTAGACTTTTATTTTTTATGGTAAGGTGGCTAAGAAAAAAAGGCAAGTGCAAACTTAAGGTAGGGAATCATGAGAATATGGCATGTAGGGGGAACATAAGGCATATCTTAAGGGTTATGTTTTGGAAACTTAGAATGGCCAACTTGTCCATGAACTTGGACAGCTTTGTGGACTAAGGGGGAGCCAAATTTTGGTGGTAAGCTTTGGGTAAGGATGGTAGCTAGATAGAATCCCATGTGGTCATTTTTGCTCTCCCAAAACACCTTTTTCCTCTTATCTTTTTCTCTCTTAGCCGAATGTGCCATATGCTTGGAGAAAACAACTTTGTTTTGTTTCATTTGGTCATTTCTTTTTGACCATTTGGTCATTTTTGCCAACCTCTCAAGTGCTTCATTTTGTGCTTCTCTCCTAGTGCCGAAATCATCAAACACAAAAAGACCATTTCTTTTTCTTCTTTATTCCTCATTTCCGAATGCACATTGTTCCAAACCTTACTTTTTGCTCTTTTCTCACCCTTGAAAACCGAATCATAAACATCTTATCTCTATTCTCCTTTCTTCTCCATCTTACTCATCTTTCAAACACATTTTTTCCTTCTTATTTCTTCCATGGCCGAATGTTAGAGACCACCTCCATAGCCGAAACTATTTTTCCCTTACCATTAAATCATAGCCAAATCTTCTTTTCCTCATAGACTTTATTCTCGATTATTTCTTCTATTCAACTTTGGACAACCGGTAAGAATCATCTTCCTTGTTTTCTTTTGCTATTTGATCACCTTGGCCGAATCTATAGGTTGGCTTAGAAGAGCCTTTAAATCGATAATCGTTCATTCTCTTAGACGATTTCCTTTTGTTTTTTTTAGTGATATAGTGGAGGGCCAAATCACCATCTCGTCAAAGTTATCTTGAAGTTATTCAAGTTCGGATCATGTATCAAGGGATCCTTTGGATATCACTCGAAATTTTAAGGCAAACAAGATAGGGTCGAAAAGAGTGGTGAATAGTGATCGGAAGAGGGGTGGTTTTGTTATTCCCTCTAGATTCAAGCGAAGGGCTGTTTCAGCAATCCGAGACTTTCCACCGGGTTGTGAACCCTCATCTGAGAAGAATCGATTATTTGAAGTTGTTCGTAGTTCGGAGCCATTAGTTGTTCGGGATTTCCCATTGGGTTGTGAACCGTCAACTGGGGAGAAACGACAAATAGTTGTTGTTAGAGATTCCGAGGGTAAAGATCTAGATCGCTTATCTTTAGTATAGATTTATATTAAGTATTAGTGTTCTAATCAAGCGTGACACGTATTTAGGTATCGACGAGCGGGAAAGTATAGTTCTCACCGTAATCAGGTGTGTAACTTCACACTTATCTTATGGGTTAAATGGTTATACCGTTATAAAGCATTAGAATAGAAATCGTGAAGTGGGTAAAATCGAAAAATACTGTTTATTAACACTTTTTGTGTAAGTGCATGAAATCGGTATTAAAATCGTGGAAATTACGGAATCACCCTTAATGGCTAACTTGATAAAAAGTGATATTTGGGCCTCATGTGATAATGGGCCGATTGCTAGATTGCTTAATGGGCTGATTTGCTAGATCGCTATATGGGCCAAATTGTGAAATGGGCCAAATTGTGATAAATGGGCCAATTTTTGATAAATGGGCCAAATTGAGAAATGGGACAGTTTTTGTAATAATTTTATTTATGGGCCTTATGTTGGAATTATCATATGAATAAATTGTTGTATATTGTATATACATGATTGCATGGGCTGGGATATTTGACGAAGAGAAGAAGGCCTTGTGCCACGTTTAAATGGCTTTATGCCTGCGTATTAATGGCCTTTGGCCCGCGAAATATTGATTAAATGGCTTTATGCCTACGATTGGTGTGTTGGCGGGGTGGGTTGACTTGATCCCCACAGGTGTGCTGGTTGGTACGGGTGGTGTGTAGCGGATGGAAATTTAGGTTTGGTTGGGAATTGCATTTCACATGCATTTTTTTCTATATTGTTTTATTCGTAAATGGGCTCAAGCCCAATTTAATGCTTATATGGTTTTGGCCCAGTGGACACGGTAAGTGGGTTATACACTGAGTTCTAAGTAACTCACCCCGTTTTCTTACCCTTCTCAGGTAATGATAATTGATGGAGGCTTGGGCTGGGGATAACTTCGCGTGGAGGCCATACTACGAATGATGGTTTATATAAACTTTGAACTTCTTTTAAGTATTTCTACTTAAGTACTATTTCAGTTGCGATGTAATAAGGCCTCGGGTATTATTATATGGATTTTTATTCGTGGATGGATTTTAATTATGTTTTAGATACTTAAAGGGAACTATTTTAAATTTATAAATGATTTCTTAAATTTTCATATTTAAAGGGGTTTTTCTTAAATATCACTAACTCATAAAAATTTCTGTGAAAACTCTTTTATGAATTTTTATTTTTCAAACTCCTTTTGAATTCTTTCAAACTTCTTTAAAATTTTAACCAATTATTTCTCTGAGATCAAAATATAATCTCTTATGTTCTTAAATCATAGATTTCAAATAAATTCTAGGTTTTTGATAAACTCCATCTCTAAAATAGTTTTTGAAGACCTGTTTCCTTTAAATCATTAAATGACTAGATGTATGTTCGATTTGTGTGGCATACCAAGTCTGGTCTTAACGCATATACCGGGTTTGAGGTGTTACACCCCCGCCCTTGTACCTTCCTGTGGTAGCCACACGGCCACCGCCACGGCCGTATGCAAGGCCGTGTGGTATGGGAATCTGAACTTTGGTTAGTTTATGGTTAGGTGCTAAAAAGAAAAATAAAAGTAAAAAATAAAAATAAAAATGTAAAAATTAATTGGGTTAGTGCTCGGGTTGCCTCCCGAGAAGCGCTCGTTTAAAGTCTTGAGCTAGACTTACCTCTCATTCGCATAATCATGGTGGTTTGAGGAGGTGAAAATCCTTTCTCATGTGATCAATTTGGTTATTGATATAAAGTTTAAGTCGAGTAGTGTTTACCTTAAAGGTGTTGATTTTAGGACTAGTTACCTCGACTGTTCCATCTGGAAAGATTTTGAGTACCTGATCTCCTATCTTAAGCTGGGTTGTCCCATCATTAAGTTCGTCGTGGAGTTGTCTCGTTTATGCTTCGTGTGTTTTTAGTTTCTCCTTGAAGTGTGTCTTCCATTCGTCGAGTTCATCGATCCAAAGCCTTCGTTCCTTATGAATTTCTTCTTTATCGACACGAGGTCTAGGATCTGGCATCTGCGAAAGAGCTTCACAAAACGACAAGTTAATATGAAATTTCTTTGAAAGTTTAAGAGACTTATCGAGTTGTTCTTCTGTGTGGTCTTTCTTTATCGTATCGGGTTATGGCACACGGGGTTGGTACTCTGTAATCACCGGGTTTGGTAAATCATGGCTTACCTCAACCTTACCTTCACTTACCACAGGCTCTTGCCTTGGGTCAGATTCCACTAACCTTTTACTGTCTTGAGCTGTTACGGCTTGAATTTGCTCTTTTGGGTTAGTTTCAGTGTTGCTTGGCAAGCTTTCTTGTAGTTGTTCTGAGATCAGCTTAGCAAGTTGCCCGAATTGATCCTTGAACTCTTGTGACAATACTTCAAGTTTTGTTTCTACCTTTTGGAAACATGTTTCTGAGGCTGCTATGAATTTTGTCAGCATCTCTTCAAGGTTCGACTCCTCTTCCTGTTGGTGAGGTGGTTGTTGAAAATCTGGATTTTCTGTGGGCTGCTATGAATTTTGTCAGCATCTCCTCAAGGTTTGACTCCTCTTCCTGTTGGTGAGGTGGTTGTTGAAAATTTGGAGAAAGTTCCCGTCTTTGGCTACTTTGAACATCCTACGAGAAATTGGGATGGTACCTCCAGCCTGTATTATAAGTGTCACTATAAAAATTATTTTGAGGTCTAGGATAGTTACCCATATAGTGGACTTGTTCGTTCTCCATGCCATATCCGTAGGGTGGGTACTCAGGATTCGCCACGCCTCCTAGATTCGAGTCATATTGCATTACTGGGTGTACCTGTGAGAGACTATGCAAACCATCAATCTTTTTATTCATCATCTCTAGCTGGTTAGATAACCTGGTGACAACGTCGAGGTTGAAGACACTGGCTGCTTTAGTAGGAATTGTCCTCATGACTTGCCACTGATAATTATTCAGTGCCATCTTCTCTATAAACTAAAATTATCTACCAAAAGCAAATAGAGGAAAAATTATCAAAGTAAAAAAATTAAAAAAAATAATAATGAAAATAAATTACAATAAAAATGTCTAAAGTAATAAAAATTGAGCTTTCTTAATATTTTAGTTCCCCGGCAACGGCGCCAAAAACTTGATTGCGTGTCAGAGTCTTAAAAATTTATATAAAGAATGATCGAACCTGGAAACTAACTATGACAACGATGTGAGGCAAGCGCACCTATCGAACAGTAGTATAGTTAAGGCAAGACCGGAATGTCGAACCCAAAGGAAGCAAAAGTACTAATACTAACTCTCTTTTTATTATTTAGCCTAAGAATTAAGGGAATTGTTTATCTAATCTAAAATTAACTAATTACTAAACTAAAGACTCTAAGACAAAGAAGAATGGAATTGAGAAAATAACTTTAGGAAAAACCAATTAATTAAGACGACACCCAAGGAAGAATCCACCTAGACTTCACTTGTTATCTAACTCTGAACCAGACAATTTATTCACTTGACTTGATCCGTAAGATTCCCTAAGTTATATTAATCCCTCGCTCGAGGCGACTAACATCTAACCCTAGGTTGATTATTGAAATCTCTTTCTAATTAGAACCCCTAGAATTGCATTAACTTGATCTATGGACTCCCATATTAGGTTTTACTCTAATCCGGCAAAATCTCGTCACCCTATCTCTAGGCGCGCGATCAACTCCGCTTAATTATGCTAGATCTACTCTTAGGCAGGGACCTTTGCTCCTCCACCTAAGCACATCATACTTGAATTAATATCCCGAAAATATCAACTCAAGAATTAAGAACACATAATTAAGAACAAGTCAAATATTTATCATATAGTTCAGCAAACGATAACAAGATTCATCTTAGGTTTTATCCCCTCAGGTATCTAAGGGTTTAGTTCATAACAATAAAAGAAAACATCTCAAAAGAAAAGATAAAACAAAACATAAGAAATCCCTAAAACCCCCTGAAGGAATTGAAGGAGAGATCCTCCGTCTTGAGTATAATTCCGGCTTCTTGAGATGGATCAATTGGCTTTCTTCTAGTAAATCTCCACAAATCTGCCTCCTCTGGCCTAGCTGGATGCCCCCTGACTAAAGCCCTGGGTTTCGGCTTCTACCGAACTCCCCTTCAAGTTGCCCTCTTGGGTGTTTATATAGACTTTGAGATGCCTTACTTGGCCCCTAAGTATCCTAATTCAAGTAGAATTCCTACTAGGGTGTTTGAATAGGCTTTGGAATGTGTTTCTTTGCCTCCAAGTATCCAAATCCGAGTAGAACTCTTCTTTCCTATGGTAGGGACACGCCCATGGAACACGCCCGTGTAAGTCGTGGCCAGGCCGTGTTTAAACCTGTTGAATGAGGCACGGCCGTGTGGTCTTGGGCCCAGGCCGTGTGAATTTTGTGATATGGCCCATTTACTCTGTTTTGGGCTCGTTTTCCATTCTTTTCGTCATTGGGTGCTCTCCTGAGTATAAAACATGAAAACAAAGGATTAAGAGCACCAAATTACACAATTCAGGGCTTAAATCATCCAAAAGCATGCTAAATGTGGGCTTAAAATATGTTACTTTTACGGTTTATCAATGGTCCAAATTTGGCGAGTAAAAATCCATATGAGGTAAAATTGGAGAGTTCTCAAGTGAAAAAAGAAAATGAAAAGCAACAAAATACTCATACAAAAGTGAAGAATGATTATGTTTTAACTAACTCTAACTCAATTTATTTAGTGGTGTTTCTTTGTTACAGGAGTTCAGTGATCCATTGACGAGCTTTAAATTATATTACTCTACCGTCGATAGATGATTTTACTTGTGGGAAAGAGGTAAGTTGAACATTGATAATTCTCCACAAGTGGTAGAAGGTAAGAAAAGTAATGATTCATCAAAAATTGAAATATGTAGGCATACCTTGAATGTTTTTTATAAGTATGCTACTCATTTTATTTTTCCTTATGACATGCTTTTTCATTGGTCAAGTTTTAATAAACAACGATTTGAAAGTTCAATTGATTTTATGGGTTTATCTAAGTATGTAAAGCTTACATTTGTTGCATTAGACAGGTTTATTAAAGAACCTTATGCATTTGATCTGCAACAAAATTTTCTACCTTAAGACTTTAAATATGAATTTTTACATAATAATATTAAACTTCTTGATTTTTATATTTATGTAAAATTCTTGACTCATCGTTGGAAATTCTTATGGATGACTATGCATATTAAAATAAAGTTACAGGTTATTTTTTACTTGCAACCTCATGCGCCTAACATTTATTTTTTTTAGTGTTGATACATTGTTTTTAAAGGAGACGTCCATGATCAAAGTTGATTTCAAGGATCGAAATATGTCTTTGATCCTTGAGATAGTTTTGGCGTCCAAGAAAGCTTAGGTAAGTATTTTTTTCATTTTCTTGTTATTAATTCTAATCTCTTTTCTTTTTATGCAACTAAAGATTCGAGGATGAATCTTTTTGAGAAAAGAGGGAATGATGTGAGTCTCAAGGCCCAATTTCAGACCCATGGATGTGATGGGCTTACGCTACCTCAAGGCCCAACAATAAGGTCAAAGGTCAAGCAAATCAAATCAACATTCGATCAAAGTTAATATGTTATGGTGAATCTTTTTGAGGAAATGAGGAATGATACATGCACAAAATGGGTGAAATTTATTAAATTTCATTCACTACAACTGCCAGTTTTTATGTTTAGGAATAAGCAGACTTGCGACGACTTTTTGGATAGGATCCAGGTATTTCTTGATTAATATGTCTCATGGCGTTCGAAGATTTATCTCTTAGCTTCGAAACATACTTTGAATCACTCGATTTTGAGTTCGAGAACTCAAGTTATGATCGTTTTAGTGAAGACGGTGTGAGCAGAATTTTGGACGGGATTATGACGGGAATTACGAGTTTCGGGCTTTTAATTTGAGTTTAAATCATATTAGGTTCGTGTTTTAGGCTTATTTTTTGTTGTATATGAGCCCAATATTGTATTTATCAGTTTTTATTATTTTATTATTATTATTATTCTGAATTTTTTATAACTATTAAGTATTTTATGTTATTTAGGAATTTTATATCAATAAGAAAGTTTAGTTTAAAACTACTTCTTTTTTAGGTTAATTGGAGTTCTAGTATACTTAAGAGTTTTATTTAGATTTATTTAGCTAGCTTATATAATTCCCTTTACATTGTACACAAAAAGCAATTTGATTATTATTCAACAACTTCTCTTTTGAGTTAATAAATTCTCTTTGAGTTTTTCCTTTTCAAGAATTTTTTTGATTTTTCTTTTAAAAGAGTTTTAACAATTTTTACAGATTGCGGGGATCATTTTCAAACTTTTTCTTGCCAAGTTTTATTTCTTGGAGGAGAAATTGGAGCCGCTTGAAGGGGGTTGTGGATTCTTCTTGTTTCCAAGGCTTCTTAGGACTTTTACACGTCATGTTTTATCTTTTCCATCTATCTTTTTTATTTTCTTCTTTATTGTTCTAATATTTGATTTATTTATTTTAATTGTTTTATTTGGCTTGGATTAAATTGCATTTTAGGTTGTGTCAAAATCCAAGTTTCTTTTCGAACGTCTAGAGTCCTAAGTCAAATTCGTGACTTGGAAAAACTTTACGATCCTGTTCCACGCTCATCCTTTTATCAGGACTCATCCGATAAGTATTTCTCACCTAAATTAGACCGTCTTTATGGGTAAACCTAGTTGTTTCTCCACTTTTGCAAGAAACTTTGGATTTATCAAAGGTTCTACTTTTGCGGTGCATTAGGTACACATACCCATATATAAAATAATCATCTATAAAGGTTACGTAATAATCATAATCACCTCTTGCACTGATGTTCGTGGGACCACATACGTCAATGTGCATAAGTTCTAAAGGTTTCATGACCGTTCGTGGGACCACATACGTCAATGTGCACAAGTTCTAAAGGTTTCATGACCATAATTCCTTTTGTATTAAAAGATCGCTTAGTCATCTTACCTTCCAAGCAAGATTCACATTGTGGATGATAAACTTCCTTAAATGAACTTAAGGTGTCATCTTTCACAAGTCTAGTGATTCTTTCTTGGTTAATATGATCAAGTCTCAAATGCCAAAGGTACGCCTTGTTAGAGTAAGATGTTTTAAGTATTTTATTTGCTAATTCAGTTTCAAGTAGTGTGTACATCTTTGATTTAATAAAATAGAGATTATTAAACATCCACCCATTACAGATAAAAATATGATTTCTAAATATTACATCACTATTATTAAAAGTCGTGGTCAAGTCATCTTTAAATAAACATGCAATATAAATTAAGTTTCTTATAAAACTAGGTCTATAGAGAACGTTTTTCAACATTATCTTTCTAAAATTATCAAAATAAAGATGAACATCTCCCACACTTATCCCATTTTCGGTCCGCGACGATAAACTTTTATCTCTAAGATCTTTCGTTTCCTTGAACCCTTGTAGAGAAACGAACACATGGTTAATAGCTCTAGAATCAATGACCTAGTCCTCTATCCAATCTTCTACTAAGAAAATTTCTATCATAAAAAGTTTCATACCTTTTCCATTAGTGGCTAAGTAATCATTTCACTCTTTGCAGTTGGCCTTGAAGTGCCCTTTCTTGTTGCAAAAGAAACATTTAAACTTAGATAAGTCTTTAGGCTTCTTGGCTCTCTTCCTTTCCACTTTAGGTGGCCTAGAGGGCTTAGCCTTGTTTCTCTTAGCATGTTTTCCCTTCCCTTTAGAGGAAGAAGCAATTGCTAAGTTTGCTTCTCCTTTTTGGACTGGTTGACCGCCACTTAACATCAACCATAAGATTGTAATTCTTTCATGAATTATGTTGTAAGAGGCCCATTTTGCCCGGCCCGTTAGAAACCCATTCTATTCAGAAAAAATAAAAAAATAAAAAAATAAAAAAAATAAATGTCCCAATTTGTTATTACAGTCCATTTACAATAAACGGGCTTAAAGCCTAAACCCAAATACCAAAGCCCGTTACACCCTGACCCAACACTAAGACCCAAAATAGAGACGGCCCAAAAGGGCCCAACACTAAATAGTTTTAGGAACTTAGGGTTTCTGGGAAACCCTAGGCGCCGCAAGCACCCAGCTCCTCACGCTGCAAGCCTCAATCAGCCCTCATCAAGCGGCGATTCACGCGCGAATAACGCCCCTATCGCCGCCGTACTCCTCATCCACCTGTAAAAGGAAAAAAATGGCAGAAAAATTAGAAAGGCAGATTTTGTTTCTTTTTTTTTGCGATTTATTTCGGGTTTATATAAACCCCCAAAAGCAATCTGTAAAAGGGGACACATATACAAAGAGAAATACATACAAATATATAAAAAAACTGTGATTTATACACAATCAATCAAAAACAACAGAAGGTGATTTTTATATTATCCTATTTCGTTTAAATTTTTTTATTTTCTATTCGATCTATGTTTTTTATACATAAACACTGTTTAAAAAATAATAAAAAAAGTACCTCTCGATTCGCCTTCAAAAAGCAAGGTTGCTGACCTCCGATCGCCATATACGGTGGCGCGTGCGATGGCCCGTCATCGGAGCCTAGGCTGGAGTCAAGCCTCAGGCCAAAGAGGAGAGAGCATTTCAGAGCTCTGTCCTGTTATATATATATATATATATATATATATATAAGTGTTTAAAATGATTTATATATATATATATATATATATATATATATATAAGTGTTTAAAATGATTTTTTATCTGATTTTTAGCTTATATAGTAGCATAAGAACGACGCCGTTTTTGCTTAAGCCAATAAGCATTAAAACGACGTCATTTAAATGCCTTAGATCTGCGCGTTGACCCGAAAACTCGGGGAAGATCCGCGTGTTTTTATAAAAAGGGAAATTTACCATTTTAGTCCTTCCGCAATTTTATTAGTTTTAATTTCATCCAATTTCAATTTTTAATTTTTTTAAATTAGCCCTAAAACTTTTATTTTGTTACAATCGTGTCCCACGGGCTATTTAATGATCGATATCAAAACGGCGTAGTTTAGGAGATAGGGCATAATTGCCCAATAAGTCCCTAAGATGTGACGCGTGTTTTGATTTGATCCTTTTGCATTTTATATTTTAGATTTTTTTTCTTATTTCTTTGTTTATTTTTAAACCCCTTTTATTTTATTTTTATTTTTATTTTTTAATTTATTTTAACATTAAATTAAATTATTTCATTTTATAAAAATTCTGTACTATATTGGTAATAATAATAATATAAAGTTTTTATATATTGTTTATTTTGAACACTTATTATTTTTATATATTCATTATTTATATTAGGTTGTATATTATTTTAAAATTTGCATATTAATTATTATATTACATTTTATATATTATACATTATTATATATTTTATATATAACTCTTAAATTATTTTGTCTTTAATATTGTATATAAATTTGTATAATATATTGTTTATTCTTAAATATGTAGTTTTTATATGTATTAGATTATATATTTTTTTAGTTATAAATCATTTATTTATTTCAAAACGTATTTTATTTATTTTCTCAAAAATACATGTATTATTTTTATTTTTTGTTTATATCATTTTATATTTTTTTATTCACAATATTCATTTATTATGTGATATATATATATGTTACTGCATGAAAAGTTTAATCTTGCATGAAAAGTTTTAACATTTATTTAGTATTTTTCTTTTTTATTATTTTGTATTTTATTGCTTTATATATTCTATTTGTCCTTTCTCTTTTATTTACTTATTATTTTATGATTGCTTTAGTGTAGTTATTTTTATTATTTGTCGTAACCATTTTTCTGGAAAAAACGGAGGTCGACTTGGATTTTAAAAATGAAAACGAAAAAAAGGGAGTTGCCACCAATCCTTTTTGATGAGGTGTGATCGGGTCACCTCGTAAAGTGATTATTTTTAATAAACAGTTTGATTTATCAAAACTACGATTTTGGTCTACGAAACTCAGAAAATGGGTTCGGGAGTCGATTACGTACGAGGAAGGGATAGCACCCTCGATATGCCCAAAATTTGTACTTAATTGATTAATTAATGTCCTAATATCTAAAATTTGGAAAGATTTGAAAAAAAAATTTAAAAATACGATCTCTTTTAAAAATGTTTGAATTTTCTCGAATTGGATATTAAGATTCTCTAGCTCCAAAGGAATAAAATATCACATCCAGCACGTTAGGACACGATAATTTAAATCCTCGAATCCAAGATCATCTCATGATTCCCGAGACTCATGCATTGAAAATATCAAAAGGATATTCGATTATTTGGCTAAGCGAAGAACCGAAACTCAGCACGTTAGGGCACGATTTCTCAGATTTCCAAAAACAGAACATTGCCTTAGTTTAGAAAATCTTACCTCGAAATAGCAAAATGTCACATCCAATGCGTTAGGACACGACGTCTCGAATTGTCGAGAATAAGCTTTTTATTTAAAATTTATGTATCTGTTTTAAAAAGGATATTCAGTTATTTAGACGAGAAAAATCGAAACCCAATACGTTAGGGCACGATTTCTCGAATTTCTAATTACAGAATATTGCCTTTATGAAAGAAATCAATTTTGTATCGGGTAAAAATTAATATAACGACAAAATGCAGAACTAATTACAATACTGATATGCGTAGCAAGATAGTAATAAATGCGTTAGTGTAAAAAAACAATAATACGAGCAAAAATAAAAGTAAGACAAGTGAATAAAATAGATAAGAGTAAATAATAGTAAAAATAAAATAATAATAAGTAATAAATACCAATAGAAAATATAATTATAATAGTAATAATAATAAAAATAATAGCGATGATAATAGTAAAAATAACAATAATAATGATAATAATAATAATAATAATAATAGTAATAATAAAAGAAAACAGTAACAATAATATATTAACATATATATTAGTAATGGTAATAATAATAGCTTAAATAGAAAATAATAATACATTAATAAGAAAAATAATGATAATAATAATAGAAAATATAATAATAATAGTTAAAATAGAATAATAGTAGTGATAATTAAATAATAAAAATAAAATAATGGTAATAATAAACAGTGACAAAAGAATAATACATTATTAATAACAATAATAATAAGATAACAAAAATAATACTAATAATAAAATGATAATGAAAATAACAATAATAAGGTAATAATAATGGTAATAATATAAAAACAATAGTAAATAAGTGAAAATAATAATGTTCTAATAAAAAGTAATAATAATGGTAATAATAATAAGATTGATAATAAATTAAAAAAATAATAACAATAATATTTATAAATAAAAAGTAATATTTAAAATTAAACAAAATAGCAAAAATAAAAAAAGGGTCAAATCGAATTTAGAATGGAAGTTTGGGGCAAATATGAAATAAAAATAAAAGAAAAGGATCTATTTGTATGTGCGGAGGAAATGGAGGGACCAAAGATGTAATAAACCCCTCCGGCCAAAACGCGTAGTAGCAAAGGGGGACCAAATCGTGAACCGAAGTAAATTGTAGGGACAAATTCACAAAATAAGAAAAAATCTGATTATAAAACACTGAAATTGAGGAAGGGCTAAAACGCAATTAGCCTTTCCTTTTAAAAACACGCAGATCCTTCTTTAATGGGTCGGGTCAAAATCGGGTCAATCGAAACGACGTTGTTTTGGCACTGGTGTTTGAGTCCAAAACGGCGTCGTTTTGTGCCCTATATAAATAGCCTAAATCAGAAAAAAAAGCATTTCACCATTCCCTTTTTTTAAAAAATTCTGAGAAAGCTCTCAGCTCTCTCAAAAACCCCCATGGCCGCCGGCCGAATTCGGCCAAGATCTGGCGCCGACCGCCACCGACCACCATCGTCGGCGTCGCAGTGTACAGTGGCCGGATCCCAAAAATGGTAGATTTTTTCTTTCTTTTTTATACCATATTATATATATATATATATATATAGTTTAGGAAAAAAACGAAAATCTTAGTATGTCTATGAACGGTTTCAAAAAAAAAAAAAAGGAAAGAAGATAAAATAAATGAACAACCTTCTTGCCTTCTGGTTTTGGTCTCTTTTTGTTTTTGATTCTTCTCTCTTGTTTGTGGTTATTCTCTATTATATCTGTATTTTGAAAACTATATCTTGTATTGATGATCTGTACGAGAGTTACAATGGTATTGGATCGGCTTATATAGCCATTTACAAATGCTTTCTGTCATTTCTTTTTAATGCTTGCAGGTGCTCTTGGGCGGTGCTGACAACGGCTGTAGATGTGTCTGGCGGCTGGTCAGTTGGCAGACCTAGGTGCGGCGCACCTAGGTTTTTTTGTTGCTGTTTTTTGCTTAATGGGTATTGGGCTAGGGTTTGTTAACTTGGGTCTTGGGTTTAATGTGGGTTTAAGTCTGATTTGTAATTGGGTTTTAATGGGCCCCGGGCAAATTGGGCCTTCTACATTATTCATTATTTTATATTATTATTTCTTTAATTGTCTATATTAGTATTAATCGTTAATATAACTCGTGATTATGATGAATCACTATTCGATATTTATGTTTTATAATGTATCAATGCAAAATTAAATTCATATCATTTTTATAAACACACATTTTGCAAAATTGTCGAATTTTATTCAAAGTTAAAAAATTTGGTAATACGTAATATTCGGGGACTTCGAGAAAAATTGTACCCTAACTCACTGGGTTTTGATTTTTCTCGTTGAACTTAGGATATTAAGTATCCCTTCTCTTTTAAAATTGAAACTTACAAACTTCAAATCAAAAACTTATTCTCGAGAATTCAAAACGTTATATCCTAACTTACTGAATATGATATTTTGTGTTTCGAGGTAAGAATTTTCTACAAATAAAGGCGAGCCTAGCTTCGAAGTCATGAGATGTTACATCCTAACTTATTGGGTATAGCATTTTATTTCTTTGAAATAGGCAAGTCTTGTTTTTTTTCTCTTTCACAAAAAAGGATCATTTTTTAAAGTTTTCAAATTTTCAACATTAGGACATGATTTTATCGATTATGTACCAATTTTTGGGCGTTATGAGGGTGCTAACCCTTCCTCATACGTAACCGACTCCCGAACCCGTTTTCTTATATTTCGTGGACCAAAATCAATGTTTTGAAATAAAACGTTTTACAAGGTGATCCAATCACACCTAAGTAAAAAGGGATTAGTGGCGACTCCCATTTCCATTTTTTAAAGTCGATCCCCGTTTTTACCAAAACTCTAAAAATGGTTTTGACATATGTAAGCATCAAATTCTTGTTCCCAAGGTTATATGTGGCTCTAAATCCTACAAAGTCATTGGACAAGCTTTTGAATACTATTTTTGTTTGCATATTCTAGTTCAGATTGGCCTCGTTATCCGTGGTCTTAAAAAAAGTAACCCATGATAAACCGTAAAAGTAACATATTTTAAGCCCACATTTAGCATACTTTTGGATGATTTACGCCTTGAATTGTGTAATTTTGTGCTCTTAATCCTTTTTTTCATTTTTTATATCCAGGAGAGCACCAAAGGATGAAAAGAACGAGAAACGGGCCCAAAACAGAGTAAATGGGCCATATCACGAAATCCACACGGCCTGGCCCAAAACCACACGGTCGTGCCTCATTCAACAGGCTCGAAAACTGTAACATCCTGAATTAATGGGTCTATGTGTTTAGTATAGGAATATGTTTAATATGTTAACTTAGGTGAAAGGGGTCTAAATTTGGGCTTAGAATTAGGCAAAGGCCCAGATTAAAATTATTTTAAGGTGGCATCATTAACAATTAAAAAGGAACAAGTTTTGAGTCGCAAGGAGCCCATGTTTTTAGGCCAATTTCGGCACTTTCAATGAAGATAGGGTGACGCCACACACAAGGAATTAGGGGCCCAAATATTAAGTTTAATGAGGCCCAAATCTTTTAATTTAAGTGAGTTAAATTTCGGCACTAGGGTTAGTAGAAGTGGGCGACTACAAGGCTCAAAAATAGGAGAAATTATGTGGATTTTATAAGTGATAATATCATAGATAAAAAGAAGAAAAGTTAGGAGCTTATCTTCAAGGAAAGTGTTGGCCGAAAATCCACCACTTAAAGGAGTGTAAAATTCGGCTACTGCATGGCAAAGAGGGTGCTGAATTTCCCTTCTCTTTTAGCTTGAATTTTAAGGGCGTTTTCGATTTTTAGCAGTAGGTGCCGAAATATCTATAAATAGGGGGCTAACTCCTTGATTCTGACACTGAAAACCCTAAATTCCTCTCCCATTGTGCTGAAATTCCCTAGCCTCTCCCTTTCCAATTTCTTTTCTCCAATTTCTTCAAAAGCCGAAACACTTCTCCACTTTTTCCTTCTTGTGCCGATTTCTCTAAAAAGTCGAAGCATTCATAGTCTTTTCTTCTATTCATCCTATTTGAGAATTAGTTCTATACTTCCGGCATTTAAACCTTCCATTGGTATTGCCGAATCCTCTCTCTAGTGCTAGCCGAATCTCCTATACTAAGGTAAGTGTCGATTTTTGATTAGTTCTCATGATATATTCCCGGTTTTTGAAAGGCAAAAAGCCGAAAAGCTAATAGTTTAATGGTTCTATGTTGGGCGGCAATTTGGGATTTGAAGGAAGCTTGGTCAATTAGATTTAAAAGCCAAAAATAGCTAGTCTGCACTTTCAGGATTTTTAAGGTAAGTAGATTTTCCTAGATTTCTATTAGATTTCATCATTATATACAAGATCTTAATGTTATAATGAGGATTAACTATTAAATATTGTGATAGTAGTTCTGATAAGGACTTGTGATGGAATTAAATATGGATCGGGCAAAGGAGAAAATCCCTAAGTTTAAGAAAAGAGCAGTATCTGCCATTCGAGATTGGCCACTTGGTTGTGGACCGACTTCTGAACAACCCCTTAGGCAGATAGCAGTAGTGTCGACTAAGGATAGCGTCGACATAGAAAGCATTGTTTTATCGGTAACCAGGTGTGTAGATCTCTAACACACTACTAATAAACCTGTATGAATGTTTATTTATATATGTTATGGGCTAAAAAGCCGAAAGAGGCTGTATAGACAATCGAATGGAACCCTAAATGGGTTAGGCAAGGATGCTAGGTACGTAAACATAGATCTCCCTACGTGTATCGAAATATATGTAAGTCTGCTTGATGTTCTCTTTATGTATGTATGCATGGGGTGGGAATTATGATATTGAAGGGGAAGTGCATGATAGGTCACTTGGTGATCGGTGGTAGAAAACCCACAAACATAAATGATAGGTCACATAGTGATCGGTGGCTATGCCACGTTTAATGATTCCTGAATAACAGGAATAGGCAGTACGGCTGTCGTTATGGTGTGTAGCGGATGGAGGGTTGATTGTAGAAATCCCCACGGTGTGATGGTTGGTACGGATTGGTGTGTAGAGGATGGAACCCTAGGATGGGATGGGTTATTAATCATTTATTATTTTGATGTATGATTATGATTGATGCCTTATGGCCCAGGGCCCATAATGTGTTTGCGGGCTCAGGTCGTTGTGTGCTTTGAGATTTATACACTGAGTCTTGGTGACTCACGCTTTCCTTTTCTCTACTCTCTAGATGAGCAGTAGATCGTGGACATGGGAGCCGAGACGGACTCGAGGGGCCATCAAGTTCTATTTCTACAAATTATATTTTCTTTAAGACTTCTTTAAGTTTGTCTTAATGTTAATTGAGGAACGATTATGTAATAAGGCCCCTAATTTTTATTCAACTTATGAGTTTTCTATGTTATGCAACTTATGAATATACCACAAGGTTTATTTACATTTATTAATAAAAATACAAAGAGGTTTATTTTCGAAAAGCCTCTCCTTTATTCAAATTTAATTAATTTAACTTGTGTTTTCAAAATGCGATAAAGTGTTATGTGTTCGGTAACATGCCGGATCTGGTCGAAACGTATGGGCCGGGTTTGGGGTGTTACAATTTGGTATCAGAGCCCAGTTCAAAACTCGGGCTGTGAAATGGGTCTAGAAGTGTTTTAGAAAAAAATTATTTAAGGAAAATTTTTGGTTTGAAGACATGGCTTTCGAGTCTACCGGCACCCAATCTACCCAGGTAAGTGTTCTGAACTCCTGATTGTGATATAAATGTGGGCTTAATGGGCTTTATGGGACGTAGACTATCTAGATTAGAACTGGATGGACTCTAGGCTTAGACAAACAACTCTTCAATTCCATAAGACTTAATTTCACTAAACAAAGCCTGTAAACGAGTCGCAAGACTAAGTTGTGGCAACAGGCATATGCATGTCTAGGAGTAGATCCGGCAGAGCTTGGTATTTAAGCAGTCCAAGTGACTCACCTCCTCTTCGCTGGAATCTTACCTGGTGCATAGTGACTGTTCACTTTAGCCATGACAGGGTGTGGCAATAGGCATACGCATGTCTAGGAGTGGATTTAGGGAGAGCTTGGTATTTAAGCAGTCCTAGTGACTCACCTCCTCTTCGCTAGAATCCTACCTGGTGTGTAGTAATTGTTCACCCTAGCTACGAGGACTTGTTGATGGGCTAAACCTTATAATTAAAACCCGAAAAGGACCAACCACCCTATGTTGCAAACAAAAACCCCTAAGTTCTGTACATTTCCAAAAAAGATACACTTGATTGAAAATGTTCACAGCTATGAAAAATTTCCCCAAAAACCCTATGTTTACAAGAGTAACTAGATTTTCCAAAGTGCCCCTGTTTTAAAAAAAAAATCAAAATACCCCCGAATCTCAAAATTACTGAAATACCCCCAATTTTTAAAATTACCGAAATACCCCTAGTTTTAAAATTACCGAAATACCCCTGGATGTCAAAATTACCGAAATACCCCCAGAATTCAAAATTACCGAAATACCCCTGGATGTCAAAATTACCGAAATACCTTGGATTTCAAAATTATCGAAATACCCCTAGATTGTAAAATTACCAAAATACCCTTATTTTACAAAATCACCAAGAAATCTTATTTTGAAAAATTACGAAAATACCTCTGTAGGATAAAATTACGAAAATACCCCTGGGTAGTGAAAATAACAACAACACTACTTTTCTGTAATGAACGTGAGTTCATGGATGTTGAGGATTGAATGTATGCGTTTCTTAGAGGATATGCACTTGAGACTGAAGGGTGAATGCAAATTCGAAAGAATTACTCTTAAAGCTATTATTCATAAGACTACTCGTGGTTAAAACAGTGGAAGAAAACTAATAATTCATAAAATTTCTAATCAGATAAACGCGAATCGGTAGAATGAGTACAAGGGGTCGAGGACGTCCGCCACGTGGTCGTGGTAGGGGTAGGATGACGGTGTCGGAACCAGTAGGATCTGGTCATGGTTCTGGAAATGAGATGCCGGTTGTGGAGGAGGAATTCCAGGATCAGACTGCCGGAGATGATGTGGTATCTCAGGCAATGTTAAGAGTTTTAGAAAGAGTTGCTGGGGCAGGTATGGGCACAGGAGCCCGGAAATCTGTGCCCGAACGGCTTAGAGCCAATGAGGCAGAAGTGTTTAGGGGAATTTCTAATGTAGCCCCAAGTTCAGCTGAGTATTGGTTGGAGGCGATAGAACGCATAATGGATGATTTGGATTTCACGGAGGAGGAGAAGTTGAAGGGAGTTGTATCCCTCTTGAGGGATGAAGCCTATCAATGGTGGCTTAGGTAAAGGATGGTACAGTGGCTGACCGTATCATTTGGGATTTCTTTAAGACGTCATTTCAGAATAAGTACATCAGATCAAGTTATGTGGATGCGCAGCGCAGAGCATTTCTAAATCTGGTTCAATGGAGAAGGTCAGTGGCTGCGTATGAAGCTGAATTCTTACGCCTTAGCCGTTATGCTCGTGGGATGGTAGCCACGGAGCATGAACATTGTGTTAGGTTCGAAGATGGCCTGAGGGATGACTTGCGTGTTTTGATAGCCCCACAGCGGGAGAGAGAATTTGCTGTCCTAGTAGAAAAGGCTAAAATAGCTGAAGAGGTAAAGCGGACTGAGAAACTGAATCTGGATAGAGATAGGGGTAGAAATAAGAGGAATTTTGGATCGTCAACCGGGCGTACTCAGAAAAAGTCCAGGTCTGATGGACTGAAACGAGAAGAGAAACCTGCTGCTGCGAACCAGACACTAAAGTGTGCTCGATGTGGTAAATTCCATGCCGGTGAATGTTGGGCAGGCAGTGGGAAGTGTTTTAGGTGTGGATCTACGGACCACCAAGTTAAAAATTGTTCGCAGCAACGGGACGGTGAAGGGACCATGGGTCGAAGGAATGTTCAGCCTGGCAGAGGAGGTCAGCAGCCACAAAGAAGTCGTGGTGCAGCCAGAGGTGGAAATGGTGCTGGTCGGGGTCGTGGAGCACTAGGTCAAGGGGCAGGAAACACTGAGGAGAGACAGCCGGGGTTGGTCTATGCTATCAGACGTCAAGAGGAGGCTGATGCACCAGATGTCATAACCGGTACGTTTTTAATCTTTGGTTTGCCTTACACTGCATTGATTGACATTGGGTCGACGCATTCGTACGTAGCTAGTAGCGTATCGGGAACTTTAAGATTAGAATCTGAAATTACCCCTAGGGCAATGACTGTATTTAGCCCATTAGGACAATCGGTAGTAGTGGATAAACTCTATCGGAAAGTACCTCCAAAAGTTCAGGGGATGGTCTTCTGAACGGATCTAATGGAAATACCGTTCGGGAGTTCGATTTAATTTTAGGCATGGATTGGCTTGTGAAGTATCAAGCTAATCTAGATTGTGCGGCCAAGCGTATGGTGATAGGAGAAAGGGGGAACTGCCTGTCGAATGTAGTGACTGCCCTAAGAGCAGAAAGGACGGTGAGAAAAGGATGCGAGGCAGTTCTATTGTTTGTTCGGGCTCTAGAAGCCAAAGATCAGACTGTTGGAGACGTCAGGACGGTAAAGGAATTTCCTGATGTTTTCCCTGAAGAGCTTCCGGGATTACCCCCAGATCGTGAAGTGAAGTTTGGAATCGATCTTCTTCCGGGAACAGCGCCGGTATCTATTGCTTCGTATAGGATGGCACCAAAGGAGTTGGTGGAGTTGAAAGCGCAGATTCAAGAGTTGCTGGATAGAGGGTTTATTCGACCAAGTGTGTCGCCTTGGGGAGCGCCGGTGTTATTGGTTAAGAAGAATGATGGAACAATGCGTATGTGCATTGATTATCGCCAACTGAATAAGTTAACAATCAAAAACAAGTATCCGTTGCCAAGGATCGATGACTTGTTCGATCAGTTGAAGGGGGCCTCAGTCTTTTCCAAGATAGATTTGAGGTCAGGGTATCATCAGCTTAGGGTCAAGGAGGCGGATATTCATAAGACAGCCTTTAAGACTCGCTATAGTCACTACGAGTTTATGGTGATGCTAATTGGATTGACCAACGCGCCAGCAACATTCATGGACATGATGAATCGAGTGTTCCAACCCTACCTAGACCGGTGTGTCGTGGTGTTTATAGACGATATCTTGGTCTATTCGAAGTCAGAGGAGGAGCATGATGCTCATTTGCAGATTCTGAGGGAGAAGCAGTTGTATGCCAAATTCAGTAAGTGTGAATTTTGGCTAAGTGAAGTTACGTTTCTAGGGCACGTTGTGTCGGCAGAGGGGATTAGGGTTGACCCTCGAAAGATTGAAGCGGTGTTGGATTGGAAGCCACCTAGGACTGTGGCTGAGATTAGGAGTTTTCTTGGTCTAGCAGGGTATTACCGAAGGTTTGTTGAAGGATTTTCTTTGGTCGTGGCACCGTTGACTAAGTTACTACGGAAAGGAGTTCCGTTTGTTTGGTCTGATAAGCAGCAGGAGAGTTTCGAAAAGTTAAAAAGGTTTCTGATGGAGGCTCCAGTGTTGATTCAGCTGGAGGCAGGGAAGGAGTTTGTAATTTACTGTGATGCGTCACACGCAAGACTAGGATGTGTGTTGATGCAGGAGGGAAAGGTAGTTGCATATGCATCCTGGCAATTAAGACCGCATGAATTAAATTACCCCATCCATGATTTGGAGTTGGCGACAGTTGTGTTTGCCCTAAAAATTTGGAAGCATTACTTGTACGGGGAGAAATCTGTCATTTATACAAATCATAAGAGTTTAAAGTATCTTTTAACTCAGAAGGAGTTGAATCTAAGGTAGAGAAGATGGATCGAGTTGTTAAAGGATTACGACTGCTCGATCGAGTATCACCCTGGTAAGGCTAATGTGGTGGCGGATGCTCTAAGTCGTAAAGTAGTCTCTGACCTAAGAGCAGTGTTTGCTCACCTTAGTTTGTATGAGGATGGAAGTTTGTTAGCTGAACTTCAAGTGAAACCCTTTTGGATCAGTCAGGTGAATGAGAAGTAACGGACCGATGAATTGCTAAAGGGGAAATTGCAGTTAGTCTCAAAGGATAGGACAGCGGAATTCAGCATGAATGAGGAAGGATTGTTATGCTTTCAAGGGAAGGTTTGCATGCCAAAAGATCCGGAGTTAAGACAGAGGATTTTGAATGAGGCGCATGGTAGTGTATACGCTATGCACCCTGGAGGAAGTAAGATGTTTCGGGATTTGAGAGATCAGTTCTGGTGGTCGGGTTTGAAGCAAGAAGTAACCAAATTGGTGGGTAAGTGTCTGACCTATCAGCAGGTCAAGGCGGAACACTAGTTACCATCAGGATTGTTGCAACCAGTGAAGATTCCACAATGGAAGTGGGAAAGAATTACCATGGACTTTGTTAGTGGGCTTCCCCTCACACCCACTAAGAAAGATGCGATTTGGGTAGTTGTTGATCGCTTAACAAAGTCTGCACACTTCATACCAGTGCGTATTGACTATTCCTTGCAGAAGTTAGCAAAGTTATACCTAGCGGAGGTAGTGAGGTTGCATGGGGTACCGGTTTCAATCATATCAGATAGGGACCCTAGGTTTACCTCACGATTTTGGAAGGCGTTGCTTCAAGCGCTGGGTACGAAGTTGGACTTCAGTACAGCGTTTCATCCTCAGACCGATGGACAGTCTGAGTGAGTGATTCAAATCTTAGAGGACATGTTGAGAGGATGTGTCATTGACTTCAGAGGTAGTTGGGAAGAGTTCTTACCGTTAGTAGAGTTTGCTTACAATAACAGCTACCAATCAAGTATTCAAATGGCGCCCTACGAAGCTTTGTACGGGCGGAGGTGTCGTACTCCTACTTGTTGGACGGAATTAGGGGAACGTCAGATTTTGGGCCCGGAGTTGGTGACCGAGACTGAAGAGAAGGTTGAACTGATCAGGGTTCGACTGAAAGAGGCGTTGGACAGACAGAAGTCCTATGCTGATTTAAAGCGTAAGGACATAGAGTTTGTAGTGGGAGATAAGGTATTCCTAAAGGTGTCGCCATGGAAAAAGGTACTAAGGTTTGGTAGAAAGGGTAAATTGAGTCCCAGATTTATAGGACCATATCAGGTGGTGAAGCGAGTAGGACCAGTAGCCTATCAGCTGGAGTTACCTCCGGAGTTAAGTCAAATTCATGATGTATTTCACGTCTCTATGCTAAGACGTTACCGTTCGGATCCGTCTCATATCGTACCTGTGGAGGAAATCGAGGTAAGACCTGATCTAACCTTCAAAGAGGAACCGGTGGAAATTCTGGATCGTGATGTTAAGGTGTTGCGAAGGAAAACGGTTCCATTGGTTAAGGTGTTATGGCGGAATCATGGTTCGGAGGAGGCTACGTGAGAACCCGAGGAAGCAATGAGGCAGCAATACCCTCATCTTTTCTGATCAGGTAATTTCGAGGACGAAATTTCTTTAATGGGGTAGAACTGTAACATCCTGAATTAATGGGTCTATGCGTTTAGTATAGGAATATGTTTAATATGTTAACTTAGGTGAAAGGGGTCTAAATTTGGGCTTAGAATTAGGCAAAGGCCCAGATTAAAATTATTTTAAGGTGGCATCATTAACAATTAAAAAGGAACAAGTTTTGGGTCGCAAGGAGCCCATGTTTTTAGGCCAATTTCGGAACTTTCAATGAAGATAGGGTGACGCCACACACAAGGAATTAGGGGCCCAAATATTAAGTTTAATGAGGCCCAAATCTTTTAATTTAAGTGAGTTAAATTTCGACACTAGGGTTAGTAGAGGTGGGCGGCTACAAGGCTAAAAAATAGGAGAAATTATGTGGATTTTATAAGTGATAATATCATAGATAAAAAGGAGAAAAGTTAGGAGCTTATCTTCAAGGGAAGTGTTGGCCGAAAATCCACCACCTAGAGGAGTGTAAAATTCGGCTACTACATGGCAAAGAGGGTGCTGAATTTCCCCTCTCTTTTAGCTTGAATTTTAAGGGCGTTTTCGGTTTTTAGCAGTAGGTGCCGAAATATCTATAAATAGGGGGGCTAACTCCTTGATTCTGACACTGAAAACCCTAAATTCCTCTCCCATTGTGCTGAAATTCCCTAGCCTCTCCCTTTCCAATTTCTTCAAAAGCCGAAACTCTTCTCCACTTTTTCCTTCTTGTGCCGATTTCTCTAAAAAGCCAAAGCATCCATAGTCTTTTCTTCTATTCATCCTATTTGAGAATTAGTTCTATACTTCCGGCATTTAAACCTTCCATTGCCATTGCCGAATCCTCTCTCTAGTGCTAGCCTAATCTCCTATGCTAATGTAAGTGTCGATTTTTGATTAGTTCTCATGATCTATTCCTGGTTTTTGAAATGCAAAAAGCCGAAAAGCTAATAGTTTAATGGTTCTATGTTGGGCGGCAATTCGAGATTTGAAGGAAGCTTGGTCAATTAGATTTAAAAGCCGAAAATAGCTAGTCTCCACTTTTGGGATTTTTAAGGTAAGTAGATTTTCCTAGATTTCTATTAGATTTCATCATTATATACAAGATCTTAATGTTATAATGAGGATTAACGATTAAATATTGTGATAGTAGTTCTGATAAGGACTTGTGATGGAATTAAATATGGATCAGGCAAAGGAGAAAATCCCTAAGTTTAAGAAAAGAGCAGTATCTGCCATTCGAGATTGGCCACTTGGTTGTGGACCGGCTTCTGAACAACCCCTTAGGCAGATAGCAGTAGTGTCGACTAAGGATAGGGTCAACATAGAAAGCATCGTTTTATCGGTAACCAGGTGTGTAGATCTCTAACACACTACTAATAAACCTGTATGAATATTTATATATGTTATGGGCTAAAAAGCCGGAAGAGGCTGTATAGACAGTCGAATGGAACCCTAAATGGGTTAGGCAAGGATGCCAGGTACGTAAACATAGATCTCCCTATGTGTATCGAAATATATGTAAGTCTTGTAACACCCTAAAAATCCAAGTATTATATTGCATGATTTGGTGTTTAGATTATGAAGGAAATTTTTTATTATTATTTATTTTAGTGCTTATTATAGCCCTGAAGAAGAATTAGAATTAATTGGGTATAGAATAATTTTTTTTTAGTTTTAAAATTTATGGAAGTGGAGCAAGTGGTATTGACACATAAGTTAATTAATGTGTCAAAGTGTAGCATAAGATGAGTATATGGCAAAGTGGTGTTGGCGCATGAGTTAGTGCATGAGGGAAAAGGTTTGAATCCCTTGTTTAGCATCTAGATGAATTTTATTTTTTTTATTTTCTGCACATGCATAGCAAGTGTCGGCCAAGTGCATATATGGTAAGTGTTGACCATGTTATTTTTGGTTAGTATATCAAAGGATTAAGGAAATTGTTAACTTAAGGAAGGGAATCAAGAATTTAAGGAAAGGTATGAAGATATGGGGCAAGTATCAAGGAAATTATTATGGAAACAATATCATGGCCATTTGACCATGCATAGGGACGACAATTGGGACTAAAAGGGGAGCCGAATTTTTGGTGATAGTTTGGCTAGGAATTGAAGTTTCTTTTTGATCATTCCTAGCAACTTTGTGCAAAATTTTGCATTCCTCTTCTCAACTTTTCCCTTTGGCCGAATTTGTGCATTTGGTAAAGCTCTAATCTTGTGACCATTTGGTCATTTTTGTTTATTGCTTTAGCATTTTGCTTTGTGCCTTTTCTTTGAGTGCCGAAAATCACCTATACCAAAAGCCATTCTTTTCTTTTCTTCTCCCCATTGTCGAATATACATCTCTCTCAAAATTCATCTCTTTCTTTTCTTTTCTCTTCCATTCTCTTTGAAAACCGAATCATCATCATCTTTTCTTCCATCTTTTATCTCTTTCTTTTATTTCTTTTCAATCAAAATTTTCCCCATTAAACTCTCTAATGGCCGAATGCTAATGTGCCTATAGCCGATTTTATTTTCTCTTTTCTTTGATTCTTAATAGCCGAAATCTTCATCAATCACAAACACCATTCTCAATCCTTTCTTTTCGACCGTGGAAAATAGGTAAGGGATTCTTTTTCGTTTTCGATTGGTTAATAGTGATATGGCCGAATTTTTGTTGGTGTCATGAAGGACCATTTGGATCGAAATACACGTTCGTTCTATTAACGTTTTATTCGTTATAATATAGTGCAATAACGGAAGATCGGAACTCAAGTGTTCGAGAGAATCGTAGAAACGTTGGAATCGATTTATTGTGGTAAGGAAATCACATCCTTAAAACCTTTAGTATTATTTCGATATTTTTTAGATTGGATTAATGTTCCTTTGTCATTGAAGACATTCAAAATAGGGAAGAAAAGGGCGGTGTTTAGTCTTCGGAAGAGGGGAGGTTCCGTTATTCCCCCTAAGTATAAACAAAGGACTATTTCTAGAATACGAGATTTTCCACCGGGTTGCGGACGCTCAACCGAGGAAAATCAACTGTTCGAAGTCGTTCGTACTCCCGAACCATTATTCGTTCGTGGGTTCGATTCGGTTAGCGAACCATCGATCGGGGAGAAATCGCAAGTAGAAATATTATGAAAATCCGAGGGTAAAATTCTAAATCGTTATGTTTAGATCGGTTTTATTAGATTATAGTGTTCTAATTATCATGATACGTTTAGGTGTTGAAGAGCGGGAAAGTATAGTTCTCTCCATAACCATGTGTGTAACTTCACACTCATTTTCGGGTTAGATACCAAATCGTAAGTAACGTGATAAAACCGTAAAAATGGTAAAAGCGGAAATTTTGTGATATTAATACTTTTGAGTAGATGTATAAAAACGGTTAAAACCCAGAAATATGTGAAAAACTGTTAGATTGATAAATTGGGCCAAAATACTCTAGTTCGATAAATTGGGCCAAAATACTCTAGTTCGATAAATTGGGCCAAAATACTCTAGTTCGACAAATGGGCCAAAGCCTACTAAACTGCTAAATGGGCAAATTGCTAAACTATTTTTTTATGGGCCAAATGAAATGTTTAATGATAAACCCACCGATGTTATGGATTAATTGAAAAATTGTTATATGACTATATTTTGTTATACATGCATGATTGCATGGGGTGGGGTATATGAAGAGAAGAATGGCCAGTTGCCAAAAATCTAGTTCGGTGGCCCTGCCACAAATTTGGCTCAATGCCTCTAGTTCGGTGGCCCTACCACAAATTTGGCTCAATGCCTCTAGTTCGGTGGCCCTGCCACAAATTTGGCTTAATGCCTCTAGTTCGGTGACAATGTCACAATCTAGTTCGGTAGTGCACTACAATATTATTAAAGGCTTAAAGCCTATGATCGGTGTGTTTGGCGGGGTGGGTTGACTTGATCCCCACAGGTGTGTTGGTTGGTACGGGGGTGTTAGCGGATGGATATTAGGTTTGGTTTGGGAAATTCATTTTACATGCATTTTTAAATTATTTTATTTCGTTTTATGATATATTGTTGAATTCTGTAATTGGGCTCAAGCCCAGCATAATATCTTGACGATCTGGCCCAATAATGGTGGTAAGTGAGTTGCACACTGAGTTCTTTGTAACTCACCCAATTTTATCAACCTTTTCAGGTAATGGAAATTGATGTGGACTTGGGCCGGAGATGACTTGGTGGAGGCCATACTACAAGTATGGGTTTTTTTTTTTTTATAAACTATGAACTTTATTTTAAATTACTATTTTGGGTTTGATGTAATAAGGCCTTTAATTTATGTTTTTATGGATTTTATTGTGTGGATGGATTTAATTTTATTTCAAATACTTAATATGGTTTTATCTTAAATATATTAAGTTTTCTTTAAAATATTGGTTTTACAACAATTTTTGGACACTTTAATTATTTTAAATTCTTTCAAAGTCTCTTTGAAACTATCTTAAGATTTTGACTTTTATATTTCAATGATAAGTTTTCAAATAAGTATTTTCTTAAGTCACAAATTTCAAATCCTCGAATTAAATTTTATTAAACTCTATTTTCAAAAAGTTTTGTAGCAAATTTTACTTTAATCATTCGAGAATAAACGAATGTATGTTGGTGTGACAAACCAAATCTCGTCTAAACGCATAGACCGGGTTTGGGGTGTTACAAGTCTGCTTGATGTTCTCTTTATGTATGTATGCATGGGGTGAGAATTATGATATTGAAGGGGAAGTGCATGATAGGTCACTTGGTGATCGGTGGTAGAAAACCCACAAACATAAATGATAGGTCACATAGTGATCGGTGGCTATGCCACATTTAATGATTCTTGAATAACAGGAATAGGCAGTACGGCTGTCGTTATGGTGTGTAGCGGATAGAGGGTTGATTGTAGAAATCCCCACGGTGTGATGGTTGGTACGGGTTGGTGTGTAGAGGATGGAACCCTAGGATGGGATGGGTTATTAATCATTTATTATTTTGATGTATGATTATGATTGATGCCTTATGGCCCAGGGCCCATAATGTGTTTGTGGGCTCAGGTCGTTGTGTGCTTTGAGATTTATACACTGAGTCTTGGTGACTCACGCTTTCCTTTTCTCTACTCTCCAGATGAGCAGTAGATCGTGGACATGGGAGCCGAGACGGACTCGAGGGGCCATCAAGTTCTATTTCTACAAATTATATTTTCTTTAAGACTTCTTTAAGTTTGTTTTAATGTTAATTGAGGAACAGTTATGTAAAAAGGCCCCTAGTTTTTATTCAACTTAGGAGTTTTCTATGTTATGCAACTTATGAATATACCACAAGGTTTATTTACATTTATTAATTAAAATACAAAGAGGTTTATTTTCAAAAAGTCTCTCCTTTATTCAAATTTAATTAATTTAACTTGTGTTTTCAAAATGCGATAAAGTGTTATGTGTTCGGTAACGTGTCGGATCTGGTCGAAACGCATGGGCCGAGTTTGGGGTGTTACAAACACGGCCTGGCCACGACTTACACGGGCGTGTGCCATGGGCGTGTCCCTATCATGGGAAAGAAGAGTTTCACTCGAATTTGGATACTTAGGGCCAAAGAAACATATTCAGAAGCCTATATAAACACCCTAAGTATGACCAGAAAAGGGGAAACCCAAGGCTTTAGTCAGGGGGCGTCCAGCTAGGCCAAAGAGGGCAGATTTGCGGGGATTTACTCGAAGATTGCCAGTTGATTCATCTCAAGAAGTCAGAATTATACTCAAGACGAAGGATCTCTCCTTCAATTCCTTCAGGGGGTTTTAGAAATTTCTTATGTTTTGTTTTATCATTTCTTCTAAGATGTTTTCTTTTATTGTTATGAACTAAAACCTCAGATACCTGAGGGGGATGAAACCTAAGATGAATCTTGTTATCGTTTGCTGAACTATATGATAAATATTTGACTTGTTCTTAATTATGTGTTATTAATTCTTGTGTTGATATTTTCGGGAAATTAATTCAAGTATTATGTGCTTAGGTGGAGGAGCAAAAGTCCGTGCTTAAGAGTAGATCTAGCATAATTAAGCGGAGTTGATCGCACGCCTAGAGATAGGGTGACGAGATTTTGTCGGATTAGGGTGAAACCTAATATGGGAGTCCATAGATCGAGTTAATGCAATTCTAGGGGTTTTAATTAGAAAGAGATTTCAATTAATCAACCTAGGATTAGACGTTAGTCGCCTCGAGAGAGGGATTAATATAACTTAGGGAATCTTACGGATCAAGTCAAATAAATAAATCGTCTAGTTCAGAGTTAGATAACAAGTGAAGTCTAGGTGGATTCTTCCTTGGGTGTCGTCTTAATCAATTGGTTTTTCCTAAACGTATTTTTCCCAATTTCATTCTTCTTTGTCTTAGAGTCTTTAGTTTAGTAGATAGTTAATTTTAGATTAGATAAAATCACTTTAATTCTTAGGCTAAATAATAAAGAGAGAGTTAGTATTAGTACTTTTGGTTCCTTTGGGTTCGACATTCTGGTCTTGCCTAAACTATACTACTGCTCGATAGGTGCGCTTGCGTCAATTTGTTGTCATAGTTAGTCTCTAGGTTTGATCATTCTTTTTATAAATTTTAAGACTTTGACATCGCATAAAACAACGATCAACCCATAAGATTAATCATATGGTTTTTGACTAGAGTACTGAGTTTCTGCTAGGTATTCATAAACTAGTTATAACCGATTGTTAGTCAAGGCAACTTGGCCTTCGAACATGTCCTCTAGTTTGTTTAAAATTGCTTTGGCAGTCTTACAGCTCTATAATTGCTTATAAAGGGTGTTGGTCACGCTTGCCAACATATAGCAACGAGCTATCTCATCATACTCTTCCCAATGTTTTCTAGCCTCAACTTGAGTGGCCGATAGACATTTATCATCAAGAACCATTTTGAGTTTCTCACAGCTTAGGACAATCATGAGGTTCCTTTTCCATTCCTTCTAGTTATTTTTATTCAATTTGTTTTCAATAAGTATGCTTAGTAAGAGAGTAGGAGTCATTTTTCATTTATTTTCCATTCTTAATCAACTAGTAAGAAAATAAATTTCAATCCAATTAATAAGTGAACCTAACCTCTTAAGTATTCACATGTACTAATAATCGCTTAATGTTTCGCCATCATTCTAACTTAAGTAGAGCTCTTGGGAAGTTACTTAACTAGAATGATTTTGAGTGTATAATCATCAACTTAACATCTATCACACTATGTACCATAAATGAGTTATCATGGGATAATCTCAATGAGTAACATGTTTGACTAGTTGTCCTCTACAAAAAGGAAAACTTCTTCAGTGAATTTCACATGATAATACCTACTTCAAGACCGAAAAATTATCATATGCTATCATAAGATAGTTGTCTCTTTTAAGGAAATCTCCTCAGTAAAGTTCACATGGCAATACCTATCGTGGGGTAGGCAAATTATCATGCCATTACAAGAGACCATTGATGGAAATCGTAAGTCTTGTTTAGAGACCTCTCACTCAATATTTAAAAAAAAATGCAAGGTTTTTATTTCTGGTTTTCAATCATGAATTATTAAAAATGTCATGACAAGTAAATGCGTCATTTTTTCCCTAAACTATATTGCATTCTTATCATACATATGCATGGACATACTTTTTAGTCAATTTAAATATCATCATGTTATCATAGAAAAGCATAATATTATATGAATCCAACCAGCCAAAGTTTCCATTATTTCATCATAGAAAAATAGATAATAAAAATTAGGGTTAAATGTAAAAATGATACTTGAACTTGTCCACTTCTCCTATATTGGTACTTAAGGTTTTTTTTTTTTTTTGTCTCAGATTAGTATCCAAACTTTTTTTCTGTCAACTAATTTAGTATTTTTTTAATATCGTTAAGTTTAGGGTAGGTGACAATACCAAACAATGACATGTATTATTAGTAACATCATGATGATTTCATAATCTAAAAATTAAATTAAAAATCAATAAATATATTTTTAAATATCATAATTTATTTTTTAAAAATTTTAAAATTTTAAAAAATATATAAAAATGATAAATTTAAAAAATTCTCAATTTTTTTTGAATATTTCCATCAAATTTGTTCCATTTCCCTTTGTTTGCATTACCTTTTATCTCCTGCTCTATTTCTTTGTCTTATAAGAGTTTTTATTATCTGTTTTCTACTTGAGTTTAATGTGTTCAACCTGGATTTTTATTAATTTTATTTTTACCGAGAGTTTCTCTTTCACGTTAAAGAGAACATGTTGTGAGAGTATTAATTTTATATTTAATCCTAAAAATTACAATTATTACCCAAAATATATTTTAAGTCTTCTGGGTGAAAGCCAAATATCCCGGTTTTTGGGTTTTCCCAAAACCTAATTTTTATTATTAGTTCTTGTACTTTACAAAAGTTATGGATTTAATCTCTTTATTTGAATTTGCTCAATTTTAATCTATGTTGTCTTTTTTATTTTAAATTTCAGTCCTCCCCAAATAATAACTGTTAAATTCATTAAGTTAAGTTCCTCTATTTCCAAAATTTGATGCAACAAACATTAATATGTGTAGTATCATGTTAACTTGTTATTTCTACATATTACTCACTAGAAATCCAATTAACGACTGCCATTTGTGTCAAGACTAAATTTTCAAAATTTGAAAAGTATAAAGACTTAGAATGTTCCAATTTGAGAATAGGGACTGAACATACAATTGTGCGCATAGTACAAGATAAGTAATTGAATTTAAAAGTATGCTGCTCTTTCGGTTAAGATTAAAATTTCAAAATTCAAGAAAGCAAAAAGACTAAAATTGACTAGTTCAAAAAACACAGGAATTAAAATTAACTATATTAAAGTAAGATTAAATCGACAACTTGAGAGTAATAGCAAAATTTAATAATAATAAAAAAACTTAGATTTTCTTAATTATTGTCAAAATCCCAAGTAGCCAATTTGATATTTGCTTTTCATCCTGAAATTATATTGCAATTGACCAAATTCAATGACATGGGTATATATATTAAGAAGTATCGGCTTCTACCTAGTTGTTAATGGTCCATTTTGCTTTCTCTTTTGTTAACCTATCACTATCAGATAAAACGGTTTTATTGATAATTTTAGTATTCAAGGAATTCAAATAGGAAGTTCTTTCAAAGCATAAAGGAAAAAATGAATGGAAAATCTAATTTTTATAAAGATATAGATCATCTACAATGACTAGCGTAACACATTTGATTCGAATGATTAGTAAATACATGGGGCATGGAGGGTTCATATTATATCCATGTGTACTGCATGCACAAAGATAAGATTTGTTGCTAATCCCTAATATTGGTAAAAGTATTATAGAAGATAATATACTAAAAGTTAAATTACATTTTGCTTATTTTACTCCAAAAAGAAAAAGAAAGAAAAAGAAATGGACAAATTGATCTTTTCTGTTAAAAATTTTAATCATTTTTACTGTTTAAAATTGTTGTGAATGACAGAATAATAAAAGAATTACACATGACATGTCACGTGTACCTCATATGGCCTACAGTGGCTAGTTTTCAATAGTTGAATTGGATGAACTTTTTAACAGAAAGACCAGTTTGCTTTTTGATTTAATGTATAAAAACTAATTTGCTCATTTTTTGAATAAAAGAGACAAAATGTAATCTAACCCCTAATACAAGGGCTTCCATGGTACTTTTGCCCCCTAATATTTGAAGTTGGGGGCAACGAGAAGGTTAATTTTGGGAGAAGATGAAACTGATACTAGTTCAATGACATGAATATCACAAGAGAAGATGTAGGACAAAATGCAATTTGACTCCTCCCGTAAAAGCTTCCATGGTAACCTCCTACTGATCAAACTTGTTCTAAGTGATGTAATTCCACATCAGTTAAATCCCGGATTAGTAGTGGTTTTGCACTCAAGTTGAACCTCTCCACCTATTGCCAAATTAGTTTTAAGTATGATGCATAACTGGGTATATATATGATAAAAGTATTAGGAAATCCATGCACTATAAGTTAGATTGTATTTTACTTCCTTTATTAAAAAAAAAAAGTAAATTAGCCTCTATATGTTAGATTGTTAAAAATTTTATCCATTTGTACTATTAAAAAGTTACCGTTACTAATGGAATAACCAGATAGTGACATTTGACGTGTCACGTGTACCTCTTATTGACGTACATGGATTAGTTTTTAATATTAGAAATTGATGAAATTTTTAACATAAAGACTAGTTTGCTATTTAATCTAACGTACAAGGATTAATTTGTTAATTTTTTTAGTAAAAAGAGAAAAACGTAATCTGACTTTTAGTACAGAAGCCTCCATAATATTTTTACCCGTATAATATATATATGTAAGTTATACAAAAATAATTGAGACCCTTACCTATCTTGCCACTTAGAGAAGTGTTATTGGTAGCAGTTGTTCCTCCATTGAGTGGGTTACTGCCATTGCTAAAGCCTAATACCGTGGGACTTTGAGGTGTAGTTTGGGAGCCATAACCAAACATATTAATTGTCTGCAACACAATAAGTGGGGATGCTTAAGATGATCATTTCAATAAATCAAAAGGGGATAAACAGGTGATACCTGAGAAGCTGTTTGCATATGTTGAAAGCCTAAAAAACGTGCATATTGTTCAGAAAAAGTGGGATTTTGAATAAAAAGTTGGTTTTGAATTGAAGGCATTGTAGGTGGAGCTCTTCCCATTGCCATGGGGGACATATAATGTTGGATTCCAGGGAACATCATTGGGGCCATCCCATTTCCCATCCACATGACCTGAAACACTTAAGAGCATACTGTTAACGGACATTTTGGGACAAAGTTATTGAAAGATCATTTCAAGTGATTCGACAGTATTGGTGTACCTGAAGTTGTAATTGAAGTGACTTCAAATATTCAATGGCCTCATCTAGCATCGATGCTTTATCTGTCTGCATCATTAAGATGAATTCAATAAAGCTGACCAGTTAATTGCATCAAATCAAATTGTTGAGGTAAATTCTCTTGAAGTGTCGTTTTCTGAGTAGTCGATTAAGCCCTCAAACAGTAAATGTATTATGCTCAATTTTAGCTTTGGGTTTGTCTCCTTACTTTGAGGAGAGCCCAACGGGATTCATGATATTTTGGCGGGAGTGTCTAGGTTCACCAAATAAATATTTTAGCATTTTGGCCTTGATGGGGTTCGAAACCATGTCCTTGAAGGGTCTTAGTGGGTAACAGTGTGATGTGATGGTTGCTCACCTTATCCCTTAATATATAATTGAAGGTTTGATCCCTGTTCATGAAAATGAAACATATTTAATAGCTAGTCGAATAACACCCGCAGTGAGGGGATTAGTCATTGCTACCGGTGGTAGATACTCTAGTTACAACCATAAAGAGTCTTAATGATAATAACACCCTTTTAAGAGCATAGGTTCGAATCAAAATGATAACACATTTCCTTGGTAGATCTAGGCGCTCCTGTCGAAACTTCGGGAATTCTTTTGAGCTCCATTTAAAGTAGGGAGACAAAAACCTGAAGCTAAAACTGATCATAAACACCCCGAGCACAATACTTTTATTATTCGAGGACACAATTCGCTACTCAGAGGACACAAAAATTTCTCTTTTACTGAGTAAAAGAGTGGAACCCTCAACACATGTATCAATCTCCATGGAAACGATGGAATTCAAATGACCTTATTGCAGTGGGGGATGAGTTCTTATAATGCTCTCATCTTCTCATTGATTCTATCCCTTCTTCTCTGCACAGTATTCATTTTCAAGCAATTGTAATGAGAATATCAACGAATACATAAAATCAAGTGTAATCAAACTATCAAACTATATAATTTTCACACCCTCTCCGATAAATTATGAACTTCGGCAGCTCGACTCCGGCGACGACAAGACCCAGATCGTCGGACTGGCTTATCTTCAGCAAACTGAAGAAATATAAGACAATTCATGTTCATATCTTAGATGATATGTATTCTCAAATAAAGGTAGATCAAAACAATGGAAAAATTGCAAGTTTTTACCTCACTTTGACACTCATAATCTTCCCTACCATCTCCGTTCTTCCTTTTCTGGCTACTAGTGACTCCACCTGAAGTTCCTTTCTCATTTTCAACTTGGCCACCATTATCATTATCTTCATCATCTTTAGATGTCCCTACAAATAAACCAGTGGATGTAGTTCCAATTCCATTGCTTGATCCTCTGCTAAGATCTCCATCATTTCGAACTTGATTGCTTCCACAATGGCTTGACCCAATTGCCATTCCTGAAAGTTCATTAACTTCTCTTTGCATCAAATTGTTCTTATGTTTTAAACTTTTATCATCCTCTTGTTGTTCATGTTGGTGATCCATGGGGTCATAAGCTGGAAATTCAGAGAAAAAGTTGGAAAACATCTCTTTCTCAAATGATTCCTCAAAAGGGTGTTGGATCCATGAGACTGTTTCATCATCTTGTTTCTTATGAGTTTGGCTTTGCAAAACTACCTTCCCATTCTGCCATAAAAGCTCTACTAGTTCATTATCTTGACTGAAAATTTGGCCAAACAAATAAAATGATTAGATAATTTTAACAGACCCAAAAAAGATTCGAAAAGCAAATACAAAAAAGTTAATATGCAGACCCCAAGAGTTTCTTTTGATTGGAGATTGGAAGATCAGATTCAAAATTCCAATCTGAACTACAGTGGTTCATTGCTAAGCTGATAGATGCCCTGAAAGCCAATAAAAAAACAAGCCCAGATTTCTATTAACTACAAATAAAGTATTAATTGACTATTTAATTATATATATATTAACATATGCACTATTCCATGTCCTTAAAAAGAGTAAAAACAGAGGAATGAAGCTTAAGATAATCTATTTGACTCATGATTTATTTGGAAATGCTTTTCCATGCAAAAGAACAAATCTTGCTATAAAAAATTGAAAACCCATGTTTAAAAACTAAGAAAAACTACAAAAAAAAAAAAAATCTTCTTTCCTCTGTTTTTTTTTTTTTTTTTCAGTTTGAAGAAAAGCTAACAAGCAAAGAGAATTGAGCAGCAAAAGAAAAAAAGAAAACAAACCCAGAAATGAAAAGCAGTAAATAAAGAGAAAAAAAGGGAGGGGGGGGGGGGGAGGAGTTGATTGATTCCTGAGAAAAGTTGAAGCTGTTTTGGGTTTATTTTAGAAACTGTGAGAGAAGAAAGTAGAGTGGAATGACAGAGGCAGAAGAGAATTTTTAGAAGGAAAAAGAAATTCTGATATAAACAACAAAATACAATTATTTTGTTTATAGTAACGGACACGTGGTGTATAAATTTAACTATTTATATTTACAAATTTTATAAATTTATAAAATTTAAAAATGAAAAACAAATTTCTAATAGGGCAAATATGATATAAGAAATTATGTTTTTAAGGTTTTTTTTGTTGTCATGGTCACATGTAAAATATTTTATATTACATATTGGAAAGGGGAGAAATTGGGTGTGTACCATAATTGACATGCATGGGTTGGATGGGGAGTACGTTTATACGTAGTTAGTATAAAAATAACGATAATGATAAGATTAAATATTGTAGTGTGAGACAAAAAATAAGCTAAACGAACTGTACCCCATTATCTATACAAACCTACCCTAAGGCTTGATTTAATTAAGGCTATTTTAATTTGAGAGCCACATGTGTCCATAATTTTTTTATTTATATTTTATAATAAATATATTAATATAAATTTAAAATAATCTTACATATTTTTCTGATTATTTGTATCATTAATATTTTAACAATTCAATCTTCACTTTTATTTTATTTTATTTATATAGATCATGTTTGTCAAGTTTTGAATAAAACTAGAATATTGCATTATTTGTTTTATGTAAAAATTTTAAACTTTTAAATATATCTATACATTATATAAAACTCTTGACTGAATTTAAGTCATAAGTTAATCGGGCACCAACTTAATTAGATCAAATTTAAAATACCATTTTTAACAAACAAAATTATTATTATAAAAGTTTTTTTATGTGTTTTAATAGTTTTTATAAAATTTTTAAAATAATTTACTTAAAAATACAATATTAAAGTTTTAACTTTAAATCTTTAAGGTAGAAAAGATTCAACCATCACTCAAAAATTTCATTCACATACATGATAGGCTTGATATAATCTAGGATTAATAAAAATAATATTTTAGATTTATTTGATCATTTAAAATAATATATATTTAAAAATATAATTATATTAAACGATTCAACATTTAAATTGTTAAAATGTTAATTATATAAAAAATTATAGAAACGTGTCAGAAATTCAATATTTGAATAATTCTAGTATAATGCTTTCCTTATATTAATATATTTTTATTTTATAATTATATTTAAATGTTATATATTTATATGGTTTTCAATATGGTTTAATAAATTGTATATTTACTGTATAAATATAAAATTTATATTTATCCCTCAAAATATTTATATTACAAGTATGTTATATTTGCACAATAGGAGAATTTTTTTTCTTTTACAAATTTACAAATGCGGAATGCGTCGGTTTTAAATGCTAAAAGTTTTGGTCAGGAAGTTTGATGATCAAATTAATAGAACTTGTAAATGTGAATGGTTTGATTTATTGAATTATTTAGAATTCGAATCAAATTGATAGAATATGAAAGTATTGAGGACTAAATATGTTATTATACCAGTTGAAAAAAAGGTCACGCCATTATTTATGATGGTGGTATGAAAGCTTTAATATTTATAAAAAGAATGATCAAGCCTAAAAACTATCACCACGATTAAGGCAAGCGCACCTATCGAACAGCAGTATAGCTTAGTGGCAAGACCGGAATGTCGAACCCAAGGGAACCAAAAGTACTAGTACTAACTTTCTTTTTATTATCTAGCCTAAAATAAAGAGGATTGATGTCTATCTAACTAATTACTAAACTAAGGATGCTAAGACACAGAGAATGAATTGGGGAAAATACTTTTGAGAAAACGAATTGATTAAGACAATACCTGAGGAAGAATCCACCTAGACTTCACTTGTTATTTAACTCTGAACCAGACGATTTATTCACTTGACTTGATCCGTAGGATTCCCTAATTTATATTAATACCTCTTTCGAGGCTACTAACGTCTAACCCTAGGTTGATTAATTGAAATCTCTTTCTAATTAAAACCCCTAGTGTTGCATTAATTCGATCTATGGACTCCCATATTAGGTTTGAACCTAATCCGACAGATTTTCGTCGTCCTATTTCTAGGAGTGCGATCAACTCCGCTTAACTATGCTAGATCTACTTTTAAATAGGGACTTTTGCTACTCTGAATAAGCACATCAATACTTGAATCAATATCCTGAAATATTAAAGTAAGAATTAAGAACACATAATTAAGAACAAATCAAGTACTTATCATATAGTTCAGAAAACAATAACAAGATCCGTCTTAAGTTTCAACCCCCTCAGGTATTTGAGGGGTTTAGTTCATGCTTGTAAAAGAATACATCTCAGAAGAAATTAAATAACAAAACATAAAGAAAAACCCTAAAACCCCCTGAAGGAAATTGAAGGGAAGATCCTCAGTCTTGAGCATGATTCTGGCTTCTGAGATGGATCAACTGGCTTTCTTGGAGTAATTCCCTGTATTCAGCCCTCTTTGGCTTTGCTCCTATCAAGAGCCGTGACAGAGGCCTTCTATCGAACTCCCTGTCGAACTCCCCTTTTAGGTTACACTTAGGGTGTTTATATAGGCTTTCGGAATGTCTTTCTTTGCCTCTAAGTATCCTTTTTCGAGTGAAATTCAAACAGGTCACGGTAGGGACAGCTCCGTGTGGCACGTCCGTGTGGCACGCCCGAGCCCAGGGCCATGTTCGAATCTTCTAAAGTGGCACGGCCGTGTGGTGTGGTCCAGGTCGTGTTGATTTCTTACTTTGGCTCGTTTTCTCCGTTTTTGGCCCGTTTCTCGTTCTTTTCATCCTTCTATGCTCTCCTAAGTATAAAACATGAAATTAAAGGATTAGGAGCATCAAATTCCACAATTCAAGGGATAAATCATCCAAAAGTATGCCAAATGTGGGATTAAAATATGTATATATTATGGTTTATCAAATACCGCCACACTTAAGCATTTCCTTATCCTCAAGCAAAATCCTCAACTCACAATTAAAATTCATTCTTCTCAACTTATGACTCCTATCAATAATGTTTCGAAATAATCCATAGGTAATCATACATTGGGAATTCAACTAAAAGAACATTAAAGTTTCAAACAATCTAAGCTGAGTATTTTATTCATGGAAAAATATAGGTATTCCCCCTTATCTAAGTAATCACCTTTGATTCAAAATATCACAGAGTTAACATCTTCACTAAGGATTCACTCAAATTGCTCTAAGTGTTTAAGGGACAAAATTTAAGCACTCAATAGTCAACATGAAAAGTTATTACCATAAGCTTGCATGAAAATCAAATCTCTACCACTATAAATTGAGATGATACATTGATCAAAATGTCTTTAAAAAGGGTTGTAACGTGGCTTGGTTAGGGGGTGTGGTCACAGGCTGAAAGAGGAGGTTAGAATCGAGATCGAATTGACCAATTACTGAACTAGAAAAAATGGACTAATAATGAATAATTACATTAATAATACGAGCTTCTTCTAAAGATGTGAGATTTACTGCTTAAGCTCATAAAAACATAGAACTAATAATGGATATATTTTCAACTTTTTTTTAAAGTATTTTCAATAATAAGAAAGAACTTTAACAATTGAAATATAGAACATAGTTAGACAACTTTTCAAATCAAATCTTGATAAAAAGGTTAATAGGAAAAATTCTTAATGAATCAAAGAGTAAGTCTTGGGGGTTAATATTAAGGGTAAATCAATGAATGGGTTGTTAGGCTCAATGCGGTTCACTAAGGGTTAAACATGAAGGTAGGCCTTTTGGGAAGTAAGTGGGTTAAATCCTAGGTGCCTTTATCATCTCAGTATATCAAATCAAAAGTGTGGTTTTGACATGCATAATCGAAGCAAGTTCTAGAATAACAGATCAATATTAACTCACTCAAAATAACAATAAAAGTGAGCACAAAAGAATGTATGCTCTAAAGGCTTAAAATCTCACAGAAATTATTGGTTTTTGATGTCAACCATGTGAACTTCAAATTTCAAGATAATACTAAACTTGGAGAAACAACCTAGCAAATTTTTAATTTTCAAAAATCAACTTATCATGCTTGATTCTCTAAAGCCTTCAAGTTTAAATAATCAATGCATAACCTCTTATGTTTTAATTCAAGACATATCAATAAAAATCATAAATCAATCAGAATTTGTTCTAATAGTGATATGAGAAAGAAAAGACAAAATTCAGGGATTTGAGAATAATGCAAAAAGTTTTCTTAATAAAATTCACCCCCCACACTTAAGATGTACATTGTCCTCAATGTATAAAAACGGGTAATAACAATATAGTAAGAAATCATAAGAGAGGGAGTGAGGTGAAACTTCCTGAATTATGGATGAAATCCTTAGAAAGATAGGTACGGTGGATACTAGGGTCGTGGTGTGGTGATTCCCTAACAACCTTTAGAACCTAAATCAAAGAAATCAAAATGTAATAACAAAAATTAAAGATAAGAAAGATAAAAGAATTTAAGAATAAAAGAAAACGAAAAAAATAAATGGACTCAAAGGTCCTGGTTGTTGCCCACACCCATGTGGTTTGATCAGAATCGGCCATGGCCTAGGGGCACGGGCGTGCCTCATGCCCATGTAGATTTCTCAGTGTCGACCACGGCCATATCGTACGGCCGTGGCGTTTAGTCGGAGCTCGTGGCTTGGAGAAAACTTTGTCTTGTTTCCACACGATCTTTGCCATGCCCATGTGTTCGTAGTGTCCACATAGCCACGGCCACGCCCGTGTGCAAGGCCGTGTGGAGAGAGAAACCTATGCTTTATTAAATTGGTTAGTTTGTAGTTAGGTGCTAAAAATCTAAAATATGACATTAGTGAAGTTAGTGCTCGGGTTGCCTCCCGAGAAGCGCTCGTTTAAAGTCTTAAGCTAGACTTACCTCTCATTTGCATAACCATGGTGATTTGAGGAGTTTAAAATCTTTTCTCATGCATTCAATTCTACTATCACTATATAGTTCGAGTCGAGTAGCTTTTACCTTAAAAGTGCCGAACTCAGGATTAATTACCTCGACTGTTCCGTATGGGAAGACATTGAGTACTTTAAAAGGGATTTCTTCGTTTTTATTAAGGTCTAAAGTGGAGATTCGAGGGTCTGTCTTATCTAACAGTATCTGATCTCCGATCTGAAATTGGAATGTCCTATTTTTAAGTTTGACATGGTTTTTCTTTGGTTCTGCTTCGTGTGCTCTTGGTTTCTTCTTGAAATGTGTCTTCCACTCGTCTAGTTCATCAATCTGAAGCCTTCGTTCCTCATGATTTATTTCCCTGTCGGCACGAGGTCTAGGATCTGGCTCAGTTGTGTAGTTTTGTGGTGTTTCCTGTAAAAAAGGTTGAACCAAATGGTCATTAATAGAATTCATGTTTTCACCTAGATTACTCGATGTCCTAGCCGAGTCAAGAGCCTGAAGAGTAATCGTTTCATCACCTACACGAAGTATGAGTTCACCTATACCAACATCAATTTTAGTTCCAGCAATTGCTAAAAAGGGGTCTTCCTAAAATTAAAGGAAGATTGTTGTCCTCATCCATGTCTAAAACAACGAAGTCTATTGGGAATATAAATTTATCAATTTTCACGAGCACATCTTCAATTATACCTCCAGGAATTCTTATAGTTTTATCAACTAATTGAATGCTCATCCTAGTTTGTTTGGGTTTCCCTAGACCTAGCCATTTAAACATTTTATAAGGCATAATATTGATGCTTGCCCCTAAATCAGTTAAAGCATTATCAACAGATAAACTACCAATTAAGCATGGAATTGTAAAATTCCCTGGATCTTTTAATTTTCGTGGTAGTTTATTTTGCAGAATTTCTGAGCACACTACGTTTAGCTCCACATGCGACTCCTCGTCTAACTTCCGTTTGTTTGTCAAAAGCTCTTTTAGAAATTTCCTTGAATCTGGCATCTGCGAAAGAGCTTCAAGAAATGGTAAGTTAATATGTAATTTCTTTAGAAGTTTAAGAAATTTACCGAATTGTTCATTTGTGCAGTCTTTCTTCATCGCATTGGGGTATGGCACACGAGGTTGGTACTCTTTAATTACCAGTTTTGGCTTATCATGACTTACTTCAACCTTACCTTCCTCTACCACATTCTCTTGCCTCAATTTTGTTACATCTAACCCTTCACTATAATGAGCGGTTATGGCTTGAAGTTGCCCCTTTGGGTTAGTTTCAATGTTACTTGGCAAGCTACCTTGTGGTCGTTCTGAGATCAACTTAGCAAGACCTAATTGGTTCTCAATCCCTTGAATTGATGCTTGTTGATTTTTAAGTGTTGTTTTGGTGTTTTGGAAATGAGTTTCTGACACCGCGATGAATTTTGTTAGCATCTCCTCAAGGTTTGGCTTCTTTTCTTGTGGGTAGGGTTGCTGTTGAAAGCCTGGGAGGGGTTGTTGTCTCTGATTTCCTTGGCCACCCCATGAGAAATTGGGGTGGTTCCTCTAATTTGGATTATAAGTATTACTATACGGGTTATTTTGAGGTCTAGAATTATTACCCATATAGTGAACTTGTTCGTTTTCAGCACTCGGGTTGTAAGGTGGATATTCTGTATTGCTCATCTCTCCTCCATTCATATCGCACTGCATTACTGGATGTACCTGCGAAGAACTATACAAACCATCAATCTTTTTATTCAAAAGCTCTACCTGGTTTGATAGCATAGTGACTGTGTCGAGGTTGAAAACACTGGCAGCTTATGTTGACTTTGTCCTCATGACTTGCCACTGATAGTTATTTAGTGACATCTCTTTAATAAATTCGTAAGCCGCTTCAGGGGTCTTGTTGTTCAGTGCTCCACTGGCAGCTGCATCAATAAGCTGCCTTATTGAGGGGTTCACACCGTTATAGAAGGTTTGAACCTGTAGCCATAAAGGTAAACCATGGTGAGGGCACCTCCTTAGTAGATCCTTGTATCGCTCCCATGCATCGTAAAGTGTTTCTAAATCCATCTGCACAAAAGAAGAGATATCATTCCTCAACTTGGCCATTTTGGCCGGTGGAAAATATTTTAATAAGAACTTTTCAGTCATTTGTTCCCATGTAGTGATTGATCCTCGTGGTAACGAGTTCAACCACTGTTTGGCTTTTTTTCCCAATGAGAAGGGGAACAATCGAAGGTGAATGGCATCATCAGAAACGCCATTAATTTTAAATGTATCCGATAATTCCAAAAAGTTCACTAAGTGCGTGTTAGGATCCTCATCCTGCAAACCATCAAACTGAACAAACTGTTGTATCATCTGTATAGTGTTAGGTTTCAGTTCAAAATTATTTGCAGCAATAGTAGGTCTAACAATACTTGATTTAGTACCGGTTAAACTAGGCTTAGCATAATCATACATAGTACGCGGAACAGAATTTTAATTCACCGGATTTACTGCAACCACAGGAGGTAGTGAATTGTTTTGTGGATTAGCCATCTCTTCGGTATTATTGGTGTCGTCCTCTTGCTCTTCTTCTATGCATTGCAAGCTTCGCCTTATTTCTCTGCGGTGTCTGCAAATGGTACCTTCCATATCGCTGTAAAAAATCAAGGGTCCTGACCGGTTCCTTCTAGTCATAAACTATAAAAACCTATCAGAAGCAAAATAAAAGAGAGATCAGAAAAGAAAAATTGAAAATTAGAAATAAATAAATTAAAGAAAAATGGCTAAAGTAATAAAAATTGAGCGTTCCTAATATTTCAGTTCCCCAGCAACGGCGCCAAAAACTTAATGGGGTCTGAAAGCTTTAATATTTATAAAAAGAATGATCGAGCCTAAAAAATAACTATCACCATGATTAAGGCAAGCGCACCTATCGAACAGTAGTATAGCTTAGTGGCAAGATCGGAATGTCGAACCCAAGGGAACCAAAAGTACTAGTACTAACTTTCTTTTTATTATCTAGCCTAAAATAATGAGGATTGATGTCTATCTAACTAATTACTAAACTAAGGATGCTAAGACACAGAGAATGAATTGGGAAAAATACTTTTGAGAAAACGAATTGATTAAGACAATACCTGAGGAAGAATCCACCTAGACTTCACTTGTTATTTAACTCTGAACCAGACGATTTATTCACTTGACTTGATCTGTAGGATTCCCTAATTTATATTAATACCTCTTTCGAGGCTACTAACGTCTAACCCTAGGTTGATCAATTGAAATCTCTTTCTAATTAAAACCCCTAGTGTTGCATTAATTCGATCTATGGACTCCCATATTAAGTTTGACCCTAATCCGGCAGATTTTCGTCGTCCTATTTCTAGGAGTGCGATCAACTCCGCTTAACTATGCTAGATCTACTTTTAAACAGGGACTTTTGATCCTCTGAATATGCACATCAATACTTGAATCAATATCTTGAAATATTAAAGCAAGAATTAAGAACACATAATTAAGAACAAATCAAGTATTTATCATATAGTTCAGAAAACAATAACAAGATCCGTCTTAAGTTTCATCCCCCTCAGGTATTTGAGGGGTTTAGTTCATGCTTGTAAAAGAATACATCTCAGAAGAAATTAAATAACAAAACATAAAGAAAAACCCTAAAACCCCCTGAAGGAAATTGAAGGGAATATCCTTAGTCTTGTGCGTGATTCCGGCTTCTGAGATGGATCAACTGGCTTTCTTGGAGTAATTCCCTGTATTTAGCCCTCTCTGGCTTTGCTCCTGTCAAGAGCCCTGACAAAGGCCTTCTGTCGAACTCCCTATTGATCGCTGAAATCAGAGCTTTAAAAATTTATAAAAGAATGATCGAAACTGGAGACTAACTCTGACAAATATTAAAGGCAATTGTACCTATTGAACGGTAGTATAGCTTAGGCAAGACCAGATTATCGAACCCAAAGGAACTAAAAGTACTAATACTAACTTTCTTTTTAATATTTAGCCTTAAAAACGGAGTGAAGTTGCTTTTAAACTAAATTGACAACGACTAAGCTAAGGACATAAAGACAAAAAGAACGATTTGGAAAATAATTTGAAGAAAAACTCAATTGATCACGACGATACCCTCAGGAAGAATCCACCTAGACTTCACTTGTTATCTAACCCTGGATTATACGATTTCTTTACTTAGCTTGATCCGTAGGACTCCCTATATTAAACCCTCTCTCGAGGTGTATAACGTCTAACCCTAGGTTAATTAGTGGAACTCTCGTTCGCTTATAATAACCCCCTAAGATAGCAGTAAATCGATCAATGGATTCCCATAGTAGGTTTCACCCTAATCCGACAAAATCTCGTAACCTTATCTCTAGGTGTTCGATCAACTTCGCTTAATTATGTTAGATCTTCTCTTAGGTAGGGTCTATTCCTCCTCCACCTAAGCACATTAGATTTGGATTAAACAACATAATTAAGAACAACCTAAGTAATTCATCATATAACTTAAAAATCAAATAACAAGATTCGTCTAGGTTTCATCCCCTTCAGGTATCTGAGGGGTTTAGTTCATAATGAATAAAGAAAACATCGCAAGAAAAAAGATAAAACAAAACATAAGAAATTCCTAAAACCCCCTGAAGGAATTGAAGGAGAATTTCGTCGTCTTGAGTATAACTCCGGCTTCTTGGGATGGATCAGCTGGCTATCCTCGCGTTATTTCCTAATTCTGACCTTCTCGGCTTGGCTCTTTAGCCTAGCTTTGATGCCTTCTCAAAGGTGGCACTTAGGGGATATATATAGGCTCTTGGAATGCGATTCTTTCTCCCTAAGTATCCTTTTCCGACTAAAATTGTTCTTTCCAGCGACAGAGACACGGCCATGTCACACGCCCGTGTGACTCGTGGTTAGGCCGTGTTAGGACTTCTAATTTGGGACACGACTGTGTGAGTCGGAGTTGAGGCCGTGCTCTAGGTACTCGTCGAGGCACGACCGTGTGGACTTTGGGTCAGGCCGTGTCACTTTCGCACTAAGGCCCGTTTACTCTGTTGGGCCCAATTTGTGTTATTTTCATCCTCGGGTTCTTTCTTGGGTCTAAGACATGAAAAGAAAGGATTACAAGATCCTTTTTATATAGATCAAGGAATAAATCATCGAAAAGCATATTAAATGTGGGTTAAAATATGTTACAATTACGGTTTATCAAATACCCCCACACTTAAGCTTTTGCTTGTCCTCAAGCAAAATTCTCAACTTACAATTAAAACGAACTTTCCATGATCTACAATTCTTATCAACAATGTTTTATCATAATTCATAGGTAATTTATACATGGATAATTCAATTCAAAGAGTCCTAAAGATTTAAACGAGAAAAGTCATGAGTTTGTACTTTCAAAAACATAGGTATCTCCCTTTATTTAAATGACTACCTTTTCAATTCAAAATCAACAAGGATTGATGTCCTCACTTTAAGATTCACTCAAATCACTCTAAAGTGTTTAAGGTTCAGGAAAAAGATCGCTCGTAAGTCGAACCTGACAAGTTAATACCATAGGCTTGCCTGAAAATCAAATCTTCACCACTGTAATATGAGATGATAAACAGATCAAAAAGGTCTTTATTAGGGTTGTAACGGGGCTAGGGTCAAGGTGCGGTTAAAGGCTGAAATTAGAGGGTTAGAATCGGGATTTAATTGATGAGTACCTACCTAAACATACTGAAATATCCCCAACTAAAAATTAATAAACCTACTAATACGAGCTTCTGTTTTGAGAATAGATTTTGATTGTGTAATCTCTCTTTTCATACTACTAAAATTTGAATACTTTGAATTTTTTTTAGAACAACCTAAGTAATACAAGATTGATTTAACTACTATAATCATAAACTTAGGTAACTTGATCAACTCAATCTTCGATTTAGGGGTAGTCAAAAGAAAGGGTGAATACAAAGAGGCTTTGGATTAATATTAGTAGGTGAGTCAATAAAAGGGGTTTGTTAGGATCAATAGGGTTCACTAGGGGTTAATTGTAAAGGTAGGCTATTTAATGGAGTTAATGGGTTAAAACCTAGGTGCCTTTATCATCTCTGTATATCAAATCAAAAATGTGGTCTCAACATGCATAAACGAGGCAAGTTCTAGAATAACAGTTCATTCAAGATAGTATTTAAATTTAGGTCAACAACCTAGCACAATTTTAATTCGTGAAAAAGGGACTTATCGTGCTTAATTCTCTAGTATTCTTTTAAATTTAATCATCAATGTACAATTGACTATGACTTATTTTAAAACATGTCAATAAAAATCACAAATCATCAGAAATTTCATCCTAATTAGTAATATGAAAACTTTGCATAAAAACAAGACTAAATTAGGGATTTGAGAATAATGCAAAAAGTTAGGTATGTTTACCCCCCCACACTTAAGATGTACATTATCCTCAATGTACAAAGATAAATAATGAAATTTAGTGTGTAATCAAAAGATAAGAGGGAAGGTGTTACTTCCTGAATTTACGGATGAGATCCTTGGAGGATGTGGAAAGTGTGTGGCATCAGGTGACTCTTTTTGTGTATTTCTTCCTAGTTGTGCGTTTGTGTTTGTGGAATGTGTATTGTATTCTGCAAAATCACTAGTTATTGACAATGTAATAGATATGTGGTTAAGACTGCTTTGAATAATTAGATGGCCAATTGTGAAAGTCTGTAATAAGAAAAGTTCAAATTAAAAAAAAAAACAACACAAAAGAAAAACTTAAAATGAAGAAAATATAATGTAAGGTAACAAATTAAAAGGACTCAGAAGTCCTCATCGTTGGTTGGATCTGGTGGAGGTGCCGATGATGAAATGTGTAGGTGCTGGCATATTTGTTGAAGCGTTGCCTCTAACCCATCGAAGCGCCGAGCGTTTTCAGCGAAATGCATCTCGAATTGATCGAGTCGTGTTGAGATGTCTGCTAATGATGTTGCTGCTCGGTATGGGTGCTGGCTCGGATTCGGTGCCTCCTCTGATGGTGGTGGGACATCGTCAGGAATGTCCTCGTCCTCTCCCTCGTTTGTGGGTGTCTGCAGTTTGTACTGATGGGGGGTTGGTACATCGACGTTGTTTGATCATCCTCATGTGTAGCATCATCTGGATGCCTTGAGGTACCATGTTGCCTATCAGTGTGAGGGAGGTGATCTGATCGTCGGTGTTGAGGAGGTTGAAGTGTCGAGCCAGCCTCGTAATGTATGGCCCCATTGAAAAAATCCCCTTCCTGTGCGGCTCTGTCTGATGTTGAATCGCGCATGCGATAAAATATGCCAAGTTGAAAACATGTCCTTCAGACATGCATGATAGGAAGTAGACGTCGTGCTTGTTTACGACGCCGGTGCTCTCTCCGTGTCCTGTGATGGTGTGTGTGAGAATGGCGTGCATATACTTTAGGGCTGGGGGAAGTGCCGTCGCCTTAGAGCGGCTGGGGTCGTATTGGCTTGTAGTGGGGAGTAGACTTTGCCAGCATTCGAGCGGAGTGCAGTGGAGCTCTCGTTTTAATTCGGTAGGTGGGTTTTCTTCTATGAATTCCGGCGTGTGAAGTCCGAGAGCCTCGCCGAATTGTGGTATGCTTAATCTACGCACTGAGCCCCCTAGACGGAATTGGATAGCGCCCGGGTCATCGAACTGAGTCGTCACCATTTGCAATGTGAAGGTGGTGCAGAATACTAATGTGAGCTCCAAATACGTGGACTCGTTGATTGAGAAGAAGTTCTCCCACGGGTCTGTTGAGAGTAGTGCTTGAATATCAGTTAGGAGCCCAACTTGTCGTACTGCGTTCCAGTCGATGCGTCTTCCGGTGCCTAAGGGTCGACCCCGGATTGCTTTGTACCATTCATCCTGAGTTGCTTGCGGGAATCAGAGAAATGGGTGTCGAAGCTCAATAGAGGCACTAGCGGAAGATGATCCGGGCTCTTTTCATTTCTTACTTGGGGTTGATCTTTTGGTTCGGTATGTTGACATGGTACCTAAAATTTGTAATCGAACATAAAGCAGCTTCAAGCTTCATCACAGCCATCATATGCCATACCAAGACAAGAAAAATTATGATATGTTAATTTGCAAGGAAAAAAAAATTCTCAAACAGTAGTGGCATAGCAATGCATCAGTTTCATGAGTTTTAGATTCAGGAGTATAATATTTAACGATCAATATTATGTAAACTTAAAACAAATCTCCTAAAAAAATCATGATTTTTTGAAACTAAAATGAAACAAAATCTGAAAATAACCAAGAACAAGAGTGTTTATCAAAGATTGAGTCAAGGAAAGGGAACCAGGGATGGTGTGAGACGGTCAACACGAGCGGGGCGTGGCTGTGGTGGGAGCTCTGCTATTCGGACATAGCGGTGGCGTGGGCGTGGGGTTTGGTAGAACGGTTGTGGTGTGGGCGTGTGGCTAGTTTTGGGCGGTTTTTTTGGAGGAGAACGGCGAGGGAAGACGATTTTGGGAGGAGAGATTTGGTTGTGTGGCCGGATTTTGGAAGAAAGGAGGCTAAAAATGATTTTAGGGTTTGGTTTAGGGAGATTGACGGTTAAGTTTTTTTATATAGGGGAGGGGGCACGGTCCATCGCCACGCCCGTGTCAATTTGAATTTGCCCGTGTTTTTCGTGATTTTCAGGTTTGGGCACGTTCAGGTTTCTTAGCACGGCCGTGTGTTCATTGGCCACGCCCGTGTTTGATAGATCAGGGTGTTGGCACGGTGAAGGAGCCCATGCATGGCAAGTCAGTATCTTCGCACGGTTGTGGCACACGGGCGTGTGCTTCCCGCACTCGATAAGTCAGTGTCTTTGCACGCTTAGATGGCACGGGCGTGGTCTGGTATTGCAGCCCGTGTTTAGTCGATAGAAATTTTTCCCTGTTTGTGCACGGCCCTTGGCATGCCCGTGGGTTGTCCCCTGTCTTTCACACGGCCATGGACACGCCCGTGTTAAAAAAATACACTTCTTTTGGCTGTTTTAGTGTGGTGTTAGTATAATGGAAACAAAAATGTTAGTGGGTTAGTGCTCGGGTTGCCTCCCGAAAAGCGCTTATTTATAGTCTTAAGTTAGACTTTCCCTGTTTTCGGTTCTAAAAGAAGGCTCATGGAGCATAAGCTCCTCTCTTATATCTCCAAAACCTGCACCATTATAAATTTTAAGTCGGTGACCATTTACCTTGAATGTGCCTTTGGTGGGATAAGTTACCTCGATGGTGCCATATGGGAAAATTGTTTTGATCATAAACGAGACTGACCATCTTGATTTCAGCTTTCCCGGGAATAGTTTAAGCCTTGAGTTGTATAGTAGTACCAGGTCTCCTTCTTCGAATTGTTTTGATTTCTTGAGACGAGAATCGTGGCATCACTTTGTTGCTTTCTTGTATAGTTTTGAGTTCTCGTAGGCTTCCGTTCTCCATTCGTCCAGCTCGTTCATCTGCATCATTCTTTTCTTTCCTGCAATTTTAAGGTTAGAATTCAAAAATTTTATTGCCCAAAAAGCTTTGTGTTCTAATTCGAATGGTAGATGACAACTTTTCCCGTATACAAGTTTGTAAGGGGATGTCCCTAGAGGTGTTTTAAATGCTGTTCTTTAGGCCCACAAAGCATCATCCACTTTGACTGCCCAATCTTTTCTATTTGATTCAACCGTTTTTTCTAGAATACGCTTAAGTTCTCGGTTTGCTACCTCAACTTGCCCATTGGTTTGAGGATGATATGGGGTGGCTGTCTTGTGCTATACTCCATATTTTTTTAGGACTTTTTCAAATTGAGTATTACAGAAATGAGTACCCCTATCACTAATGATGGCTCTTGGTGTGCCAAACCAGGAAAACAGTTTCTTGAAAAACTTGACTACTACCCTAGCATCATTGGTAGATGAAGCTTCTGCTTCTACCCATTTTGACATGTAATCAACTGCTACTAGAATGTATTTGTTTCCAAACGAACTAGAGAATGGTCCCATGAAATCAATACCCTATACATCAAATATTTCACATGATAACATATATGTTTGGGGCATTTCATCACGTTTAGAAATATTACCTGTTCTCTGACATTTATCACATGAGGTAACATACCTGTTGGCATCTTTAAATAGGGTGGGCCAATAAAAACTTGATTCGAGTATTTTGTGTGCTTTCATAATCCCACTGTAGTGTCCTCCTGATGGTCCAGAATGACAATGCTCCAAGATTTTGCTTGCTTCTGTCTTTGTAACACATCTTCGAATTACCTAATCTGCACATATGCAGAAAAGAAAGGGGTCTTCCCAAAAATAATTTTTCATATCAGTAAAGAATCGTTTCTTTTGGTGATGTGTTAATTTTTTTGGTAAGATGTTAGCTGCTAAATAATTTGCAATATTTGTAAACCATGGTACCTCAGAATGTGTTATAGAAAAGAGTCATTCTTCGGGAAACGAATCATTTATTTCACTTTGATTGAGCTCTTTAGAGTGTGGATTTTCAAGTCTAGAAAGGTGATCCGCTACAAGATTCTCGGCTCCCTTCTTATCTTGTATTTCCAAGTTGAATTCTTGTAAGAGTAAAATCCATTGTATGAGTCTGGGTTTTGCATTAGGTTTGTTTAAAAGATAACGCAAAGCTGAATGGTCAGTGTAAATGACAGCTTTAGACATTATTAAATACTGTCTAAATTTATCAAAAGCAAAAACTATGGCTAACAATTCTTTCTCTGTGGTGGTATAGTTTTCTTGTGCGGGTGTTAATGTTCTGCTAGCGTAGTAAACTGGCTGGAAATGCTTGTCTCTTCGTTGTCCCAAAACTGCACCTACTGCAAAATCACTTTCATCACACATTAGTTCAAAGGGTAAGTTCCAATCAGGTGTAATTATAATCGGCGCATTTATTAATTTATCCTTAGGAATATTAAATGCATCTAAACACTCCTGATTGAAATTAAAAGGAACATCTTTTTCTAGTAATTTTGTCAAAGGCTTAGCTATTTTAGAAAAATCCTTGATAAATCTTCTATAGAACCCTGCATGTCCTAAAAAGCTTCTAATAGCCTTAACAGAACTAGGGGGAGATAGTTTTTCTATGGTTTCAACCTTTGCCTTATCTACCTCAATCCCTTTACTAGAAATCTTATGTCCCAACACAATTCCTTCTCTAACCATAAAGTGACATTTTTCCCAGTTCAAAACAAGGTTTGTTTCCTCACATCTCATTAGAACTCGTTTTAAATTTTTAAGGAAAAGATGAAAAGAATTATCGAATACCGAGAAATCATCCATAAATACCTCCACGATGTCTTCTACGAGTTCGTTAAAGATTGCCAACATGCAACACTGAAAAGTAGCAGGAGCATTACATAATCCAAAAGGCATTCTACGATAAGTGAACGTACCGTATGGGCATGTAAATGTTGTCTTCTCTTGATCTTCAGGAGTTATAGGAATTTGGAAGTAACCGGAGAGCCCATCCAAGAAGCAGTAGTACATGTGCCCAGATAATCTTTCCAACATTTGGTCTATGAAGGGCAGAGGGAAGTGATCTTTTCTAGTGGCATCATTCAGCTTACAGACTCTCCAACCTGTAACTGTTCTTGTGGGAATTAACTCATTCTTTTCATTGGGCACTACCGTCATTCCTCATTTCTTTGGGACTACCTGCACAGGACTCACCCAAGTGCTGTCAGAAATAGGATAAATTATTCCTACATCTAGAAGTTTAATTACCTCAGTTTTGACCACTTCTTTCATGTTGAGATTTAACCGTCTTTGTGGTTGCACACATGGCTTGTATTCTTCTTCCATTAAAATTTTGTGGGTGCAGAATGCAGGGCTTATTCCCTTGATGTCAGAAATTTTCCAAGCTATGGCTTTCTTGTGTTCTCTTAGCACTTTTATCAGCTCCTCTTTTTCCTTGTGTTCTAATTCTGAAGAGATGATTACTGGTAGCGTAAAATTGTCCCCGGCAACGGCACCAAAAACATGATCGCTGAAATCAGAGCTTTAAAAATTTATAAAAGAATGATCAAACCTGGAGACTAACTCTAACAACAATTAAAGGCAAGTGTAGCTATCGAACAGTAGTATAGCTTAGGCAAGACCGAATTATCAAACCCAAAGGAACTAAAAGTACTAATACTAACTTTCTTTTTAATATTTAGCCTTAAAAACAGAGTGAAATTGCTTTTAAACTAAATTGACGACGACTAAGCTAAGGACACAAAGACAAAAAGAACGATTTGGAAAATAACTTGAATAAAAACTCAATTGATCACAACGATACGCTCAGGAAGAATTCACCTAGACTTCACTTGTTATCTAACCCTAAATTATACGATTTCTTTACTTAGCTTGATCCGTAGGACTCCTTAACCTATATTAAACCCTCTCTCGAGGCGAATAACGTCTAACCCTAGGTTAATTAGTGGAACTCTTGTTCGCTTATAATAACCCCCTAGGATAGCAGTAAATCGATCAATGGATTCCCATATTAGGTTTCACCCTAATCTGGCAAAATCTCGTAACCCTATCTCTAGGCGTTCGATCAACTCCGCTTAATTATGTTAGATCTTCTCTTAGGCAGGGTCTATTCATCCTCCACCTAAGCACATTAGATTTGGATTAAGCAACATAATTAAAAACAACCTAAGTAATTCATCATATATCTTAAAAATCAAATAACAAGATTTGTCTAGGTTTCATCCCCTTCAGGTATCTAAGGGGTTTAGTTCATAATAAATAAAGAAAACATCGCAAGAGAAAAGATAAAACAAAACATAAGAAATTCCTAAAACCCCCTGAAAGAATTGAAGGAGAGTTCCGCCATCTTGAGTATAACTCCGGCTTCTTGGGATGGATCAACAGGCTATCCTCGCGTTATTTCCTACTTCTGACCTTCTAGTCTTGGCTCCTTGGCCTAGCTTTGATGCCTTCTCAAAGGTGGCACTTAGGGGATATATATAGGCTCTTGGAATGCGATTCTTTCTCCCTAAGTATCCTTTTTCGACTGAAATTGTTCTTTCCAGCGACAGAGACACGGCCATGTCACACGCCCGTGTGACTCGTGGTCAAGCCGTGTTAGGACTTCTAATTTGGGACACGGCCGTGTGAGTCGGAGTTGAGGCCGTGCTCTAGGTACTCGTCGAGGCACGGCCATGTGGACTTTGGGTCAGGCCGTGTCACTTTCGCACTATGGCCCGTTTACTCTGTTTTGGGCCCAATTTGTGTTCTTTTCATCCACGCGTGCTTTCCTGGGTCTAAGAGATGAAAAGAAAGGATTACAAGCATCTTTTTATATAGATCAAGGAATAAATCATAGAAAAGCATATTAAATGTGGGTTAAAATATGTTACAATTACGGTTTATCACCTATCGATCTCCCCTTTTAGGTTACACTTAGGGTGTTTATATAGGCTTTCGGAATGTCTTTCTTTGCCTTTAAGTATCTTTTTCCGAGTGGAATTAAAATAGGTCACGGCAGGGACACGCCCGTGTGGCACGCCCGTGTGAATCGAGCCCAGGGCTGTGTTCGAATCTGCTAAAGTGGCACGGCCATGTGGTGTGGTCCAGGCCGTGTTGATTTCTTACTTTGGCCCATTTTCTCTGTTTTTGGCCCATTTCTCATTCTTTTCATCCTCCTATGCTCTCTTAAGTATAAAACATGAAATTAAAGGATTAGGAGCATCAAATTCCACAATTCAAGGGATAAATCATCCAAAAGTATGCCAAATATGGGATTAAAATATGTATATATTATGGTTTATCAATTTATGTTATCAATTTAATGGCCAGTGACCAAAACAAGAACAAATAGAAATTTTAGTGCCTAAATTGAAAAGTTTGAAGGTTGGGTGACTAAAATAAGAAAGTGGGCATAGTTGGGTTACCATTTGTATAATTTATCCATAATATAAGTACTCGTTAGGTTTTTTTAATATACTATTTTTTATTAAAAATAATATTTTTTATTAAAAAATAATTTTTTTTTCAAAACTTTAAAAAAAAATATTTGTAAAACAATATCAAATTTGTTAGAGGTGAGCAATCGCCCAATTTTATTGGTTTGATTCAAAAAAATTCAAAAATCAACTTAACTAGCGTCAAAAAATTTTTTAAATCAAAATTAACTGACTTTATGAATAAAATTGAATAAACCAAATCGAATTTTTCCGGTCATTTTAGTCGATTTACCAACTTTTTTTTTGGGGTTAATTAATTGACTTAACCAACATTACCATGTTTTTCTTTATATGTTGGGTTTGAGTTTAGGTATTATATTTGGGTGTGTTGAATTTATTTTGGGTATGGGCTCAGATACTATATTTGAATATGGGTTGGATTTAAATATTTTAAATTATATTAAAATAATAGACATTTAAAGTTGGTTAATTCAGTTAATTTAATTTTGGTTTTTCAAAATGAATCCAAACGGATTAAATTGTTTTACCTAACATTTGTAACTGACCTAAAATTGCAACCAAATAAACTGTAACACCCTGAAAATTTGAGTATTGATTTATTGTGTACTTTGAGTGATTAGTCTACAAAGGAAAATTTTCTTATTACTTTTCGTGCTTATTATAGTCCTGAAGAAGAATTATAATTATTCGGGGATGGAATAATTCTTAATTTTGAGAATTTATGGAAGTGGATCAAGTGGCATTGATACTTAAGTAAATTTAAGTGTCAAAAATGTAGCATAAGATGAATAATAGCAAGGTGGTGTTGGCGCATGGGTTATAGCATGAGGGGAGTGGTTCGAATCCTTTAAATAGCAATTAGATGGCTTTTATTTTTGGTTTTCCTAGCATGTGTCGGCCAAGCACATATATGGTAAGTGTTGACCTTGTTATTTTTGGTTAGTAGATTAAGGAATAAGGAAATTTCTAACTTATGGTAGGGAATCAAGAAAATTTGGAAAGATATGGAGACATAAGGCATATATCAAGGAAAAGTTTTGGAAACAAATTCATGGTCATTTGACCAATGAATTTGGACGGCAATGAGGCTAGGGGGGAGGTTGGTCGAATATGCTTGTAGCTTGGTAAGGTTTAGGAGTTGTTTTTGGTCATTCTTAGTTTTTGTGCAAAGTTTTGCAATCCTTTCTCAACTTTTCTCCCTTGGCCGAAATTGAGCATTGGTAAGCCTTAATTTTTTTTGAACATTTGGTCACTTTTGTCTATTACTTTGGTACTCTTTGTATGCATTTTCTTTTAGTGCCGAAATCACCTATACCAAAAAGCCATTCTTTTTCTTTTCTTTTTACCATTGCCGAATGTACCTTGCTCTCCAATACATCTTTTTCTTTCTCTTTTCTTCTCTTTGAAAACCGAATCTTCATTATCATCTCTTCTCTCATATTTTATTTCTTTTCACTCATCCTTTTCTCCATTATTTTTCTCCATGGCCGAATGTTAGTGAGCCATAGCCGAATCATTTTCTCTTTTCTTTGGTTATCATAGCCGAATCCTCCATCACTTAGAGACATCATTTTCAATCCTTTCTTTTCAACCGTGGACAAAAGGGTAAGGATTCTTTTTAGTTTCGTTTAGTTAGAATTAGTCATGGCCGAATATTGATGGTGGTATGAAGGCTTTCTTAGATCGAAATAAACGTTCATTCTATTAATGTTTATTTATGTTATACTTTAGTGCGATAACGGAAGATCGGAAATCAAGTGGTCGTGAGTGACATAGAACGCTTGGATCGACTTTCCTTGTGGAACAAGAATATTTGTGGTAAGGAAATCTCGTTCTTAAAACCTTTAGTCATAATCGATATATATATTATTAGGACGTGCTAACGATCTTTGTCATTGAAGACAATCAAGATAGGGAAGAAACGGGCCGTGTATAGTGTTCGGAAGAAGGGTGGTACCGTTAATCCCCCTAAGTATAAACAAAGGGTTATTTCGGGAATCCAGGATTTTCCACCGGGTTGCGGACGTTCATCCGAGGAGAATCAACTGTTCGAAGTCGTTCGTACCCCCGAACCATTATTTGTTCGTGGATTTGATTCGGTTAACGAACCATCAATCGGGGAGAAATCGCAAGTAGAAGTATTTCAAAAATCCGAGGGTAAAATTTTAGATCGTTATGTTTAGATCGGTTTTATTATTAGATTATAATGTTCTAATTATCGTGATACGTATAGGTGTTGACGAGCGGGAAAGTCTAGTTCTCACAATAACCAGGTGTGTAACTTCACACTCATTTTCGGGTTAGATACCTAATCATAAGTACTGAGATAAAATCGTGAAAATGGTAAATTCGGAAATTATGTAGTAATTGACACTATTGAGAAAATACATGAAAACGGTTAAAACCGAGAAAAATACGAAAAACTGCTAGATTGACATATGGGCCAAAAATATTCTAGTTCGATAAATGGGCCAAAAATATTCTAGTTCGATATATGGGCCAAAAATATTCTAGTTCGATAAATGGGTCAAAAATATTCTAGTTCGATATATGGACCAAAAATATTCTAGTTCGATATATGGGCCAAAAATATTCTAGTTCGATAAATGGGCCAAAAACCCTCTAGTTCGATATATGGACCAAAGTCCGCTAATTTGTTTAATGGGCAAAATACTAAATTGTTTTATGGGCCCAAATGAAATGTTTAATTATAGACCCAATTGATGTTATGGATAATTTGATAAATTGTTATATGGCTATATTTTGTTATACACGCATGATTGCATGGGGCGGGGTATTTGATGAAGAGAAGAATGGCCTGTTGCCAAAAATCTAGTTCGGTGGCTCTGCCACAAATTTCGGCTTAATGCCTCTAGTTCGGTGGCTCTGCCACAAATTTTGGCTAAATGCCTCTAGTTCGGTGACAATGTCACAATCTAGTTCGGTAGTGCACTACAATATTATTTAAAGGCTTAATGCCTATGATTGGTGTGTTTGGCGGGGTGGGTTGACTTGATCCCCACAGGTGTGTTGGTTGGTACGGGGGTGTGTAGCGGATGGATACTAGGCTTGGTTGGGAAACTCATTTTACATGCATTTTATTTTATTTTACTTTATGTTGTATGGTTGAATTCTGCAAATGGGCTCAAGCCCGACATAATATCTTGACGATCTGGCCCAATAATGGTGGTAAGTGAGTTGCACACTGAGTTCCTTATAACTCACCCAATTTTATTAACCTTTCAGGTAATGGAAATTGATGTGGACTTGGGCCGGAGATGACTTGGTGGAGGCCATACTACGAACTTGGGTTTTATAAACTATGAACTTTATTTAAGTTATTATTTTAATTACTATTATGGGTTTGATGTAATAAGGCCTCTAATTATGTTTTTATGGATTTTATTGTGTGGATGGATTTAAATTTTGTTTTAAGACTCTTATTATGGGCTTATATTAAATTATATGGTTTTCTTAAAAATATTGTTTTATAACATTTTGAACAATTAAATTATTTTCTTTAAAATTTCTTCCAAATTCCTTTACAATGACTTCAAGGTTTTGATAAATATTTTTCTAAATGATAAGTTTTAAACAAGTATTTTCTTGAAACATCAATTTCAAATCCTTGTACTAAATTTTTATTAAATTCTATTTTCAATGGTTTTGTAGCACTACTTTACATTAACCACTCGTGAATAAATGAATATTTGATTGGTGTGACAAACCAAACTTTGTCTAAACGCATAGACCTGGTTTGGGGTGTTACATTTAATGGTATCAGAGCTAGTTTTAAAACTCGGCTGTGGTTTGGGTTCAACAATGAAAATCTGTTTGAAAAATAATTTAAGTTTCTGGACTTTTGATTTAAAAGTATTATGGCACCATGAGCATCCCGCGCCAAGTCAAGTAAGTATCTGTATACTGACTGTTTATTATAATTATTATGATATGATCATAAGAAACACTCTAGAACTTCTAGTTTTAGGTGTTGAAAACCGTAGAGATTGAGACAATAGGATATGGTTGCGAAAACAACTTTATCTTCTTTTTATCATAAAATATCGTTAATAAACAACTGAAATAGTAATCCGATTCATAAAACTCTTAATCAGATTAAATCGAATTAGTCGTTATGAGCACGAGAGGACGTGGTCGTGGACGCGGTAGACGTGGCCGTGGTAGAGGACGAGGTGTTAGGGGCGCAACTGAAGCGCCGGGTCAGATGCCGGAAATGGATGCACCTGCGTCACTCGAGAGTGAGACGGGATCACATGATCATATGGAAGAAGATAATGCTGTGACACGAGCAATGCTGCGAGTCCTTGAAAGGGTCGCTGGAGCTAGAACTGGGCCAACAGCTCGTGGGTCAATATCGGAACGATTGAAATCAAGTGGTGTTGAGGTTTTCAGAGGTGTCTCTGGTGTAGCTCCCAATGTCGCGGAATATTGGCTTGAGGCAGTGGAGCGAATTATGGACGGTCTTGAGTGCACTGTGGAACAAAAGCTAAGGGGAGCGGTATCTTTGTTAAGGGACGAAGCATACCAATGGTGGCTTACTGTCCGGGAAGGCACTGATGCTGCATTAGTTAATTGGGAATTCTTCAAAGCTTCCTTTTAAGGGAAATATGTGGGAACAAGTTATGTGGATGCCCGAAGGAAGGAATTCTTGAACCTAGTTCAAGGAAATAAGACGGTGGCAGCATATGAGGCTGAATTCTTACGTTAGAGTCGCTACGCTCGAACTATAGTGGCAACGGACCATGAGCGTTGTGTACGCTTTGAGGATGGCTTGTAAGATGAGTTGCGGGTTCTGATAGCCCCACAACAAGTTAGAACTTTTGCCACGCTTGTGGAAAAGGCCAAGATAGCCGAAGAGGCTAAGAACTCGGAACGTCAGAATCGGGAGCAAGTTCGAAGCAAGAGAGATATAAAGTATTCGGGTTCTTCAAAAAGGTTTACGAAGAGGCCTCGGAATGAAGAGCCAGTTCAAGGTAGAACACCTGTAGCTGTTAATCAGAGTCGAGACTGTGCTGAATGTGGAAAAAGGGAGGAAAACGGGTGCTTGCTATAAATGTGGTTCAACGGATCATCAATATAGAAGTTGCCCTCGACGAATGGATTCAACTCAAGAAGTTCGTACTACTGATGCACCACCGACAAGAGGAGCTCAGCAACCACCGAGAGGTCGTGGACCGGGTCGTGGTGGTAATGGGGCTGGACGTGGTCAAGGTGCAGCGGGTCGAGGCAATGGTCCTAGAGGCAACACGGATGCAAGATAGCCAGGATTGGTGTATGCAGTCAGACGCCGCGAGGATGGCAATGCACCTGATGTGATAACTGGTACGTTCTTCATCTCTGATGTACCTGTTATTGCCTTGATAGATATTGGTTCTACCCACTCGTATGTAGCTAGCACCATATCTGGCAACTTGAATTTAGAATCTGAAATTTCCGATAGGGAGATGAAGGTAATTAGTCCTTTGGGACAGTTGGTGTTGGTAAATAAACTGTTTAGAGACGTGCCCTTAGAAATTCAAAGAGAAATATTCCTGGCGAATTTAACGGAATTGCCTTTTGGCGAATTCGATATCATTTTGGGCATGGATTGGTTGGTTAAGCACCCGGCGTAATTGGATTGTGCTGAAAAGCGGATGACAATAAGAACCGTGGAGGACAAGGAGATAGTTATGATAGGCGAGCGGAGGAATTACTTGGCAAACGTGATTTCTGCGTTAAAGGCGGAAAAGTTGGTGCGAAAAGGGTATGGAGCATTTTTGGCATTTATTAGTGCTCTAGATGCCAAAGAGTTATCAGTGGCCGATGTGAGAACGGTGAAGGAATTTTTGGATGTATTTCCCGAAGAACTTCCCGGTGTACCTCCAGATCGGGAAGTGGAATTTGGTATTGAGCTTTTGCCCGGAGCTGCTCCAGTGTCCATTGCTCCTTATAGAATGGCACCGAAGGAGTTGTCGGAGCTTAAAGCTCAAATTCAAGAATTGCTAGATCGGGGTTTTATTCGACCGAGTGTGTCTCCATGGGGGGCACCGGTTTTGTTTGTTAAGAAGAAAGATGGGTCGATGCGTATGTGTATCGATTACAGACAATTGAATAAGCTGACGATCAAGAATAAGTACCCTCTGCCGAGAATTGATGACCTGTTTGATCAATTGAAGGAAGCTTCTGTTTTCTCCAAAATTGATTTAAGGTCGGGTTATCACTAGCTTAAGGTGAAAGAAGCGGATATTCACAAGACGGCGTTCCGAACCCGTTACGGACATTATGAGTTTTTGGTGATGCCGTTTGGGTTAACCAATGCACCAGCTGCATTTATGGATATGATGAACCGGGTCTTTCAACTATTCTTAGACCGGTTTGTGGTAGTATTCATAGATGACATTCTGGTATATTCAAGGAATGAAGAAGAGCATGACTCTCATTTGCGAATTGTATTGCAGTTGCTTCGAGATAATCAACTGTATGCCAAATTCAGTAAATGTGAATTTTGGTTAAGAGAAGTGACTTTCTTGGGTCATGTGGTATCAGCCGAAGGAATAAGAGTGGATCCTCGGAAGATTGAGGCGGTATTGGATTGGAAACCACCGAAGTCAGTAGCCGAGATTCGGAGTTTCTTGGGTTTGGCTAGTTATTATAGACGCTTTGTTGAGGGATTTTCGTTGATTGCTGCACCCCTAACTAAGCTTTTGCGTAAGGGAGTACCGTATATATGGACTGATAAACAGTAAGAAAGTTTCGAGAAATTGAAGAAGATTTTGACGGAAGCGCCGGTATTGATTCAGCCTGAGTCTGGAAAGGAGTTTACAGTTTATTGTGATGCGTCACATACGGGATTAGGTTGCGTATTGATGCAAAGTGGAAAAGTGGTAGCTTATGCTTCTCGTCAGCTGAGACCGCATGAAGTGAACTACCCTACTCATGACTTGGAGTTAGCAGCGGTAGTGTTTGCTTTGAAGATTTGGAGGCATTACCTTTATGGTGAAAAGTCTATCATCTATACGGATCACAAGAGTCTTAAGTATCTTCTTACTCAGAAGGAATTAAACTTGAGACAACGAAGATGGGTGGAGCTGTTAAAGGACTATGATTTCTCAATCGAGTATCATCCTGGAAAAGCTAATGTGGTAGCAGACACGTTAAGTCGTAAGGTGGTATCTGATTTGAGAGCTATGTTTGCCCATTTGAGTTTGTATGAGGATGGTAGTCTGATAGCGGAACTTCAGGTGAAGCCTTTGTGGTTAGAACAAATCAAGGAAAAGAAAATATTAGATGAGAAGTTGGGACCTTTACTTCAACGAGTTGAAAATGGTAGAATAGAGGATTTTGGTATTAATTCGGAAGGTGTGTTGTGTTTTCGAGGAAGAGTTTGTATGCCTAGGGACTCAGATCTGAGGCAAATGATTTTGAGGGAGGCGCATAGTAGCCCTTATGCTATGCATCCCGGAGGAAATAAGATGTATCGGGATCTTCGTGAACAGTATTGGTGGCCTGGGTTGAAGCGTGAGATTTTAGAGTTTGTGGGAAAATGTTTAACTTGTCAACAAGTGAAGACGGAGCATCAATTGCCGTCAGGTTTATTACAGCCGATTAAGATTTCTCTGTGGAAATGGGAGCGGATAACAATGGATTTTGTTAGTGGGTTACCTTTAACACCTGCTAAGAAAAATTCTGTTTGGGTAATCGTGGATCGTTTGACGAAGACTGCTCATTTCCTACCCGTTCGTACGGATTACTCGTTGCAAAAGTTGGCGAAGCTGTATCTATCTGAAGTCGTAAGGTTGCATGGGGTACCCGTATCTATTATATCGGATAGGGATCCTAGGTTTACATCATGGTTTTGGAAAGTTTTGCATGAAGCTCTGGGTACAAAGCTAAACTTCAGTACGACTTTTCATCCTCAGTCAGATGGTCAGTCGGAGAGAGTGATTCAGATTCTGGAAGACATGCTAAGGGGATGTGTAATTGACTTCAAAGGTAGTTGGGAGGATTTTCTACCGCTAGCAGAATTTGCGTATAACAATAGCTATCAGTCTAGCATTCAGATGGCACCCTACGAGGCATTATATGGTCGTAGGTGTCATTCTCCTATCTGTTGGACTGAGTTGGGCGATCGGCAGATGTTAGGACCTGAGATGATTTCTGAAACGGAAGAGAAAGTAAAGGCTATTCGAGCACGGTTAAAGGAAGCTTCGGATAGACAGAAGTCGTATGCAGATCTGAAGCGTAAGGATATCGAGTATGCTGTGGGGGATCAAGTTTTCTTGAAGGTCTCACCTTGGAAGAAGATTTTCAGGTTTGGGAAGAAGGGCAAGTTGAGTCCTAGATATATTGGACCATATCGTGTGGTGAAGCGAGTTGGTCCAGTGGCCTATCAGATCGAATTACCTCCGGAATTGAGCCAAATTCATAATGTTTTTCATGTTTCCATGCTGAGGCGCTATAGATCGGATCCTTCGCACATAGTACCGGTAGAAGAAGTGGAGTTGAATTCGGACTTGTCTTTTGAGGAGGAACCAGTGGAAATCTTATATCGAGATGTTAAGGAGCTAAGAAAGAAAACCGTGCCGTTGGTCAAAGTTCTATGGCGTAATCATAGAGTGAAGGAAACTACGTGGGAGCCTGAGGATGCAATTCGGCAACAATACCCTCATCTCTTTCAAACCAGGTAAATTTCGAGGACGAAATTTTCTTTAAGGAGGGTAGAGTTGTAACACCCTGAAAATTTGAGTATTGATTTATTGTGTGCTTTGAGTGATTAGTCTATAAAGGAAAATTTTCTTATTACTTTTCGTGCTTATTATAGTCCTGAAGAAGAATTATAATTATTCGGGGATGGAATAATTCTTAATTTTGAGAATTTATGGAAGTGGATCAAGTGGCATTGATACTTAAGTAAATTTAAGTGTCAAAAATGTAGCATAAGATGAATAATAGCAAGGTGGTGTTGGCGCATGGGTTATAGCATGAGGGGAGTGGTTCGAATCCCTTAAATAGCAATTAGATGGCTTTTATTTTTGGTTTTCCTAGCATGTGTCGGCCAAGCACATATATGGTAAGTGTTGACCTTGTTATTTTTGGTTAGTAGATTAAGGAATAAGGAAATTTCTAACTTATGGTAGGGAATCAAGAAAATTTGAAAAGATATGGAGACATAAGGCATATATCAAGGAAAAGTTTTGGAAACAAATTCATGGTCATTTGACCAATGAATTTGGACGGTAATGAGGCTAGGGGGGAGGTTGGCCGAATATGCTTGTAGCTTGGTAAGGTTTAGGAGTTGTTTTTGGTCATTCTTAGTTTTTGTGCAAAGTTTTGCAATCCTTTCTCAACTTTTCTCCCTTGGCCGAAATTGAGCATTGGTAAGCCTTAATTTTTTTTGAACATTTGGTCACTTTTGTCTATTACTTTGGTACTCTTTGTATGCATTTTCTTTTAGTGCCGAAATCACCTATACCAAAAAGCCATTCTTTTTCTTTTCTTTTTACCATTGCCGAATGTACCTTGCTCTCCAATACATCTTTTTCTTTCTCTTTTCTTCTCTTTGAAAACCGAATCTTCATTATCATCTCTTCTCTCATATTTTATTTCTTTTCACTCATCCTTTTCTCCATTGTTTTTCTCCATGGCCGAATGTTAGTGAGCCATAGCCGAATCATTTTCTCTTTTCTTTGGTTATCATAGCCGAATCCTCCATCACTTAGAGACATCATTTTCAATCCTTTCTTTTCAACCGTGGACAAAAGGGTAAGAATTCTTTTTAGTTTCGTTTAGTTAGAAGTAGTCATGGCCGAATATTGATGGTGGTATGAAGGCTTTCTTAGATCGAAATAAACGTTCATTCTATTAATGTTTATTTATGTTATACTTTAGTGCGATAACGGAAGATCGGAAATCAAGTGGTCGTGAGTGACATAGAACGCTTGGATCGACTCTCCTTGTAGAACAAGAATATTTGTGGTAAGGAAATCTCGTTCTTAAAACCTTTAGTCATAATCGATATATATATTATTAGGACGTGCTAACGATCTTTGTCATTGAAGACAATCAAGATAGGGAAGAAACAGGCCGTGTATAGTGTTCGGAAGAAGGGTGGTACCGTTAATCCCCCTAAGTATAAGCAAAGGGTTATTTCGGGAATCTGGGATTTTCCACCGGGTTGCGGACGTTCATCCGAGGAGAATCAACTGTTCGAAGTCGTTCGTACCCCCGAACCATTATTTGTTCGTGGATTTGATTCGGTTAACGAACCATCAATGGGGAGAAACCGCAGTAGAAGTATTTCGAAAATCCGATGGTAAAATTTTAGATCGTTATGTTTAGATCGGTTTTATTATTAGATTATAATGTTCTAATTATCGTGATACGTATAGGTGTTGACGAGCGGGAAAGTCTAGTTCTCACAATAACCAGGTGTGTAACTTCACACTCATTTTCGGGTTAGATACCTAATCATAAGTACTGAGATAAAATCGTGAAAATGGTAAATTCGGAAATTATGTAGTAATTGATACTATTGAGAAAATACATGAAAACGGTTAAAACCGAGAAAAATACGAAAAACTGCTAGATTGACATATGGGCCAAAAATATTCTAGTTCGATAAATGGGCCAAAAATATTCTAGTTCGATATATGTGCCAAAAATACTCTAGTTCGATAAATGGGCCAAAAATATTCTAGTTCGATATATGGGCCAAAAATATTCTAGTTCGATATATGGGCCAAAAATATTCTAGTTCGATAAATGGGCCAAAAACCCTCTAGTTCGATATATGGACCAAAGTCCGCTAATTTGTTTAATGGGCAAAATACTAAATTGTTTTATGGGCCCAAATGAAATGTTTAATTATAGACCCAATTGATGTTATGGATAATTTGATAAATTGTTATATGGCTATATTTTGTTATACACGCATGATTGCATGGGGCGGGGTATTTGATGAAGAGAAGAATGGCCTGTTGCCAAAAATCTAGTTCGGTAGCTCTGCCACAAATTTCGGCTTAATGCCTCGAATTCGGTGGCTCTGCCACAAATTTTGGCTAAATGCCTCTAGTTCGGTGACAATGTCACAATCTAGTTCGGTAGTGCACTACAATATTATTTAAAGGCTTAATGCCTATGATTGGTGTGTTTGGCGGGGTGGGTTGACTTGATCCCCACAGGTGTGTTGGTTGGTACGGGGGTGTGTAGCGGATGGATACTAGGCTTGGTTGGGAAACTCATTTTACATGCATTTTATTTTATTTTACTTTATGTTGTATGGTTGAATTCTGCAAATAGGCTCAAGCCCAACATAATATCTTGACGATCTGGCCCAATAATGGTGGTAAGTGAGTTGCACACTGAGTTCCTTGTAACTCACCCAATTTTATTAACCTTTCAGGTAATGGAAATTGATGTGGACTTAGGCCGGAGATGACTTGGTGGAGGCCATACTACGAACTTGGGTTTTATAAACTATGAACTTTATTTAAGTTATTATTTTAATTACTATTATGGGTTTGATGTAATAAGGCCTCTAATTATGTTTTTATGGGTTTTATTGTGTGGATGGATTTAAATTTTGTTTTAAGACTCTTATTATGGGCTTATATTAAATTTATATGGTTTTCTTAAAAATATTGTTCTATAACATTTTGAACAATTAAATTATTTTCTTTAAAATTTCTTCCAAATTCCTTTACAATGACTTCAAGGTTTTGATAAATATTTTTCTAAATGATAAGTTTTAAACAAGTATTTTCTTGAAACATCAATTTCAAATCCTCGTACTAAATTTTTATTAAATTCTATTTTCAATGGTTTTGTAGCACCACTTTACATTAACCACTCGTGAATAAATAAATATTTGATTGGTGTGACAAACCAAACTTCGTCTAAACGCATAGACCTGGTTTGGGGTGTTACATAAACTTACCTAACAAAACCGAAAATGATAACCTAAATTTTGCACACTCTTAAAAATTGTTAGTGGGACTTTCAAGGAAAAGTTCAAAGCTTGAACCGAGGTTGCAGCAACAATGGACATCATCTAATAGAATGAGAAAATAGCTCTATCATAGTCATCTTTTACCTCTATTGAATGTCACTTATTGCCTTTGTCTCCCACACTATGCATCTTATGCCTCTTGCATCTAGATTGTATAAGATCATGGTGGGGTAGAAAAGCTAAGAGCAATGGTTGTTTTGTATTTTTATTAGAATAGGCAATTCAAACAATGCAAAGTTGCCTTACATCATTTCTCTTAAAGCTTTTTCACTTCTCAAGATTGCTCCACTTATTAAGGTATGTGGTAGAGGTAGGTCCTTTCTGAGGGTTCATCTTCAGGGGTGTTGGAGGCCCAATGGGTTGCATCCACTATGCCCCAACAATTAGTAGTAGTGTTGCAAAGTTGCCTTACAACATTTCTCTTAAAGCTTTTTCACTTCTCAAGATTGCTCCACTTATTAAGGTGTGTGACAGTGGTAGGTCCTTTCTGAGGGTTCATCTTCAGGAGTGTTGGAGGCCCAATGGGTTGCATCCACTATGCCCCAACAATTAGTAGTAGTGTTTTCACGTGCATCTTTTGCTGGCAATACAATTTTCAAATAATAATAATAAATTATAATAATTTTGAAAACTATAATATATTACAAAATCATTAAAAATATTTACAATTTAATTTAATTTAATTTAAATATTTATTTTGAACCAGTAGTCGGAGTTGGGATTGCAAACCACTTTGTCAGTCTCATCCAACAACTACACATGAGTTTTGGTTCAATATATATAAAGTAACTCAACCTTTGAATAAATTTGTATGCAACAATATAATCCTAAATTAATTCAATGTGCATATATATCTTTAGTAGGTAAAATATTTTAAATTTATTTATAATTGGATATTTACAATATATGGAATAGGGATAAATTCCAAAACTACACAAGTTTTGGTTCAATATGAAATGTTGTATATTAACTTTGATTTTGTGCAATTTTATACACGATATTTTGATTTGATTAAATTTTCATAAATGACTAACATCATTGCTGATTTAACATCATTTTATGTTTACATACTACATACACAAATAATTATACTTATCAAATATAAAAATAAATTGTTGTATTTATTTCTTTAAATGTGTACAATTAAATCAAAGTTAAATGTATATATTTGAACCAAAGTCAAAATGTAATGTGAATAATTGCACAAATTCAAAATTCATGTATGAAATTTCACATTGGATCGAAGTTCATGTAGAGTTTTCATATTTATCCTTATAGAATATATATATATATATATATATATATATATATTAATAATAGGAATGGTGTACCGAGCTTTCATCTTTTTTTAGAGAACTATCCTAAGACAGTAGAAGAAAGAGAGCATATGAGAAAGGTTCCTTATGTTTTTGTAGTAGGAAGTCTCATATATGTGGTGTTATGAACATGTCCAGATATCTATTTTGCAGTAGGATAGATGAGTCGATATCAGACAAATCTTGGTTCAAGATGTAACACCCCTAGTCCGTCCCGATCGTCGGGACTGAGCTACAAACTGCTATAGTACAAAATAGAACAGTCATAGACCTTTTGATACGAATCTCCTCGGATTTGAAAGCGAATCGTAGATGTTGCCCAATCGTAAATTAGGTAGTTTTCTATTTTAAGTTGAACAAACAAAAAGGAAAATAATTTTAATGGTAATGGCTTGAAAATAAAATAATTAAGTGGTTGAGATGGATATTAATTTGAAACAAGAAAGAACCTTTAATAAATATTAAAGACCCGAATCTTATAAGCTTCAAATGGACGAAAAGGAGGTTGAATAAACCGAGACCCTCTATCTGGCAAGATAGGAACCAACGGTACTTAGATAAACCGAGACCCACTATCTAACAAGATAGGAACCAACGGTATAAAAATGAACGCCACACCCAAAAGGATGATGAGTTCGAAACAAAGGTAGATTGACGCCACTAGGAACTAGATAAGTTAATTCGAACCTTGAAGAATTAGGGGAGTTAATTAAACTCACCAAAATGAAATATTCATTCATAAAAATCAAGCATCTTACATTGAAAATTCACAAGCTATTTATAAGCATAGGGGAGGCTATTGCTTTGACTGAATACACTGATAAAAGAATTAAATCCTATCAGCAAATGCTTCTTTTAATTGCCGTCCCTACATTGCACCTTGGAAGAATATTTAAAAATCTTGGAGCATGGGAGCTTGGCTATCCCACTAGTGAAGAAATGGCATATGTTATTTAATTCTTTCAATTTGACCTTGCCGTCCACATGTTTAATTCCCTTTTATGCTCAATTGTTTATTTTATCATGGCCTGCAAGTGTTGCCGTCCATCACTAAGCTCCATGGTTCTTTCAATTCCACTTTTAATTATCCTTCAATTGTTTATTATATCATGGTCTTTCCACTAAACACACATGCACATTTTTGTGTCTTAATATTCCAAAGCCATGCCGTCCATATTAGTGCCATCCCACATAAAAACAAATCAATTATTTACTCCACCAACCGTCCACTCTCAAGAAGACAAAAAAAAGGAATTCCAATTTGTTGGCTTGGCTATGCATCGTGAATGCCTTCTCATGGCTTTATTATTTCCTATAAAACACAACCAGACATAAATTAAAATACTTTATTTCAAACACTAGACATAAAAACTATACTAATTAAACAACTTAATTAATATAAAAATTCACGTAGCAAAAATAAATAAACTAGCATCCGAACTAGCTAATATATTCGGCCTTAAATAAATTATAATTGTTCGGTGTGTTCTCAGAGTACTTCCTTTCTTCGTTCCAAATTTGTGCCACTAAAGCTAAAATGGTGTCTTTAAATTGTTTAGCACTGCTACGCGTAATTGGTCCATTGGACAGCTTGAGGGTGTCTCGGTTGATCTCCGTCATAGGTGCACGGTTGATCTCCGTCATAGGTGCATTCGTATCATTCCCTCCCTCTTTAAGTTGATTCGTCCTCGAATCATCACCTACATCAAAAGGAGATAGATCAGAGACATTAAAGCTTGCGCTCACATTATAGTCACCTGGTAAATCCAATTTGTACGAGTTGTCATTTATTCGTTCAAGGACTTGAAATAGACCGTCCCCTCTTGGGAGAAAGTTCGATCGCCTTTGTGCGGGAAACCTTTCTTTGGCAATATGAACCCAAACCCAGTCCCCGGGTTCAAAGAGAATGCGCTTATGACCTTTGTTGGCTCGTTGCTCGTACTCCTTAGTTCTTGCTTCTATGTTGTCCCTAACCTTTTGGTGCAATTATTTAATATATTCAGGCTTGCGTTTCCCATCTACATGCACAAGTTGATTAGAAGACAAAGGTATTAGATCGAGCGGTGTTAATGGATTAAAACCATAAACAACTTCAAATGGGGAAAACTTAGTAGCAGAATGTATAGAGTGATTATATGCAAACTCCACATGTGGCAGGCAATCTTCCCACGTTTTTAAGTTCTTCTGAATGATTGCTCGAACCAATGTTGAAAGAATTCAATTTACCACTTCGGTTTGACCGTCCGTTTGCGGATGGCATGTGGTAGAGAATAGTAACTTAGTTCCTAATCGCCCCCACAATGTCCTCCAAAAATGGCTAAGAAATTTTGTGTCCCGATCGGACACGATCGTCTTAGGCATGCCATGCAACCTAACCACTTCTTTAAAAAAAAGATTAGCAATATTCACAGCATCATCAGTTTTATGGCAAGCTATAAAGTGAGCCATTTTAGAGAATCTGTCTACAACCACAAATATCGAATCTTGACCATTTTTACTTCTTGGCAAGCCGAGTACAAAATCCATAGAAACATCAATCCACGGAGTTTCAGAAATGGGTAAAGTCTTATACAAACCGTGTGGCTTAATTCGAGATTTAGCTTTCTTACAGGTAACACATCTCCCGCAATAACGTTCTACATCTCGTCGCATCTTAGGCCAAAAGAAATGTTCTTGGAGGGTGGCTAAAGTTTTAGCAACACCGAAATGTCCCATCAATCCTCCACTATGAGCCTCATCTATTAATATCTCTCACACAGATCCTTGCGGAATGCAAAGTTTGCTTTCTCGAAACAGATATCCGTCATGGCGGTAGTATTTCTCGTAGGCTCTCTTTTCACATAACTTGAAAAATTCACCAAAGTCAGTATCATTTGCATATAGGTCCTTAAGAAATACAAACCCTATCAATTTAGAATCCAGCATATTTAACAAGGCATACCTTCGGGATAGTGCATCAGCTACTACATTTTCCTTACCTTTTTTGTACTTAATGACATAAGGAAATGATTCGAGAAATTCTACCCACTTAGCATGTCGCTTGTTGAGTTTATGCTGCCCCCTTAAATACTTCAATGACTCGTGGTTGGTATGAACCACGAATTCTTTGGGCAGTAGGTAGTGCTGCCATGTTTCCAAAGCTCGAATTAGAGCATACAGCTCCTTATCATATGTCGGGTAGTTTAAGACAGCACCATTGAGCTTCTCGCTGAAGTACGCAATAGGGCGTCCGTCTTGCAAGAGTACGGCGCCAATACTTAACCCTGAGGCATCACATTCTAACTCGAAGGTTTTGTCAAAGTTTGGTAAAGCTAATAATGGTGCCTGAGTCAAACAGTCTTTAATTTTGAAAAATGCTTTCTCTTGTTCTTCTTCCCAAACAAAGTTAGAATTCTTACGGATTACATCGGTTAATGGTGCGGCCAATGTGCTAAATTTTGGCACGAACCGTCGATAAAAACTGGCCAATCCATGAAAGCTTCGAACTTGGGAAATATTCGTCAGACAGGGCCATTCTTAGATCGCCTTAACCTTCTCTTGATCAACTTCAAGGCCTTCCGAACTGACAACAAATCCTAAAAACACAATTTTGTTAGTACAAAAATCACATTTATGCAAATTTGCATATAAGGTCTCTTTTTGCAAAACCTCAAGAACAGACTTTAAATGTTTCATGTGCTCATCTAAAGTTTTACTATAGACAAGTATGTCGTCAAAGTATACGACACAAAATCTACCGATGAATGATCGCAACACGTGGTTCATGAGTTGCATGAACGTGCTTGGGGCATTTGTTAGCCCGACCGGCATAACGAGCCATTCATAGAGTCCTTGCTTCGTCTTGAAAGCAGTCTTCCACTCATCACCCTCGCGCATACGTATCTGATGATATCTGCTTTTAAGGTCGATTTTTGAAAATAGACTCGCTCCACTCAATTCATCGAGCATGTCATCCAATCGTGGAATAGGGTGTCGGTACTTGATCATGATCTTGTTGATGGCTCGACAATTTATGCACATCCTCCATGTTCCATCTTTCTTGGGAACTAACAAGACTGGCACGGCACAAGGACTTAAGCTCTCTCGCACATAGCCCTTTTCAAGGAGTTCATTCACTTGTTTTTGAAGTTCCTTCATCTCCTCTGGATTGCTTCGGTAAGCTGGTCTATTTGGAATTGCGGCTCCCGGCACGAAGTCTATCTGATGTTCTATTCCACGAATAGGAGGCAATCCACTTGGAATCTCTTCCGGGAATATGTCTCAGAATTCCTGTAACAAAGACAAAACAGGGGAGGGTAACTTGTCATCAAAATCGTTAGTTCCGAAGAGACTTTCCTTGTACATAAGTACCAATAGAGGCTGTTTTAACAACATAGACTTCCGGACATCTTTCTCTCTAACATAAAAACTTTCTTTTTCACTCTCGTCTTTTGTTTCCTTTTCTTTGTGTTCCAACTCTCTTTTTTTATCACTCATTTTTTTGCCTTTCTTTTTTTCTAAATTCTTTTCTTTTTCTTTCTCATTTTTCTGCTCACTTTCCTTTGATTTTTCAATTGATGCCTTCATCTTCAATTGATCGTCATAAACTTGCTTGGGTGTTAGCGGAGCTAATGTCACATTCCGGCCCAATTACTTGAAGGTGTATCGATTGGTGTAGCCATCATGGATCGCTCGCTTGTCGAATTGCCAAGGTCGCCCAAGCAGGAGGTGTCCCGCTTGCATCGGTACCACATCGCACAAGACCTCATCTTGATACTTCCTTATTTTCGTTAAGCCATTGTAGTTTATATGGATGGGGATGTTTGGTAGTAGTCAATCCGAGTTTCTCCACCAATATGGTGTTGGCCACATTAGTATAGCTTCCTCCGTTAATAATGACGCAACAAATCTTCCCTTGTACTTGGCAACGCGTATGGAAGATGTTTTCGCGTTGTTGCTCATTTTCGACGCCTTGTAAGCTAAGACTCCTCTTTACCACTAAGATCTCTCCATTTTCGGCTTGTTCTACTTCTTCCTCGTCTTGGGACGTCTCATTGGCATCATCTTCCCTTTCACTTTTGGATTCAATCTCGCCATTATCTCGGATAAACATCGTGTTTCGGTTCAGACATTGACTTGCAATGTGGCCTCGACCCAAACATTTGAAACACTTAATGTCTCGGGTTCGATTCGAAATAGCTTCCATTTTGCCTTTGCTCGTCTCACCACTTGGCTTGTTAAACTTAGGTGTGCCACTTGCTTCTTTGGCTTGGTTCGGTATGTCTTGTTTGTTGGTCCCTTTCTCCCACTTAGATGTTGAAGCATTATTGGGAATTGCTCGAGACGTAACCTTTCGTTTGATCTGCTTTTCGACCTTTATTGCCATGTGGACCATATCGATGATATTGATATAATGGTGTAGTTCTACAATATTTGCGATATCTTGATTGAGGCCAACGCTAAAGCGTGCCATTGTGGCTTCTTGTTCTTCATCCACATTGGCTCGGATCATGGCCACTTCCATTTCCTTGTAGTAATCCTCCACACTACGATGACCCTGAGTTAGGCTTTGCAACTTTTGATGCAACTCACGGTGATAATAAGTTGGGATGAATCTTTTTCACATTAGTGCCTTCATTTCCGCCCACGTAGATATTGGACATTCACCGTTCCGCCTTCGGCTTGTTGTTAACTGATCCCACCAAATAATGGCATAATCAGTAAACTCGATGGCAACAAGTTTCACCTTCTTACTCTCTGAGTAGTTATGGCATTCGAAGATTAACTCCACCTTCTTCTCCCACTCAAGGAAAGCTTCTGGATCAGATCGCCCTTGGAAGGCAGGAATTGCCATTTTAATATTTTTCAAGTCATCATCAGCCCACTCTCAATCTCTTCGATCACGGGCTCGTGGACCTCTTCTTCGTTCATGATGTCTGAAAGCAGGATTGCTATCAACTTCACTTGGATCGTATAGGTCGTTGTCATGCAACCGAGGTCGTTCTTGTTCCCTTCTCGGAATTGGAGGGTTGTTTGCTCGTTGTCTCTGTTCATCTCTTTGGTCCAAACGTTTTGTGATAGAATGGAGCAAGCGTGTGACGTCTTGTAATGCAACTTACATTTGTAAATCAGAACCTCTACCTCGAGAAACATTCCTTTGGGGTTGCAATCCTCTTCCACCACCAGCGGTATCTGACGCTTCGTCACTCACTACTCGTCGTTCGGGACTCCTAGACATATTGAACAAAATTAAAGAAATCCTCACCACAAACCTCACTTGATCACTCACAAAGAAAATAAATATTGAATACTCACGCTCGTGTTTTTCACTCAATTTTCGGCTCTTTTTTTTTTAATGAAATCTCTCTTGCCTTTTTCCACTCGAATTCACTTCTTTAAATTCTAGAAGGTTGCCTTCAACTTATTAGCAACTTGTAGGTCGTTTCAAGGAGTTAAAGGGTAAACTAGTTTTGGTAAGGGTAGGCTTTTTTTTAAAGGTAGAAAGGTTGGTAGGTGGCGTCGGAAAGTAAGACTCGGTAGTAGAGGTGATGAATTATGGGGAGTCGAAATTCCAGATATCACGACAAACAATTTGAATTTTTTTTGAATAATTTTTTTTAAACTTACTCGAAAACTCGAGATTGTCAAAACGTGCCTAATTTAATTGGCTCTGATACCAACTGATACGAATCGCCTCGGATTTGAAAATGAATCGTAGATATTGCCCGATTGTAAATTAGGTAGTTTTCTATTTTAAGTTGAACAAAAAAAAAGGAAAATAATTTTAATGGTAATGGCTTTAACATAAAATAATTAAGTGATTGAGATGGATATGAATTTGAAACAAGAAAGAACCTTTAATTATTAAAGACCCGAATCTTATAAGCTTCAAATGGATGAAAAGGAGGTTGAATAAACCGAGACCCTCTATCTGGCAAGATAGGAACCAACGGTACTTAGATAAATCGAGACCCACTATCTAACAAGATAGGAACCAATGGTATAAAAATGAACGCCACACCCAAAAGGATGATAAGTTCGAAACAAAGTTAGATTGACGCCACTAGGAACTAGATAAGTCAATTCGAACCTTGAAGAATTAGGGGAGTGAATTAAACTCACCAAAATGAAATATTCATTCATAAAAATCAAGTGCCTTACATTGAAAATTCACAAGCTATTCATAAGCATAGGGGAGGCTATTGCTTTGACTGAATACATTGATAAAAGAATTAAATCCTATCAGCAAATGTTTCTTTTAATTGTCGTCCCTACATTGCACCTTGGAAGAATATTTAAAAATCTTGGAGCATGGGAGCTTGGCTGTCCCACTATTGAAGAAATGGCATATGTTATTTAATTCTTTCAATTTGACCTTGCCGTCCACATGTTCAATTCCCTTTTATGCTCAATTGTTGCCATCCATCACTAAGCTCTATGGTTCTTTCAATTCCACTTTTAATTATCCTTCAATTGTTTATTATATCATGGTCTTTCCACTAAACACACATGCACATTTTTGTGTCTTAATATTACAAAGCCATGTCGTCCATATTAGTGCCATCCCACATAAAAACAAATCAATTATTTACTCCACCAACCGTCCACTCTCAAGAAGACAAAAAAAAGGAATTCCAATTTGTTGGCTTGGCTATGCATCGTGAATGCCTTCTCATGGCTTTATTATTTCCTATAAAACACAACTAGACATAAATTAAAATACTTTATTTCAAACACTAGACATAAAAACTATACTAATTAAACAACTTAATTAATATAAAAAAATCACGTAGCAAAAATAAATAAACTAGCATCCGAACTAGCTAATATATTCGGCCTTAAATAAATTATAATTGTTCAATGTGTTCTCAGAGTATTTCCTTTCTTCGTTCCAAATTTGTGCCACTAAAGCTGAAATGGCGTCTTTAAATTGTTTAGCACGGCTACGCGTAATTGGTCCATTGGGCAGCTTGAGGGTGTCTCGGTTGATCTCCATCATAGGTGCACGGTTGATCTCCGTCATAGGTGCATTCGTATCATTCCCTCCCTCTTTAAGTTGATTCGTCCTCGAATCATCACCTACATCAAAAGGAGATCGATCAGAGACATTAAAGCTTGCGCTCACATTATAGTCACCTCGTAAATCCAATTTGTACGATTTGTCATTTATTGGTTCAAGGACTTGAAATGGACCGTCCCCTCTTGGGAGAAATTTAGATCGCCTTTGCGCGGGAAACCTTTCTTTGCGCAAATGAACCCAAACCTAGTCCCTGGGTTCAAAAGGAATACGCCTACGAAGGGTGTGAGCTTCTTGCTGATCCAATTGACACTTTCTGAACGTCCAAAATCTACAGAGAAACTAGTAATAACGAGTAAGAATTACGAATACTTAGTAAGCTCATACAATATAAAAAATTAGCTTACCTTAGTCATTTTAACATAAACAAATCGTTATGCAAAACAATTTTACCTATCAGGGCATAATAAAACAACTTCAACAAGGTAAGATTTGGTACATAATCACATTTATAATTTCCAAATGGCAATATACCAAATTTTAGTAAAGATATTTCACATACAAATTTCTATTCATCACTTGTTAGTATCAATATTTCATATCTTTTATATTACCCGATGAATCATTGTAAAAGAACTCAATACACAGGTACTTATCATATCTGATGCTCATTTGAGCTAAGCACATACGTTAGTGTCTGGTTACCCATTCGGGATGAACCTTTATAAACACAATAAATAGCCTGGCCAAGGCTATATATACATGTAAGGTTAGCCGTTCGAGCTAAACCTATAAAATGACATCAGGTTACTTGTTCGAGCTAAACTTGTGTTACATGTATCTTCAAGTTCGCAAAAAATGTTGGAGCTCTGAATCATCGGAAATCAACCTATAACTATTTCTATGAGACTTTTACTAAGTTCATCAGGATTATCTCCACATTAAAGTTCAATACAATTTCATTTCAATTCAATCCAATTACAACTTATGTACTAATTCGTAAATAATCCAAACATTCAATAGAACTTATATATATGCATTTAGATACAATTTAATAGCAACTTAAACTTATTTATATCGTATGAACTTACCTGGCAAAACAACAACGGTCTAGGCGTTAGGGACTATTCAGTAGTTTTCCCTTTTCCTTGTATATCCTCCAGTTGTTGTAAATCTAGATCTAAACCATAATTTAATTCAATTATCTATTCCAAACATTATTTAACAACATAATACAATTATGAGACTATTCAATTTCATCTATGGAATAATTCCTCAAGTTTTGCATTTATTTCAATTTAGTCCCTAAAACCAAATATGCCATAACTTTCAAATTTCTCCTTTGATTTTGAAATCGATCTCAATTCCATCATTCTAAAGTCCATTACAACATATGTTTATAGAAATTTCATGTCGAATTCAAAATTATTACACTTTAGTCCCTAAGTTCAAAACTAACAACTTTTATTTTATAAACTAGTCATTTTTCATATCTAAGTTCAAATCTAACCAAATAACCACAAAAGTTTCAAGAATACATCAACGGTAACTTTTACAAACTTTGACAGTTTTTATGAGTTAGTCCTTGTACCTCATTTTCTAAAACCACTAACTTTAGGGTCAAACCACTTGTACTTTAACTAACTGTCCAATTAGCAAATTTATCATATCAAAATCCAATATAATACTATATTAAAATCATAAATATTATTAAATAATATTTACTGACTCAATCATCAGAATACAGCGTTCTGAAATTGCCTTTTTTGGTACCACTAAAAAATGGGTTGTTACAACTCTCCCCTTTTAGGAAATTTTATCCTCGAATTTTTTTACTTGAGAGCAGATTCGAATATTGTGCTTTCATAAACTTTTTCAGTTTCCCATGTAGCCTCCTCAATACCGTGTTTGTGCCACTGAACTTTCACTAATGGTACTCGTTTATTTCAGAGTTCCTTTACTTCCCGAGCCAAAATTATTATTGGATCTTCACTATATGACATATTAGGCTGTAATTCAACTTGTCGGGAGATATCACATGTGAGGGATCTGAATGATAACTATGTAACATTGACACATGGAAAATATTGTGTATCTTTTCTAATTCTGGCGACAAGGCTAAACGATACGTTATAGGTTCGATTCTTTCAAGAATATCATACAACCCTATAAACATTGGGCTGAGCTTCCTTTTTCTGCCAAACTGCAAAACTTTTCTTCAGGGTGAGATTTTCAGAAATACTATATCCAAAATCTGAATCTCAATGTCTTTTCTTTCAAATCGACATACGATTTCTAACTATTAGAGGCAACTTTTAGACAATCTCGAATAATCCTGACTTTATCCTTTGTTTCCCAAATTAGATCAGTCTCGACTATTTTTCTTTCACTTAGCTTGAACCAATATAACGGATCTCTGCATTTACGTCTGTATAAGGCCTCATATGGTGTCATTTCAATACTCATCTAATAGTTGTTATTATAAGTGAACTCAGCTAACGGTAAGAATTTCTTCCAGTTGCTTTCAAATTCAATAATATAATATCGCAACATATCTTTGAGAATCTGAATTACTCGTTCAGACTAACCATTTGTCTAGGGGTGAAACGCAGTGGTGAAATTCAGTTTTGTACCTAAAGCCTCATGTAATTTACCCCAAAATCTAGAGGTAAGCCTTGGGTCTCGATCAGAAATGATAGATAGTGGTACTAGACCTGTAACACCCCTTACCCATATTCGACACTTGAATCGGGTACGAGGTGTTACCATACTTAACTAGCTCAATCGTGCAATATTGAATCATAAAACTTCATTACATTTTAAAACCTTTCATTCAAGACCTTAATGTCCTTATTAAGGGTCTACGAGACCCTAAACTTGCACCCGACATGATTTGGGACCAAACCAGAAACTTTTGAACACTTAGAAAAAAAACTGACATAAAACAGGGCCACACACCCGTGTGGCATATCACATGCTCGTGTTCCACACCCGTGTGGAATTATTTTTCAATTCGAACCTACAGGGGTTTTTACACGGTCGAACACATGCCCGTGTCCCTCACACAGCCACGACACGCCCGTGTCCTCGCCCGTGTGTGAAAACCTTGGCATTCTGTTTATGACGTCATCATTCTAATATGGTCACACAGCCAAGGCACACACCCGTTCCTTAGACCGTGTGTCGAATTAAATTCCTAATTTCAGGTGCAGACTTCACACGGCCTAGGCACACGCCCATGTCCACGGTCGTGCCTCCCACACAGCTGAGACACACTGCCGTGTCTCTACCCGTGTGTTTACTACTAAGCATACTGACTTGTGAACCTAACATGTAAGGGGACACACTGCTAATCAACACACCCATGGGGCTGACTGTGTGTCACACACGGCTTAGACACACGCCCGTGTGTCTACCCGTGTGGACATTGGAAAGGCTATCTTCCAAGCCAAATGCCACCCTACATAACAACTATACCCATGACAATTCAATTCAACATAAATTATGATCATAAGACACTTCTAAGAAATCACAATCTAAGACATTCACACAAACATACACTTCATGAAATTCATCATTATTGAACATATGAACTTGTCAAGTATTGGCCAATTTCTAAGGACCATTTACAAAATGAATTGAACAACATTAGTAGCCAACACTTTGGCTAATAAATATGACGTAACAAAAAGACCAAGTCCTATACATGCCATACTAAAAATAAATCTAACTATACTATACCAAATAGAAGTTGGTAGTGTGACTTCTGAACTCTGACGTTCCATGAATTCTCTAGCTAGCTTGGCAATACTACAAGGACAAGGGAAATGAGAGGAGTAAGCATAAAGCTTAGTAAGTTCTCATGAAAATAAGTAGCAACATAAAACTCATATTGTCATCCATCCATGGCATTGGATAAAAACACAAAGTCTTAAGTACTTTGCCATAACTTACTCATACTTGCTCTTAGCGAATACATACCGTGCCACATATCATAAAATATTTCTCGTGAATTACTCAGGGGTACCTGTATTCACTCAATCACATAGCTTTAGCACTAATCTCATTTCTATTTCAAGCTTAACTATTTACCCCACTAAATCACTTGGGATACTCAAAGATACATGTTCATTGTCATTCACATAAATACGAAGCCAATGCCACATCCCAGATGTGGTCTTACATGGGGTTACCTCTAAGTGCCGATGCCATATCCCATATATGGTATTATACGAGATCTCACATCAATTATCGAAGCCATATCCTGGATATGGTCTTATACGATTTTCATATTCAATGCCGATGCCATATCCCAGATGTGGTCTTATACGGGATCTCAATTCGATGCCAAGGCCATGTCCCAGACATGGTCTTACACGGGACCTTATCCATCTCATGCCTCGATAATAGCATTCTCACATTTATTATAGTCTAACCGGGACTTCAACATCACAAATTTCATCATTTTTCTCATTCAACACCATTACTCAATTTCATAGAAATATATGCATCATTATAATATCAAACATTCTCAAATATACTAGCATGATGTTGAATTTATCACATACAAACTTACCTCGGTTTCAAAATAGGCCACTTGCCGATTTAATCCGATACCTTGCCTTTTCCTCAGTCAAGGTTAATCCCTCGTTCTTCTTGATCTATATAATAAAAAATTAGCTCATTTAATAACCACATTAATCAACACATTTCAATAATCATACTTTGGCAAAAATACCATTTTGCCCTTATACTTTCACAAAATGACTATTTTACCCCTAGGCTCGTAAATCGATTCTAATTGAATTTCCTCCATTTACAAGCCTAGATGAATGTTTATTACTCTTATGACAACCATCAATATTCATTATTTCACACATTTACCCCTTATTGCACAACCTTTACAAAAATGTCCTATTAGGTGTTTTCATGGAAACAACCTTCACAAAAGTTGTTTATCTAACAACTAAGACTCGTTTCCCTCCATAAAAACTCAGAAAACAACATAAAATCTCTCATGGTAACACCTTAAACTTTCAACCATTTTGTAAAATAGTCCCCTCTTTAGCTAACTTAAGCTTTAGGGGATTCAAAAGTACAAATATTATCAAGAAATGATCACTAAAACACTTACTTGTAAGGAGAAAAGCTTGCTGAAATTTTTGAGCTCTCAAACCCTTATTTTGATGCTAATTTTTGGTGGAAGAAGATGAGTGAATAGAATGATATCATCGTTTTATTTTATTTTATTCTATTTCATCAATTTAATCCACCTACTACACCAACTTTGACTAATTTTGACTTCTTTGTCCCCTAATGGCTGGCCATGACCTTTAGAAAGGTCTAATTGCACATTAAAGGCCTCCAATTAAAATTTTATGGCTATTAGGCACCTTTAGCTTATGAAATAGAACTTTCGCACTTTATGCGATTTAGTCCTTTTTCGCGATTAAGCATGCAATCGCTAGAATTAAAGCACCAAAATTTTCATGCACCTATATAATCATGCTATAACTCATAAAATAACATTAAAATAATTTTATCCAACCTCGAATTAGTGATTCAAAAATCATTGTTCTGACTAGCCCCTAAATCGGGCTGTTACAATTCTCCCCCTTAAGAATTTTCGTCCTCGAAAATCTTACCTGTAAAAAGATTGGGATATTGGTTTTTCATAGTCTCTTCGGGCTCCCATGTAGCCTCTTCTACCCATGCCTTTGCCATTGTACTTTCAAAAAGGCTATACTCTTGTTTCTCAACTGCTTGACCTCTCGTGCCAAAATCTTAATCAGCTCTTCGCCATAAGTCAAGTCCGATTGAATTTCTACCTTTGATGGTACAATCACATGCGAAAGGTCTGAACGGTATCGGTGTAACATGGATACATGAAAGACATCATGAATCTTTTCCAACTTAGGTGGCAAAGCCAAACGATAAGCTACCAGCCCTATCCTCTCGGTAATCTCATATGGTCCGATAAAGCGCGGACTCAATTTGCCTTTCCGGCCAAATCTGAGGACTTTTCTCCATGGTGATACTTTCAAAAACACTTTATCACCTACATGGAACTCAATCTCTTTTCATTTCAAATCTGAATAGGACTTTTGTCTATCTGTGGAAGCTTTTAAACATTCACGTATCACCTCTACTTTCTCTTCAGTTTCTCTGACCAAATTGACTCCGTGAATCTGGTTCTCTTTGAGCTCAGTCCAATACAAGGGCGTTCGGCACTTACGCCAATACAATGCCTCATAAGGCGCCATCTTCAAACTTGACTGAAAGCTGTTATTGTAGGCAAATTCCATTAAAGGTAAGTATTTCTCCCTATTGCCTTGAAATTCCAAAACACAACATTGAAGCATGTCTTCAAGTATCTGTATTACTCTCTCTGACTACCCGTCGGTTTGCGGATGGAAAGCCGTACTAAAGCTCAACTTTGTGCCTAAGGCTTCTTGTAACTTTTTCCAAAATCATGACATAAATCTCATATCTCTATCCGAAATAATCAACAACGGTACTCCGTGAAGTCTTACTATTTATGCCACATACAAATCCACCAACTTATCGAGCGAATAGTCAGCCCGTACTGATATGAAATGGGCTGACTTCGTGAGTCTATCCACAATGACCCATACGGCATCTTTCTTTTTCGACGTCAACAGTAAACCCGTCACAAAATCCATAATAATACGGTCCCATTTCCACTCGAGAACCATAATAGGCTGAAGTAGACCCGAAGGTACTTGGTGTTCAGCCTTCACTTGTAGACAAATTAGGCATCTCGATACAAACTCAGAAATATCGTTCTTCATACTCGGCCACCAATACCACTTCCTCAAGTCATTATACATCTTCGTGCTACCTGAATGTACAGACAAACATCCATTATGTGCTTTGTGTAGAATTTTCTGAATGAGCTCATAATCTCTCGGTACACAGACTCTGTCTCGGAACATTAAACATCCATCGGAATTAATCCGAAAGTCAGACTCAATACCCGACTCACACTGAACTCTTTTGGCTTGTAAATTGCTATCACCTTTCTGAGCTTCACAAATCTCTTGGAGAAACAATGGTCTAGCCCTCAACTTGGCTAGAATAGAACCATTATCTGACAAAGCCATCTGTGTATTCATTGCTCTCAGTGCAAATAAGGATTTTCTGCTCCAAGCATCTGCGACCATGTTCGCCTTTCCCGGATGGTAGTCAATCACTAACTCGTAATCCTCTATCAGCTCTAACCATCTTTGAGGCCTCAAATTCAATTCCTTTTGAGTCATCAAGTACTTTAAGCTCTTACGATCCATAAATACCCGACATTTCTCACCATACAAATGGTGTCTCCAAATCTTTAGTGCAAAAACAATTGCAGCTAACTCCAAATCGTGTGTCGGATAATTCTTCTCGTGCAGCTTTAATTGCCTAGAGGCATAAGCAATCATCTTGCCCTCTTGTATGAGTACACAACCTAATCCATTCAGGGATGCATTGCTGTAAACCACAAATTCTTTTCCCGGCTCAGGTTGCACTAAAACAGGAGCCTCAGTCAACAACGCCTTTAGTTTCTCAAAACTCTGTTGGCACTTTTCTGTCCATTCAAACTTTACATCCTTTTGTAGCAACCTCGTAATTAGAGTAGCTATCATGGAAAATCCCTTGACAAAACGTCTATAGTAGCCAGCTAGGCCCAAAATACTCCTAACCTCGGTTACATTCTTTGGTGGCTTTCAATCTACAATTGCTGAGATCTTACTCGGGTCAACTCAGATTCCATCTCCCAAGACAATATGCCCTAAAAATCCAACTTCTCTAAGCCAAAGTTCGCTCTTACAAAACTTGGCATAAAATTGTTCATCTCTCAAGATTTGCAGAACCGTTCTCAAATGCTCAGCATGCTCATTCTTATCCTGAGAGTAGATCAATATATCATCGATAAAGACTACCACCAATTTATCCAAAGACGACCGAAAGATACGATTCATCGAATCCATGAAAACTACAAGGGCATTGGTTAAACCAAAAGGCATGACCAAAAATTCATAGTGGCCATACCTTTTCTGAAATGCGGTTTTCGGCACATTCGAGTCCTTGACTCTCAACTGATAATTTCCAGACCTCAAGTCTATCTTAGAAAAATCGGAGGATTTGGGTAAAAGTATAGGCCCGAAAAATGAGCTTGGGAAAAAAATAAGGCTTTTTTAGCCCGAGCTCAGCCCGAATATGAAAACAAAAGAAACCTGCTATTTTTTATTTTTTTATTTTCTTGTTTTTTTCACTATTTTGCTGCCATTTCACAATTATGTTGCTACTATTTTGTTGTTATTATTTGGATATTGTATAACTCTTGTTTTATTGTTAATTTTGTTACTATTTTTCACATTTGCTTGTTAAGTTACATTTATCTTAGTGTTATTTAAGTATACATATTTTTTTAAAATTTATTTTCAATTTGTTGAGAAATATTTATTTTAATGTTTTTAATATTTTTGATGTATTATATATTTTTTAAAAATTATATAAAAAATTAATGCGTGGAGGCTGGGCTCGAGTTTTAGTATTTTTATTCAGGTCGGGCTTAGGCAAAATTTTAGGCCCATTTTTCGAGTTGGGTTGGGCCCAGCCTGGCCTATAGACACCTCTAAGTGGTACATCATGTAATCTCACAATATCAGAAACATATAACTTTGCTAATAAAGTAACCGGAATAAAGTAAGCTGACTTCGTCAATCTGTCAACAATTACCCAAATTGAATCTTTCTTTTTCGGAGATAACGACAGTCTCAATACGAATCCATCGTATCATGTTCCCATTTCCACTCGGGAATCATTATAGGCTATAACAAACCTGATGGAACTTGATGCTCGACTTTCACCTATTGACATACCAAACATTTAGCCACAAACTCAGAGATTTCGTGTTTCATTACTGGCCACCAATACTATAACACCTCTTACCCAGTTTGGTTGCCGGACCCGAGTTACATGATGCTACTACAGTTACCGAAACATTTATTTTCAATCAATTCATTTAATCACATCAATTTAAACAAATTATAAGCATGATATTAATTTCAAACATCCCTAAGATAAAATAAATCAATCAATCATAATTTATTTGATTCGAGTATGAATAAGGACCAACATGTAAAATTTTAAAACTTTAGGCTGGGTATCAATACTAAGGAAATAAGTATCGATATCTTTGTAATAGGTATCGATACGAACATCATTATCGATACCATTTTGGCATTTTGCCAATTTTAGGTATCGATACTAAATTGACATTCTATAAATTTTAAAAATTGTTCATATAGTAAAGTACTGATACATTGGTCCTTGGTATTGATACTTTTACCCAAATGGTTAAAAACTACAAGTTTGAATACATATTTCATGCTCAAATCAGGTCACGATTTAATAGGTAACATAAGCACAATTACATCTGCATCAATCACCAATCTAATTCTTTCAAACAACACAATTCAATCATATACTATAATATACAAATTTTCATTACACATATGTTCCATAGCCATTCATTTCTACCTTATTCAACCTGCCAACTTTCAAGATCAAACATAACATAATCATAATCATTAATAACTAACAAACCTCAAATGATGCTCCTAGTTGTTTCCATTTCTATTCAAATCATAACTTATTTACCTATCCATTTTTCATATGGAAATCATATACCAACCATTTCAACCTCAATGCACCACATTTGGTACTCAATTAACATTAACATAATTGCACCACAATGCACATATCAACATTAACTCATTTCTATATTCATTTACTAGACAACAATCCATTCACAAACACAGACCTCATCAACATCTATGAACATACCATATAAGCTTCCAAAAACAAGTATTATATGTATATTATACCATTATCAACTAAATAAACACTTGTTCACCTCACAACCTAGACACATGCCACAAAACTAGTTCTAAAATAATTCAAAAGTATACTGAGGCTGAAGCTGGATAGTGTGAGCTCTGGTGTGATCCAACAGACACGTTCTGCAAGAATGTCAAGTAAAGACATAAAACATGAAATAGAGTGCTTAGTAAGTACATAGGAACTAAAACATTGAACTCACTTTATTCACTATTAATATAATGAATTAGCTACTATATGACTTTCTTGTTTCCATATTTAACAACAATAAGGTGAGATCATCAGAGACAAGTCTCAAAGCAATTCAATTTATACAATGCCATATAACTCAATTCAATATAATTTATATTAGTATCATCAATTGTTTATATATTTCAACTAAATTATTGAATCATCATATAACATATCTATTCGAAACATATCTACATTTCAGACATATAACATTCCCCATTTATATAATTCAATCTAGTATCATTTATGTATAATTTTCGAACATATACATCATTTATTCAGTTCAATTGTATAACACAAAATATTTGTATACACTCATCCATTTTTATATATCATATAGAATCAGTCAATTCATTTCCTTTTAAATAATTAACTTGATAAACTAATATAATAAGATACAGATATGGGGGTAACTATACCACACCAGATAGCTCAACGAAGCGTTAATTACACCACATCGAGGCACTTTAGTGCAAAGCCCGTAGGCATAATATCGTATCATGTAATATATCATCCATGCAAGACACCAAATAGCTCAATAGAGTAATTACTACACCACACCAAGGCACCGAAGAGTAAAGCTCGTAGGCACAAAGGTCATAACATATAACGTGTCATCCCTCTACCACACCAAGGTCTCCATAGAGACAAAGCTTGCAACAGCCGTAACCCGTATCTGTCACCAAACAGGGTTACGGAGCATTACTGGAATAAACAGATCAAATACAAACATTTCATATTATTTAACATTCATGTCAGATATTATTTGTCGAAACCATTTTTTTTTAAAACGGGGATCGACTTTGGGTTTTGAAAAAGAAAATAAAATAGGAGTCGCCACCGATCTTTATTTAGTGTGATCGGATCACGTTTGTTTTAATAAAACGTTTTGGTTTACTAAAACGGTGTTTTTAGTCTGCGAAATTTGAAGAAACGGGTTCGGGAGTCGGTTACGTGCGAGGAAGGGTGTAACATCCTGAATTAGTAGGCCTGTGCATTTTGTGTGATGTATGCTTAATATGTTAATTTGAGGATTAAGGGTCCAGATTGGGCTCAAGGATTGGGCAGAGGCTTTGATTAAATTCCTGTGTAGACACTCTAGTGCTTTAAAGATAGTCTCTGTAGTTTAAATATCAAGGTGGGCTTGTGGCCCAAAGCAAGGGGCGCAGCAAGGGGGAAGCTATGAGTGGCGTCAGTGGCAAGGGAGGAGGCCCAAGTTGGCCACATGGGGCCCAAGTAGTGGGCCAAATTCGGCACTTAAAAGGGAGCAAGGGGGACGGCAACAAGGCTAAAATTTAGGGATTTTTAATGTTTCATTTATGAGGATAATAAACAGATAAAGGGGGGGAAGAAGTGGTGTGATGCAGGACTCTTTTGGATGTGAGTTTGATAAAGATAAGGGAAAAGATGAGAGGCTATCCAGGAGGCTAGAGGTGGTCAAAATTTGGACTGTGTGTGTAAAGGGGGGGACGGCTAGATAGGGTTAGTAGATGCCGAAATTCTGCTAGTTTTTCTGAAAGCTTTCCCTCAATTTTCTCTACTGCCGAAATCTTTTTCCATTCTTTTTCTTCCTAACCGAAATCTCCAAGCCTCTTTCTTGTTTTCTTTTCTTCTTCTCTTTTTCTGCCAAAAACTGAAACTCCTCACTCAGTTCTTCTAAAAGCCGAAAACGCATCAACCTTCCCTTGTTCATTCTTTTCTGGGATTTTCTTAAAAGCCGAAATTCCTGGATCTCTTCTCTTGTGGTTGTTGAATCTTCTTGCACGGGGTAGCCGAAACCTTTTGAAGAGGTAAGTGTCGATTATGTTATTCTTTCAATCTTTTCCGGCTTTTGGAGACCATAGCTGAATGGCTACATGGTGGATTGATCTTGTGTTTTCTTTCATGGGCGGCATTCCGAGATTTGAAGGGGATCTAATCGCATAGGTTTCTAAATCGGTAGCACTCAAATCATCCTACTTCTGAGATTCAATTGATTTAGGTAAGGAGATCGATTCAGTTAATATGTAAATTTAGGCAAGTTATAACCCCTTGATCGATTGTAGGGGGAGCCTTATCTTCGCGTTCTTCCGATTTTTGAGCAAAGTTGTAGACAAAGGGCAGTAGATCCAATTAGCGAGGGTATCGACATAGAGAGTAATACTACGTGTTATTAGGTGTGTGACTTCTCACACCATTTAGATTGTCTGTTAGTATGTGTATATAAATCTGTTTATATTCTGTTAAATGCCGAAATCCCGGCATAACGGTTGAAAATCCGAGGAGGGTAAAGGCGAATCACCAGGTTAGTGATTTCTGTCATTCATAAGTGAATGTTTCTGTTGAGATGATATGTTTTATATGTATGCCGATTTCTATGTATGCACGGGGTTGGGCAATTAATGAAAGGGGAAGTGTTCTGTTGTAGTGCCTCTGCCACGATCTTTTCTGGTGACTATTCACAACTTTGACGATAAGCAGCTAACTGCAGCATGATTGCCATCGATAGTGTGTAGCGGTGTGGGTTGATTGTAGAAATCCCCAACGGTGTGATTGGCAGGTAAGGGTGGTGTGTAGCAGATGGAAACCTAGGATTGGGTTGGGCTTTGCATAAATTTCTGTCATATGGTATTCTGTTATTCTGATTTGTGGGGCTAAGGCCCAATCTGATGGTGCACGAGGGTTGCACACTGAGTCTCGTGACTCACCCCGTTGTTTAACATTTTTCAGGTAGCACTTAGTGCATCAGACTGGGCTGGAAGGGAGCGCAAGGTGGCCATGCAGGAGTTTATTTGATTTAGAAGAAGGGCTTTGCTAAAATCATTTATTCTTAATATTTTTAGTTAACTTGGTTTATTATTTCATTGTAATACGGCCATGGGCCATTAGCTTTATATTTTCGATTTTGGGCTTTACTTTCAGACACTTGAATTATCCGATAAAATTAGAACTAAGGCATGTACCAAATTTTGGTTTTAAATTCATAAAGGCATCATATAGAATTTATATCTTATATATCAAATTATTAAGTTTTCCGGTATAAATGTTTAAACTCGACAAATGTTTTTCCAAAAATGCGACATGTTTTACTAAATCTTCTTAGTGACATGCCAGATCCGATCGTGGTGTTTGGGCCGGGTTTGGGGTGTTACAAATTGGTATCAGAGCCCGGTTTAAAACTTAGCTTTGGGGTTTTGGGCTCAAAACGTTTTCTAAAGATGGGTTTTGGAAACATGCATGTTTATAAATAACACAGGATGGTTTTTCGGCATGGCACCTGCGTCTCCGGCCCAAGTCCGCCAGGTAAGTATTCTGAACTCACTGTGTGTTATATATGTATGTGGGCTTGATGTGCTTTATGGGACGTAGACTATTTAAATTAGAACTTGATGGACTCTAGGCTTAGCTTAAACAACTTCTTAAATCTCATAAGACTTAAGTCAACTAAACAAACCCGTGAACAAGTCGTTGGGTGGGGGTGTGGCAACAGGCATGCGCATGTCTAGGATTGGATCCGGAAGAGCTTGGCACTTAAGCAGTCCTAGTGACTCACCTCCTCTTCACTGGAATCCTACCTGGTGCGTAGTGACTGTTCACCCTAGCCAGGAGGATTTGTTGACGGGCCAAAATCTATAATTAAAACCCGAAAGGGACCAGCCACCTTATTTTTCACAAAATTGCTAAAATTCCCCTCGTTTAAAAAAAATACCAAAACACCCTTGATGTGGAAATTATCAAAATTTGCAAAATTACCAAAATACCCCTACTTCACGAAATTACCAAAATACCCTTATTTTGAAAAATTACCAAGATACCCATGATTTGCAAATATAACCCAGATTTACGGAAATACCCTGATTTACAAAGTCAACGGAATTTAAAAACACACACACACACACAAAACACACAACAGCAACCAAAAACCGCAAACACCTGAACGCTACTATTATTCTTTTGAAATTGAATTCTCCATAATACCCCTGTTTTAAAAAATATATATATACCTCTATTTTGAAAATCCCTAAGATACTTTATTTTGCTAGATTACATAGAAACCCTGTAGGATGAAATTACAGAAAAACCCCTGGGTAGTGAAATGACGAAAATACCCTTATATGGTGGATGTGACTTCATGGATGTGATATGTATGTTGAGGTGTGAATGTATGTGGTTTCTAGAATTAAGAGGTAAACTTGAGACCGAAACTGTAGATAGGTTCGAATTTGAAAGAATCACTCTTAAAACTACTTTTCATAAGATTGTTCGTGGATAATCAGTGGGAAGAGTTAATAATTCATAAAATTTCTAATCAGATAAATGCCAATCGGAAGAATGAGTACAAGGGGTCGAGGACGTCCACTGCGTGGTCGTGGTAGGGGTAGGATGACCGTGTTAGAGCCGGTAGGGTCTGGCCATAGGTCAAGAAACGAGATGCCGGATCCGCTAGCTGTGGAGGGAGAATTTCGGGACCAGGCGCCCGGAGATGATGCGGTATCTCAGGTGATGTTGCAGGTCCTCGAAAGAGTTCTGGGGCAGGCACGGGTTTAGGAGCTCAGAAATTTGTGTCGGAACGACTCCGAGCCAGTGGAGCGGAGATGTTTAGGGGAGTTTCTGGCGTAGCCCCTAATACAGCTGAGTATTGGTTAGAGGCAAGTGAGCGTATAATGGATGACCTTGACTTCACTATAGAGGAGAAGTTGAAGGGGGTCGTGTCTCTTCTTTGAGACGAGGCTTATCAGTGGTGGCTCACGATGAAGGAGGGTACCTCTGCAGACCGGATTGACTGGGATTTCTTTAAGGAGTCATTTCAGGGAAAGTACGTTGGGACCAGCTATGTGGATGCACAGAGGAAGGCATTCCTGAACTTGGTACAGGGAAGTAACGGAGTTTCTGCGGTTGAGCCATTACGCTTGAGGGATTGTGGTGACTGACTATGAGCGTTGCGTACGATTCGAGGATGGACTAAGGGATGAGCTGAGGGTATTAGTAGCACCGCAGCGGAAAAGGGACTTTGCGATTTTGGTTGAGAAAGCTAAGATATCTGAGGAGGTTAAGCAGACTGAGAAACAGAATAAGGATAAGGATAGGAATAGGAATAAGAGGAATTTTGGGCCGTCGGGATCATCTAGAAATTTTCAGAAAAGGCCTAGGTCTAATGGGCCAGCTCGTGCTCCGACGGGTCAGAATCGATCATGTCCTTCGTGTAGGAAGGTACATTATGGGGAGTGCAGAAGGAGAACCGGTGGATGTTTCAGGTGTGGATCCACGTAGCATATGATTAAGGATAGTCCACAGGTGAATCAAGCACAGCCCATGGGACGAGGTTCTGATCAGGTTAGGAAAGGTGGTCAGCCAGTACCGAGGGGTCGTGGCGCAGCCAGAGAAGGAAATGGATTCGGTCGGGGTCGTGGAGCACCTGGTAGGGGGCAGGTTGTAACACCCCAAACCCGGCCCATGCGTTTCGACCAGATCCGGCATGTTATCGAACACATAACACTTTGTCGCATTTTGAAAACACAAGTTAAATTAATTAAATTTGAATAAATGAGAGAATTTTTGAAAATAACCTCTTTGTATTTTTATTAATAAATGTAAATAAACCTTGTGGTATATTCATAAGTTGCATAACATAGAAAACTCCTAAGTTGAATAAAAACTAGGGGCCTTATTACATAACTGTTCCTCAAATAACAATAAAACAAACTTAAAGAAGTCCTAAAGAAAATATAATTTGTAGAAATAGAACTTGATGGCCCATCGAGTCCGTCTCGGCTCCCATGTCCACGATCTACTGCTCATCTGGAGAGTAGAGAAAAGGAAAGCGTGAGTCACCAAGACTCAGTGTATAAATCTCAAAGCACACAATGACCTGAGCCCACAAACACATTATGGGCCCTAGCCCATAAGGCATCAATCATAATCATACATCAAAATAATAAATGATTAATAACCCATCCCATCCTAGGGTTCCATCCTCTACACACCAACCCGTACCAACCATCACACCTTGGAGATTCCTATAATCAACCCTCCATCCGCTACACACCATAACAACAGTCGAACTGCCTATTACTGTTATTCAGGAATCATTAAACGTGGCATAGCCACCGATCACAATGTGACCTAGCATTTATATTTGTGGGATTTCTACCACTGATCACTACGTGACCTATCATGCACTTCCCCTTCATCATATTAATATCCCATCCCATGCATACACACATAAAGAAAACATCATGCAGACATATATATTTTTTTATACACATAGGGAGTTCTATGTTTACGTACCTGGCATCCTTGCCTAACCCTTTTAGGGTTCCATTCGACTGTCTATACAGCCTTATTTTGGCTTTTTAGCCCATAACATACATAAATAGATATACATACAGGTTTATTAGTAGTGCGTTAGAGATCTACACACCTGGTTACCGATAAAACGATGCTTTCCATGTCGACGCTATCCTTAGTCGACACTACTGCTATCTGCCTAAGGGGTTGTTCAGAAGCCGGTCCACAACCAAGTGGCCAATCTCGAATGGCAGATACTGCTCTTTTCTTAAACTTAGGGATTTTCGCCTTTGCCTGATCCATATTTAATTCCATCACAAGTCCTTATCAGAACTACTATCACAATATTTAATCGTTAATCCTCATTATAACATTAAGATCTTGTATATAATGATGAAATCTAATAGAAATCTAGGAAAATCTACTTACCTTAAAAATCCCGAAAGTGGAGACTAGCTATTTTCGGCTTTTAGATCTAATTGACCAAGCTTCCTTCAAATCCTGAATTGTCGCCCATCATAAAACCATTAAACTATTATCTTTTGATTTTTGCCTTTCAAAAGCCGGGAATAGATCATGAGAACTAATCAAAAATTGACAATTACCTTAGTATAGGAGATTCGGCTAGCACTAGAGAGAGGATTTGGCAATGCCAATGGAAGATTTAAATGCCGGAAGTATAGAACTAATTCTCAAATAGGATGAATAGAAGAAAAGACGATGGATGCTTCGGCTTTTTAGAGAAATCGGCACAATGAGGAAAAAGTGGATAAGAGTTTCGGCTTTTGAAGAAATTGGAGAAAAGAAATTGGAGAGGGAGAGGCTAGGGAATTTTGGCATAATGGGAGAGGAATTTAGGGTTTTAAGTGTCAGAATCAAGGAGCTAGCCCCCTATTTATAGATATTTCGGCACCTACTACTAAAAATTGAAAACGCCCTCAAAATTCAAGCTAAAAGAGAGGGGAAATTTGGCACCCTCTTTGCCATGCAGTAGCCGAATTTTACACTCCTCTAGGTGGTGGATTTTCGGCTAACACTTCCCTTGAAGATAAGCTCCTAACTTTTCTCCTTTTTATCTATGATATTATCACTTATAAAATCCACATAATTTCTCCTATTTTTGAGCCTTGTAGCTGTCCACCTGTACTAACCCTAGTGCTGAAATTTAACTCACTTAAATTAAAAGATTTGGGCCTCATTAAACTTAATATTTGGGCCCCTAATTCCTTGTGTGTGGCGTCACCCTATCTTCATTTAAAGTACCGAAATTGGCCTAAAAACATGGGCTCCTTGCGACCCAAAACTTGTTCCTTTTTAATTGTTAATGATGCCACCTTAAAATAATTTAATCTGGGCCTTTGCCTAATTCTAAGCCCAAATTTAAACCCCTTTCACCTACGTTAACATATTAAACATATTCCTATACTAAGCGCATAGACCCATTAAGTCAGGATGTTACACAGGTAATGTAGACGCGAGGCAGCCGGGTCTAGTTTATGCAGCTCGTCGACGGGAGGATGGTGACGCACCGGATGTCATAACCGGTACGTTTCTTATTACTGATAACCCTTTTCTTGCCTTGATTGATATTGGGTCAATCCACTTCTATGTTGCATGTTCGGTATCTGAGACCCTAAGTATAGACTCTGAAACAACTACTAGGAAGGTTACTGTGGTTAGTCCTTTAGAACAATCTAGGGTAGTGGACAAACTGTTTAGGAACGTACCTTTAGAGACTCAAGGGGTAGTGTTCCTGGCAGACTTAATGGAATTACCGTTTGGAGAGTTTGATCTTATCTTAGGAATGGATTGGTTGGCTAAACATCGTGCTAAGTTGGATTGTGGGACTAAGTGCATGGTGTTGAGTACCCTAGAAGGCGGGGAGGTGGTTGTGTTAGTTGAAGGAAGGAATTATTTGTCCAATATGGTATCTGCATTGAAGGCTGTTAAGATGATTCGGAAAGGATGCAATGCATTTCTAGCTTTTATCAGTGCTTTGGACGCTAAGGAGGTGACTGTCGATGGGGTAAGAACAGTAAAAGATTTTGTGGATGTTTTCCCTGAGGAGCTACCAGGATTACCTCCGGATCGCGAAGTGGAGTTTGGAATAGAGCTACTTTCGGGTACAGCTCCGGTGTCCATTACTCCTTACAGAATGGCGCAGAAGGAGTAAGTGGAACTCAAAGCTCAGATCCAAGAACTGTTGGATCGAGGTTTTATCCGACCGAGTGTGTCTCTGTGGGGAGCGCCGGTCCTATTTGTGAAGAAGAAGGACGGATCCATGGGTATGTGTGTGGACTACCGCCAACTGAATAAATTAACGATTAAGAACAAGTACCCACTGCCAAGAATCAACGACCTGTTCGATCAGCTCAAAAGAGCTTCAGTCTTTTCTAAGATAGATTTAAGGTCGGGATATCATCAGCTAAGGGTAAAGGAAGGAGACATCCATAAGATGGCGTTTCGAACTCGCTACAGTCATTATGAGTTTTTGGTGATGTCGTTCGGGTTAACGAATGCGCCAGCGGCATTCATGGATATGATGAATCGGGTGTTCCAACCATATCTTGATCAGTTTGTAGTAGTGTTTATTGACGACATTCTAGGTTATTCCAAGTCTAAGGAGGAGCATGATGCACATCTCCGTGTGGTGTTGCAAATTCTGAGGGAGAAGTAGTTGTACGCAAAGTTCAGTAAGTGCGAGTTCTGGCTAAGGGAAGTAACTTTCTTAGGGCATGTGGTTTCTGCAGAGGGAATTAGGGTTGACCCTCGAAAGATAGAAGCTGTATTGGATTGGAAACCGCCGAAGTCGGTGGCAGAGGTTCAAAGTTTCTTGGGATTGGTAGGGTACTACAGAAGGTTTGTTGAGGGGTTTTCATTAGTTGCGGCACCTCTAACTAAGTTGTTGAGGAAGGGAGTACTGTTTCTTTGGACTGACAAACAGCAGGAGAGCTTTGAGAAGCTGAAGAAAATTTTGACAGAAGCACCGGTGTTTATTCAGCCAGAGGCGGGAAAAGAATTTACCGTCTACTGTGATGCGTCACACACAGGTTTAGGGTGTGTGTTGATGCAAGATGGAAAAGTGGTTGCATATGCGTCCCGACAGTTAAGACCGCATGAATTGAACTACCCTACGCATGATCTACAATTGGCTGCAGTAGTGTTCACTCTAAAGATCTAGAGACACTACCTGTATAGGGAGAAGTCGGTTATTTACACTGACCATAAGAGCCTGAAGTATCTCCTTACCCAGAAGGAGTTGAACCTAAGACAACGTAGGTGGATTGAACTCTTGAAGGACTATGACTGTTCGATTGAATATCATCCGGGTAAGGCTAACGTGGTGGCAGATGCGCTGAGTAGGAAGGTGATAGTGGATTTGAGGGCGATGTTTGCTCATCTCAGTCTAAATGAGAATGGCAGTTTGGTGGCTGAACTCCAAGTGAGACCAATGTGGACAAGTCAGATCAAAGAGAAGCAGCTTCTAGACGATGTTTTGAGTGCTCGACTCCGATAAGTGCAAAGTGGTGAAGGAGAGGACTATAGTTTGAATAGTGATGGGGTTCTGTGTTTTCGTAAGAGAATTTGTATGCCAAAGGATGTTGAGTTAAGGCAGATGATTCTGAGGGAGGCGCATAGTAGCCTATACGCTATGCATCCTGGAGGAGTTAAGATGTATTGGGATTTGCGAGCAATTCTGGTGGCCAGGTCTGAAGCGAGAAGTAACGGAATTCGTGGGTAAATGTTTGACGTGTCAGCGGGTGAAGGCGGAACACCAGCTGCCTTCAAGGTTGTTGCAGCCGGTGAAGATTCTGTAGTGGAAATGGGAAAGAATCACGATGGATTTTGTTAGTGGGTTACCTCTTATGCCGACTAAGAAGGATTTGATTTGAGTGATGGTGGATCGGTTGATGAAGTCTGCTCACTTCATACCGGTTCGTGTTGATTATTCTCTGTAAAGGTGGCCAAGCTGTACGTGGCTGAGGTTGTGAGACTGCATGGTGTACCTGTGTCGATCATATCAGATAGAGACCCTAGATTCACATCACGATTCTGGAAAGCTCTGCATCAGGCAATGGGAACAAGGTTAGACTTTAGTACCGCTTTTCATCCGCAGACTGATGGCCAGTCTGAGAGGGTAATCCAGATCCTGGAGGATATGTTAAGAGGTTGCATCATTGATTTCAGGGGTAGTTGGGAGGAGTATTTACCTCTGGCAGAATTCGCGTACAATAACAGCTATCAATCTAGTATTCAGATGGCACCTTATGAAGCGTTATACGGACGGAGATGTCGTACTCCTACTTGTTGGACAGAATTGGGGGAGCGTCAGGTGCTGGGTCCAGAACTGGTTTTGGAAACGGAAGAGAAAGTTAAGTTGATTCGGGCTTGGTTGAAGGAAGCGTCCGATCTGCAGAAATCTTATGCGGATCTTAAGCGGAAGGAGTTGGAATTTGCAGTGGGAGATCAAGTCTTTTTGAAAGTGTCGCTGTGGAAGAAGGTAATGAGGTTTGGTCGGAAGGGTAAACTAAGTCCTCGATTTATTGGACCTTATCGGGTACTAGAACGTGTGGGCCCAGTGGCGTATCGACTGGAGTTGCCTCCAGACTTGGAATAGATACATGACGTGTTTCATGTCTCGATGCTAAGACGTTGTTGTTCTGATCCATCGCACATTGTGCCAGTGGAAGAGATTGAAGTAAGGCCAGACTTGTCCTTTGAGGAGGAGCCAGTGCAAATCTTGAATTGAGACATAAAGGTGTTGAGAAGGAAGTCCGTCCCTTTGGTCAAGGTTTTGTGGTGGAACCACGGCACGGAGGAAGCGACATGGGAGCCAGAGGATGTTATGCGACAGCAGTATACCCATATTTTCTGATCAGGTAAATTTCGAGGACGAAATTTTTTTTAAGGGGGTAGAACTGTAACATCCTGAATTAGTGGGCCTCTGCATTTTGTGTGATGTATGCTTAATATGTTAATTTGAGGATTAGGGGTCCAGATTGGGCTCAAGGATTGGGCTGAGGCTTTGATTAAATTCCTGTGTAGACACTCTACTGCTTTAAAGATAGTCTCTGTAGTTTAAATATTAAGGTGGGCTTGTGGCCCAAAGCAAGGGGGAAGTTATGAGTGGCGTCAGTGGCAAGGGAGGAGGCCCAAGTTGGCCGCATGGGGCCCAAGTAGTGGGCAAATTTGGCACTTAAAAGGGAGCAAGGGGGACGGCAACAAGGCTAAAATTTAGGGATTTTTAATGTTTTATTTATGAGGATAATAAGCAGATAAAGGGGGGGAAGAAGTGGTGTGATGCAGGACGCTTTTGGATGTGAGTTTGATAAAGATAAGGGAAAAGATGAGAGGCTATCTAGGAGGCTAGAGGTGGTCGAAATTTGGACTGTGTGTGTAAAAGGGGGGACGGCTAGATAGGGTTAGTAGATGCCGAAATTCTGCTAGTTTTTCTGAAAGCTTTCTCTCAGTTTTCTCTGCTGTCGAAATCTTTTTCCATTCTTTTTCTTCCTAGCTAAAATCTCCAAGCCTCTTTCTTGTTTTCTTTTCTTCTTCTCTTTTTCTGCCAGAAACCGAAACTCCTCACTCAGTTTTTCTAAAAGCCGAAAACGCATCAAACTCCCTTGTTCATTCTTTTTCGAGATTTTCTTAAAAGCTGAAATTCCTGGATCTCTTCTCTTGTGGTTGCCGAATCTTCATGCACGGGGTAGCCGAAACCTTTTGAAAAGGTAAGTGTCGATTATGTTATTCTTTCAATCTTTTCCGGCTTTTGGAGACCATAGCCGAATGGCTACATGGTGCATTGATCTTGTGTTTTCTTTCATGGGCGGCATTCCGGGATTTGAAGGGGATCTAATTGCATAGGTTTCTAAATCGATAGCACTTGAATCATCCTACTTCCGAGATTCAATTGATTTAGGTAAGGAGATCGATTCAGTTAATATGTAAATTTAGGCAAGTTATAACCCCTTGACCGATTGTAGGGGGAGCCTTATCTTCGCGTTCTTCTGGTTTTTGAGCAAAGTTGTAGACAAAGGGCAGTAGATCCGATTAGCGAGGGTATCGACATAGAGAGTAGTACTACGTGTTATCAGGTGTGTAACTTCTCACACCATTTAGATTGACTGTTAGTATGTGTATATAAATCTGTTTATATTTTGTTAAATGCCGAAATCCTAGTATAACGATTGAAAATCCGAGGAGGGTAAAGGCGAATCACCAGGTTAGTGATTTCTGTCATTCATAAGTGAATGTTTCTATTGAGATGATATGTTTTATATGTATGCCGATTTCTATGTATGCACGGGGTTGGGCGATTAACGAAAGGGGAAGTGTTCTGTTGTAGTGCCTCTGCCACGATCTGTTGTAATGCCTCTGCCACGATTTGTTCTGGTGACTATGTCACAACTCTGACGATGAGCAGCTAACTGCAGCATGACTGCCATCGATGGTGTGTAGCGGTGTGGGTTGATTGTAGAAATCCCCAACGGTGTGATTGGCAGGTAAGGGTGATGTGTAGCGAATGGAAACCTAGGATTGGGTTGGGCTTTGCATAAATTTCTGTCATACGGTATTCTGTTATTCTGATCTGTGGGGCTAATGCCCAATCTGATGGTGCACGAGGGTTGCACACTGAGTCTCGTGACTCACCCCGTTATTTAACATTTTTCATGTAGCACTTAGTGCATCGAACCGGGCTGGAAGGGAGCGCAAGGTGGCCATGCAGGAGTTTATTTGATTTAGAAGAAGGGCTTTTCTAAAATCATTTATTCTTAATATTTTTAGTTAACTTGGTTTATTATTTCATTGTAATACGGCCATGGGCCATTAGCTTTATATTTTCGGTTCTAGGCTTTACTTTCAGACACTTGATGTAACATCCAAAATTATGGGCCTATGCATTTAGTGTAGGGATAGAATTAATTTGTTAATTTAAGTGATAGGGGTCTAAATTTGGGCTTAGAATTAGGCAAAGGCCCAGATTAAATTATTTTAAGGTAGCATCATTAACAATTAAAAAGGAACAAGTTTTAGGTCGCAAGGAGCCCATGTTTTGGGCCATTTTCGGCAATTAAATGGGAGCAAGGGTGACGCCACAACAAGGGATTTAAGGGCCCAAAATTTAAGTTTAATGAAGCCCAAACCTTTTAATTTAAATGAGTTAAATTTCGGCATTTAGAATTAATGAGGTGGACGACTACAAGGCTTAAAAATAGGAAGATATATATGGATTTTTAAATGATAATATCATAGATAAAAAGGAGAAAAGTTAGGAGCTTATCTTCAAAAGAAGTGTTGGCCGAAAATCCACCACCTAGACGAGTGTAAAATTCAGCTACTGCATGGCATATAGGGTGCAAAAATTCTCCTCTCTTCTAGCTTAAATTTTAAGGGCGTTTTCGGTATTTAGCAGTAGGTGTCAAAAAAATCTATAAATAGGGGGGCTAGCTCCTTATTTCTGACATTGAAAAACCCTAAAATTTTCTCCCTTGGTGTCGAAATTCCTAGCCTCTCCCTCTCCAAATTTATTTCTTCAATTTCTTCAAAAGCCGAAACTTTTCCCCACTTTCTTTTCCCTTGTGCCGATTTCTCTAAAAAGCCGAAGCATCCATCGCTTTTTCTTTTATTCATCCTATTTGAGAAATTATTCTATACTTCCGGCATTTAAATCTTCCATTGGCATTGCCGAATCCTCTCTCTAGTGCTAGCCGAATCTCCTAAGCTAAGGTAAGAGTCGATTTTTGTTTAGTTCTCATAATCTATTCCCGATTTTTGAAAAGAAAAAGCCGGAAGCTAATAGTTTAATGGTTTTCGGGATTTGAAAAAAAGCTTGGTCGACTAGATCTAAAAGCCGAAAATCATTAGTCTTCAATTTCGGGATTTTAAGGTAAGAAAAGTTGTTTATTCAAATACATAAAATTGGGTAGAACACTAACCATGGCCGAATATAGGAGAGGCCCTGTTTCACATCCTTCTGGCTTTTTGAGCAAAGTTGTAGATCGGTTTAGCAAGGATATCAACATTAATCAGGTGTGTAGATCTCTAACACGCTACTGATAAACCTGTATGTATATTTATTTTTGTATGTTATGGGCTAAAAAGCCGGAATAAGACTGTATAGACAGTCGAATGGAACCCTAAAAAGGGTTAGGCAAGGATGCCAGGTACGTAAACATAGAACTCCCTATGTGTATCGAAGAATATATATGTCTGCTTGATGTTTCTTTATGTATGTATGCATGGGGTGGGAATGGTTCTCTTCTTTATTTTTCGGCATTTAGGGTTTCCATCTTTTCTTTCTCTTCTCCTTTGAGTAGAAGCCGAAATTCCTAACCCTATTCCCTCATCTTCACTTTGATTCAAAAGCCGAAACTCCATTGTTCTTTTCTCTTCTTTCTTCTAAAAGCCGAAAACTCCATTATTCTTTTCTCTTCTTTCTTCTAAAAGCCGAAAACTCCATTATTCTTTTCTCTTCTTTCTTCTAAAAGCCGAAAACTCCATTATTCGTTTCTCTTCTTTCTTCTAAAAGCCAAAAACTCCATTATTCTTTTCTCTTCTTTCTTCTAAAAGCCGAAAACGCATTAGTTCATCTTTTTCGGGATTTCCATAAAATCTGAAATCCTTAGATCTCATCTCCTGTGTTTGTCAAATTCTCTCTAGGGTATCTGCTTGTGCCGAATCTCGAAGAAAACTAAAGGTAAGTATTGATTCGTAAGATTTCAATCTTTTCCGGTGTTTTAGGGACTCTAGCCGAATGGCTATAAGGAACTAATCTTAAGTTTTTCTCTTATTTGCGGCATTCCGGGATTTGAAGGGGAGTCACTCGCTTAGATCTCTAAGATAGAGTTCAGTAACACTCGAACCGTGTTCCTTTTGGGATTTCAAGGTAAGGAGATCTATTGATTTTTAACGTGTAAATTTGGGTATTTATTAACCCTTGGCTGAATATAGGGGAGCCCAAATCTTCGTATTCTTCCGGCTTTTGAGCAAGGTTTTAGACTAAGGGTTGTAGATCCAGATAGTAAGTATTTGACTAAGGGAGTAAAACTACGCGATACCAGGTGTGTAACACTTCCACACCATTTAGATTGCCTGTTAAAATATGTTATAAATCTGTTATATTCTGATAAATGCCGAAATCCCGGCATCATGTTATAAATCTGTTATATTCTGATAAATGCCGAAATCCGGGCATCATGTTATAAATCTGTTCTATTCTGATAAATGTCGAAATCTTGGCATCATGGTTGAAACCCGAGGAGGGTAAAAGCGAATCACCAGGTTAGTGATCTCTGTCATTCCTAAGTGAATGTTCCTGTTAAGGTGACATTTGTGATAAGTATGCTGTTTCTGTGATTGCATGGGGTTGGGTTTATTGAAAGGGGAAGTGTTCTGTTGTAGCGACTTCTGCCGTGACCTGTTGTAGCGGCTTCTGCCGTGACCTGTTGTAGTGGCTTTTGCCATGACCTGTTGTAGTGGCTACGGCCATGATCTGACGATGAGCAGCATGACTGCCATCGATGGTGTGTAGCAGTGTGGGTTGATTGTAGAAATCCCCTATGGTGTGAATGGCTGGTACGGGTGGGGTGTAGCGGATGGAAACCTAGGATTTGGGTTGGGCTTGCATAATTTTTGTTATATATATATTAATCTGTTATTCTGTTCTGTAGGGCTAAGGCCCAAATCTAATGGTGCATGAGGGTTGCACACTGAGTCTCGCAACTCAACCAATTACTTAACATATTCAGGTAGCATCTGGTGCATCGGACCGGGCTGGGGAGGAGCGCAAGGTGGCCATGCAAAAGAACATTTGGATTCAGCAAAAAGACTTTAGTTTATTATTTTATATTTTTATTTAATGGGTTTTAAATCTCATTGTAATAAGGCCATGAGCCACTGGATTCATATTTATTTTGGGGTTTTATTTTGGGCTTTGACTGTTACTAGACATTTAAATGTTATGTTTAATTAAACTAGGGCATGTACTAAATTTTGGTTTTAAATATATATTATCTAATTACTAAGTTTTCCGGTATTAACATTTAAGTTAGAAAAGATATTTTTCAAAAAAAAAAAGTGACATGTTTTACAAAAACTTCCTAGTGGCATGCCAGATCCGGCCGTGGTGTTTGGGCCGGGTTTGGGGTGTTACAAATTGGTATTAGAGCCCGGTTCAAAACTCGACTTTGGGGGTTTTGGGCTCAAAACATTTTCTAGGAATGGGTTTTTGAAACATGCATGTTTATAAATAACACAGGATGGTTTTCTCAGCATGGCACCTGCGTCTCCGGCCCAAGTCCGCCAGGTAAGTATTCTGAACTCCCTGTGTGTTATATATGTATGTGGGCTCGATGGGCTTTATGGGACGTAGATTATTTAGATTAGAACTTGATGGACTTTAGGCTTAGCTTAAACAACTTCTTAAATCTCATAAGACTTAATTTCACTAAACAAAACCCGTGAACGAGTCGCAAGACTAGGGTGTGGTAACAGGCATGCGCATGTCTAGGATCGGATCCGGAAGAGCTTGGTACTTAAGCAGTCCTAGTGACTCACCTCCTCTTCGCTGGAATCCTACATGGTGCGTAGTGACTGTTCACCCTAGCTACGAGGATTTGTTGACGGGCCAGAATCTATAATTAAAACCCGAAAGGGACCAGCCACCTTATTTTCACAAAATTGCTAAAATACCCTTATTTTGGGAAAAAAATTTACCCCTGATTTATAAAATAACTAAAATACCCCCAAGTTTTGTAAAATTTTCAAAATACACTTGATTTGTGAAAATTTCCAGAATACCCCAGAATTGTAAAACAACCAAAATTTGTGAAAATTACCGAAACACTTCGGTTGGCAAAATTTTCAAAATATTCTTGGTTTGTGAAAATTTCCAAACAACTGTGATTTTATAAAATACCTAAGTTTTGCAAATTACTCGAAAATAGATTTACAAAAGAACCCGGTTTGCAAAAGAAAAAAAAAACCTTCCAAGGTATCCCTGTTTATAAAAAAAAGGGAACAAAACAACAACAACATCAAAATATCTCTACTTCAAAAAAAAAACTTGTTTTCCAAAAGACCCTTGCTTCATAAAAAGAAAAAAAATGTACCCAAAGTACTTCTAATTCAAAGAAAATTACCAAGATACTTTATTTTGGAAAATACCCTGTAGGACAAAACTACGGAAATACCCCCGGGTAGAGAAATGATGAAAAAAAAAACCCTTATGCGATGAATGTATGTGGTTTCTAGAATTAGGGGATAAACTTGAGACTGAAACTGTAGATAGGTTCGAATTCGAAACAACCACTCTTAAAACTACTTTCCATAAGATTGTTCGTGGTTAATCAGTGAAAGAAATTAATAGTTCATAAAATTACTAATTTAGAGAATCAACGATGAGCGCTAGAAGAGAAAGAAGAGGCCGCGACCGAGGTCGTGGAAGTATTAGGACTGATGTGCTGACTCAGCTAGTTAGGGAGGTACTGAAGGAGGTTAAAGAAATCGGTGAAACACTTCGGTTTGGGTGCGTGGACTGTAAGAAAAAAAAAGAGATCGTAGTTTTCTAGGGTTGCAGTCTCGTTCTGTGAAGCATGTTAAGGTACGTCCAAACTTCTGGGTTTGTGAATATTGCAGAAGGCGTCATCAGGGTGAATGTTGGAGGAAGTCAGGAACGTGTTTAAGATGCGGGTCTGATGAGCATAAGGCCCGGGATTGTTCAATCACCATTAAGTCGGGTATATTTTGTGTGGATGCTATATTTTTGGGTATAGAAACCGTATGCGTGCAATGTTTATATATTATTAGAGTGCGCAGCGAAAGGATAGTGGTGAGACCTGGGTAGTACGATTAATAGTTAGTTGGAAATTTCGAGGACGAAATTTCTTTAAGGGGGTAGAACTGTAACATCCTGAATTTTTGGGCCTATGCGTTTAATGGGTGGATATGTTTAATGTGTTAATCTAAGTGTTAGGGGTCCAAATTGGGCTCAGGCTTAGGTAGAGGCCTTGATTAAAATTATCTGTTTGGGCATTATAGGGTTTAAAAAGTAGTATCTGTGTTTAAAATACCAAAGTGGGCTTGTGGCCCAATATTAGGAGGTGACGCCACACAAGGGAGTAAAGGGCCCAAATTTAAGTTTCATGGAGCCCAATTATTTTAATTTAAGTTAGCTAATTTTTGGCATTAGGGTTAGGTGGAGTGGATGGCAACAAGGCTCAAAAATAGGAGGATTTATGTGAATGGGATAATGTAGATATTATAGTTGATAATATGGAATATAAAAAGAGAAAAGATAGGAGCTATCTGCAAGGCTAGGTGTTGACCGAAATTCCATCACCTAGAGGAGGGAAGAAATCGGTTTCTTTATGGCAAAGGGGTGCCGAATTTTCCCTTTTTATTTGCTTAATTTTTAGTTATCAGGAAGGGCACTTTCGGTTTTTCATAGGCAAGTGCCAAAATTTCTATAAATAGGGAGGGTTCTCTTATTTATTTTTCGGCATTTAGGGTTTCCATCTTTTCTTTCTCTTCTCCTCTGAGTAGAAGCCGAAATTCCTAACCCTATTCCCTCATCTTCACTTTGATTCAAAAGCCGAAACTCCATTGTTCTTTTCTCTTCTTTCTTCTAAAAGCCGAAAACTCCATTATTCTTTTCTCTTCTTTCTTCTAAAAGCCGAAAACTCCATTATTCTTTTCTCTTCTTTCTTCTAAAAGCCGAAAACTCCATTATTCTTTTCTCTTCTTTCTTCTAAAAGCTAAAAACGCATCAGTTCATCTTTTTCGGGATTTCCATAAAAGCTGAAATCTTTAGATCTCATCTCCTGCGTTTGCCGAATTCAATCTGGGGTATCTGCTTGTGTCGAATCTCGAAGGAAACTAAAGGTAAGTATTGATTCGTAATATTTCAATCTTTTCCGGCTTTTTAGGGACTCTAGCCGAATGGCTATAAGGAACTAATCTTAAGTTTTTCTCTTATTTGCGGCATTCTGGGATTTGAAGGGGAGTCACTCGCTTAGATCTCTAAGATAGAGTTCAGTAACACTCGAATCGTGTTACTTTCGGGATTTCAAGGTAAGGAGATCTATTGATTTTTAACGTGTATATTTGGGTATTTATTAACCCTTGGCTGAATATAGGGGAGCTCAAATCTTCATATTCTTCCGGCTTTTGAGCATGGTTTTAGACTAAGGGTTGTAGATCCAGATAGTAAGGATTTGACTAAGGGAGTAAAACTACGCGATATTAGGTGTGTAACACTTCCACACCATTTAAATTGCCTGTTAAAATATGTTATAAATCTGTTATATTCTGATAAATGCCGAAATCCCGGCATCATATTATAAATCTGTTATATTCTGATAAATGCCGAAATCTCGGCATCATGGTTAAAACCCGATGAGGGTAAAAGCGAATCACCAGGTTAGTGATCTTTGTCATTCCTAAGTGAATGTTCCTGTTAAGGTGACATCTGTGATAAGTATGTTGTTTCTGTGATTGCATGGGGTTGGGTTTATTGAAAGGGGAAGTGTTCTGTTGTAGCGGCTTCTGCCGTGACCTGTTGTAGCGGCTTCTGCCGTGACCTGTTGTAGCGGCTTCTGCCGTGACCTGTTGTAGTGGCTTTTGCCATGACCTGTTGTAGTGGCTACGGCCATAATCTGACGATGAGCAGCATGACTGCCATCGATGGTGAGTAGCGGTGTGGGTTGATTGTAGAAATCCCCTATGGTGTGAATGGATGGTACGGGTGGCGTGTAGCGGATGGAAACCTAGGATTTGGGTTGGGCTTGCATAATTTTTGTTATATATATATTAATCTGTTATTCTATTCTGTAGGGCTAAGGCCCAAATCTAATGGTGCATGAGGGTTGCACACTGAGTCTCGCAACTCAACCAATTACTTAACATTTTCAGGTAGCATCTAGTGCATCGGACCGGGCTGGAGAGGAGCGCAAGGTGGCCATGCAAAAGAACATTTGGAATTAGAAAAAAGACTTTAGTTTATTATTTTATATTTTTATTTAATGGGTTTTAAATCTCGTTGTAATAAGGCCATGGGCCACTGGATTCATATTTATTTTGGGGTTTTATTTTGGGCTTTGACTGTTACTAGACATTTAAATGTTATGTTTAATTAAACTAGGGCATGTACTAAATTTTGGTTTTAAATTCATAAAGGCTTCAGTTAAATTTATATTTTATATATATTATCTAATTACTAAGTTTTCCGGTATAAACATTTAAGTTAGGAAAGATATTTTCCGAAAAAAAAAGTGACATGTTTTACAAAAACTTCCTGGTGGCATGCCAGATCCGGTCGTGGTGTTTGGGCCGGGTTTGGGGTGTTACAATGCTCAAACCAATTTGACCAATTGCCTAAACACATATCATTATCAAGCATGTTAGTCATGTAATTCACTTGAATATCAAGAAACAAGGATAGGCTCATCATGTAACAAATTTTCATGTACATATGTTTACCACATCATATATTCATATCACATATACATTTCCATAATATTTTTTTCTCAAATTCAGATTATCACATGTCAGAAACTTTGCCCGTTTAATTATTTAAAATATCGTTGGATACAATGGTAGTACACGTAAAGTGTACGAATCAGAGATCCGTTAATTCATATTCGAGGGTGCTCATTAGAGCACATAATAGGGAAGCCATCTCTCGAGCCATATAACAGGAAGCTCATGTGAGCATGTAACGGGAAGCTTATCTGGTCTGTATAACAGGAAGCTCATAAGAGCCATAATCAGGAAGTTCATGCGAGCTAATAATGGGTAGCTCCGAAGAGCTATTAATCAGGAACCTCCAAATAACCATATATCGGGAAGTTCAAGCGAACCATATCGGGAAGCTCCGGAAAGCCATTAATTAGGAAGCTCACAGAGAGCCTTTAATCAGGAAGCTCACAAAGAGCCATATAACGGGACGCTCATAAGAGCTGCGGTGTGCCCACAACACATACAGGATCACGACCGATCGGGATGCTTCGAAGAGCTATTAACAGGAAACTCGCAAGAACCATATAAAGGGAAGCTCAAGAGGGCTAATAATGGGATGCTCTTTCGAGCTATGGTGTGTCCGCAACATATGCAGGACCACAACCAATTCGAGAACCCTATATCCATCGAATTTCATTTATTCAATCGGGACTTAATACTTATCGAGCATTATCGGATATGTGACCGATTTTCATACATGTAAATTATACAATACACATACATAACATTCAATTTAAACATATAAATATACACAATTTAGTTACACGAACTTACCTTGACAAGTGTTCGTTGATTTGTTGTCTACTAATCCGACACTTTCTCTTTTCCTCGATCTAATTCCGTATTTTGTCTTTCAGGATCTATACGACTAAATTTAACCCAATTTAATACAATTTATATTCAATTTCAATTCAATTCAATTCACATCTTAGGCAAAATTACCATTTTGCCCTTATACTTTTATTTAATTATGATTTCGTCCCTAGGCTCGGAAAATGAAATTCATGCAATTTAATCATTGTTCCAAGCCTAGTAAATTTTTACATGTCACAATAGCAGCCCATGTATTTCATAAAATTTAGAATTTTTCCATGAATTTTACAACTTTGCAATTTAGTCCCTAAATCATAATTTCATCAAAATTCCATTTACAAAAGTTGTTTATCTATCAACAACTTTTCATTTTCTACCATAAAAATTCATAATTAAACTATATTCATCCATGGAAAAACCCTAGTACTTTGATAACTTTGCAATTTAATCCCCAAGATAGCCAAATTAAGCTATTACAATCTCGGAAACATAAAAATTACTAAAAATGAGACTTTAATACTCACCTAATTGAGCCAAATAAGCTTTCTACCTTCAAGCTCTTCTAAATAGGGTTTTCATGTAAAAATATTTGGGAAAGATGATGAAAAAGATGATATTTTCTTTATTTAATCATTTATCATCTTTTATTATTTGTACTTTCCAATTTAGTTCTTTTCTTTATTTAATTTTCCATGGATGACTAAGCATACTTATCTACTAACTCCTCTTAATGGTCTATTTTCCATATAAGGACCTCAAGTTTTGAATTCCATAGCTATTTGATACTTATAGATACTAGAATCCAACTTTTGCACTTTATGCAATTTGGTCCTTTATCAAATTAGACATGTAATCGATAAAATTTTCTTAACGAAATTTTTATACGACATTCCTGTCATAATGTAGACCATGAAATAATATAAAAATAATTTTCCTTGTGGACTCGAATTTGTGGTCCCGAAACCACTTTTCCTATTTCACTGAAAACAGGCTGTTATAACTCTCCCCCTTAAAAATTTTCGTCCTTGAAAATCTTACTTGTAAAGAGGTTTGGATATTTCTTTCTCATAGTTTCCTCCAGTTCCCAAGTAGCTTCTTCTATTTCATGTCATTGCTAAAGAACTTTTACTAGAGCTACCTTTTTATTTCTTAATTCTTTCGTCTCACGTGCCAGAATTCTGAACGGTTCCTCAATGTAAGTCATGTCAGGCTGAATCTCAACCTCTGTTGGGGATATAACATGGGAAGGATCTGGTTGATACCGTCGTAACACGTGAAAAACATTGTGAATTCTGTCAAGCTTTGGCAGTAATGCCAATCAGTACGCAACAGGTCTGATTCTTTCATTGATCTCATATGGCCCGATAAATTGTGGACTCAGTTTTCCTTTACAGCCAAACCGAAGAATTTTTTTCCAAGGTGAAACTTTCAAGAATACCTTGTCACCAACTTGGAATTCTATTTCTTTTCGTTTAAGATCTGCATAAGATTTTTGATGATCAGAGGCTGCTTTCAAGCTATCCCGAATTGCTTTTACCTTTTTTTTAGTCTCACAGATCAAATCAACTCCATGTATCTTTTTTCTCACTAAGCTTAGTCCAATACAATGGAGTTCTACATTTACGACCATACAGAGCCTCGTACGGTGCCATTTTAATGCTTGACTAATAGCTATTATTATTTGCAAATTCAACTAAAGGCAAATATTTTTCCCAAGTGCCTTCGAATTCTAGAATACAACACCGAAGCATATCTTCTAAAATCTATATCACACGTTCGGATTGACCATCAGTCTGAGAGTGGAATGCAGTACTGAAATGTAACTGCGTACCCAGAGCTTCTTGCAACTTGTTCCAGAATCGGGGATGTGAACCGTGGATCTCTATCTGAAATGATGGAGACTGGCATTCCATGTAGCTGACAATCTCAGAAACATATAATTCAACCAATCTGTCAAGTATGAAATCCATATGTTCCGGAATAAAGTGTATTTTATGTATGTATGTAGTATATTACTGTTTATGTATTTTATGCATGTTATGTTTATTATCATTTATGTATGTATGTATGTCATGTATTTATATTACTATTTATATTATCTATGTTATGTAAATTACAATTTATATTATGTATGTGCAGTGTTTTATCATGGATTGGGATAAATGGGTGGTACATAGGCATTTGGGTGGAACTTTTGTCACAGACCCTTGTGTAGCCTATGTAGGAGGGGAAGTGCTGCAATAGGATTTTGACCCAGAGTTTCTATGTTATTACACTTTGTGTGAGATGGCAATGGAAGCTAGGTATAAAACTATGAAGAACTTTGTATACTAGGAATGTGGGTTAAATTTTAGTAAGGGACTAAGTATTTGTTATGATAATTCATCATTCATAGCAATGATGAACTATATTAGAAATATAGGGTCCATACATGTTAACATTGAACACGATATAGACACGCCTAATGTTATTGATAATACTATGTTGTTGTCTACTACTAGAGAAAGGGAATAGAATAGTGGGGTTAGGGAACCATGTACCGAGTTAGGTGGGAGTAGTGATGCATGTGCTAAAAGTGGAGAAAGTTCTGAAAGTAGTGGGACTAGTGATACAAATAGCCCATTAGGTAGGGAGGAGGTTTTAGGGGCAGATTTTGAGGATGAAGAGGTGAGAAATATCAAGGCTTGGTATAAAAACTATAAAGGCAAGAAAAAGATCTAAATAAAAACAACAAATAGGGTTAACAGTGAGGGTGTAAATGTAGGTGAATGTAGTGAAAGGTGAGGGAAAAATGGTGAGGTTTCATATGAATTAGGTGGGGGAACAAATTACATTAATTCATCATATTTGAGGTCTTATTAAAGTGATTCAGATGGTGACATAGTCTGCAAGAGAAGCCAACATGTATGTTTTGATCCTAATAACCCAATCCTACATTTAAAGCTTAGTATAGTGTTTAGGGGACCAAAGGAATTCAAGATTTCTTTAGAAAAGTATGCAGTGAAAAAAGGTTTGATATTGTCTATCTTAGGAATGAAAATGGGAGGACTAGAGCTAAGTGTAGGGAATATGGGTGCCCTTTTAGAATATATGCTATGTAGATAATAGTGATGGGTTTTACAGGATAAAAACCTTTATAGAAACTCATGAGTGTTCAATAACTTTTTAAAAACAAAAGGGTATCTTACAAGTTTGTTGGGGAACATTTCTTAAGTAAAATCAGAATGATTCCAAAGCTGAAGTTAACTGAGATGCAAAAACTGGCCAAGGAAGAGTTGAAAGTTGATCTGAGTAGGGGTACATGCAACAAGGCTAGGAGATGGGCACTAAAGGAGATCAGTGGAAGGGTAAGCTATGAGTTTAATAAACTATGGGACTATGCAAATACACTAAGAAAGATAGAGTTGGATGCAATATAAAGGTGATGGTAGAAAGACCAAACCCTACTGAGGTTCCCAAGTTTAAGAGATTTTATGTAGGGTTTAGTGCATTGAGAAAAGGGTTTATGGAGTGTTGTAGACCTTTTATATGTCTGGATAGATGCTTTCTGAAGGGAAGATTCAAGGGGAAACTTTTGTTTGTTGTCTATAAATATGACAATGACCAAATCTATCCTATTTTATGAGTAGTTATGGAGAATAAAAGTAGAGAAACATGGTGTTGGTTTCTTAATAATCTTATTTCAAATTTACAAATTGGTGATGGTTCTGAATTCATTTTCATGATTGATAAACAAAAGGTATGTTAGGGACATTACTTAAATAATTCTATCTTACTATGCTTAATTTATTAAAGCAAATCCACCTAATACCATTATTTTTGTTTGCATTTAGGATTGATGGAGGAGATATTTGAGTTGTTTCCAAAGGTTGAGCACAGAGTCTATGCAAGGCATTTATATGTCAACTGGAGGAAAGAAAATCTTGGAGACTGCAACAAGCATTTTGGGGAGCATGCAAATCATACATAATCGTTAACTTTGAAGATAACATCGATAAGATTGATCGTATCAAACATAGTTCCAAAGGTAAGTTTACTTAGGACTGATCCTGAGCAATGGTCAAAGGCTTTTTTTTCTGGTAAGTTTATATGTGATGCAACTGACAACAATTTTGTTGAGTCCTTTAATGCATCAATTTTAGGAGCTAGGTCAATGTCTATCATTTCCATGTTAGAAGAAATTTGGGAGTATATAATGGGGAGGATTGTAAACAATTTGACCAAATGTAAAAATTGGAATGAACAATTTTGTCCGAAGATATGTGAGAAGTTACACAAGAGTATCCAAATAAGTTCATACTATCACGTTAAATGGAATGGAGCATAAGGGTTTGAAGTGTATTACAACCATTTTGTCGAAAAAAGCTTATATTTCTGATTTCGTCTATAAGGGGTGATCGCTGTAAAATCAGAGCTTTAAATATTTATAAACGAATGATCAAACCTGGAGACTAACTCTGACAACGATATTAAGGCAAGTGTACCTATCGAACAGTAGTATAGCTTAGGCAAGACCGATTGTCGAACCCAAAGGAACTAAAAGTATTAACACTCACTTTCTTTTTATTATTTAGCCTTAAAGTTAGAGTGAAGATTACTTTTAACGAAGACTAAACTAAGGACACAAAGACAAAAAGGACGAATAGGAAAATAACTTTGAGGGAAAACTCAGTTGATTACGACGATACCCTCAGGAAGAATCCACCTAGACTTCACTTATTAATTAACCCTAAATTATATGATTTCTTTTACTTAGCTTGATCCGTAAGACTCCCTAACCTATATTAAACCCTCTCTCGAGGCGAATAACGTCTAACCCTAGGTTAATTAGTGGAACTCTCGTTCGCTTATAATAACCCCCTAGGATAGCAGTAAATCGATCAATGGACTCCCATATTAGGTTTCACCCTAATCCAGCAAAATCTCGTAACCCTATCTCTAGGCGTTCAATCAAGTCCGCTTAATTATGTTAGATCTTCTCTTAGGTAGGTCTATTCCTCCTCCACCTAAGCACATTAGATTTGGATTAAGCAACATAATTAAGAACAAACTAAGTAATTTATCATATAACTTAAAAATCAAATAATAAAATCCATCTAGGTTTCATCCCCTTCGGGTATCTGAGGGATTTAGTTCATAATGAATAAACAAACCATCACAAGAGAAAAGATAAAAAAAACATAGGAAAAGTCCTAAAACCCCCTGAAGGAATCGAAGGAGAATTCCGTCGTCTTGAGTATAACTCCGGCTTCTTGGGATGGATCAACTGGCTATCCTCGCGTTATTACCTAACTCTGACCTTCTCGGCTTGGCTCCTTGGCCTCGCTTTCGCTCCCTTCAATAGGTGATACTTGGGGGTTATTTATAGGCTCTTGAAATGTGATTCTTTCTCCCTAAGTATCCTTTTCCGACTAAAATTGCTCTTTCCAGCGCCATAGGCACGGCCTTGTCACACGCCCGTGTGAATCGAGAACTGACCGTGCTCAGATTTCTCTTGAGGCACGGCCATGTGTGGCGGGGTTGAGGCCGTGCTCTAGGTGTTCGTCAAGGCACGGCTGTGTGTGCTTTGGGCCAGGCCGTGTCGATTTCGTGTTAAGGCCCATTTACTCCGTTTTAGGCCCGTTTTGTGTTCTTTTCATCCTTGGGTGCTTTCCTGGGTATAAGACATGAAAAGAAAGGATTAAAAGCACCTTTTTATAAAAAACAAGGGGTAAATCATCCAAAAGCATATTAAATGTGGGGTAAAAATATGTTACTTTTACGGTTTATCAAATACCCCCACACTTAAGCTTTTGCTTGTCCTCAAGCAAAATTCTCAACTTACAATTAAAACGAACTTTCCATGATTCACAATTTCTATCAACAATGTCTTATCATAATTCATAGATAATTTATACATAGATAATTTAACTCAAAGAGTCCTAAAGATTCAAACGAGATAGGTCATGATTTTGTTCCTCGAAAACATAGGTGTCTCCCCTCTTTTAAATAACTACCTTTTCAATTCAGAATCGACAAGGATTGACATCCTCACAAAAGATTCACTCAAATCACTTAAAAAGTGTTTAAGGGTCAAAATTAAGCACTCATAAGTCGAACATGAAAAGTTAATCCCATAGGCTTGCCTAAAAATCAAATCTCCACCACTGTAAAATGAGATGATAAACAGATCAAAAGGTCTTTGACAGGGTTGTAACGGGGCTTAGGTTAGGGGTATGGATAAAGGCTGAATTAGAAGGTTAGAATCGAGATTGACCTGATAAATTTCCTAACTAGAAAAAATGAACTTAATCTTTCATTAATTAAAAACTAATAATACGAGCTTTTTCCTTGAGAATTGGAATTTGAACATGCAAGCTCACTTAATCATAGAACTAATAATGAATATACTTCGTTTTTTTTTAAGAACAAACTAACATAATAATAAGGAAGAATTTTTACAACTGAAATATAGAACATAGTTAGGAAACTTGTTCAAAATCAAATCTCGACAAAAAGGGTAATAAAAAAAATGGTGATAACAAATACAAAGGGTTTTTTTTTTGTTACAAATAGTAGGTGAGTCAATAAAAAGGGTTGTTAGGTTCAACGGGGTTCACTAGGGGTTAATTATGAAGGTAGGCTTTTTAAGTGGAGTAAGTGGGTTAAAACCTAAGTGCCTTTATCATCTCGGTATATCAAATTATAACTGTGGTCTTGACATGTAAAAACGAGGCAAGTTCTAGAATAACAGTTAATAGCTAACACACTCATAATCAAAAAATGAGCACGAAAAAGAATGAATGCTCTATAAGGTTCAAATACTCACAAAAGTTATGGGCGTTTTGACATCATCCTTATAAAATTCGAATTTCAATGTGATATTCAAAATTGGATCAACAACCTAGAAAAAATTTTAATTCCTGAAAAATAGACTTATCATGCTTGATTCTATAGTATTCTTTAAATTTAATCATCAGTGTACAATTAACTATGACTTATTCTGAAACATGTCAATAATCATCACAAATTATCAGAAATTTCATCCCAATTAGTAATATGACAACTTTGCATAAAAACAAGACTAAATCAGGGATTTGAGAATAATGAAAAAAGTTAGGTTCTTTTACCCCCCCCCACACTTAAGATATACATTGTCCTCAATGTACAAACATAGATAATAACATGTAATGGATAAATCAAAAGAGAAGGGGAAAGAATAACTCCCTAAATTGTGGATGTTTTCCCGGATGAGTGTCTTTGGTGGCGGTGATGGTCAGTCGAGATAACAAACCTACGCTAGATGAAGAAATTGGGTAGCGCCTTGAGAAGTAGCCAGGCTTTATTAAGACCTAATAAAAATGAATTTAATATAAAATAATAGAATAACAAACTAAAGGGAAGGAAACTAAGAAGAAAACTAAAATGAAAAGAAAATATTAATGGACTGTGAAGTCCTTATTGAATGATGGTTCGCAAGGTGGGTGTGACTTCTAAGGCTGGGGCGGTGCTGGCGGTGGCGGAAGTGAAGAGGTTATCGTGGTGGTCGGCGTGATTCCCTAGCAGCCTGGCGAACCTGACACTACGACACTAAGTTAAGTTAAATTAAATTAAACATAAGATTATTAAAGAAAAGGAGAATGAAAGAAAAGAGAAATGAAAAATAAAAATTAATTGGTCTCAAAGATCCTTGGCTTGGTGTTGAGGCGAAGCTACCGGCATGAACTCATGTTTATCGTTCTTTGTTAAGTAGCCTATGCTTAGCTTCCTCCGCTTCTTCGGCATGGTGTTGGCTTGCTTAAGGATCTAGAGTCTTAGTAAGTGAAGAATCTGAGATGGAAGAGAGTGAGAAAATAAGGATGAAAATCAGATGGGGGAAGGGGAAGAGTTGAGGGGTTTAAATAGAGGTTCAAATCTGGTGCTTCCCCACGGTCGTGGTCCTAGGGTGTGTCGATTTACACGGCCACCTTGCACGGCCGTGTTCTAGGGTGTGTTGTCACCATTTTGGCTGTGGTTGGTCCTCCCATGCCCGTTCTTGTGAATTCTTTCTTTTGGCATGGTCATTTCGTGTCTCCCCCGTGTTTTATAAGTTAGTAACCTCAGTAATTTCACACGGTTGTGTAGCACGGGCGTGTTCTGGCTGTGGTGTGCAAGTCAGTAGCTTTAGTAATTTCACACGGTTGTGGGCACGGGCGTGCCCTTTCTGTCGGTGCCCGTGGGGAGGGTTTGTTGGATCCGTGACGTTGGGGAGGGTGGTTGGGCTGACTGCACGGTCTGTCTCCTGTCAATATGGTGGTTTAGGTGGTCCACACGGCCACGAACACGGCCATGTGTAAGGCCGTGTGGCTTGGGAAACATGCATTTTTGGTTAGTTTAAAAAGGAAAAAGAAAAGGAAAAGGAAAAGATAAATAAAAACAAAGGAAAAAAAATAAGGTTAGTGCTCGGGTTGCCTCTCGAGAAGCGCTCGTTTATAGTCTTTAGCTAGACTTCCTCGTGTTTGAAAATTTTAGGGAGGTTTAAAGGTTTGAATATCTTCCCTCATGCTTATAGTTCCGTTTTCTTGATAATGTTAAAGTCGAGAAGCATTTTCTTTGGAAGTGCCGAACATTGGATTGCTTACCTCGACTATGCCGTTTGGGAAGATATCATGTACTTTGAGAAGGATCTCTCTCTTTGCTTTCAGGTCTGTGATAGTGATTTGGGGATCGGTTTTGTCTACAATACTTGATCTCCTATTTTGAAGTGATTTGATGTCCCCATGAGCTCTTCTTGTTGTTCCTCGGGTTTTTCTTCGTGTGAATCTAGCTCTCTTTTGATTTCTATCTTCTGATTCTCTAAATTGTCTATATGAGCCAGGTCAGGGCTTAGGCTTTGTTCTGTTTCCTGTGATGAAGATTGAATAATATGGTTATTAACTGAAATGGCTTTCTTACCTTCATCGACTGTTGTCCTGGCCGAGTCGAGAGCTTGAAGATTAATTGATTCATCGCCTACACAAAGTATGAGCTCACCTGTAGCAACATCAATTTTAGTTCTGGCAGTTGCTAGAAAAGGTCTTCCTAAAATTAAAGGGATTGAATTATCCTCATCCATGTCTAAGACAACAAAGTCTACTGGGAAAACAAATTTACCGATTTTTACAAGAACATCTTCGATAATGCCCCTAGGAATTCTAACAGTTTTATCAGCTAATTAATACTCATCCTAGTTTGTTTGGGCTTCCCTAGACCTAGTCGTTTAAACAGTGAATAGGGCATGACGTTTATGCTTGCCCCTAGATCAGCTAACGCATTGTTAATATGTAGGTTATCAATTAAACATGGAATTGTAAAACTCCCTGGATCTTTTAGTTTCTGTGGTAGTCTGTTTTGTAATATTGTTGAGCATGTTGCGTTTAGTTCCACATGGTGTTCTTCATCTATTCTGTGTTTGTTGGTCAAGAGCTGTCTTAAAAATTTTCTCGAATCTGGCATCTAAAAAAGAGCTTCAAGAAGAGGTAAGTTAATATGTAATTTCTTTAAAAGTTTAAGAAACTTACCGAATTGTTCCTCTGAATCGTCTCTTTTTATGGTTTCAGGATAAGGTATGCGAGGTTGATATTCCTTAATTACCGATTTTGGCTTCTCTTGTGGTACCTCTGTTTTACCTTCGTCTACTTTCTTTTCTGGTATTGAATTTGGTTCAGCTAATTCGTTATTGTCCTGAGCTGTGATTGCTTGAATTTGCTCCTTAGGATTAACTTCAGTGTTGCTTGGTAGACGTCCTTGCGGTCGTTCTGACATTAGTTTTGCGAGTTGTTCGACTGCATTAGTCACCTCCTTGACTGACTTAGCAATTTCATCGAGTCGTCTCTCGTTACTTTTGACTGCTCTATCAGTTTCTTGAAGATGTTCCTCGAAGGATGGTTTTTTTTCTTGTGGATAGGGCTGATTTCGGAAGTTTTGAGGAGGTTGTTGCCTTTGATTTCCTTGGTTTCCTTGTCCTCCCCATGAAAATTTTGGGTGGTTCCTCCAACCTGGATTGTAAGTGTTACTATAAGGATTATTATTAGATCAGAAATTATTACCTATATAGTTCATATGTTCATCTTCTGCTCCTGGTTGGTAGGGTGGGTACTCAGGATTCGCCGCAGTTCCACTTGCACCGCATGACTGGATGTACCTGTGATGAACACAAATTATCAAGCTTTTTATTCATCATCTCTAGCTGTGTTGATAGCATGGTCATGGCATCGATGTTGAAAACTCCTGTCGATTTTGTCGGTTTGGTCCTTGAAGCTTGCCACTGATAATTTTTTAATGACATCTCCTGAATGAACTCGTAGGCTGCTTATGGGGTTTTGTTGTTCAGTGTTCCACCGGCGGCTAAATCTATAAGTTGTCTCGTTGAGGGGTTTACACCATTGTAAAAGGTCTGGACTTGTAGCCACAAGGGTAGGCCATGGTGTGGGCACCTTCTCAAGAGATCTTTGAATCTCTCCCATGCGTCGCATAGCGTCTCTACATCCATCTGCACAAAAGAAGAGATATCATTCCGTAATTTGGCCGTTTTGGCCGGTGGGAAATATTTCATCAAAAACTTTTCGGTCATCTGATCCCATGTAGTGATTGACCCTCGTTGTAACGAGTTTAACCATTGTTTAGCTTTATTTCTTAATGAAAAAGGGAATAACCGAAGACGTATGGCATCATCAGAAACGCCATTTATTTTGAAGGTATCACAGAACTCTAAGAAGTTAGCTATATGCGTGTTTGGATCTTCGTCCTGCAAACCATCAAATTGAACAAACTGTTGAATCATTTGTATTGTGTTAGGCTTTAATTCAAAATTGTTAGCAGATATAGCAGGCCTAAGAATACTAGATTCTGCTCCTGTTAAATGTGGTTTCGCATAATCGAGCATTGTGCGTGGAGCGTTGTTGTCACCCATATCGCGTGGTGGTGGGTTGTTTTCGTCCATCCCTTCAGTAGGATTGGATTTATCTTCTTCCTCTCTCCCCGTGTAATCTAGGGCTCGTCTGGTTTCCCGACGATTCCTACGAGCGATAGCTTCGATTTCGTTGTCAAATACCAAAGGTCCCTTCGGGTTCCTTCTAGTCATAAACTAGAGGTACCTATTTGAAAAGAAAGAGAGAAAATTTCAGTAAAAAATAAAAAGAAAAAGAAAATTAAAAATAAATTGTGAAAAATAAAAATTAGGGCTAAAGTAATAAAAATAGAGTTTTCTTAATATTTTAGTTCCCCGGCAACGGCGCCAAAAACTTGATCGCTGTAAAATCAGAGCTTTAAATATTTATAAAAGAATGATCAAACCTAGAGACTAACTCTGACAACGATATTAAGGCAAGTGTACCTATCGAACAGTAGTATAGCTTAGGCAAGACCGGTTATCGAACCCAAAGGAACTAAAAGTATTAATACTCACTTTCTTTTTATTATTTAGCCTTAAAGTTAGAGTGAAGATTACTTTTAACGAAGACTAAACTAAGGACACAAAGACAAAAAGGACGAATAGGAAAATAACTTTGAGGGAAAACTCAGTTGATTACGATGATACCCTCAAGAAGAATTCACGTAGACTTCACTTATTAATTAACCCTAAATTATATGATTTCTTTTACTTAGCTTGATCCGTAAGACTCCCTAACCTATATTAAACCCTCTCTCGAGGCGAATAACGTCTAACCCTAGGTTAATTAGTGGAACTCTCGTTCGCTTATAATAACCCCCTAGGATAGCAGTAAATCGATCAATGGACTCCCATATTAGGTTTCACCCTAATCCGAAAAAATCCCGTAACCTTATCTCTAGGCGTTCGATCAACTCCGCTTAATTATGTTCGATCTTCTCTTAGGCAGGGTCTATTCCTCCTCCACCTAAGCACATTAGATTTGGATTAAGCAGCATAATTAAGAACAAACTAAGTAATTTATCATATAACTTAAAAATCAAATAATAAAATCCATCTAGGTTTCATCCCCTTCGGATATCTGAGGGGTTTAGTTCATAATGAATAAACAAACCATTGCAAGAGAAAAGATAAAACAAAACATAGGAAAAATCCTAAAACCTCCTGAAGGAATCGAAGGAGAATTCCGCCGTCTTGAGTATAACTCCGGCTTCTTGGGATGGATCAACTGGCTATCCTCGCGTTATTCCCTACCTTCTCGGCTTGGCTCATTGGCCTCGCTTTCGCTCCCTTCAACAGGTGATACTTGGGGGTTATTTATAGGCTCTTGAAATGCGATTCTTTCTCCCTAAGTATCTTTTTCCGACTAAAATTGCTCTTTCCAGCGCCAGAGACACGGCCATGTCACACACCCGTATGAATCGAGACCTGACCGTGCTCGGATTTCTCTTGAGGCACGGCCGTGTGTGGCGGGGTTGAGGCCGTGCTCTAGGTGTTCGTCAAGGCAAGGCCGTGTGTGCTTTGGGCCAGGCCGTGTCGATTTCGTGTTAAGGCCCATTTACTCCGTTTTAGGCCCGTTTTGTGTTCTTTTCATCCTTGAGTGCTTTCCTGGGTATAAGACATGAAAAGAAAGGATTAAAAGCACCTTTTTATATAAAACAAGGGGTAAATCATCCAAAAGCATATTAAATGTGGGATAAAAATATGTTACTTTTACGGTTTATCAAGGGGTTTAAAAATATGTTTGAAAAATTGTATGGCTTTGTATTGCCTGCTACTCAAGTGAGAAATTTTGGTTTAAAACCGATATGGGACCAATTGACCCCTCCATTCCAAGGAAAATGCTCAGGAGCCCAAAAAAGAATAGAGTAAGAGAAGAATGAGAGAGAAGTGGGAGTAAACTGTCTAGAAGGGGGAGGAAGATAAAGTGTCACAAATGTTTCACGGTTGGACACAACTCCAGAAGCTGTCAAACTTCATATACTATAAGTGTTTCCATAACTAAGAATTTTAATGCAATTGTTGGCTAATTTGAGAACTCCTAACATGTCAATTTTGCAGAGTACACCTCCACCAGCTCCAGTAGCTCCCTCTAATCTTGCTCCACCAAATCCTCCTTAAACAGTTGCATCTGAAGCATCTGCATCATCACCACCAGCTCATTCAACACAATCAACTCCTCCCACCATGCCAACCTTTTCAACACAACAAATACTTACAAGACTTCGTAGCAGGGGAAAACAAGTTGTGCAAGGGGTTGGGTTATACACTGATGAAAGGACATGAATGCAAATTTTGAATGTAAGTTACCAATTGTTGAATTGTTATGCTTATTGTATTTTGGGGGACATGTTTTTTAATTATGTATTTTATGCACTGCAGCTTGGTAGGGGAAACCGTGGTGACTACCCTAATCAAGTGCACTAATAAAAGGAAGGGAAGCAGCAACATTGAAACTGCCGGTGGCATTCAGAAAAGTAAGAATATAAAAAAAGTTAAGTCCAAAGATCCACCAAGCACAATCGTAAGACATGGAGATAGTTGATGTTAATCTGATTTTGTGGATGAGTTATGGACTCTAGTTTATGGTTTATACCTCCCAGTTGGGTTTAGTTAGTTAACATGCAATGAATAATTTCATGGTTCTATTTTGTTGGATAGTTTATGTTAATCCTTTATATGATGGTTGTATTTGATGGTTATATTTTGTTGATGTTTGTTTTGGTATATGCATATACTTTTACAACAATATAAAAAGATTTTCCATTCAATTCAATTCATTCATCCTTAACAACTAATGCAACAAATACATGGACAACATTTCACCATCCATAAGCAAGATAACCCAAAAACACCATCCATGATACAACTAACAACAACTTATAAGCAACTATTACTTTATCGTTCCTTCACATTTTAGCCTTGTACAATGTTATCTTCTCTTCCAAATGAGTTACCTTCAATTTCATTCTTCGCATTTCGTCAATATTGAGCTCATCGTTCTCAAGTCTTAATCTCCCATACTCTGTCAATAACATCTTATTTTGAAGCACTATTTCATCGATTATGCATCCTTGTTCTTCTGCAGTTGAATCCGTCCCATCACTGTTACCTTCAACCCACAAAAAAAAATCACAATCCTCGGTCTTCATTTCTCACATACAACAAAAAAAAAAAAACAGAATATTAAAAATTTCAAAATAACTCTTTAACCCAAATTGCAACAAAATGTAAGTACACACAAAACCCTTTATTTCTCACAAACCCAAGTATGACTGACCAAAAGACAAACCATAATTTACCTATTTGAAGTTCGCACACCCAAATAATTTTCTCACTTTGTTCTTTGAAGTATTTGTGTTGCAAACGCGAGTCCTTACCCCGCAATGGCAGTACAAAACCCTTTTTTGAGCACTTGATTTTTTGTTTGTAGAAGAAGACGTAGTGAAGACGTGAAGGAAATGGAAAACAAAAGAGAGCACAAAACTCTATTTGCGTTGCAAACGAAAGAGATAGGAAGCAGAGGAAAAAACGAAAGAGATAGTCAAAAAGGAAAAAAAACAAATGGATGAACAAACGAGGGGTAAAGGAAAGAGATAGAAGAAGAAATGGTTGAAGACGATGGTGAAGAAAAAATCTAGAGATAGAAGAGAAAAAGGTTGAAGACGATGGTGAAGAAAAATTTTTAAAGGAATAATGTCTTAAAGGAATAATATTATTAAATAAAAATATTTAAAAGAAATTAATAAAAAAATGGTCCGATCTTGAGCGTGCAACACGTGGCGATGCGTGAATGGCCAGCATCACCATGTCAGCAAAATCTTAACGTCATTAAGCTCAGGTACTAAATTAACGGACAAAACAAGAGTTCGAATACCAATTTGGGACAAAAAAAAAACATAAAATACCAATTTAAGAGAAGTGGACAAGTTCGAGTATTAATTTTATATTTAACCCATTAAAAAATCCAATTTAATCGATTCAATCATCCGGATCAAATAATTTTCACCTAATTCAACTGATCCACATATCAATTCTTGAGTCAACCAATTCAAAATGCCTCTCCGAACCACCCGGTTCTCAGTTCAAACAACATTGGTTATAATGTCAATATTCAAATTTATTACCCGAATATGTTACCCACTTACAGTAACCAAAAACCACAGATCATCTTTCAATACTCTACGAGACTGCCAAGTTAAACACCAAAAGGAATATGCAACCAAGCACAGATGAGCAACACTAATGATTGGCAAGCAAGCTCCAACTTTTCATCCATAATTGTGCAATAAAATAAATTTCATGTTAAAAAGAGAAAATAGCAAATTTATTACCAGAGTTGCTGCATTGTTAACAATCCTTTTTTTTTTTATATGAATGTCAAGCTTTCAACAAGGTAAAAGTATTTACATTAAACCAATTATATCAGAGAGTATCAATGACTGCAGAACCAAAGCATTTCAATCTCTCAGTATCCTCCATTGCAATAATGGATGCCATTACTGCAAGGTTCTTTCCGTTTAGTGCTTAGATTATTCAAGCCCCATATCCGAATTGTTCGATCATCACTAGCTGATGCCAACATGTGAGGGTTTGCTGGATTCCAGCTCACACAATTAACAGCTCCGGAATGACCTGGTAATGTCTCTATAAGCTCCCCTGTGCCCCTATGCCATATATAGACCTAAACATATACAGTAGAACAAAAATTTTAAATTTCAGTCTTAACTTCACAAGCAAATCAAATTCCACAAATTTACATTTAGAAAAGGTGCATGCATAATGTTGCATTGTTTAATCTATTTTTCTGCACTATACTTGCGACCTATGTTACTTTGAGTAGGAGGGTATGATCCTCCAAGAATTCTCTAAACACAGAATACCATAAAAAAATTTTGAACACACCCATCTCAGAAACTTGTATGCAATATTCTGCAGACAGCAAATGTCTACGCTAACAAATTCATGGCTCATAACATCCAGCCTATCCGCAACAAAAAAAAAATCTTACACTCCCTCTGTCTCAATTAAAATGTCACAGATGACATTTTTGGGCCAAACTTTTTAAACTTTAACCTTAATTATTTTATATATTTTAATTAATTAAATTTTACATTAAAAAGTATATTTAAAAACTATTTCATTAAAATTTTTATAATATTTTTTAAAAAAAGAACAAGTTTCAAATTTTTGACTGCTAAAAATCAAAATGTGACAATTTTAGTGAGACAAAAGAGTATCATTTTCTGTAAGATAAAGGCATTATAGAGAAGTAAACAACTAATGACGCAGACCTGTTAATCATATTATGAGAATACTGCTTTCCATATTAGTCACAGGCTAACTTACTGCAAGAGGCTACATAGAACAATATTTAAAAAAGGTCCATACCAGTGAGTCCTCGCTACCGCTGGCAATAAAAGCTTGCTCAAGTCCACCAAAACAAGATCGAATGATGAAGCGAGTGCGTTTATGGCCTCTATATTTAGAAACAAGCTTTGGATCACCCTCTATATTCCATAGATGGATCTCTTGGTTTAAAAGATTTATCAGTAAGAATCTACTGTCTCTAGATAATGAGAATGATGTTATTGGTTGATCCTCTTCGATAAATCTCTCAACTTTTGCTTCCCTGTCAAGTAATAATATTGCTGTTTCCCGACATATACTTATAATCTGCTTTCCATCCCTTGTTATTTCCAAATCAGAAATTTTTAGTGTTCGTTGCCCTTTCCAGCACTCTAGCTCTTTCCCATCCAATTCCCACATGCAGATACTCTTATCATTCAGACCTGAAAAGATCCACTTGCCATCCGGAGACCATCCACATGAAACCATACCAAGACCAGTTTTTTCATAAACATGAAGACATTCACCAGAAGAGACATCCCAACGCCTTACAACCTCTTCTGCACCACATGTCAGAAGTTGACGGTCATCAGGACTCCATGAAACAGAAGAGAGAGGTTTCTGGTGACCAGAGAGCTTATGTTTTAAAGATACTCCAGTTTCATAAACCTACAATGAGTCAAAATACTAGAATGAGAAAAATCAACCAATTGCTAGGGCTTTTGACCAAGCAAAAAAATAGTTGACCCAGTCATTAAGTACTGGTTTAAGCATCGAAACACAATAATACAATCCTTGTTCTTGAAATTTAAATCCAGGCAAGCAAAAATCATGATCACCAAAATGCTTGCATAATTGTAGAGGTTCAGAAAAAGAAAAGCGGGAGTTTCAATCTCAGGTATTGGGCAAAAAATTTCCTTTCCCAAATGAGAGGAAAAAGGAGAATGGACTTAGCTGAAGCATGCATCAATAATTTGGAGGTTTTTCATTTTTTCTTTTTTTTTTTTTTTTTGGATTGGGGGGGGGGGTAGTCAGTAGTACATACAATGAGTCAAGAAAGAGCAGTCTTTCTTTTTCGAGGAAAAAATAACTTGTCTGTATGAAAAGAAAATTACACATTTCAGAGGTATCAAATTGACAAGTCATATGACGAACATGTGAGGAAGGATGATCAAACAACATCAAAGAATGAGTCTAGCATTTTTTAAAATCAAAATGAATTTATTGATTAGCTTGACTATTTAAACTATTTATCCTTGATGGCTTTGCTACAGAGATTCCATCTTAGTATAACTTTTTTGACCTTTCTCCACTATCTTCAGTATAGCTGACCTTCGAAGCTGTTTTTTTTCTTTTACATGACTCTTAATATTCTATCCTCATTTCCCTTTTAGCAATTTTCACACCAACTACCAAAAAAACTCACAATATCAGCATGAGAAAAATGATGCTTATGGAGTTGAAGAAAACAACCATATCCAAGCCTCCATTATCTAATTTCATTCTAACAACCACCACAAAAAGTATCTCTTTTATCATATTCCAACATTTTTTATCTTATTACATCCAAATGCATGCACAACAATAACCTTACAAGGGGTGGAAAACTAGCTTTAATTATCAGAGTTCTTTCTTTGTTTCATCTAGGGGTACTTATTGTTGCTAAGGCTTCGTTAGGTAGCAGCTTTTTTAATTTGTTCTTTGTTCTTTGCTTTCCAACTCCATAAACTTGCTAAAAAGAAGAAAATGAAAGAGAAAAAGTAAAATTCATATTTGATTAAAACGAACGAAGAGCTAAGACAATCCACATTCAAACATACTTCCTCCAATAAGTAACAATAAGAATCATGCATGCCCAGTTTAATCTCCAAGAAACCATGCTTTTTTTTATTCATTACGTTGGTAGGAATTTTGTTGGATATGGAAAAGAATTAAGTTACAAATTAACTCTAAGCTATTAAGAAAGATGCCAGAAATTGAACACTCAGAATAAGCATCCAAGAAGCTGACACATTACTAGATTTTAATTGAAAGTACATCAAAATTACTAAAACACATTTCTGCAATGCAGTCTGAAAAACATAGCTGAAAATGCAAATCAATTTATTACTAGATGATGGGATTTAAAAAGTTTATCCCAAAACAAAATTAACAGTATATGTTATACTCATGTTCCAAGTGAACAGCAATACCTCCCAAATGATTGCTGACTGATCATTTGACGATGAAGCTAAGTATTTTCCGTTATGTGAGAATTGCAAAAACCATACTTCATCAGTGTGAGCCTGTAATATCTGTTGCAAGAAAAATGACATGGATTTTTGTTTAAAATAAGATAATAATAATTTGCAACTACAATTCACAAAAAAGAAAAATGCAAAGCCCAATAAGATAAAATTTTGGGGAACGAATACGCACATTGATGGAGTTAAAATCTTTAACAAAAAGACGCGAATAAAACTAGTGGACTTAAAATTGTATAGCTGCCAAGTGCACTTTCCATGAGTCTTAAGAAGATATCTTTACGCTTTGAATCGCCATCACTTTCACTTGCAAGCTTTTCCCAAATAAATGAAAATGAATCATAAGTCATAGTTTTTCTAATTAATATGAGGTTTATAATTTACTTGGAGAACATTACCGGTTGTTAATTGTTTGAATCAACCAAGTGGTGTACAACTGCATGTTAAGCACTAAAGGCAAAGCTGACTTAATGAAACTAAGGTTTAGGGTTAGTTTACCATTGAAGTTGAAAGGTGCAATGGAAAAATGCTTTTGAAAAGTTTGATAGCGTTTACCATTTCTATCAAAAAGTGCTTTTAAAAAATAAAATGTCCATTTAGACATGATGCTGTAGAGTAAAAGATATGTTGGACTAGTTTAATGAGGATGAGTAATTTCAACCAAAGTACTTTTGCAAAAGCCAAAAACTAACAATTTTGGCTTTTTGGCTTGGGTTAAAATCCCAATTTAAAAACGTGGTTCAGGGGTTTGATAAGCTACTTGTTTACCATTACTTTTGGTTTGAAATCATGGTTTGGGTTGAAAAGCACTATTCAACCTCAATGGTAAACAAAGCCTTAATGAACTATCAAACTTACCTGATCTTAATTATTCTTGGATCAAACCTATGGCTACCAATGAAAGAAGATATTAATGGACATTCACCAGCTTCGAAAAGACTCACTAGCATTCTTGCTAAGAAATCACATTGAATTTCATCTTTTCCAAACAATTCTCAAGCATCATGATTGGAACCTTCTGTGCAAAATTCTTCCAATCACAAATGAGATAGTAAAGAGCTCACTACCTCAATTACAGACATCAAATCACTTCTTCTAGTCCATTTCTCTAATGTGTTCATCAATGTTAGATCTTTTTCTTTGGCATCATCACCATTAAATGTGAGCCTCTAGGAACACATAAATGATAAGCAATCTTCTTTGATAACTTAAGATTGTTCTTTCCACTCTCATTTTCAGATCCTAACAACCTCTTGAACAAACTTTCAAGGCTAGTGTAAACAGGTAGAATGGTAGAGAATACCTCATGACTGCACACAATAAGGAACTTCCCATCCAATAAGTATTCGAACACTAATTTCAGTGAACATGTAAACACTACAATTTAAACCTAACTTATAGCCAAATGCTTAATATTGATTCAAGACATAATATTCCATACTGATAAAGCAGAATTTAAAAGTTGATTTTTAATTTGCATAAAACTAACCCAAGAAAATAAAAAGAGAATGAATTGTGTACAATCTGTTATGTAATAATGCATAATGCACATGGAAATTTGCATCGACAAAAAAAAATTGCTATCTTAAAATAAAGAACAAAAGATGAATGACCAAAAAAAAATCTGATTAGCAGAACAGAGTCTAACCTGCAATGCTTGAGAAGGAATTTGATCTCTCCCACACTGATGATCAGAATATAGTGACATTTCCTTATCCAGAGAGTTGTGAAACATGCAAGCATCTCGTTGCAAGACAAGGGCCTGTTCAACTAAATGCTCCAACCTTCCTTCAGGGATCATAACTGTAGCTGGAAGCAGCTTCTGTAATTCTTCCAATAATTTGCTCCGAGATCTTGCCCTCACTGTACCTTGTTTTGGAGACCGAGTGGGAGAACAGTAAGATGGTGACACAATGTATGAAGAAAGCTCACGTACTCTACTATCATTGACACCAAGGGGTGCAATCTCAGTCCTCAATGTGTTCAGAGCATCCATTACTTTTTCTTCATCCAAAAGTTCAAAGAACTTCTGTTCCAAAATCAGAAAAGAGGCTGATTTTACTGTCCTTTCATCTGTTAGACCAATATTATGCAATGTGACAACACTGTCATCCCAATTTCCCTCGAGAATTTGCCGCATAAAGACATTGACCACAGAAGAATGTAATGGTATCCCTGACTCTTCCTCTAGATGAGCACCACTCTTTATATAACCAAGAGAGTATAATGCTTTTGCTATTATTCGGACAAATTCTACCTTCTTTATTACTCCTTTTGAGCCAACAACTTCTTCGCCCCCTTCAGACTGTAGGGGCCGAGCCATCAGGTCACGCGAAGACCCAGCTACAGGCTCTTTAATAGTTGAACCGTTTGAAAGACGTCTCAATTCTTCAGAGGATAATTTCATACGTTTTGAGGCTGGTTCATCATCCTCTACACCTCCCATGAAATGCGCACCTCAGCCCATATATTATATGAGTGGTAGAGAAATGGCAATATGGATAAGTAAATGCCTCTATGAATCACTAGGAGCAAGCCCCTGCATAAAATAGTCAAAAAGGGGATGTAGGCTCTTAAAGTTGGCCATAAGAAAGTGATAGAAGTACAGAAAAATTCAAGGATTATCAATGTGAGAGAAAAAGAATTCAAAATTATGAGAAGGTTACATCTTATTTCCGGAAAGTAATCAATTTAGTTATCCCTCATAAAAGGTGCATGTACAAACCTTTTATATTTTTTATATCTAAATATCATTTCTTTCCCACATGCAAGTTCATAAAACCTTGATCCTCTTGATAGTTAAAATGCCATCATACTACAATGCTTTTGAGTCAATCATCACAATGCAAACACAGAATTTCTACCGCAAAGAGAAAGATTTAGATTCAAAGAACAGGGGTATAAGGGAAAAGGCAGCGAGGCCCCAAAAAAATGAGAGACAATAATAGAAAAGATTCAGGTCAGAGCCTAAATGGCACCCATAGGGCACTTTGGTTAATCTTAATAACTTTGAAAGAACCTTCATCTGTAGAGACCAGTTATCATATGAGGTTATAGCTAACTCATAATAATAATAAGTTCAATATAAGCTTCTTTCACAAAGAAAAATAGTCATAGGAACTTAAGTTTCTAGCTAGGAGAAAAAACAAAAATCTATTTTGATTAAGACATCATCCCCCTAATATTGCACAGTTTACATTTCCAGCCATTATGTAAAACGTAACAGTCAAATTCAATCAACATTACGTAAATACCCCAACAACTGACTCGACCCATAGGATGTACATAATTGCAGCTGATCACATCACTTGTGGTTTACCTCCTAAGCTATAACACAATGGTAACATAGTTGTCTGTCTAGAATAAAAATATTTTAACACCGTACAGCAATGGATATCATATAGCCACAAAAGGTACCATGGATAAGTCCACTAATTAGTTAGCCTAAGGGATCCAATGTAAATTGTACGATCTCTAAGTTAAAATTACAGCCAAAAACCAAATTCAGGTGAACTTTGCACCTGTAAGGCAAATTACAAAGATCACGGAGCTTCCCTTACCTTCTTCGAACAATTTACTAATTTAATATAACTGAAGATCCTACATATAAATAAGAAAAATAATACATCATTCTAGCTACAAACATGACTTTAGCCCCAATAATTTGAATTGGATGTGGAAAAAAGAAAAAGAGGAAGATTCCATTAATTTGACATAACTAAATATGGTATAAATATAAAAAAGAAAACCAATATAAGAATTTAACCTCAACGTATTTGTATCCTAAAGGAAACAAAGGGTACATACAGTACCAATATATCATTCAGAGATTGTTCTTACCATACTATTCTTCCAAATTGCAGAAACATTGCTTCCAAATTAGTCATATTTGAAGCAATTCTACTGCTATTATCATGATTTGCTAACACAATCTGACATCAAACTTTGTTGTTTTTGAAAATTTTCTTTGTGATAAAAAGAGAGATGTTTATAATCCTGTGGCCAACTATAAACTAGAAGCAATTGGGAGTTTGGGAGTACCACCTTTGCTACTTTAGTTCACAAAGCTGCAAAAGTGCAAATTGTTAACAAATTGTGGCAAAATTGGGAAACTTCAATCATTACTTAGACAATTAGAGTGAAGTTAACATTATATACATCTTTAAATCAATTATTTGTTATGCATTTGCATCAAACTAGAGTCAAAATGAAAAGCGGAACACAGACATAAGCATAAAGGACTGACAAAGAATAAGGTTTTTTTTTTTGCTAGGATGGCTACGAAAATTGAGCAAAAACAATTCTTAATATCAATGTGCAAGCCTGAGAAGATTGCAGATTTCAAAAACCTACCTGTCAGCTTAAAGGTCTAAAGTCAAATGCTGAATTGGTTATAACATGTAATTAAGTAATGAAACCTGCATTTATAATTTATTGAAGGAATCAGGCTGCCGCAATATCTATAAATGATGAAGTTCAAGCTATACAAATTACACTAAAAATAAGATGATCATAACAAAAGAATAAAAAGGAAGGCCCTTTTCACCAGCAGTAACAAGCAGAGCGAAGAAATAAAATGGTTTGAGATCCAAATTTGAGTAAAACCAAGTTCTTAGCAGAAATTATGCAAAACCCACATCAGAAATACAATCAATAATGTAGAGTCTCCAAGTACCAAGCAGATAAAACTAATAACATAGAAATATAGTTTTAAAAAAAACAAAAGCTACGCAGATAAAACTAATAACATAAAAATATAGTTTAAAAGAACAAAAGCTACTAACCAATTAGCTCTAAACCAAAACTTACCCAAGACCAGCAAAAATAAAAGATTGCAAGGTAAATCAGCACAAAATCAGCAGCAAGAAAGAAAAATCTGGAATACCCACAAAGGGATTGTGAACAAACAAGCCGATTCAGATCAGAAAAAATCGGATTGAGAAACCAATTAATCAAGAAACGTGAAAAAGCTGGAAAATATAATGATTAGGAACAAAAACGATTACCCTGTTCTTATTTGTCGGCACCACTTGATTTTAAGCAACAAACAGAGGAAATAAATCGAAAGAAAAAAAAAAGGTATAAGGGATTCAAATCAGATGAAAAAGTCTAAAGGGGTAACCGCACCCAAGGGCAAGAAAGGTAAGCGTTTGGTACCTTTGCAAAGGGGTAGAGCACGAGATTTTAAGAGCTTTTTTCCCTTGTTTTTTTCCTTTGCGTGGAGGAAACCACCTCAAATGGGGGCTATAAAGAGCGTGAGAGGATGGCTTTGTGCCTTTGAGAATTGAGCTATTAGCTTGAGGAAATGGGGCTTTTTGAGCAGTTTCAAATCCAGGCCGTACATGATCACCGAAGCCTTGATGATAGATTGGGCTCGTAGCAAAATCAATGGTCTTATATGATTACTTTGCTATATCTTTTGTATAATGTGTTTTTTTATTTTTATTTTGGGACGGGTAAAAGTATTACGAGACTCCTATATTAAGACTCAATTTATATTTTATTATATTTTCAAAAAAATAGGTAAATTAATCCTTATATGTTAGACAAAAAAGTAAATTGGCCCTTATTGTTAAAACTTTCATCTATTTCTTTTCTTAAAAACTAGCATGGTACGAAATAACCAGATAATTACACTTAGCATACCTCGTATACCTCATGCTGACATATGAATGCCAGTTTTTAACAATAGAAATGGATGAAACTTATAATAGAAGGACCAATTTTCTTTTTGATTTAATGTACGGGGACTAATTTACCCATTTTTTTAGTAGAGGGCAAAATGGAATCTAACTTCTAGTACAAGTGTCACGAGTCGCGGATCAAAGTGTTGGAAAAAATCAATTTGAAAAGGGTTTTCTTGCACATCAGAAAATAAAAATTTTAAAAATTGACCCGGTTTGTGATATTTATAGCAATAAACTTTAGACCGAAAACGTACTTGTGTTGATAGACTGATCCTTGTCGTTCCTAGCTTTCAACCAAACGGTCTTCTCCACTATTCTTATACCATGAATTGCCTTGAGTATGGGCTTGATCAAATTGAATCAAACCTTGAGTATGGGCTTGATCAAATTGAATCAAACACATAAACTAGAAATCTTTTTTTTCTTTTTGGGTGAAAACGAAAATTCTCTTCTCAAATAGAAACTAGTAGAATCATTATTCCAAAAAATATATTTAATTCTTAGAGATTAAAAGTCTCTTTATTTTCGGACAGGATAACAATATTTTAAAATTGCGTAAATAGCCCTATCATTGTCATCTACTTATAGGGAGAAAAGGTAGGACCCTTGTTGAATTAAAGAAGTTTATTTCAAATAGAAAAACACTCCCTACTTAGAGTAGGATTAGGGTATGCGGCATGCCCTTAGTTTTCCTACTAAGATTGTCGCCCCTTCATATTCCATGAGGAGATTTTGGATCTCTCTCACATTGGGTCCAATTACGAGTACTTCCCAGACTTTTTGACCTAGTACTTTGTAATCTGATTCAACTTTATTCTATTTTTCTATTTCTTAAAATAAATTTCAATATTTATATTTAAGTAACTTTCATCTTAATTTTACCTCCGGTAAAATTATGACGATTTTACCTCTGATAAAATTTATGAGAAAATATATTTAATATTTCATTATTGAACTTGTTCACTATGACCGAATGATTTATTTTCATTTTTCGGGCTTTAAAATAGCTCAAAAAGATAAACTCAATCTTCCAATCATTTTTTAAAATTCCTTGTTAATTTCTAAATGAATTTATTTCTCATTTTTATTTTCATTTCCATTTCTGTTTCCATTTCATTTTGAGAAAACCACATTCATTTCCAAATGATTTCATTTTCTCCATTTTCATTTTGGAGAAAACCATAACCATTTCCTTAATGTTTTACATTTCTCCATTTCTATTCATTTTATTCATTTTGATTGAACATGTAATTCATTTATGGTTTCAACATGCTAGCGGAGGGACCAATTAGACATATGCAATTGAGGCTAAATCATTTATAATTAAGTTTCATCTTTTCGCCTATTAATTATAAACTCATTTAGTCACGAAGCCATTCCACTATAGTATTGTATCTAAGCTCTCCCTAGCGACAAACTATTACGAAAGCAACTCGGTTAGTACTCTTCCAATGACCTTGTCATAAGTGTGTTACCCTCATAGGATATTATCAATCTCTTTGGGATAATATTCGTTCTCCCATTATGATGCTATTTTATCTCATGGTAACCATTACATCTTCCTTCCTAAAAAGCCAATTACTATCAAACAGTGATCAAGTCATCCATTACAAAGACAAACAACCTGTGGCCATGTTTATTTTTCATCAACCATGTAATGCCAATGAGAGGATATCATTTACCCATGTCTCAGGCTATGAATTCCACTGTTGTGAATGACGCTACATACTGTAAAAGTCGTACAACCAATGTGCCAACTTTCGATTCCTTATCTATTCGAACTCAAGCTTTTACTTACATCAAAGTGTACAAGTCACACATACATAATCCGTCATCTCCTCAAGATTTAGGTATGCCACACTCTGAACATCACAAGTGAACAAATCCATAAGCGGATTCAGGATATATTCTTCTTGTGTCCTGTTTGATGGACTGTCAGTCCAGTCAATCACATCTATGTCTCTATCTTCTGGAAGTCATCCATTTTGATGCTCAAAACAAAGCATCTCTCCAATTAGACTTGATAGAAGACATATTAGTCTTTTAATCGTTTTGTTCATTTTCGATTAGACTAGGACACGTTTATGTTCATCTACTAATATAAGATGTCTTTTCGTATTACGATTTGACCACGTAATATCGCTTAGTATTAGTTTAAACATTATAGAACCAATGAGCAACATTTGCTTCCATTTTGCTTTGTGTGCAAAAACCATATAAGGAAAATCATACAAAGTATATTAATTTAATTAATGAATTTGTTTTATTAACCAATTTGTTTGAAAACTTACAAGTTTGCAAACAAATATGCTACACTTAGGGCACTAGTTCCAATACAAAGTCTGTGATGAATGCACACTAATTGTCCCATAGAGGTCAATTGACCAAATAGGGCTCATTTAATCCACTTGAACTAGTCCGATTTGTGGAACACATGGAGAAACCCATCTACTTGAAGCCTTTGTGGCCTAGTGGAACACTCTAGTAAAACTAAAGTTACCATGGTTAATATTTGTAATCCTAAGAGATAAAATTGCATAGAGTTTAAACCCTTTAGGACTCTCATCTTTTAGATAGGCATTAATCTTTATCATCGATGTAATTTAAATTGTATCGTTGGATTCGGGGGAGTTCAACTATAGATAGAGGCATTCCCCTTCATTTGTAATCATCACATTCAAAGTTATTAAATATATTTGAGAGCATTTACTCAAACACTTGGTGTGCTTAGCTTTCTTGTGGCTTTTCTATTCGATTTGAGTGCTTTTGTCTTTTGAGAGTTTGCTTCCACTTTACTTGGGTGCCTTAGAGAATTTTCATGAGAATTCTCACTTTTTTGAGAGTTGGGCTAACTTAGGTAGATTTGAAGCAAAGGTATCGCCTAAGGCCACGCGGTTTTCTAGACTTACGTTCTAGACTTGTGACAGTTAGTATCAAAGTTAAGGTTCGAAGGCGTTGGTTGAGATGACGAAAGAAATAGACGAGCAGATTGAGCCTAGGGATGCCCATGGGACAGGCAAGAAAAATAGCAGATCGAGGGATATGTTGTCGGCTTTGAAAAGTTGAGTGGTCAATCTTGAGGAATCCATGGGTGGTGTGAATGAAGCACTTGAGGTAGTTAAGGACGCACCAATAAGTTGGACTCAATGAAAGAGTAGTTTAGGGATTATGTGGCAGAAGCTCTTAGTTTTAAGTTGAATGCGATGAAAAAGGCCCTCAATACTGGTAGCTTAATTAATCAACTTGAAATGCCAAGAGGGGGTGAATTGGCCTATTTAAAAATTTTTGGTAGTTAAGAGAATAAATAGAAACAAGAACATGATGATATATAGTGGTTTGACCCCAATTGCTTAATCCACTACCTTACCTTTCCACAACTAAAGATTTTCCAAAATTCACTAATTTGATAACCTTTGAGGGTAATGTTTAACCTTACAAACTCCCTTAAGGTTTTTACCCAAGCCTTAAGACAAAACCCTCTAAAAAAAGAATAACAAATTAGCAAACTAAGAAATAACCCTTACAAGATCAAAATGTTTGCAAATGAAACACTAATACAAAGAGAAACACTTGAGCTGAATGAATACAATGAAAGCTCACAAGTGTGTGTATAAAGGAAATTGTTGAGAATTGAAAGCACAAGGTTGTTTTTGGTTCATCTTTAAGCTTGATACTCTCTCTTGTTGTTGTAGACCATTTGAAAGATGGTATTTATACCCCTTAATTGATTTCCAACCGTTGTGGTTGTTGAAGAAATTAATATAGTCTTTAGGGATGAAATAACCAGTGTATTTAATTCACCTGCAACCACGAGTATCGATACTTGCTAACAAAGTATTGATATTTTTAGCATTTAATGCAAAATTCAGTGACCGTTGGAGCCAGAAATATTGATACCAGTAAACTTTTATCGATACCACATGAAAAATATCGATACTGGATCGATAGTTAGCTGAAATGTTTGAGAAACAGAATGTCAATTTGGTACCAATTTTTGGAGGGGTATCGATATTTTAGAAACTATCTATACTGGCCAAAAAGTATTGATACTTTTTGGCCAGGAGCTATACTGACTCATTTTAAAACATTTTTAACTTTGATTGAAAAAGTCTAACTCGATTGAAATCATTTTAACTTGATTAAAGGTTGATTCAAAAATTTTTCTAAGAGTTTAAAATAGTAGGTTCAAAATTATATCTCTTAGACTTTATTTGAAAATAGAATTTTGTCAATTTTATTCAAAAACATTTTAATTTGTTATATCAAAACACATTATCAAATAAAGTTTGGTATAACAGTCTCCCCCTTTTTTATATAATTTTTTTTTGGTAAATTTGTTTTTGAATAAGCTTTTCCCCCTTTATAAAAGTCATTCTCAATTTAAGGCTTAGTAAAATTTTAAGAAAAAATTTGACATTCATTTTTACTTAGAAAAGAATGGTCACTAAATTTATATAATTTGCATAATGATAATTAAGTTCAATATAAAACATTAATCAAATTATCTTTGTTGATAATTTACCTTTAATATCAACAATTTACCTTTGCTTTCTCCCCCTTTTTGTTATAAAAAATGGACGAATAAAGCTTAGGAGAAAAAGATGGTTAGTTCAATAATAAATGTTAAAAAAAAAACAAGTGAACTAACATTTGCAAAGTAATCATCAAAGTATCTTAAAATACCTATTAAACATTAAGGTACAACATACCATAGTTATAGGAAACAAATAAACTAATAGTGCAAATGTCATGAAAAATGGCATAAAAGTGCAATAACTATCCTAATTATCATTACTAGGAGAAAATGGAGGGGTCGAAGGATGATGAGATAGAAGTGAAGCCATTTGCATTTTTAACGACGAAAGCCTAGAGTTAACTTCATCTCTAAATCCTCAAACATCATTACTCAAGGAGTGAAGAGCATCAAGGATGGCAACATTGACGTCAAAAGAAGATGTAGTAGCTTGAGTTTGAGCAACTGGTGGAGGAACATGCTCTGGTACAAGAACATCCTTGAAAGCGCCTTTGGCAACATCTTCTTTATGAGCTGCCAAAAGTCCACTCTTTATCCATTTGCCGGAGTTAGAATCGAAACGGTAACTAGTATGGTAAAGGGCCCCATAACTAAGAGGTTGGTTTGAAATGGTAGGGATGTCTCCATTGGTGCTAATCCCTAGTTGCCTAAAAATGTATGACAAATAAGTGTCATGGGGAAGGGTGATGCTTGTAGACATTGGCTTCCTGGTGCCTTTAGTTATGTCATTGAATATTATAAGAGCGAGGTCGGGATGCCTATCAAATTGAACACAATCAATCCACCAATAATCGATGGAGTGAAGCATGACATGCTTTTTGATAAGTCAAAAGATCCAAGTGACGATAAGATGGAGGACACGATAATAGAGATTAAGTTTATATGCGTATCTGAACTTAATATAAAGAGTGGAGTTATAGGCATCATTTTCATTGGATTCACCTTCGGAAGGTAAATAAAGAAAATTTCCAAAATCTTCTAAAGTTATACGAATTGGGGTATTCATTAAAAATGATTTAATAACAATAATAGTATTGTTGGACTCATAATGTTCGAGTTTGACATTTGAGTACAAAGCTCAAACAAGATTAATGTAAGTAGGCGAGTGAATTTTTAAGAATCAATCCAACCCCAACTACGCAAAATCGGAAGATAATAGAAATTTATACCTTGTAACATGGAAAAATCTAGCTTTCTGGACTCTCAAACATGTTTAGATGCAAAATTTCTATTGAACCACTCTCGTTTCAATTCAGAATGAAAACACTCACTAAGGAATGATCTAAACCTACTAGAAGGATTGGAAGAGGAGGTATCGATTCTAAGATGCTTCTTAGGGGCCATGATAGAATACTAGATACTAACAAACACACTAAGGCTAACAAAAATTTTGTTGAGGAATTTTGTCGAACACTTGGTGTACAAAGGGTTTGAAACAAAATTTTTAGAATAATTTTAGAAATAGACAACCCCCTGCAATGAAACACAATTTATAAAGTCCAAATTAACACAAAATCTCATCAAAATTCAATATTTTAACCTACATTTCATCTTAAAATAGGAAAAGTTTAGGTTTTACCTCAAAATTGTTGAAATGTTAAAAAACTTGAAACAATGTTGAGGAAATCTTGATACAATGATGTTAGAAAGTGTTTTGGAGCAAAGATTTAGTGAAAAAGTGGGAGGATTTGTGAAGAAATTAGGTGAGATTTGAGAGGGTTTTCAGATGGAAAGGAAAAATAATTCTAGGGTTTAGAAACTGTAACATCCTAGATTAGGGGTTATGCGTTCGTGCATAATTCATGAGTAGTAGGTTTTGGCAGTGTTTGGAAGTGAATTAAGGGTTTTTAAAATCCTAGGGTGGAAGAGAAAGCTTTGGACAATTATTGGTTTTTAAGTTAAAAAGGGGGGAGCTAGGCTAAGGTAGCCTTAAGAAAAGTTTTGGGGAGTTTAGGACACAAGAAGTGATGTGGAAAAGTGGCAAGGGACGCCATCTAAGGTGCAAGGGTTATGGCATCAAGTGAAGTACTTTGAGGGAAGAATCCCATTGTGTGCATTTTTGTTTAATTTTATGAAATAGCATGTTTACTGTGATATGGATGTGTGGTGTGCATTATTAGAATCTTGGAAATGTATGGAAATGTATGGAAATGTATGGAAATGTGTGGAAATGTATGGAAATGTAAGGCAATGTAGGGAAATGTAAAGAAATGTAAGGAAATGCTTTGGAAACGTTAAGTTTAAAAGAGGAAAGTGAACATTTTTGGAAACTTGGAAATGTAAAGAAATGTCAAGTTTTAAGGCTTAAAAAGAGAAAACTAAGCCAAGGTGGCCTTAAGAAAAATAATAGGAGGAATTTGACACACAAACAGGCTTGGAAAAGTGGCTTGGAAATGCCACTTAAAGCCCAGTAAGTGACGCCACAGGCAGGTGCAATTGGGCCTGGGTTCGAGTCACATGGGAAGCTAAAATAAAAGTTTTTATTTTCGGCAAGGAAGGGAGGTAGTGGACGGCAAAGGGAGACTAGGGGAGGAGTTTAAGATGAGGTTTTATTCTTATTAAAATTCGGCTAAAAGGGGAGATAAATGTGGATATTATTTCTTTTATTTTGATAGATAAGGAAGAGATAAAAGAGGATTATTATTATTAGTATTATTTTTATTAGGAGATAAGAGATAAATATTGGATTAAGTCTTGTTGATAATTAAAGTGATAAATCAAGGGATAAAGTTATAGAAGAGTGGTGGCCAAGTAAGGGACTCTAGCCTAGTAAATTTGGCTATAAAAGGAAAAAAGAGGCCATTCAGCATTATTTTCTCTTCCTTGATAACCTCTGCCGAATTTTCTCTGCAACCCCTATTCTTTTCTTCTTCATTCTTCTCCTCTCAATTTTCCAAAAGCCGAAAGCTTGCTAAGATCAAGGCCATAGCCGAATAGTTTGAGACTTCAAGCAAAGGAACTGTCGATATCTAAAGTAAGGGTAAGATCTCATTCGGTTTCATCCTTTTTCTTTTAAGATTTACCGAAATCTAGGACTAATCCCATTAGAAACTTGTTTGCCGAAATTTGGAAGGATCTTCCGGGATTTACTAAGTGTCGACTACAAGGAAGGAGAAGTTCTTTTCCCGAAGGTACACCATAAGCTACGTGTTCCCTAGTTATTCGGTGAATTTCGGGATTTAAAATCCACAAGTGTCTATAGCATTCGGCCAAGGCCTATTTTAGTAGTTAGATCTATTATTATGTGTTTTAAGCCGAAAACTAACAGATTCAAGGGATCTAGTGAGTAGCCGATTTCAAAGGAGAAGAATACAAGTTTTCGGGATTTGACTATAGTCAATTCGACAACAAGGTAGGTTTTAAGAATACAAATCCTACTAGGATTTGGTTTTATAGGCTTTATGCTAACATATTAAGGTTACCAAATGTAGGAATTGAGATCTAAAGCAATAGATCGGGTTTTTTAGGATTTCAAGGAATTGTTAAGCAAATCAGGTGTGTAATCCCCACTATCTTTTAATACGTTTTATGGCAATAATTAATATAAGTATGTATAAGAATGTGAATATGGCTAAGGTACCCTAATGTGGTACAAAGTACTCAGGTACGTTTCCTACTCCTACTAGGATTACGAAATATGTTATATTTAACATGTGAAAAGCGACATGGATGTGAAATTAAGTATGATATGCATGATATGAATAATATGGGGCATTCGGGTTATATGAGAAAGGGGAAGTGAATGTGACGACTTCGGTCTCACTATCTGAATGTGGTAACTTCGGTTACATTATCTGAATGTAGTAACTTCGGTTACATTATCTGAATGTGGTGTCTCATGACACAATTATCTGGTGGCTATGCCACGAATTATATATGGGCGATGAGCACGTCGACTGCATCGACTGCCTTCGATGGAGTGTAGCGGATGGAGGGTTGACTTAGTAGTCCCCACGGTGTGCAGGTTGGTACGGGGATGTGTAGCGGATGGCATCTAGGTTTGGGTTCGGGATTGCATCATTATCTTGAAATATTATGTGAACATGATTTATATGGTATGCCTAAATCTATTAAATTTTAGTGTTGGTTACACATTGAGTCTGTTTGACTCACCCCGTTGTGGGACTATTTTCAGGTGACGAACAGTAATGGACCGGGCTCGGCAGAAGCTTAGGGGTGGCCATGCACAGCAAGGAAATTTTTATAATTTGGACTTTTATTTTATTTTAAGTATTTTAAATTTTGGTTTTGGGAATATTTGATGTAATAAGGCCATAGTTGAACTTCTCTATTTTTACTTTTATTTGTTATGACTGCAAATTATATTAATTAATGGATTAAATAAAATTATTTTAAAACAAACCCTAAATGTTTGTCACTCTAAATAAATGGATTTCAATATAAGATAAATTGATTTTCAACACAAGCCCAACCCAAAACAATATTATTTTTAAAATTTGCACAAGTTTTTCCTAAGAAACAAAAGAACTTTGAACCGGTTTACTTGAGGAACATACCAGATCCGGTCCAGGCTCGTGGGCCGGGTTTGGGGTGTTTCAGAAACTGTTTTGAAACCCTCGGTGCAGGTATTCTTAAAACTCAATAGGTATCGATATTTTTTTACAAGGGTAACGATAATTTTAGAAAAACATCGATAATTTTAAAATGGTATCGATACCAAAATGTGATTATATTTTCCAAGCACAGTAATTTTCCAAAACTCAATTTTTGAAGTCCAAGTGTACTCTAAAGGTCCTAAAATGACTTTTGGATAAATTCTAATGATTTCATAAACATGAAAATGCATAAAATAAATATGATGCATATGATTCATAGATCATAACAAGTTCATTTAAAAAATTGACTAAGTTAACTAGACAAAATCCATTCAAACAAGTTCAAGGGCATTGAAAATAAATCATGCTAGACAAATAAGGTCAAAATAGATTAATCAAACACTCTAATCTCCCCCTTTCTTTTTGCATATAAGCACCATGAAAATTATGTAAGCATGCTTTTTCAATATATTTTGAGTGATATACAAGTTTAAAAAATCATTCAAAGTGCATAGAAAAGATTCAACACGAAGTCAAGGCAAGGTGGTCAAACCTAGTTCTCACCTAATTGTCCAAATATTTCTTTGTCTAAAGGTTTTGTAAAAATACTTGCTAATTTATGCAAAGTGTCTACATACTCTAGAACAACATCACCTCTTTGGAGATGATCTCTAAGGAAATGATGTCTTATTTCAATATGGTTTGTTCTAGAATGTTGGATGAGATTTTTAGTGAGACAAATAGCACTAGCATTGTCACACTTGATAGGAATTGTAACAGCCTGATTTAGACCCTAGTAGGAATAGTGGTTTCGAGACCACAAATCCGAGGTTGGAATAATATTTTAATGTTATTTTTGGTGTTGATTATATGCGATATAGCCTGTGTGAAAATTTTGTGTGGTAATTTTATCGACTGTGTGCCGAATTAAGATAAAGGACTTAATCGCATAAAGTGTAAAAGCTGTGTGTTGATTTATAAGTACCTAAGTGTTGTTGTCTTTTAATGTGGAGGCCTTATGAGGAAAATGTGCCAATATTTAGATAATGGGTGGTTAAAAGACATGAATGGCCTTATTATATATATGTTTTATGTGTTTAATGAAAGGTTATTAATAAAACAAAAGGCTAAAAATTAGCCATTCTTATCATCTTTTGTGCCGAAAATTAGCAAAGAAAAAGAAGAAAGAATAAGCTAGGTTCGGTTAACTTTTGATCCAAATTAAGGTATGTTTTGATTTTGGTTTTTGATGATTTTTATGTTTTTGAGATTGTTGTTTAGTCTACTATCAAGCCCATGTTGTAATTTGAAGAATTGATGATGTTTATGAGATGTGCCATTGATGAAATAGTAAGCTTTGTGATGAGTATTAGTGTTAAATGGAAGATATATGTTTAATGAACATGTTTTGTTCTTGGATTTTTGGTGAATTTAGCTAATTAGGGCTAAATTGTGAAAATGATAAATTGAAGGACTAAAATGTGAAATGGATGTGAAAAGTTTCGATTGTCTGATAATGCCTCTTAACCCTATTCTGGCGACGGTTTCGAGTTAGGGGTGTTACAGGAATAATATCTATATCAATTCCATAGTCCTTAAGTTGTTGTTTCATCCATAAAACTTGAGCATAACAACTACCGATGGAAATGCATTTCACTTCGGTGGTGGACAACGCAACACTATTTTGTTTTTGTGAAAACCATGAAATTAACATGTTGCCTAAAAATTAACAAGTACCAGATGTGTTCTTCCTATCTAATTTGCAACCTCCAAAATCCGCATCTGAGAGAGCATACAAGCTAAAGGATGAATTTCTAGGATACCAAAGTCCTAAATTAGGAGTGTCTTTGGGGTACCTAAAAATTCTCTTAACAGCTTGTAAATGTGATTCCTTAAGGCATGATTGATATCTAACACACAAAAAAACACTAAACATAATATCCATTCTACTTGCGGTAAGATAAAGCAAAGAACTAATCATAGACCTATATAATTTTATATCTACACATCTACCTTCATCATCTTTGTCAAGCTTTGTGGAAGGGCTCATAGGAGTGACTTGAGGTTTGAGGACGTCCATCCCAAACTTCTTGAGCATTTCTTTTGTATACTTGGCTTGATTGACGAAGATGCCATCCTTCCTTACTTGATTTGGAGTCCCAAAAAGAATGAAAGCTCTCCCATTATGCTCATCTCAAATTCACCTTGCATTAGCTTTGAAAAGTCCTCACAAAGAATTTCATTAGTAGCATCAAAAATAATATCATTAACATAAATTTGCACTACTAATAAATCTTTTCCTTTTCTCTTAACAAAAAGTGTTGTGTCAACCTTCCCTTTAGACAAACCTTTTTCAACAAAAAGTTGAAAGTCTTTCATACCAAGCTCTACGAGCTTGTTTCAAACCATATAAAGCTTTCGAAAGTTTAAAAACATGGTTTGGAAATTTTAGCTCTTAGAAACTGGGTGGTTGTTCAACATACACTTCTTCATTAATAAAACTGTTTAAAAAGGCACTTTTGACATCCATTTGAAATAATTTGAAAGTATTATAGCATGCAAAAGCTAAAAACATCCTAATGGCTTCCATTCTAGTTACGGGAGCATATGTTTCATCATAATCTATTCCTTTCTCTTGAGTGTAACCTTAAGCAACAAGCCTACCCTTGTTCCTTACTATGTTACCACTCTCATCCAGTTTATTCCTAAAAACCCACTTAGTACCTATAATAGATTTTTCACTAAGTCTTTCAACTAGGGTCCATACATTACTTCTCTCAAATTAAATTATCTTGCATAGCCAACATTCAATATTAATCATTTAATGCTTCTTTAATATTTTTAGACTTTATGCATGAGATATGTAACCTCCAAAACCCGGCCTAGACGTTATGGCTAGATTGAGAAGGCTACATTAGCCACCGAAATGGCTAAGCTAACTTACGTTACTTTTTAAGACTTTAAATAAACTCATTTTAGAGAAAACTGTAGTTGTACTTTGAGTTAGCTCAAAAGCATTCATTCATTAGGTCATGTATGCTTAGGATTCATTTTATTGTTGACAGTGTTGTTTTAGAAAAATTGTTTGCTTGTCGCTCTTCCTTTAAAAAAAAACTCGAAGTTAAACTAATGCAGCGGAAAAACCATTTTTCAAGTCATTTTGGAAAATTAGTTGCCTTATCGATTTGTTTTTCAAAAATAGTTCCTTTGCAATATAGTGAAAAGTAGGTAACAGTATCAAATTTTACTTAAGCCCAATATCATGCATTATCCGGTTATTATGCTTGAGTAATCTATGCATGCAAAAATCCCCAAAAGAAAAGTTACCAAGCCACAAACCAGAAATAATTAAAAATTATAAGCCAAAAATAATAAAGACTTAATAATACTTAATTAAATAATAATAATCCGAGGTCCAAGTTGATTCTCTGAATGTCGAGTCCGGTCTTAATTTTGAGGTTTACTTGAAAAGTTAAATACTATTGGGGGTGAGCTTATGAAAAGCTCAGTGTGAGTGGAATAATTATTTAAACGGGCAAAAACATCAAATACAGTGAAACATATTAGCTTTAACAGAAGAAAATAGAACCATCATAGGAATTTCATGTCATCATATAGCCATTATCAAATTGATGTCAAACGGTGTATGAGCATAGGTCATCATTCATTCAAGTAACAATCATTAATTTCGATACCATTCAATACAAAAAAATATAATGCGTAGCATAAATCAATAACATTTGAATATGTCGTGCACATGATGCAATGCAAAAAGGTTCCTACCTATACCAACCGCTATACACCACGAGTTCCCCAAAACCCGTCTAGCAAACTCCAAAACGTTATGAGCATAGCTCGATGTGGTAAAACCACCGAATAATTAATAATGCAGAAAATCTGTCGGATATCAAATAGTGTGATACAATCGCAATTAACATATAATATGCGATAAAATCGCCAATCCCCTCGGTACTCTAGGTGCAGTGCACTGACTACGAATAATGCGGACTTAATATGCCGCCAGTACTCCACGGAACTCCTCTGTCAACCACAAAAATCCCAACCCAATACGTATGCAATATGTCACACAATCTCATAGATAATTATATCTCAATAATTTTCACATTTATTTGACATGCTCAACATGTCTTCAATACTACCATACTTTCAGTAAATGGAAATAGTGTTCCAATCTTCCAAATTACCATTGTGTTGGTATCAATCAATATCGTTCAATTTCACATACTTTACGAATTTTCATTGTGCATAACTAGCACCCATTTCAATACACAATATAACAAATATCTCATGCATTTAAATCATACATAAGCTTAATATCTCAACACATTATATCGTTTAGTCAAACATTCTCATATCTCATAACTCAAATATGCAATTAGAAACTCCATCAAACATTCATATACTTTCAAACTAGCAATTTTGCCAACATGTCAATCTTTTAAGGCTCGAAACATACTTGGTTTGACCACTCACAAAATCAATAAATTGGCTATTAAGGCAATCCAATCAGAAAGCTAATTTATCATATATAACATGATATTTAACATTTTCAAACAATTTTATGAGTTTAGGACCCACACCTTATTTTTCGCTTCTTCGCAGCACACTAGCGAATCTTCCAATTTTCCTTAATAATTCCTTAAAAGAACCTAAACCAAAATTAAGTATAAATTCAATTAATTTACCATTAAACCAGCCCCCAAACACACACTTATGAGTTCAAACCAATCGTTGAAATTATAACTATTTTATGAATCCAAACTAGTGAGATTCCTTACACTGTATCGATGCAAACCGTAGATATAATCGTTTTTCGCCTTTATGGATGATTTGGGGCGTTCGGGTCAGCACCTAATTCAATAATATATTGGAAAATCAGTATCTAATTAATGATTAAATTCCTTCATTTAATCAATTGATAACCTTTACCCAACAATTATGTTGAAATAACAAACTAGTTACCCTTAATTGCAATTAAGCTTCACGATTTGTGGGATCCGAATGGCCAATCGATCAAGAAAGTTTTTCCCTAATTGAAATGTGTTTAAAACATGATTAGTAGGGTTCAAGAACTCAAATTAATGCTGGAAAAATATAGGCAAGAACCAAGAAACAAAACAGCCCCCTTTCTTGCACATAGACGCACCACCACCACCCATGGTGGCCAAAATTGGGGCTGAATTTTAAAACGATTTGAGATCTCATTAAATTATAGAAAAAAACCTTTGAAATCATTTAAAATCCCCCAAATCCAAAATCTGGAAATTATGTTTTTAATGGAAAAGATTAATTAAGAAATTGAAGAGAGAAAAGACCTTACCCAAGCTAGTTAAGAGAAACGACCACAAAAAATATTAACTAAATTCAATAACATTAATAAATTGTATTTGGTCAATTGAGTCTTAACTCGATTGGTATGAGTATTGTTGCCAATGCAGGAGGATGTGAGTTTAAGTGCGCTAAAGCGCATTATCCTCCTATTTATGGATTGAGGAGGGATTATGGGTAGTTCTAAGCATTATGTTAAAAAGAGCAGATATGATCAGAATTTATAATGAGATTATTCAAAAAAAAAAAAACAAATTGCATAATTGTGAACAAAGGATCAAAGTGAATCTAATTATAAGCTTAAAGGACATAAATTAAAGATATCCCAAAATTTAAGGAAAAAAAACATGATAAGCATTTCAGGCGGCATCTCACACTCTCCCATAAAACAATTTACTGCTGTAAATTTTATTTATTAAATTATCATTTACTTTGATCTTTTCATTTTCCTTTTAATCCTTTAATATTATCCTTATCTCTTCTTTTTTTAACCCTAAAAATTTCCTCCTCTCTTCTCCCTTACTTTGTATTAGGGGTGAGTATTTGATTGAGTCAAGTCGAATCAAGTCAAAAAATTTTGAGTTAGTTGAGTTGATGAATCATATTTTAACAACCGAATTCAATTTGAATTTTTTTTCGAATCAATTTTTCGAATCGAACCAAATTGAGTCAAAAATTTTGAGTCGAGTTAACGAATCCTATTATTTATACTCAATATTACGTTTATATGGACCGATTATTTAACTAGTAAACGATGTACAATAATATTTAACTACATAAATAAATATAATGGTTTTGTTTTTAACTTAATGAGTAAACATTTATCAGAATGACGTAGTTTTACCTTAATGGTTTTAACTTTTAACTTTAGAAAAGGTAAACATTTATCAAAACGGTGTAGTTTTGCCTTTTCTTATTCGGATCTTTGGATAACTTTAATTGTATAATTCATATTCGAATTAAACCAGAAATTTTAATTTTTTATTCGAGTTGATCCGAATAACTTGATTAACTCAAATAACTCGAACTATTTAATTCAAAATTTGAATTTTTTATCGAATTTTTCGAATCGAATCAGATTTTGATCACCCCTACTTTGCATCTCTTTTTTTTCTCTATTCTTTCAATTTTTTCCATAATCTTTCTCTATCTCCTTCACCTACAATATTTCACTCTCCCATGAAAAACCTAAACAAAGACATTCTTATTCACACCATACTAGACCTGTTCATGGGTCGGGCCACCTGGCCCAGCCCGAAATTTGAGAGGGTTTGGGCAAAAATATAGACCCGAAAAATGGGTTTGGAAAAAAAAATAAGGCCCGTTTAAAAAATAGGTCGGGCCTCGAGTAAGGCATTTTTGGCCCGGGCCCTACTCGAACTCACTAAAGGACAAAATAAATCCTTTTTTTAATATTAGACTTGTTAATGGGTCGGGCCACTCACCTTGGCCCGAAGGCCCACCCGAAATGTGGGAGGGTTTGGGCAAAAATATAAGCCCGAAAAATGGGCTTGGACAAAAAAAAGGTCCGTTTAAAAAATGGGTCGGGCCTCAGGTAAGGCATTTTTTTCCCGGCCCGGCCCGGCCCAACTTCATTAAAGGAAAAAAAACATTTTTTTGTAATATTATTTTCTTATTGTTTTCTCCCTATTTTGCTACAATTTTACTATTATGTTACTACTATTTTGTTGTTATTGTTTGGATATTGTATAAAACTTATTTTATTGTTAATTTTTGTAACAACCCCTAACCCTTATCCTTCACCAGAATAGGGTTACGGAGTATTACCAGTCAATACAATTTTAATACAAAAAATACATAAATAATTAACATTCAAATCAGAAATTAATCATGTTGTCCCTTTTATGGGCCTTCAAGGCCCAAAATGTACGTTAGAAACAATTTGGGAGTTAATCGTAAACTTTGAGGATTTTACGTGAAATTTTAAAAATTTTCCTATATATAGAGCTCACACGCCCGTGTGGTTTAGGGACACGCCCGTGTGACCCTAAAACATGTCCGTGTTTCAGGCCGTGTCCTAAATTGTGTGCTCTCTGACTTACCTCACACGACCAAGCCACACACATGTATACTAGGCCGTGTGGTCAATTTATTTTTCAAATTTTAGGTGCAGTTTTCACACGACCGGGCACATGCCAGTGTGCTAGGCCGTGTACCTCACACGGCTGAGACACACGCCCGTGTCTCTGCCTGTGTGGCAATACCTGTGCATTCTGTTTCTAAAATTATAACTTGCAGGGGACACACGGCCTACCCAAACACCCATGTGTAAACCGTGTGTCTCATACGGTCTGGTCACACACCCGTGTGCCAGGTCATGTGGACTCAAAATGAGTCTTATACAACAAGTTTACCAACCCTGCAAACCTTAAACAATAAGCAACTCAAAATTGAATCTTTCAACCAGTCCAAAACATAATTAAATACATCTAAAACATGTCATAACTATCAATATAATAATTTAACTAATGCATGTTCATAAATATCTAACATAAGTTATCTAATCAATTCATTAAAATACCTTTCAACCAATTCAAACTAAACCATATAAATGACCATATTATAAGACATATATTTATTTATATATATTTAGATCAATCTATCATCTTATACACCATTAATATTCTCATTACAAAATGACATCAAAAGACAACCTAGGTACATGCCATTTTCAAAAGAGAAAATACTTCACCCCGTATTTGAGTTCGGGATCGGCTATGGATGCTGATTCAACAGTCTGACTTTGACCTAACCTGCGCACGGAAACAAACCGTACGCTGAGTATATAACTCAGTGGTATTTCTATAATCCGAATACTTATAAAGTAAAAATTTATAAAGTTCATATATATATATATATTTATACATAACAAATACATTCATAATTAATCAATTTCACAATACACATCATTCATAACACTTTCAATTATCACATCTTCTATTTCAATCTTATAGATGTTATTCAATAGCATTTCACCATAAGGTATTCAATTTAATTTCAATATCATTCAGTATCAATCAATTTAACAAATTCATTTACTTTCCCTATTAACATGACTCAGACTTCGACAGATACACGGATTCAACTAACACACCAGTAAGACAATTTGTGCCTCATTGGCCAAGCCGAAGTAAAACAGTAACAGTACGGTACTCAGTACCCCATCGAATTTATCCAAATTAATAATAGTAAAACGACACTTATAATGCCTCATTGACTCGAAGTCGAAGTATCCCTGAACACTTCCAATCCTATGGCATGCCAACTATATTTGACTTAGCCCGACATTGTTAATAGGGTATTTCAATTCATAATTCAATTTCAAATCAATATACAATTTCAATCAACTTTAATTCAATACACTTTTCAATCATACACATATGTTCACAAAACAATTCAATTCAATATCAATATATCAAACTCACCTCAATTTCACTTACCATACATAATAATAAATGCAACAAATAATTTTAGTTTTCAGATTATAGAAATGCAAACCGTAATTTTCCTGAATTATTCCCCGTCAATTTTTTCCTTTCCTTTCCTAGCCGAGGTCTCCGGCTCAACGTTAGCAAATTAACTTTGAATCCTTAGAACCCTAATCTCCCCTTTCTTTTTCTTTCTCTCTTTTTCGTTTCACTTCTCTGTTCTTTCTTTCTTTTTTTTTATTTCTTTTATTTTATGTTATGTTTTATTATATTATTATATTATATTTAGTAATAATTATTATTAACTTAAATAATAAGTAAATACATGTATTTATTACAAATGTATGTATATTATTTAATACACATGTATTTTATTTTTACCACACATTTGTCTCAATTTAGTTTATTTACTAATTTAGTCCTTTAACTTTTCTTGATTCTATAATTCAACTTTTTTCTCTATATTCAATCTAGTCCTTATACTAAATTAACCTTAATTCAAGCTAATTCACCTAGCCAGAATCTAATTAACCACTCAACTGACTTCGTAAATATTTTTAATAAATATTTCTGAATCCGTTTTATGAAAGAAATGACCCGAAAATACACTTTTCCGATACCCGTAAACTTCGGGTCCTTACAATTTTGTTATTATTTTAAAGACATTTGTTAATTTTGTTATTATTTTAGAGGCATTTGCTTGTTAAGTTGAATCTATCTTAGTGTTATTTAAGTATACATATTTTTTAAAATTAAAAAATTTTTAATTTTTTGGGAAATATTTATTTTGATGTTCTTAGTATTTTTGATGTATTATATATATTAAAATTGTATCAAAAATAATATAAAAATTAATATGGGCGGTCGGGTCAGGCCCGAGTTTTAACATTTTTATCCGGGTCAAGCTTGGGCAAAATTTTAGGCCCATTTTTTGGCCCCGAGCTTAGCAAACGGGTCTAAATTTTTAGTTGAGTCCGACCTGGCCCGGCCATGTACACCTCTACACCATACTCAATGGCATTTTCTTTTTGTATTTATAACTTTTACAAATCTCACTCAGATGAATTAAAATTTTCAACCTCATATTAAAATATTCAACTTCTAAAATTTTTGATAAATCTGTATGATTCGAGCTCACATCTTTTCTATTAAACTAACATTCCACAATTTATTAATATTAAACAAAAGAAAACAAACAAATTTCTTTAGAAAATAAACACACTAAAATTTGTAGCAATGTCAGAAGTAGGGGTGAATATTTGTTTGAATCAAGTAAAAAAGTTTCGAGTTAACTAAGTTAACGAGTCCTATTTTATTATTCTAACTCGATTTGAATTTTTTTTTAATTGAGTCGAATGAAATGGAATTCGAGTCGAGTCTAATCAAGTGAAATTGTTCGAGTTAAATTAAAAAAATTAAGCATGTTAAATTAAAATATTGTTACAATATAATTAATTCAATGTTAAAGCACATAAATTTGAAACCATATATATTTGAAAATCTTTTCAAAACAAAATAAGAGAAAAAATAGATATTTTAGTGTGATAAACTAAAATAGTTAATTTACTTAGGTCCCAAAATTATTATTTTAAAATTTTTAAAAAAGTTTTAACTTTTTTTATATATTTTTTTAGAATTTTTATAATTTTTTAAAAATGTAAATTTTGAAATTTTTATAAATATTTTGAATTTTAAAAATTATTTTAAATTTTGTGAAAATTATTTTTATTATTTTTGTAATCTTTGTTGAGAGAGACCAATTTACTCATTTTCAAAATTGATAGGGATCAAAGGGGCATTTACACTAATATGGTATTTGAATTATTCAAATTATTCGAGTTATTCAAATTGTAAAATTCAACTTAACTCGAACTTGATACTCAAATTACTTATTTGAGTTGACTCAAAAAATTGAATAACTCGATTCGATAAACTCGAAATTCAATTTTTTTTCAACTTTTTAGAATCGAATTGAATTTTACTCACTTTTAATCACAAGAATAACATATGCATAATTTTAAAAAATTAGATGATAGGTTATAACTAATTAAAAGACCAAAAAAGAAATCAGAAATAATTCATGTAAGGAATTTACAAATATACCTCAAAGCTATGCTTGAATCAAGGCTTACGTTACTGCACTTTGTACTTGAGTAGGTAAGAGTAAATAAATTTTCACCCCAAACAATTAAAGCAAACAGCCATTACAGTTGATGCCAACTTGGGTTAATAAGTACTTCTTGAAACCATAATCTATTTAGCATTGCTTTAACTGTCTAAAAGTGTTTTTCAACTTCTAAGAACATTCTCCAACAAGCCTTAAAACAAGCCTTAATTAATGAAAAAAAATGAGAAAATGAGTTTAAATTGGAGTCAAGGTCGCGACATTGAGGAGTCAATGTTACGACACCAATACATTTCCCATCGACTAAGGAGTAACCTTCAAGAATTGTAGCCTCGAGTGAACTGCAACTAAAGTCGTGACACTAGTTTCCATGATCACAAACTGGTTAGGTGATGTCGCAACTCCAACCATAGTCCATAAAGATGGAGAATCGAGCCAAACTATGCACAAGGTCAAGACACCAATTACCATTGTTGCGACACCAAGGGTCCAAAAGATCCAAATGTCAAAACTGTTAAAGTTGTCTTAACATCAACTTGTGGATGTCGTGACATCGATGTCTGACAAGACATGAGTCGTTTGAAAAGACTTTGGTCAGCATATTGTCTAAATAGTGTTAGAATATAATTTATATAGAATTTTAGAAATAGACATTTTAAATTAGACTTTTTTTTAATTTCCTTTGATTTTTTTCTGCAACCTTTTAATTTTCTTAGCAAAGGTACAGGGACCACTTTATTTCTTACAGATTTTTTAAAGGTTTTCTCATATTTTTTGTGTTCTAGTTATCCGTTTACACATTTTGACTATTGGGCTTTCGATATTTGTGGAATTCAAGCATTATTTGTTCATCAATTCAAGGAATTTTGACAATTACACTAAGCAATTTCTAAACGCTCTTTAATTTAGGTTACTTTCTTGTTTGATCTTAGCAAGAAATTGATTTTGTGATGGGTATGAACTAATTCTTTGAGTAGTTGATTAATTGAAATGTGAAATGTTGGATTTCATGTTTAGGGACCAAATCGTAAAAATTGGATTATATTGAATTAAATTGAAAACTTAGAATTGACAACTCTAGGGAAATATTTAGATAGGTGAGATCGAGAGGAGAGCTTATTGTGTAATAATTCACTTAGTTTGGTTTAATCTAGTGAGACCGAGAGATAGATTGAATTAAATTGCTTATTTAGGTAAAATTGAACTAAATAAGAAAATTAGACATTTAGTCCCCTGAACTACGAATCCATTATTAACATGAATACATTGATTGCCTATTAACATGAATATTAACACTAAAATTTCATATGTAAAAACAAAATTAACGAAGAAATAAAAGCAGTTAAAGCAGGAGTGAAGTCAAAATAAAATTTTTAAGGGTTGAAATTAAATTGTAATTTTTGTGATAGTAGAAATGTAATTTTATTATTTTAATAGTTTATATTTTTATAATTTTTAAATGATTAAATCAAATTTTTATCATTTTTAGGAGGCTAAAGTGTAATTTTACGTTTACTAATTTAAAATAAAAAAATTAAAGAGTCTAAATAAAAAAAATTCCATTTTAGGGGGCAGGCCCCTGCCAACCCCCTAGCTACGCCCCTGCTGGAATGCAAATAAAAATTCACTTATTGTTTATTATGAGACCCTTTGGATGAACGATACGTTTACTTGCAGTTAATATAAAAACAACTATGACAGTTAGATTAGATATTGTAATATGAGACAAAAAAAAAAACTAAATGAATCATATTGGAGGTAAACGCCCATCCAAAAGTACCCTAAATCTAAGATCTGGTGCTAATAAAAATGTGCAAAAATATAACAATATTTAGCGAAAACAATTGTAAACAATATCGATTTGAGAAGTTATATAAAATTTATATTTTATTATATAGATAGTAAAAAATAATTTCCAATTTTAGAAAACCCTAATTTTCACTATTAATTTTTTTGTAACAATCTTATTATAGGTTCTGATCATATCTGCTCATTTTGACACAATGCCTAGAACTACTCATAGTCCTTCCCTAACTCATAAATAGGAGAATAATATGCTTCAGCATATTCGAATCCATGTCCTCTTACATTGACAACAATGTCAATACTAATTGAATTAAAACCCAATTAATAAATATATTTTATTAAGTGAATAATCAAAATACGAATTTTCCATTCCTTATTTATCGTCAAACATAGAGATATATAAATAGCACAAATCCCTTTCACACAAATTACACATTTGCGTAAACCCTAATCCCTTTATTTTATTTTTGAATAAAATCAGAGTATTGTTTGAGTAATTTTTTAACTAATTTTAATTATCTTAAACATATAATATTACTTAAATGTACTTTGTGGAATCATCTAAAGAACCCAAAAAGGGGACAGATAAATAATCCATAATCATAACATGCATTAAGCAAATTATAAATTCAGTAATTCTGTGTGATCATTAATAAAATGCAATTAATTTTAAATATGTATAATTTAAGTTTAGAGTCATGTTGTCCCTAATGTATTCTTTTGTGCAATGAATTAATTTTAATGGCATAATTTCAATTGCACAAATTTTGGCCAACTATAATTAAATTAACATTATATATCAATTACCTTATGTAATAAGGTTTAGCCCGTAAATTAAAAACTGCATTAAATTTAAAGAGTTTCTTAAAAAAGGCAAAACTCATCAAAACCTAAAGAAATAAAATATGGAAATGAATTATATTAATAAAATATATAATTCTATAAGTGTAGTATATTCGTTTGTATACTTATATTTTTTTAGAACAAATTGATTTAATAAAATTTTTAATGAATTACATTAATATCCTTTATATATAGTCTTCAATGATTTTTGCACGCAAAGAAAAATAGAAGTAAATATTAGCTCACTGGTTATCTAATGTTTAACTAATATTAAACATTATTACGTGGTCGGATCGTAATACGGAAAGACAACTTATATTAGTAGAGGAACCTAAACAAGTCCTTAGTCTAATAGGAAATAAGCAAACCAATTGAAAGACTAATATATTGTCTATCAAGTTCAATTGGGAGATGCTATGTCTTAAGCATCGGAGCAGATGTGTAACACCCTTATCCCGAGTCCGTCGCCGGATTAGGGTTCGGAGCGTTACCGAACAGATTGGAAAACATTTACAGAAATTCATACATTCATTCATCATTCACAAACATAATGACCCTTAAATGAGTCCTAGAGACCATAAGCATGCTTACAATTCGGGTCGGGACTAAACCGAAACACATAAAATTTCATGGAAAATTTAAACTTTTCTAAGTTTCAGGGCTTACACGCCCGTGTGGGCAGGCTGTGTGCCTTCCACGGCTATTAGACACACCCATGTGTCCTTCCCGTGGTCTATCCTGACTATACTCCCACGGCCACCAAGCATGCCCGTGTGCCTTGGCCGTGGACTATACTAACTTGGCCCCCACGGTTACAAAGCACGCCCGTGTACCCTGACGGTGGTGATCCTGCCAAAACCAACACGGTTATCCAGCACCCCCGTGCTAAGGCCGTGTACTACTAGGCCATATACTGACTTGCTCACACGGTCACTAGGCACACCCGTGTGCCATGGCCGTGTGGCATTATAGGTCATTTTACAAGACTAAAATACCACCCATTTGGGTCTCACCTACAAGCAACAATTACCAGCACATTTCATGCATGTATGGCAACCAAAAACATACTAAATTGACCATTCAATCTATGCATTCAACAACCATTTCAATAATGACAAATTTCAAGACTAAAAATCCATCCCATCACAACATAATTCATTCTTTTGCTTACTCAAAACTTGGCCATTTCATAAGTCATCTAACATGCCAAAACATACTTCACTTATCATGATCATAATGCATAATCTCAAGTTATCTCTAGCCAAATCCCATGGCTAAATTCATATATCAACTTATACCAAAATACTAGTCTATACATGCCATATCTAGCTTTATACATTTCCAAAGTGCACCGAAAATGAGTTTATTAGTGTGATGACGATCCGTGACGGTCTCGAGCCCTCAGTAGCTTTGACGACCTATAAAACAGAGAAAACACACACACAGAGTAAGCTTTCCTAAAGCTTAGTAAGTCAATATAGAAACAAACTTAGCAAGAATTGCACATAATCGAATTAATAAGATAACCAATATGGTTCTCATGACAAAAATCACCTCATTCTTTCTTGAGCTCATATGCTTAGCCATAACTTACCATATTTCCAAATCACATACCGTATATGCATATAGTTCATCTAGTCAAGACTTTACATATCGTATCATCAATTCCATATACGTAACATCATAATATGCTCACATAGATACTTACCTTATATACTCATTTAGTATATAAGCAACGTACCTAAAACGGATATTCATTCACTTAATTTATCAAAGTTCGGATTTGCAATTGGTATCACAGACTTGCCTTGAACCAATAGGAATCTAGTAGGATACTCAGAAAGCTCGGAATAGTCGTACAATGCCAACGTCCCAGACGAGGTCTTACATGCACTCAGATATCGATGCCACTGTCCCAGACAGGGTCTTACAAGAATCAATATGATGCCGATGTCCCAGACATGGTATTACACGTAAAGCTCATTTCGATGCCAACGTCCCAGACGTGGTCTTACACATAAAGTTCATATCGATGCCTACGTCTCAGACGTGGTCTTACACGTAAAGCTCATATCGATGCCTACGTCCCAGACGAGGTCTTACATGAAATCTCAAATCAACGCCAACGTCCAAGACGTGGTCTTACATGATAAAACAGAACAGATACCTATGTCATGACATAGTTAATCCTATCTATTCCTAGGTTCGTACGGGACTTCTCACACTTAGTCACTATATCGAACTTATCTCGGAATTCATATGCATAACCTCTCATAAGCATTCATTATTGACATTAGTCATATAAGCAATTACAATTTCATACAAGTACGTTTATTTGCATAGTGACTTACCTCAGATTCGATCTATCGGAATGAAAACGACTACTCGTTTACTTTTGCTTTCCCGTGATCTAAGTCCGTTTTCCTCGATTCTTGATCTAAACATATTCAGAACTAACCTTTTTATTCACTAATTCATTCAATTCAATCCAAGGACACACATTTAGGGCTATTTGTAATTTAGCCCTCACATTTGCACATTTTTATCAATTTAGTCCATTTTTTCTCAAAACTTCAAATTCACAAAATCAACATATACACATACTTAGCCGAATGCATATACATCACATACAAGCCCATATTTTCCATCAAATTAGCAATTTAGTCCCTCAATTTACTATTTTCACAATTTAGCCCTATTTAGCTAAATTCATCAAAACTTCAAGAACAAAACATGTTCATCTAGCTCAAATCTTTCATTTAACACCATAAATCACCATAAAACTCAACATATCATCAATGGCATTTCACACAAACATCACCAATTCACAAAATTAATACATGGGTTTTGTAGCTCTCAAAGCAACGATTACAAAAACGTAGAAATTATCGAAAACCGATTGAAAACATACCTTGAATTCAAGCTTGTGTGTACCGAAAATTTGAAAGCTTTTATTCTTTCTTTTCTTTCCAAAATTCGGTGGATGAACAAAGATTAATGGCTATATTCTATGCTAATTTTATTAGAATATATATTAATAATTCTTTTACCAAAATATCCATCCAATTAATAAATAAAACAAACATGTAATAAGGGCATATTTGACTTTCATTCACCCACTAACTAAATAATGGTCCAATTACCACTTAAGGCCACAACTTTTAAAAGCCACAACACTTTGATACTTTAATGAATAGCAAGCAACTTTCACATTCAATGCAATTTCATCCTTTTGTCAAATTAAACACACAGACGGACAAATTAGCTTTCGAAAATTTAACACATGCTTAGTCACATATCAACGACACAGAAAATAATATTAAAATATTATACGAACTCAGATTTGTGGTCCCGAAACCACTGTTTTGACTAGGGTATAAACCGAATTGTTACAGGATGACTCCCAAAAGATAGAGACATAAATGTGACTAACTGGACTGATAGTACATCGGACATGACTCAAGTAGAGTAGATCTGGAATCCATTTACAGATTTATTCATTTTTTTTACATTCATAGTGTGGCATACCTGAATTCTGAATGGATGGTGGACTATGTATGTATTACTTGTATACTTTGATATAAGTAAAAGCCTGAGTTTAAATAGATACAGAGCCGAAAGTTATTATTTGGGTATACGATTTTTGCAGTATGTAGCATCATTCATAATAATGAAAGTCATAACCCAAGAAATGGGTAAATAATATCCTTTCATTGGCATTACATGATAGATGAAAAGTAAACGTGACACGAGTCATTTATCTTTGTGATGAATGATTTCGATTGTGTTTTAGCATTACTTTTTAAAAGTGCTTTTAAGGTCAAAAGTGTTTTTGAAACCATAAGCAATACTAAACAAATAACTTTTAGAGTTAGAAGTGCTTTTGAAAAGCACTTTTGGAATCAGAAGTGTTTTCCAAAAGCACTTTTAAACCCAAAATCAAAAGTAATTTTTTTTAGCTTTTGCTTTTCTGAAAAACACTTTTAAGACCAAATGAAATTTTGAACCCTTATAAAATATTTTATATAATATTTATATTAGATATGTAATTATTTTTCTATTGAAATTTATTTTTAAATAAAAATATTATATGTTTAAAATTTTATTATTTATATTTTAATATTTAAAATATAGTTTATATATTCGAATTAAATTTTATAAATAATTAATATTAATTATTTAAAAAGTATTTAAAATTTATTTTTCATATATTAAAATATTAACAAAAAAGTACAATGAATTATTTTATATATTCTTCAATTTGAACATTATTTAAATGTTTATTTGTTATTTTATAACACTAGGTCTAAAATGAATATTTTATTTTTCAAAAAACACTTTTTTAATAGCAATACTAAATACTTAAATCTTAAACCAAACTTTTCAAAAGCACTTCTCAAAATCACTTTTCCATGACACTTTTTAAAAGCACTTCTCAAAAGTAATGCTAAACTAGCCCTTAATTCCTATTTGATAGTAATTGACTTTTCATGAAGGAAGACGTAATGGTTCCGATGAGATAAAATAGGATCATATTGGGAGAACGAATTTATTCCAAAGATATTAAAGATACCCTATGAGGGTAACACACTTATGACAAGGTCATTGGACGAGTACTGATCGAGTAACTTCCATAATGACATGTAATTGTTGGATCTGGTGCCCTGAGTGTAGTATATTCATTTGTAAACTTTTAATTTGTCGAACAGATTGGTTAACAAAACAAGTTCATTGATTACATTAATATACATTGTATTATTGTCCTTACATGGTTTTTGCATACAAAACAAAATGGAAGTAAATGTTGCTCATTGGTTGTCTAATGTTTATCTAATACTAAAAGGTATTACGTGGTCGGATCGTAGTACGGAAAGACAACTTGTATTAGTAGATGAACCTAAACATATCCTTAGTCTAATCAGAAATGAGCAAACCGATTGAAAGACTAATATGTCGTCTATCAAGTCCAATTGGGGAGATGTCTTGTCTTAGACATCGGAGCGGATGACTCCTAGAAGATAGAGACATAGATATGACTGATAGGACTGATAGTACATAAGACAAGACCCAAGAAAAATAGATCCTGAATCCATTTATGGATTTATTTACTTGTGGCATTCATAGTGTAGCATATTTAAATGCTGTATGGATGACGGATTATGTATACGTGACTCGTACACTTTGATGTAAGTAAAAACCTGAGTTTAAATAGATAAAGAACCGAAAGCTGGTGCGTTGGGTGTACGACTTCTGTAATATGTAGTGTCATTAACAACAGTGAAATTCATAGCCCAAATCATGGGTAAATAATATCCTCTCATTGGCATTACATGATTGATGAAAAGTAAATGTGGCCACAGGTCATCCGTCTTTGTGATGGATGACTTGATCACTATTTGATAGTGATTGACTTTTCATGAAAGAAGATGTAGGGATTACCATGAGATAAAATATATTCATATTGGGAGAATGAATATTATCTCAAAGAGATCAAGAATATCCTATGAGGGTAACACATTAACGACAAGGTCATTGGACGAGCACTGAATAGTTCCTTTCGTAATGGTATGTTGCTGGGGAGAGCTAAGCCATGATACTATAGTGGAATGACTTCATGACTAAATGAGTTTATAATTAATAGGAAAAAAGGTGAAACTTAATTATAAATCATTTGAGCCTTAACTACATATGCCCAGTCAGTCCCTTCGCTAGCTCGTTGAAACCAAAAATAAATTGCGTGTTTAAATAGAAATTAACAGAATGAATAAAAAAAAAAGAGAAATGGGATACATTCAAGAATGATTATGGTTTTCTCTGAAATGGAGAAATGAAATCATTTGGAAATGAATGTAGGTTTCCAAAAATGAAAATGGAAATGAAAATAAAATTTGCAATATGAAAATGGAAATGAAAATAAAATTTGCAATCCTATATGGATTACTTAAAAAATGATCGGAAAAATAAGTTTTATTTTTGGACCGTTTTGAAGCCCGAAAATGAAAATAGACTATTCGGTCATAGTGAACATGTTGAGTTGTGAAATATTAAATATATTTTCTCAAAATTTTACCAAGGGAAAAATCGTCAAAATTTTACCAAGGGTAAGATCGTCAAATTTTTGTTGGGGGTAAAATAGGGATAGAAAAATTATTTTATATAAATATTAAAATAGGGATCATATTACAGAGTACTGGGTCAAAAAAACCTAGAAAATACTTGTAATTAGACCCGATTTAAGCCCAAAACCCTCATGTAACATGAAGGGGGTGGCAACCTAGTAGGAATACTAGGGTGTGCCGTCCACCCCTCTCATACTCTAAGTCGGAAGTTGTTTTTCTATTTGAAATAAACCATTGCAACTCAACACGGGTTCTATGCTCTCTTCCTATATATAGATGGCTCCGATAAAGCTATAAACACAACTTTGAGAGATTGTTACTCTATCAAAAAATAGAGAGAATTTATTCTTAATTATTAAATATATTTTTCTAGAATAACAATTCTACCGGTTTCTATTAAAGAAGAGAGAATTTTCATTTTCACCCCAAAAAGAAAAGAAAATTTTTTCTAGTTCTGTGTTTTAATTCAATTGGTTCAAGCCCACACTCAATGCAGTTCGTGGTATGAGAATAGAGGAAAAGATTGTTTGGTTGAAAGTCGAAAAACTTCAAGGATCCGCTTATCCAAAAAACACATGTATGATTTCAGTTCAAGGTTTATTGCTATAAATATCACAAACAGGGTTGGTTTTCATAATTTTAATTTTTTGCTATGCAAGAAAACTGTTTTCAAATTGGATTTTTTCCAACAGTAATCGGGGAGAGCTCAGTCACGATACTATAGTGAAATGACTTCGTGACTAAATAATTTTATAATTAATAGGCGAAAAGTAGGAACTTAATTATAAACCATTTGAGCCACAATTATATATGTCCAATCGGTCTCTCCGCGAGCTCATTGAAACTAGAAATCAATTGAATTGGGAAATAAATTGATAGAAATGATAAAGTTAGAGAAATAGGTTATATTCGGAAATGAATGTGGTTTGTAACACCCCAAACCTGGCCTAGACGTTATGGCCGAATCTGGCGATGTCACATGTAATGGAATTTGAAATCGAATTTATCAAGTTAAAACCGTTTCCATTCATTAGCTTCTATTTTATCTCTCGTCAATGTCAAAATTATTTCCTCGTTACTCTGACTTGTTTAAAAATATATTCTATAGCGGAAGATTTTAAAACCGTGATATTTAAAGAAAACCGTTCATGTTTAGGAAAACGTTATTTTTAATTAAACCGAGTTTTCGTTGAGCTTTACAGTTTAAAACTCCATAAAAATAGTAAAAACCCCAAAATAAAATAAAACAGTCCAAAAGTCCAAATTACATAAAAATACACCAAAATAAATAGGAATTAAAAACCTTAAATGGAATTAAATCAGTTCAACAGTTATGTAGTCACTGTTAAGTCCTCCGTCGCACCGATCCGTCTAAGTCCGGGGATTACTCGTACAGATAAAACAGAAAGGGGTGAGTTTACGTAAACTCAGTGTGTAATCCCCATAGAAGACATGCATACAGTCAAACAACAACAAACAGTCAAATGCAATCTGGGCCTAAACCCATTTCAGTTTCAGTAGAAGTTCAGGCCTTAGCTCATTTCAGTTTCAGTATTAGATATGCATTAGGTCCTAAGCCTATCACAGTAACAGTATCAGATATACATTAATCAGTAAACAGAGTTCTACCCAACCAACCTCTACACACCATCTCCGTCCATCCCTACACTCCATGTGGGGTTTAAAACACCCACCCATCCCTACACTCCAAGTAGTATCGAATGCGGCACATAATCCGTAAATTGCAACTGAGCTGCCAGATACTATGTTTAAAAGCCTTTCAGTACACTTCCTCCAAATATCAACATCCCAACCCAATGCAATGCAACATACAATATATGACATGTTAATACATAAATATCAGTTATACATATAGTTCAGTATTCATTCATATAATCATCATTCTCAGTACATACATTATACATACAGTTCATGCATTTAAGGGTCTAAGTAGTACTTACCGACTCTACAGTAGGTTCACAGTCGACTTGGGTGACCCTTGCAACCATACAACACATTTCAGTTAAATGGGCTCACACGCCCATATGGCCTGCCCATGTACACCCACACGCCCGTGTGCCCCATACGGCCCAATTTGGCCTTGGTTGTGTGGATCACATGGCTTAGCCTAGAATCCCACACGCCCATGTGGCTCACACGACCCAAATCAGTCTAGCCCGTGTTTTGCATATGACCGTATCTTGCGCGCAGAACCTGACATCGTCGATCACACGCTCGTGCTATGGCACACGGCCTGCAACACGGGTGACCACACACCCATGTAGCGTCGACAGTGGGGTTTTTTGCTTTTGCTGAAACCCTATTTTTTGTATTTTTGGGTACACACCTGGTTCAATTTTAACGTCAAAGCAATCCCGAGACCACCAGAACCTATAGAAAATGCATCCAAATGCCTAATTAGCAGTCAACTGATAAATCGGTACCAAAACCTGAGATAACACCCAAGACTTACCGATGCCGAAAATCACTGATCGCACCGTCCAAGCAAAAAGGGCGAAACTCACTGTTTACAGCCTTCTCCTATACCAAAATATTCGTAGAAAAATCAAACTCCATGATTACTCCCACAAAAAACTAACGCATAACCAAACTAACTCAGAAACACAACGAAACCCTTACCTTTACAATAACACGGAGGACATCACGACAGTAATACGCGATTTGAAGTTGAATTTCGATAGGAATAAAAAAAAAGAAGAAGCCGAAAGTTGTAAGAGGAGAAACAGAAAGGAAAAAAGGTTAGAGAGAGAAATTTTGGAAAAAAGTAAAAATCAAATTGAATATTCTGATAACTCCCTCATCCCACAAATCTCTCCCACTAACCCACTACTCAACCTCATCAGAATTTTAGTTTGACCAAAACTCTCTTGGTCAAATGAGCAAAAATAAGCTCCCTCACTCGCGCAGGGATTCCAACACAAGACCTTCAACACACCAATACCCTTGCCACTTAAACCAGCAGACTCATTCTGATATGGTTTTACAATTAATTAAATATAAACCCACTAAGTAAGTGTAAGGCTTACATCAGAAAAATATCAAAAATTTACCAAAGGTAAGGCTTGAACTTGGGACCTTTCACACACACCCAAAACACTTAACCACTCAAGGAGATACACATTTGTCTCAAGATTTCACAGAAGCCGAAACAAGAATTTTGAGGCGTTACAACTCTACCCCCTAAAAGAAAATTTCGGCCTCGAAATTTACCTGATCAAAATAGATGAGGATACTGCTGACGCATCGCATCCTCAGGCTCCCACGTGGCCTCCTCAGTGCTATGATTCCGCCACAGCACCTTCACTAAAGGGATAGACTTCTTCCGAATAACCTTTACATCGCGATCCAAAATCTGAACTGGCTCCTCCTCGAAGGTCAAATCTGGCCTAACCTCACTTTCCTCAACAGGGACAATATGAGTAGTATCAGAGCGGTACCACCTCAACATCGAGACGTGAAAGACATCGTGGATGTGGTCCAACTCTAGAGGTAGCTCCAACTTATAAGCGACCGGTCCCACTCGCTTCAGAATTCGGTAAGGCCCAATAAACCCAGGGCTCAACTTGCCCTTGCAACCGAACGTCAGAACCTTTTTCCACGAAGAAACCTTTAGGAACACAAAGTCCCCCACAGAGTACTCAATCTCATGTCTCTTAAAATCCGCATAAGACTTCTATCTATCAAAAGCCGCTTTCAGGCGATCTCGAATCAGTCGAACCTTATCCTCAGTCTCAAAAACTAGCTCAGGACCCAAAATTCGACGTTCACCCAACTCAGTCCAACACAAAGGAGTATGGAACTTACGACCATACAAAGCCTCGTAAGGTGCCATCTGAATATTCTACTAGAAACTGTTATTGTAGGCAGACTCGGCTAGAAGCAGATAGTCCTCTCAACTTCCTTGAAAATCAATAACACAACTCCTCAACATATCCTCCAATATCTGAATCACCCTCTCATATTTACCATCGGTCTGAAGATGGAACGTAGTACTGAAGTCCAATCTCAAACCTAGAGCCTCATGTAACTTTTTCCAGAACCGAGACATGAAGCGAGGATTTCCGTCAGAAATAATCGATACTGGAACCCCCATGCAGTCTCACTATCTCAGAAATGTAGAGCTTCACTAATTTCTAAAGAGAATAGTCGGTTCTAACCGAGATAAAGTGCGCAGACTTGGTCAATCGATCCACGATGACCCAAATAGAATCCTTCTTAGTCGGTGTCAGTGGCAACCCACTAACGAAGTCCATCGTTACTTGCTCTTATTTTCATAGCGGAATCTTAACCGGCTGTAGCAAACCCAAAGGTAACTAATGCTCAGCCTTAACCTGCTGGCATGTCAGACATCGTGCCACAAAATCAGTAACCTCCCGTTTCAATCCTGGCCACAAATACAATTCCCGAAGATCTCGGTACATCTTATTCCCGCCGGGATGCATAGCATAAGGGTTACCATGTGCCTCTCTTAGAATAGACTGCCTCGGATCAGTATCATTCGGTATATAAATTTGACCCCGGAAACAAACTACCCCATCATTATTCAGCCCAAAGTCCGTAGTGCTGCCACTCTCAACCTGACGGAACTGAAAACCCAACTGATTTATCCTCTAACTGCTTAATTCGAATCTGTTCTATCCAAGTCGATTTAACCTGCAACTTAGCCAACAAACTTCCATCGTCGAACAAAATAAGTCGAGTGAACATCATTCTCAGATCAGTCATCGCCCTACGACTTAATGCATCGGTCACTACATTGGCCTTGCAGGGTGGTACTCAATAGCATAGTCATAGTCCTTAAGCAGATCAATCCACCTACGCTGCCTAAGATTCAACTCCTTCTGAGTAAGGAGGTACTTGAGGCTTTTGCGATTGGTGTAAATAATACACCTCTCACCGTATAGATAGTGCTTCCAGATTTTCAAAGTAAAGACTACGGCGACCAATTCCAAATCATGGGTCGGATAGTTTGCCTCATGTGTCTTGAGCTGACGAGACGTATATGCCACAACTTTACCATCCTGCATCAGAACACAACCCAAACCCACATGTGATGCGTCACTATAAACCACAAACTCCCTTCTAGGTTTAGGCTGTATCAAAACAGGAGCCTCAGTCAGAACAGTCTTGAGCTTCTCGAATCTCTCATGTTTTACATCTGTCCAGACAAATGGAACACCCTTACGTAGTAGCTTAGTTAGGGGCGCTGCAATCAGTGAAAAATCTTCCACAAACCACTGATAATAACTCGCTAGACCCAGAAAGCTGCGGATCTCAGACACATTCTTCGGCTTTTCCAATCTAGTACAACCTCAATTTTCCTAGGATCGACTCGAATCCCCCAGCAGACGCTACATGCCCCAGAAAAGTGACTTCACGAAGCCAGAACTCACACTTACTGAATTTAGCGTAGAGTTGCTTCTCATACAGAATCTAAAGCACTACTCTAAGATGTTCATCATACTCATTGTCGAAACCATTTTTTGTAAAAGCGGGTCGACTTTATTTAGAAAACGAAAATTGAGAGTCGCCACCAATCCTTTTTTATATGAGGTGTGATTGGGTCACCTAGTAATTCAATCATTTTAATAAAAATTTTAATTTATTAAAATGACGGTTTTTGCGAAATCAAGAAAACGTGTTGGGGAGTAGGTTACGCACGAGGAATGATTAGCACCCTCGATACGCCCAAAATCGGTACCTAGTTGATTAATTGATGTCTTTAGTGTCGAAAATTAAAAATTTGAAGAAATTTTAAAATACGATCCTTCGTTATAAAATTGAAAATTTTTCGAGAACAAGGCATGTTTCATGTTAATCGAGAAAAAGAATTACGTCTCGTAAGTTAGGACACAATGTCTTAAATTCCTGATACGAGAATAAACGCCAAAAAACTTATTTTGGAAGATGTTTGATTATCTCAGTTTTAGAAAGAAATCATATTCCGTAAGTTAGATCACGATCTTTTCGTAATTCTCGAGATTATTTAAAAAAAATTATGCTTTGAAAATGTTCGGGTATTTGGATTTATCAAGAAAATCGAATCCCCGTAAGTTAGAGAACGACTTTTAGAATTTTTAAAATACAAAGTATCGATTATTTTAAATATTTAATATATCAGGTAATGATTAATGTAACAAGTAGTAAAATGTGAAAATAAATTACAGTGCTACATGCATAACAGGGTAAATGCGTTAATAAAATAACAACATATGTGATTAGAAATAAAATAAAACGAACAAGCCAAAAATAAAAGGAAAGTGATAAGTCAACTAAATATATGAAACTAAAAAAAAACTAATATTAAAATAAATAGATATTATGTAAAGTAATTTAAGAAAAATAATAGGTAAATAAGCACAAAGAGAAAATATAATTATAATAGTAAAATAAAAACAATAATAATAATAATAATAATAATAATAATAATAAAAATAATAATAATAATAATAATAATAATAATAATAATAATAATAAACCACGAATAATAATAGTAAAAATAATAATAATAGTAATAATAATAAATATAATAAATAATAATAATAATAATAATGATGATAATATTAAAATTAATTAATAAAATAGCAAAAATAACCAAAGAAATAAAAAGGACTAAATTGAACTTAAAACAAAAATTTGGGGCAAATCTGCGATGAATGTAAAAGGGAAAGGACCCCATTGCAATGCGCCAATGAAGTGGAAGGATTGAAAGAGAAACTATCCCTTCCTCTTAAAAAGATGTCACTCTTCATAGGGCCAACATAGAATGAAAACAAAATTATGGGTCAAAATTCAAAGGGAAAGAAATGAGAGAGGACCAAATTGAAACAGGTTATAAAGGCGGAAGGGTTTGCAGCGCAAATAGCCCATTTGGCCTTAAAAAACACACGGATCCTTTGTTCAAATGGGTCGGGTCGGGTTGGCCTCCCCAAAACGACACCGTTTTGGCGTCTGGGGATGCCATGTAAAACGACACCGTTTTATTTTGTTATAAAAACCAAATTTTTTCTAAAAAATTTCATTTTCTTCTTCTTCCTCAAAAAAAAAAAAAACCCACCAATACTCTCTCAAATATTTTCTCTCTCCCCTCAGTCCTGTCAAATGCTGGTCAACGTCTGTTCGCCGGACCGCCGTGATGGTCGCCGGACGTTGGTGATAGCGCCGCCGTCCACGGCGGCCGGGGAAGAAAAAAAATCACCCTTCTAATATTCCGACCCCCCTGAACCTAGATCTAGGCTCAAAAATCCTGAAATCCCCACCAAAAAGACTCAAAAGTTACAAGCTTTTCAGTTTCTGACCACTTTTCACCGGAAGTGGGTACCTCGGTCATTCACGGTGGCACAAACTCAGAAAAGGTGTGATTTCTCCCCTTTTTTACTTTGTATCTTGCTTTATTCTAAGAACAGTAAGAAGAATAAAATAAAAAGAACACATTTTGTTTTTGAATCTGTTTCAATGTTCTCTGCTTTGTATTTGATTTTTTTTGTGTAGGGAAAAATATACACTGTTCTTTATGGCTTTATAGCCGAAAATAAAAGAAATATACAATGTTTTTTTCTCTATTTTTCTATGTTGTCTGTCCTTGCTTTTTTTTTTTTGCAGGTATGGAGGCCAGCTGGCGTGCGATGGTGCATGGAAGTGTACGGAGGTGGCAGTAGGCTTGGCAATGGAGACATGCGGCTAGGAGACCTAGGTGCAGCGCACCTAAGGTTTGTTGTTTTTTTATTTTGTTTCTCATTTGGTTTTTTAGTGGGCTAGGATTAGATTGGGCTGTTATGAGTTTAGTAATTTGGGTTTGTTTGGTTTGGGTTATTAATTGTTGTTGGGTTTTGTTGCATTGTAAATGGACTATTACTTTTATTATTTATTGGGCCCGGGCAAATTGGGCTTATTACACTCATCCTCAGTCTTAGAGTAAACCAGAACGTTATCGATAAAAACTACGACGAACTGATCCAGATAGGGCTGGAACACTCGGTTCATCAGATCCATAAATGCGGCCGGTGCATTCGTCAACCCGAAAGGCATAACTAGGAACTCGTAATGCCCATAACAAGTCCTAAAAGCAGTCTTGTGAATATCCACATCCTTAACTCTGAGCTGATGGTACCCAGAACGAAGATCTATCTTAGAAAATACCGAAGCCCCTCGGAATTGATCAAATAAGTCGTCGATCCTCGGAAGCGGATAATTGTTCTTGATAGTCAGCTTGTTCAACTGACGATAATTTATACACATCCTCATGGTCTTATCCTTCTTAACAAACAATATCAGTGCTCCCCACAGAGACACACTGGGACGAATAAATCCACGGTCCAACAACTCCTGCAGTTGAACCTTAAGCTCTATAAGCTCCTTCGATGCCATTCGATGGAGAATTGCTATTCGGAATTTATGTTTTGTAACGCCATATCTTACTCAAAACCATTTTTATAAAAACACTTTTTGAATGGACGCAATTTATTCAAATGTTTTTTTTTAACACAGCAATATATGATATTTAGGGACTTTGAGAAAAATTATACCCTAACTCACTGGGTTTTAATTTTCTCATGGAACTTAAGGTATCAAGTATCCCTTTTTTTTAAACCCATAATGTAACACCCCAAACCCGGCCCAAATACCACGACCGGATCTGGTATGTCACTAAGAAAATTTTGGAAAACATGTCGTATTTTCAGAAAATATTTTTCTAAAGTTTATCCTTTTATTCGAAAAAATAAATAGTTGATAGTTTAAATAAAATATGCCTTTATGAATTAAAAACCCAAATTTAAATACATGCATTAGTTCAATAAGAATTTAAATAACTAAAAGTAATTAAATCCCAAAATAAAACAAAATATAAACTAGTGGCCCATGGCCTTATTACAACGAGATTTAAAATCCATTAATTAAAAATATAAAATAATAACTTGAGTCTTTTTGCTGGATCCAGATGTTCTTTTGCATGGCCACCTTCCGCTCCTCTCCAGCCCGGTCCAATGCACTAAGTGCTACCTGAAATATTAATTAATTGGTTGAGTCGCGAGACTCAGTGTGCAACCCTCATGCACCATTAGATTTTGGGCCTTAGGCCCATAAAACAGATTAATAATTTCATTTATATAAATAACAAATAATATGCAAGGCCCAACCCTTTTGCCTAGGTTTCCATCCGCTACACGCCCCCGTACCAACCGTTCACACCATTGGGGATTTCTACAATCAACCCACACCGCTACACGCCAAGATGGCAGTCATGCTGCTCATCAACATATTATGGCCGAAGCCCTTATAACGGATCACGGCATTAGCCGCTACAATATATAACAGATCACGGTATAAACCGCTACACATATAACGTATAACTTCCTCCTTTCATCAACCCAACCCATGCAATCATATACAAGCAAATTACTTATAACATTTAATCAGATTATTCACTGACCTGGTGATTTGCGTTACCCTTTTTGGGCTTCCCACATTAAATCGAGATTTCGGCATTTATCATAACATATACACTTATGAACATATATTAATAATCAGTTCTAGATGGTGGGGAAGTGTTACACACCTGATTAATGCAGATACCCCTTGCTAAATCAATCTACAGTTTGCTTCGAAAAGCCGGAAAAGATGTGAAAAATAGGCCTCTCCTATATTCGGCCATAGTTAGTATTCTACCCGATTATATATATATGAATAAACAAATCCTCTTACCTTGAAATCCCGAATGTAACACGATTCTATAACTTAGAGATCTATGAGTTTCGGCTTCTAGGAAAAATCTCGGAAAGATAATCTATTGCGCTTTCGGCTTTTGAAAGAACTAAAAATTGAAAAGATGGCTAAGGGAGATTCAGCCAATGAATATTAAGAAGAAGAATAGGTGTAGTTTCGGCTTTTGAATCAAAGTGAAGATGAGGGAATAGGCTTAGAGATTTCGGCTTTTGCAGAGAATGAAAAAGAAGATGGAACTTTAGGAGTTTTCGGCTTTTACTCAGAGAAGAAGAGAAAAGAATGAGAGAAAAACCCAAATGCCGAAATTGAAGAAATATTCCCCCTATTTATAGAAATTTCCCCCTAACCTTGCAGATAAATCCTATCTTTTCTCCTTTATCTTAATCTACTAGCTCATCTAAAAGAGACTTAATTATCTCTAACTCCTCCCTCCTTTATCAGCATATTATCCACATATTTTAATCATTAAAATCCCTAAATTTTAGCCTTTATCTGCTTATTATCCACATAAAATAAATTCCTAAATAATAGCCTTTGTCTGCTTATTATCCATATATTTTAAACATTAAAACCCCTAAATTTTAGCCTTGTTGCCATCCATTCCACCTAATCCTAATGCCCAAAATTTAGCTAACTTAAATTAACAAAATTGGGCTCCATGAAACTTAAATTTGGGCCCCTTACTCCCTTGTGTGGCGTCACCTCCTAAGATTGGGCCACAAGCCCACTTTGGTATTTTAAACATAGATACTACCTTTTAAACCCCTATAATGCCCAAACAGAAAATTTTAATCAAGGCCTCTACCTAAGCCTAAGCCCAATTTGGACCCCTAACACTTAAATTAACACATTAAACATATCCTACCTATTAAACGCGTAGGCCCAAAAATTCAGGATGTTACAGTTCTACCCCCCTTAAAAAAATTTCGTCCTCGAAATTTCCAACTAACTATTAATCGTACTACCTAAGTCCCACTACCATGCTTTCGCTGCGCACTCCAATTCTAAACCCAAAATAAACACTTAGTATTCTATGGTAGAGTACGCACCGGTATTCACATCTAAAGCGTCCTCGTCCCCTTGCACTCATGCTATCGGTTCACGTTTATCTGATTAAAAATTTTATGAATTATTGGTTTTCTTCCACTGATTATCCACGAACAGTCTTATGATTAGTAGTTTTAAGAGTAGTTCTTTCGAATTCGCAATTCAGTCTCAAGTTCACCTTTCTTAGTTCTAAGAACTACATACATTCAACTGACAACATCCATACACCCACATTCAATACATAGGGGTATTTTCGTTATTCCACTACCTAGGGGTATTTTCGTAATTTTATCCTACAGGGGTATTTTCGTAATTTTCAAAATAGGGTTCCTTGGTGATTTTGTGAAATAAGGGCGTTTTGGTAATTTTGCAATCCAGGGGTATTTTGATAATTTTGAAGTCCGGGGGTATTTCGGTAATTTTGAAATATGAGGGTATTTCAGTAATTTTAAAATCTAGGGGTATTTCAGTAATTTTAAAATCCAGGGGTATTTCGGTAATTTTACAAATCAAGGGTATTTTGGTCATTTCACAAATCAATGGTAATTTGGTAATTTTACAGATCAGGGATAATTTGGTCATTTTGCAAGTCGAGGGTAATTTGGTAATTTTACAAATCAGGGGTATTTTGGTCATTTTGTAAAAATAATGTGGCTGGTCCCTTTCGGGTTTTAATTATAGATTTTGGCCCGTCAACAAATCCTCGTGGCTAGGGTGAACAGTCACTACGCACCAGGTAGGATTCCAGCGAAGAGGAGGTGAGTCACTAGGACTGCTTAAGTACCAGGCTCTTCCGGATCCAATCCTAGACATGCGCATGCCTGTTGCCACACCCTAGTCTTGTAACTCGTTTAGGGTTTGTTTAGTGAAATTAAGTCTTATTAGATTTAAAGAGTTGTTTCAGCTAAGCCTAGAGTCCATCAAGTTCTAATCTAACTAATCTACGTCCCATAAAGCCCATCAAGCCCACATATTTATATCACACAATGGTTCAGAATACTTACCTGGCGGACTTGGGCCGGAGACGCAGGTGCCATGCCGAGAAAACCATCCTGTATCACTTATAAATATACATGTTTCAAAAACCCATTTTTAGAAAACGTTTTAAGCCCAAAAACCCCAAAGCCGAGTTTTGAACCGGGCTCTGATACCAATTTGTAACACCCCAAACACCACGACCGGATCTGGTATGTCACTAAGAAAATTTTGGAAAACATGTCGTATTTTCAGAAAATATTTTTCTAAAGTTTATCCTTTTATTTGAAAAAATAAATAGTTGATAGTTTAAATAAAATATGCCTTTATGAATTAAAAATCCAAATTTAAATACATGCATTAGTTCAATAAGAATTTAAATAACTAAAAGTAATTAAAGCCCAAAATAAAACAAAATATAAACTAGTGGCCCATGGCCTTATTACAACGAGATTTAAAATCCATTAATTAAAAATATAAAATAATAACTTGAGTCTTTTTGCTGGATCCAGATGTTCTTTTGCATGGCCACCTTCCGCTCCTCTCCAGCCCGGTCCAATGCACTAAGTGCTACTTGAAATATTAATTAATTGGTTGAGTCGCGATACTCAGTGTGCAACCCTCATGCACCATTAGATTTTGGGCCTTAGCCCCATAAAACAGATTAATAATTTCATTTATATAAATAACAAATAATATGCAAGGCCCAACCCGTTTGCCTAGGTTTCCATCCGCTACACGCCCCCGTACCAACCGTTCACACCATTGGGGATTTCTACAATCAACCCACACCGCCACACGCCAAGATGGTAGTCATGCTGCTCATCAACATATTATGGCCGAAGCCCTTATAACGGATCACGGCATTAGCCGCTACAACATATAACAGATCACAGTATAAACCGCTACACATATAACGTATAACTTCCTCCTTTCATCAACCCAACCCATGCAATCATATAGAAGCAAATTACTTATAACATTTAATCAGATTATTCATTGACCTGGCGATTTGCGTTACCCTTTTTGGGCTTCCCACATTAAGTCGAGATTTCGGCATTTATCATAACATATACACTTATGAACATATATTAATAATCAGTTCTAGATGGTGGGGAAGTATTACACACCTAATTAATGTAGATACCCCTTGCTAAATCAATCTACAGTTTGCTTCGAAAAGCCAGAAAAGATGTGAAAAATAGGCCTCTCCTATATTCGGCCATAGTTAGTATTCTACCCGATTTTATACATATGAATAAACAAATCCTCTTACCTTGAAATCCCGAATGTAACACGATTCTATAACTTAGAGATCTATGAGTTTCGGCTTCTAGGAAAAATCCCGGAAAGATGATCTATCGCGCTTTCGGCTTTTGAAAGAACTAAAAATTGAAAAGATGGCTAAGGGAGATTCAACCAATGAATATTAAGGAGAAGAATAGGTGTAGTTTCGGCTTTTGAATCAAAGTGAAGATGAGGGAATAGGCTTAGAGATTTCGGCTTTTGCAGAGAATGAAAAAGAATATGGAACTTTAGGAGTTTTCGGCTTTTACTCAGAAAAGAAGAGAAAAGAATGAGAGAAAAGCCCAAATGCCGAAATTGAAGAAATATTCCCCCTATTTATAGAAATTTCCCCCTAACCTTGCAGATAAATCCTATCTTTTCTCCTTTATCTTAATCTACTAGCTCATCTAAAAGAGACTTAATTATCTCTAATTCCTCCCTCCTTTATCAGCATATTATCCACATATTTTAATCATTAAAATCCCTAAATTTTAGCCTTTATCTGCTTATTATCCACATAAAATAAATTCCTAAATAATAGCCTTTATCTACTTATTATCCATATATTTTAAACATTAAAACCCCTAAATTTTAGCCTTGTTGCCATCCATTCCACCTAATCCTAATGCCCAAAATTTAGCTAACTTAAATTAAAAAAATTGGGCTCCATGAAACTTAAATTTGAGCCCCTTACTCCCTTATGTGGCGTCACCTCCTAAGATTGGGCCACAAGCCCACTTTGGTAGTTTAAACATAGATACTACCTTTTAAACCCCTATAATGCCCAAACAGAAAATTTTAGTCAAGGCCTCTACCTAAGCCTGAGCACAATTTGGACCCCTAACACTTAAATTAACACATTAAACATATCCTACCTATTAAACGCGTAGGCCCAAAAATTCAGGATGTTACACATAAACTTCAAATCAAAACTTATTATCGAAAAATCAAAATGTTATATCTTAACTTATTATATATAATGTTTCGTATCTCGAGGTAATGATTTTCTGCAAATAAAGGCAAACTTAATTTCGAAGTCGTGAGATGTTACATCCTAACTTATTGGGTGTGACATTTTATTTCTTCGAGATAAGTGAGTTTTAACTTTCTTACAAATAAAAGGATCGTATTTTAAATTTTTTTCGACATAAGGACAATAACTAATCAATTCGGTACCAATTCTGGGCGTTACGAGGGTGCTAATACTTCCTCGTATGTAACCAACTCCCGAACTCATTTTCTTGAATTTCGTAGGCCAAAATCAATGTTTTAAACAAAACATGTTTTATAAGGTGATCTGATCATACCTAAGTAAAAAAAGATCGGTGGCGACTCCAGTTTTTTGTTTTTTAAAGTCGATCCCCTTTTTTTTCAAAATATAAAAAGTAGTTTCGACATCGTGTTCTAAACTTATGGAATATGGCTTCTTTATAAAATCGAGATAGTCGAATATTTGCTTTAAAATAAATAAAAATGGGATTTAAGTGATGATTAAATGGCTTTCATTTTTGTTCTTGAGGATCTAAGGCATTGTGTCCTAACTTACGGGACATAATCCTTTCTTCTCGATTAACTTGAAATAAGCCTCTTTTCGTGAAAATTAACTTAATTAAGTAATGTCTTAACAAAGGATCATACTTTAAAATTTCTTCAAAATTTCAATTTTCGGCACTAAAGACATCAAGTAATCAATTAGGTACCAATTTTGGGCGTAACGAGGGAGCTAATCTTTCCTCGTAAGTAATTGATTCCTAAATCCATTTTCTAGATTTTTTGTAGACCGAAAAATATTGTTTTAAATAAATCAAACCTCTTATTAAAACGAATCAAATTACGAGGTGACCCGATCACACCTCCTAAAAGTGATTGGTGGCGACTCCCATTTTCATTTTTAAATAAAAAGTCGATACAAAAAAAAATGTTTCGACACTTGTCATGCATTTATTAATCATTCATGATTGAAATCAGAAATAAAAATCTTGGATGATTTTAAAATGTTGAGTGGGAGCTTAGTCTTATGATCTCGCTCGGAAGTAATACTTTTTGCTTAAACATCATGTTACACCGAGTAGATGCACACAATCTTATAAGGATATATGTTGAAGAGTTTCTAACAACATCTGTCAATCATCACGTCCAGGCCTACTGAGTGCCTCGTCTAATTTCTTCAAGTCAACTCTAGCAATACATAGGGTTGACACCCACCACCCTACCATGGCACCCATGGAGTAGAGATCTCAATGGCTAGAACCATACCCAACCATAGGGGAAGCTAAAATTGTCCAGTTGAGAAGGGAAGATTAAATTATATTTTTTTATAAGAGTTAAAATATAATTCCATCATTATACTGACTTATATCTTTACATATTTAGGACTAATTCTAAATTTCATCATTTTTCGAGGGGCCAAATTATAATTTTATTATATATTAACTTATAATTTTATAAATTTTGGGAAGTTTAAAGCAAAAAAAATTCCCATTTTAGGGGAGATAGATAAGACTAGGGGTGAGCAAAACTCGATTCGACTCGAAAAAATTAATTTTTTTCAAATTTCGAGTTAAACGAATCGAGTTATTTGAGTTATTCGAGTCAACTCGATTTTTTTTCGAATTTCAAGTTCGAATCGAGTTTAATTTTTGAATTTGAATGTCGAAATCATTTTTTGTTTGGAAAAACGGGCCGACTTTAAAAACATGGAGTCGCCACTAATCATTTTTGAAGTGCGATTGGGTCACTTAAAAAAATATTTTGGTCTACGAGTTTTAAGAAAACAGGTTCGGGAGTCGGTTTAGCACGAGGAAGGATTAGCACCCTCGCAACGCCCAAAATTGGTACCGTATTGACTGATTAATGCCCTTAATATCGGAAATTAAAAAAGATTTTAAAATATGAATCTTTGAAAAATGTTTGGATAACTCGAATTGGATATCGAAACTCTCTTGTTCCGAAAAGATGAAATACCACATCCAGCACGATAGGACGCGATGTTTCAAACCCTCGATATCAAGATTATTTCATGATTTCCGAAATTCATGTATTGCGATTTGAAAAGGGTATTTCACTATTTGGCCAAACTAAAAACCGAAACCCAGCACGATTGAGCACGATTCCTTGAATTTCCAATCATGAAATATTGCCTTTATTTCAGAAAATCCGGTCAAAATCTCCGAAGGATATTTGGTCATTTGGACGAATAGAAAATCGAAACCCAGCACGATTGGGTACGAATCTCTCGAATGTCCAAACATGAAACATTGCCTTATTTTCAAAAAACACGATCAAAATCGTTGAAAGATATTTAGCGATCTAGATGAATGAAAAATGAAGCCCAGCACGATTGGGCACGATTTCTCGAACTTCCCAAACACGAAATATTACCTTTGTGAAAACCTTTTATGAGTTTTTGGAAAAAAAGCAAAAATAAAAACATGGAAATGTAGACACGATTAATAGGAAATGACAATAATGAACACAAAAGGGGGAAAAATAAACAATAATAATACTACTACTAATGAAATATAACACTAATAATAAATAATTAATAACGAATATAAAAAATCATGGTGATAATATTAACATTGATAAAAAATAATAGTAAAAGAAATAAAGGTATACTGATAGTAATAAAAATAGTAGATATAAAAATAGATATAATAGCATAAAGAAAAATATTAGAAATAATAATATGCATATGGAAAAGAATAATAGTGGTAATAATGAAGATAATAATAATTCAAAATAATACTAATAAATATAATGATAATGAATATAATTATAGTATATATATATATATATATATATAAGATATAGTGGCAATAACAAAAATAATAATAACTATAATATTAAAAATGACAACAATAATAAAATAATGACAATAACCCAAAAAAATAATAAAAGAAAATGAGCAAAAGGACCAAATTAAGCTTAAGATTTAAATTTCAGGGCAAATCTGAAAATAAATAAAAGGAAAGGGACCGAATTAAACGCGCGCACAATAGGGGGAGGAGCCAAAGCCCAATTATCTCACAATCCCTAACGCAGCATTTAAAGCGCGGACCAAGTTGAATCAAAAACGGAATCTCTAGGTCAAATTGAAAATACAATAAAAACTGCTTAGGAACTTCAAAAAAACGGAGGGGCTAAATGCGCAATTAGGCCCTCCCTTAGAAACACGCGGATCCTCGCCCCCATATGGGTCGGGTGTAACACCTCCTAACCCTAAACCGTCGCCGGAACAGGGTTACAAGGTACTACCGGACATATCAGACAATTTACTAATTACTCACAAATAAAATAACATCATAGTATAATTTAATAATTAAATCCCTATATTGGACTCTCAATGCTTAAAGCATATATTAAAAGTAGAATGGAACTTGTTCAATCATTCTAAAAAGTTTTTTTGTAATTTAATTTTTTTTATAAAAATTTCGGCAGCATTTCTACTTATTTTCACCTAAATCCCCCTGCAAATTCAAACCAAAACAACCAATACCAATTTATCATTTTATAACTTTATATCATTTTCCTTATCCAAAACATTATAATCATTTAAATACAACCAAAATCATTTAACTTAAGTATATATATATTTATAATTCATATAACTATCCAGTACATGCCACTTAACAAAAGGAAGAAATTCATCACCAAAATCCTCTTGTTGGAGTCGGGTTTGATTTGGATGTTGGACCGGATCGGAAAATCTACTAACCTGCGCACGGAAAACAAACCGTACGCTGAGTATTGGAATTACTCAGTGGTATTATCATAATTCAATTTATAACAATGATCAAATATCGTAAACATACTTAAATAAATAACACCTCATACACATAATTTTATACTAAGTTATTATATTTCCAATGTAACAATTTCAATATTTGAATCAATATCTCATCCATAGAATTCCAATTGTTCATGAACCTTTGGTTCATCTCTCAATCACGTATAACTACTCAATTCACATTTCAATAGGAACCATTCATGAACTTTGATTCATGCCTTCAATCACATAGCATAATTTCATTTCACAATATCTCTTTAACTATTCATTCAGAGGTTCAAATGATCAAATTCATATGATTTTCTCATTTCACATAATTACCCCTATTAACATGACTCGGACTTTGGCGGATACTCGGATCCAACCAAACACACCATACTGGCACCCAGTGCCTAATCGGATAGTTTGAAGCAATATAGTGACACCCAGTGTCTCATCGGCCTAGCCGAAGTAAAGTGGTACCCAGTACCTTATTGAATCTATCCGAAGTAAATAATATGACACCCAGTGTCTCATCGACTCAAGGTCGAAGAATCCTTGAACACTTCCAATCCTATGGCATGCCAATTATATCCGACTCAGCCCGACTAGTTAATAGGGTATTTAAATCACATATCCATATCACTTTCACTTTTATTTTCAACTGATCATAATCATTCGGATTTAGTTCATACATATTATCAATGCAATCTCAATCTCAATCTCAAATCACTTCCAATTTAATTTCACAAATTAATTCAATGTACCTTTCATATCAATCATATGTAGTTCAATTTTTAATTCAATACTAACACATATTCATCAATTAAGTCCAAGTCATATTCAATTCAAACATCAATACTTACCTAAATTTCATTTTTCATACACATACATTGAAATTAAACATGCAATTATAAATAACTTGAATTATGATAATATAAACCGATATTTTCTCGAGCTACTCCTCGATCACTTTTTCCTTCCCCTCCGTATTAGACGTCTCGGTTTCCTTGTTTGCTACGAAAATAATAATAACAATTTACATTATTAATTATAGAATTAAATTACAACAAATAATTGAATTTTATTCAATTCCTACCCTTGCTCTTCATTCCACATTCTTTGTACACAATTCTATTATTTACTTGTAAGTTCTTTCAAGGCTATTTACCTGAGTCATTGTCACTAAATTATCTATATCTTGAGTTACAGAATTCCAAATCAACATCCGTAAATTTTATATGAAACTAGACTCAGATATCTTCTTACCAGAAAATTTTCAGAATTTTTGATTTGGCCAATAAGTACAGTTTATTCTTTAAAATCACCCATATTCTGTTGTTTGACAGTTCCGACCACTCTTTACTAAAATTTAATTATCTTTTTATAAAGAATTCAAATGATGTTCTAGTTTATTTCTTCTAAAAATAGACTCATCAAGGAATGTAACCATATAAATTATATCCCATAATTATTGTTTACAATTTTTAATGATTTTTCCAAGTCAGAACAGGGGATCTCGAAATTACTCTGAACCAATCTCACGAAAATCTAAATATCTCAAAATTCAGAATTTCTTTACTTTCCCTGTTTCTTTAATATGAAAATAGACTCAATAAGCTTTAATTCCATATCTCACACAACTTCTAATTCCACTTCTATGAGTTTTAGTGATTTTTCTAGCTTATTTTACAATTTAATCCTAATTAAGTTTATTTATTTTCTTAACTTGAATTTCTATCAATTTAACCCTTAATTCATCATTTTCTTCAACATAAAAAAATGTCTAATAATTAACTATCTTTCAAAATATCAACTTAACTTCATCAAAACCTTGTTCCAAGGCTTCTAAAATATCAAAATTAAGTAAAAAGGGCTAAATTGACTTACCTATCAACTTCCAAGCTTCAAACTTTCAATTTTTCCTTTCTTCTTTCTTTTCTTTCTTTTCTCTGTTTCGTTTGCCTATTCTGTTTCTTCTCTTTTATTTCTTTGCTTTATTATATAATAATATTATATTAATATAGTTATCTAATAATAATATATTTTAACACATAAAAATCTTAGATTTTATGCTTATGCCGCCTCAATTTTGGCAATTGGCATAATTTCCTCTTTAGTCCTTTTTATTTTCTATAATATTTAATTAGACTTTCACTCTTTATTCAATTTGATCCTTTTTCCTAACTACTTTAAATTAAACTAAATTCACTTATCAAAAATCTAATTCAACCTATACTAACTTCGTAAATATTTTTAATAAATATTTACGGACTCGTTTTCCTAGGACGGAGGCCCTAAACTCACTTTTCCGGTGCCCGTAGAATTTGGGTTATCACATCGGGTCACGGGTCAGAGGCCCAAAACGACGCCATTTTGGCCTCTGACCCCCAATTGCAAAACGGCGTCGTTTGGTTTAGCTATAAAAGCTAAAAATTTTCTGAAAACTTTCATTTTTTTCATTTCTTTTCAAAAAAATGAAATCTCTCCCCAGTTTCTCTCCAAGTTCTCTCCAACAATCTCTCATCGCCACTGTCTCCGGTCACAACCAGGTACGTTTTTGCCCTTTTTTTTATAAAATCTAATCTGTGTTTGTCATATGGTTTTTTAAAAAAAAAACAGAATATAATAAACCCAAAAAACTACTGTATCCGAAAGTGACAAAATAGGAAAACATAAGATTAACCTTAATTGGTTTGGTATTTGCTTCTGTATTCTTTTTGTAAATCGGGTAACAAAGTGTATACTGCCTCTGTGTTTGTGTAAACAATCGTGTAAAAAAGAAAAAAAAAACCCCTCTTACACTGTTTTGAACGACTTTATATAACCGAAAATACAACCCTTTATTTTGTTCGTGTGTTTGCAGATTCAGCGAAGATCGCGGAGGCCGCAGGTGACATGCGTAAAGCGCACGATGCGGAGATGGGTAGCGGCCTGCGAGGGAAATGGCCTTGCTGGCGAGGGGTGTGCGGCGCGAGGACTCCACCAGCAGACCTAGGGTTTTTTGATTTCTGTTTTTCAGATTTTGGGCCAAAAAATTTGGGCCATGGTTTGGGTCTGATGAGTTTGGGTTTTGAGCCTATTTGTTTTATATTTTAATGGATTTTAAAAATTGGGCTTGGTAGGGGTGAAAATTGGGTCATACAGCTGCCCCTCTTTGCTTGTTCTTGTGTAACGGGAATTAAGCAAAGATAAAAGAGCCAATTTTGCCCCGTCTTGTTGAGTCTTGATTTCTTGGTGCTTTTTCTCTTCAAGTAGCTTCACTTTAACCCACTGCATCTTCAGGGGTATAGGAATCTTGTTTCGACCTGCTCCATTACTGCTCAGTAGAGATAAGATCTGCTATCCTCAGCCTGTTACCCTACCTACTTAGGGGATTAAAATCTATAATTTTTGGCCTGTTATCCTACTGCTTAGGGGGTTAAGGCTCATCGTCTTCGATCTGTCACCCTACTGCTTAGGGAATTAAGATCTGTAATTTTCGGCCTGTTACCCTACTGTTTAGGCGGTTAAGGCTCATCGTCTTCGATCTGTCACCCTACTGCTTAGGGAATTAAGATTTGTAATTTTCGGCCTGTTACCCTACTGCTTAGGGGGTTAAGGCTCATCGTCTTCGACCTGTCACCCTACTGCTTAGGGAATTAAGATCTATAATTTTTGGCCTGTTACCCTACTGCTTAGGGGGTTAAGGCTCATCGTCTTCGATCTGTCACCCTACTACTTAGGGAATTAAGATCTTTAATTTTCGGCCTGTTACCCTATTGCTTAGGGGGTTAAGGCTCATCGTCTTCGATCTGTCACCCTACTGATTAGGGAATTAAGATCTATAATTTTCGGCCTGTTACCCTACTGCTTAGGCGGTTAAGGCTCATCGTCTTCGATCTGTCACCCTACTGCTTAGGGAATTAAGATCTATAATTTTCGGCCTGTTACCCTACTGTTTAGGGGTTAAGGCTCATCGTCTTCGATCTGTCACCCTACGACTTAAGGAATTAAGATCTGTAATTTTCGGCCTGTTACCCTACTGCTTAGGGGGTTAAGGCTCATCGTCTTCGATCTATCACCCTACTGCTTAGGGAATTAAGATCTGTAATTTTTGGCCTGTTACCCTACTACTTAGGGGGTTAAGGCTCATCGTCTTCGATCTGTCACCCTACTGCTTAGGGAATTAAGATCTGTAATTTTCTGTAACTCCCATCAATTTTGCTACATTGTTCTCTGGGGAACCTACCTGTAGAATTTATTTTATGGGGTCTATGCTTATGCCAAATGATTAGGATGTCATGATTGAAAAATGCTCTTAACCAATGTATTACGAATGAATGGATGCATGCACAATGTCATGGGTATGATCCAATTTTTTAACTTTTGGGTTATCATTGCTCGCTGCTTGTTGGGGCAATACTCCCGTTGTGTGCCTTCTTGTTCCGCTGATTATTCTAATATAAAATCTGAAGATGTCGTCACTGCTTAGACTCTTATTTCAGGGGTTCCAAGCCCTTTAAGCCTGGTGAGTTCTAAACAATTGTCCTATTTCAGATTCTTGTATTATTTAGAGACTTTCAAAGTAATATGCAAAACTTCTTTTGTGAAAGCATTATTAGTTCACTAATCGTTATTTCAATGAGAAATGCTTGAAAAAGATCATAATAACGGACAAGGAAAAAAAATTAGGAGCAGAGCTCGAAACAAATAGGATTGCAAATGCAATCAAGAAGGAAATTTATTGGTAGAAACGAGCAAATTCAGAATGGGTAAGATGGAAACTAGGAGCCCCAGATATCGCAGCCTGAGCTTCTCTGTTCAAACTTCTTGAGGACCATTTAAGCTCAATATGTGTTTAAGGGATCCGAAGTACTTTGTCGACGCCCCAAGATGTAACATACTTCCTTATTGTTAATTCAAGTGTAATGGAACTACTGTATGCTCCATCACGATTTGATCCTAATTTGAGCCGCCCTTTTCGGGTTTTCAACTCAAAGCCCCTTTGGTCTCAAAGTGCCTTTTACGGGTTTTCACCTTGGCTTCTCCGTTTTTTTTAACTCAAGATGCCCTTTGTGGGTTTTCACATTGGCTCATTTTCCTTCTTAAGTGAAATACTTCTTGACTGAGTCCGTATTAACTGGATTTGGCAGACTTTTACTGTCCATCTCAGCGAGTATCAACGCTCCCCTAGAGAAAGCCTTCTTTACAACATAAGGTCCTTCCCAATTAGGCATCCATTTTCCCCTGAAGTCTTTTTGCCTAGGGAGGATCTGTTTCAACACCAAGTCTCCATCATGGAATACTCTGGGGCAGACCTTCTTGTTGTAAGCCCGTATCATCCGCTTCTGGTACATTTGCCCATGGCGGATGGCTCTTAGCCTTTTTTCCTCGATCAGATTCAGTTGATCATACCGAGATTGAATCCACTCTGCTTCGTCTAACTTCAATTATGATAGAACCCAGAGAGAGGGAATTTTGACTTCAATGGGCAAAACTACCTCCATCCCATAAACCAATGAGAATGGTGTTGCCCCGGTGGAAGTTCTAACCAATGTTCGATAAAGCATAGAGGGTAAATGGTAACTTTTCTATGCCAATCTTCACAAGTTTCAAACACCTTTCAAAATCTTTTTGGATGGTTTCTTCTTTCTTTTCACTTCATTTCTTTTTTTTTTTTGAATTCGAATTTGAATTTGAATTCGATGACTGGTAACTTGGAATATGAAGCGACCTTCACCCTCTTAGTGAAGTAATTGGCAATCACGAAGGCGAATTGGTGTCGACTAGATGCTTTTGACGAGATCGTCCCCATAACATCTATGCCCCACATTTGGGGAAAAAATAGAGAAAGTGCATCAGTCTTGTCTTCCTCAATTTGGCAATTACGGCATAACTGATGCGATCTCCCTGTCATGGTAGACCAGCAATACCCAAACCCTATAATCGGTCTGGCTATCAGAAAGCTTATTAGCATGTGCCTTTTCGAACACTCTACAGCTTCCTCGCGCCTAGGCATATCTTGATGCGATCATGCAAAGACATCTTTGAATCCTTAGAATAACTCAATGACGTCTTGCTTTGTTTCTATGGAGGGCAAGGTTTCGATCTTCACTCCTTTCCTAGACTCGCAATGTTCACTGACCCTTTGTACGGTAGAGTCTATTTCCATTTTGTTCTACCATCCTTAACAGATCAAAAGATAAGTTGCAATCTCTGACATCTTCAAAATCCTCAGATCCCTTTAGACCCATATTTCACTCAAAAGGGAGTCCGTAACAGTGTTGCTCATGTCTCGATATCTGGGTACCTACTGTAGGTACGAATGCAAATTCCAAAGAATAAATGATTCTAAGGATGATTATTTATAATCATGGATGAAAAATGAAAGAATATTCCAAAGAACAAAAGAATATATAGTATGAAATGGAAAAAATGAGAAAATATTTGCTCAATATGAAACAAAAAAAACATTTTTATTGAAAATAAAGATGTTTGAACATGAGCCTATTTCACAAAAGATTCTTATTGTTTCTAGGCTTAAAACAACAAGTTTGTTTTGAACATTACTCTGTGTTAGCTCTACAAACTACAGGAACTTCCTCCGCAGTCCAGTTGTTCAGAATACTTCCAAGCTCATAGGGACGTATACCTGCTAAGTTTCCTTCTTTTGATCCCTCTTCAAATACGGCGTTAATTTTAACAACTTTCACCATGTCTTTAGCCGTTTTCTCACTCATATTTTCTGGCCCTGAATGGATAATTCCTCCCGACACGAATGTATTAGATATATGGGGAAAAGTTATTGAACCCCGCTCGATCTCAACACCGTTCAATCGTGCCCTTCGTCTTTCATGTTTCCTCTCCAGCTCCTCCTTTCTCTGCTGGGCATCTGGTCTATGCCCCAAACCAAAGCAATCATGCTTGTCAACCAATCCTGGCACTCTGACTGGCCCTTGGAGATATTTTCTGAGTCCCTTCCCAGGCAATGCTCCTCTTCCTACTGTCAGCTGGAGGCCCATCCTTGTTGCTTTAGAGATTTTAGGCACCGGGATCTTGTTTCCTTCACTGATAAAAGTCGCATTTACAAACTCCAACGACCTGAAGGAGCACTCTATAGCCTCCATATCATTCTCTATGTATGGTGCATTACTAGCAACAGACGCGATGATATCCTCCTCCGCATTTATGATTATCAACCGGCCCTCTGTCACCAACTTTAACTTTTGGTGCAATGATGATGGTACGACTCCCGCTGAGTGGATCCAGGGCCTTCCCAATAAACAATTGTAGGAGGGCTTGATGTCCATCACGAGGAAGTCTACCTCATATGTATTTGGCTCGATTAGGAGGGGTATCTCAATCCTTCCCATTACTTTCCTCTCGGTGCCGTCGAATGCTCTCACTATATTATGGCAGGATTTCACATGAGAGCTATCTACGGGTAACCTATTCAGCGTAGATAGGGGCAAGACGTTCAGTGCCGATCCGTTATCAATTAATACCCCCGGTAGTGTGTACCCTTTACATCGGGTAGTGATGTACAAAGCCTTGGTGGATCCCATGCCTCCTGGTGGAATCTCATCACCACTAAAAGAGATGAAATTGTCTGTGCTTATATTACCGACAAGGCGGTCTAACTTGCTTACTGAAATGTCATCAGCGACATAGGTTTCGCTCAACACTTTTGTCAATACGTTACGGTGTACCTCTGAGTTTAAAAGTAAATCCAATATCGATATGCGTGTCGGGTGCTTGTGTAGTTGTTCCACAACACTGTACTCGTTGTGCTTCAGGAACTTCAGAAACTCCCTGGCTTTATTCTCTGTTATTGGTTCATTAACCAGTGGCCCTGTCTTCTCGTCTCCCCTTCTGATCATGGAAGATTTTCTTTCAATGTATTCAGCTTCCAGGTTTGACCTGCCAACCAAACTCTCCTTCCCCGAAATTGTCACGGTGCAATTGTACCCCCAAGGTACCCTTTTGTTATCCTTATAAGGAAAGGTCACGGGATTTTGAATTACAACTTTCGGTACCATCTTTGCTGACGCTTCATTGACCCTTTTGCTATCCTTATAAGGAAAGGTCACGGGCTTTTGAATTACAACCTTCGGTACCATTTCTGCTGACGCTTCGTTGACCCTCAGTCGTGTGATAATCACTACTGGGTGATTGACCCTAGGGACCTTCTCTGCAGACACTCTTTCTGTGGTACATACGTCCTCTCCTTCGATAAAGTCAAAGAACTTCAGTTCCTTGTTGTCCATTAACCCTTGTACTAGGACTCTGAATTCGTCGCACTGTTGGATCTCATGGCCTTTCTTGTTATGGAACTCACAGTAGTTCCTTGCATCTTGGGATTTACTTTCTAATTCCTGCGGAACTAGCCCTCTTTCTCGTATCTCTTTCCAAATTTCCCTCAATGGGGTTCGTATTTCAGCAACTGTCTGCTTGATTCTCCTCCCCATGTACTCGACTATCGCATTGACCCCATTATCCGTATGACTGGGTAGCGGATTTCCCCCGCCAGGTGCGTCGTTGAATTCCACAACACCCACTTTGATAAGCCTTTCAACTAGCCTTTTAAATAAGATACAATTTTCTATGGAGTGTCCTGCTATTCCTGCATGGTATTCACACTGAGCATTTGTGTCATACCACTTAGGATGTGGGGGTTGCAACGGTTTCAAGTAGACAGGGGCTACAACGTGCGCATCAAATAGAGTTTTATACAACTCCTCATACATCACTGGTATGGGAGTAAACTGGAATTTCTCGACATTCTGCCTCGTGTTGGGCTCCTGCCTTGGTGAGGCCTGCTGGCCTGCGGCTACCGCTCTTGGCTGATTGACAGTAACAGGTTTTGATAACCCGAGCTCACGTTACTTACTTCATTTTTCATCTTCTTCGGAGCTGATTTTCTCTCGTTCTCTCCAGCTTCTATTTTCCCACACCTTATCGCGTTCTCTATCATTTCGCCAGACATCACTATGTCTACGAAACTCTTAGTCGCACTCCCCAACATATGATTGATAAAAGGTGCTTTCAAGGTATTAATGAATAGCATGGTCATTTCTTTTTCCAGCAGCGGCAGTTGGACTTGTGTAGCAACTTCCCTCCACCTCTGGGCATATTTCCTGAAACTTTCGCCTGACTCATTCTCCATGTTTTGTAGCGTAATCCTGTCAGGCGCTATATCAGTTAGGTGGCCATAATGTTTCATGAAGGCCTGTGCTAAATCCTTTCATGATTTGATTTGAGTACGACTCAACTGATTGTACCATTTAGCCGCGGCTCCAGTCAGACTGTCCTGGAAGCAGTGTATCAACAACTGGTCGTTGCTGACATGACCTGTCATTCTCCGACAGAACATTATAATATGGGCCTCAGGGCAGCTGGTCCCGTTGTATTTTTCAAATTCTGGCATCTTGAACTTTGGTGGGAGTACCAGATCTGGGACCAAACTCAATTTCTTAGCATCCACTTCGCATTGGTAATCAGCACTTTCCAACGCTTTAAACTTCTCTTCCAACCACTTGCATCGGTCTTCAAACTGTTTTGGGAGCTCTGCCCCTGCTTTTTCCCCTTCTACCGCATCATCGAAGTCAGAGACCATTGGTTTTGGCAAATTATCTCCGGGGCTGGAGCTTGAGCCTGTCAGAAAGTTTACCAGTACTAAGGTACCAGATTGATACTGGGGTTTGATGTTGACTGACACTCTTGGTGGTTGAATCTGGGAATTCACCAGGGCCAAGCCTGGAGGAGGAGTAGAATCTTCATTGTCATTTTCGGTATCGACCATAGGGCTCTTTCCTTTACCAGGCCGTCTAGTCAACAACTGTGTTAACTGGCTCATCATACTTTCTTGTGATTCCAGCATTTGATCCCTCATATCCTGTTGGATCTTGGCCAACTGTTCTTGTATCTGTATTTGCAATTGGTCCTGCATCTCCTTCTGCATCTGTTCTAACCTCTCTAACCTTTGATCCATAGCTTTGGTTTTTCTTCGAGTGTAGTAGTAATGTTCCAGGGTAGCTATAATACGATCTCTAGTTAATAGGGTTCTTTTATGATATTAAATGCATGTGATGCGATGCGGTGCAAATGCATGATATGAATACAAAAATAAAAGGAGTCGATTCTAGTTCAATTTCTTATAGAAAACTTATTTAAAAAAAAAAATCCTTTACATAAAATAGAGTCACATATATGGCCGGCCCCTTCTCAAGTTGTATCTTCTCCAACCATATACGCGCGGCCGCATTATCCTCTATTTTATCAATGAATTCGTTATCCATAACAAGCCTTCTAACTTAGTAATTAAACAGAGATTGACACCTTTTAATATGAAATGACATGCAAACATGGCCAAAATAAAACAGGTTAGTATCGAATAATAGTAACCAGAGCAAGTAAAAAACGTCAAACCACTATATGGGTAACCACTAAGGTTTACCATGGCTCTACCTAGGGTGGGCCCTTAGGGTTCACTATATGTGGCTTAGTTCTAAAGGAAGGGTACCCGGACCAGCAGATTCCTCAATCCTCACCCATTATAGGCTCATACAGATCGAGCTCAGTTTAGGGGAATACATTTCCCTATGGCCATGCGGAGATGAAAACCTCACGGAACCATAGGTACGGATGTATCCCGAAAGCAATCCCCCGGCCCATGCGGAGGTGAAAACCTCACGAAGGCATAGCTTCTCGCTCCCACTTAAAGGGTGTGACCACAACGGTCATGCAACATGAATGCAAAGATATCCCATGTGTCTCAAACCAAAACAAATATATGACACGACACAAGCTCATGCAATTGGGAAAAACGAAAAAAAATTATTTTCGATAAAAAGGACATTAATCAACTAATTTTACGGCTTGACTCTCTTATTGGTCCCCAATGGAGTCGCCAAGCTGTCGAAACTATTTTTTTGTTTGGAAAAACGGGCCGACTTTAAAAACATGGAGTCGCCACCAATCATTTTTGAAGTGCGATTGGGTCACTTAAAAAAACATTTTGGTCTACGAGTTTTAAGAAAACGGGTTCGGGAGTCAGTTACGCACGAGGAATGATTAGCACCCTCGCAATGCCCAAAATTGGTACCGTATTGACTGATTAATGCCCTTAATATCGAAAATTAGAAAAGATTTTAAAATATGAATCTTTGAAAAATGTTTGGATAACTCGAATTGGATATCGAAACTCTCTTGTTTCGAAAAGATGAAATACCACATCCAGCACGATAGGACGCGATGTTTCAAACCCTCGATATCAAGATTATTTCATGATTTCCAAAATTCATGTATTGCGATTTGAAAAGGGTATTTCACTATTTGGCCAAACTAAAAACTGAAACCCAGTACGATTGGGCACGATTCCTTGGATTTCCAATCATGAAATATTGCCTTTATTTCAGAAAATCCGGTCAAAATCTCCAAAGGATATTTGGTCATTTGGACGAATAGAAAATCAAAACCCAGCACGATTGGGTACGAATCTCTCGAACGTCCAAACACGAAACATTGCCTTATTTTCAAAAAACACGATCAAAATCGTTGAAAGATATTTAGCGATCTAGATGAACGAAAAATGAAGCCCAGCACGATTGGGCACGATTTCTCGAACTTCCCAAACACGAAATATTACCTTTGTGAAAACCTTTTATGAGTTTTTGGAAAAAAAAAGCAAAAATAAAAACATGGAAATGTAGACACGATTAATAGGAAATGACAATAATGAACACAAAAGGGGGAAAAATAAACAATAATAATACTACTACTAATGAAATATAACACTAATAATAAATAATTAATAACGAATATAAAAAATCATGGTGATAATATTAACATTGATAAAAATAATAGTAAAAGAAATAAAGGTATACTGATAGTAATAAAAATAGTAGATATAAAAATAATAATATATAATAAAACAATTAAAGTAAACCATATATATAATAATAGATATAATAGCATAAAGAAAAATATTAGTAATAATAATATGCATATGAAAAAGAATAATAGTGGTAATAATGAAAATAATAATAATACTACAAAATAATACTAATAAATATAATGATAATGAATATAATTATAGTATATATATATATATATATATATATATATAAGATATAGTGGCAATAACAAAATAATAATAACTATAATATTAAAAATGACAACAATAATAAAATAATGACAATAACCCAAAAAAATAATAAAAGAAAATGAGCAAAAGGACCAAATTAAGCTTAAGATTTAAATTTCGGGGCAAATCTGAAAATAAATAAAAGGAAAGGGACCGAATTAAACACGCGCGCAATAGGGGGAGGAGCCAAAGCGCAATTATCTCACAATCCCTAACACAGCATTTAAAGCGCGGACCAAGTTGAATCAAAAATAGAATCTCTAGGTCAAATTGAAAGTACAATAAAAACTGCTTAGGAACTTCAAAAAAACGGAGGGGCTAAATGCGCAATTAGCCCCTCCCTTAGAAACACGCGGATCCTCGCCCCCATATGGGTCGGGTCACGGGTCAGAGGCCCAAAACGACGCCGTTTTGGCCTCTGACCCCCAATTGCAAAACAACGTCATTTGGTTTAGCTATAAAAGCTAAAAATTTTCTGAAAACTTTCATTTTTTTTCACTTCTTTTCAAAAAAAATGAAACTCTCTCCCCAGTTTCTCTCCAAGTTCTCTCCAGCAAACTCTCATCGCCACTGTCTCCGGTCACAACCAGGTACGTTTTCCCCTTTTTTTATAAAATCTAATCTGTGTTTATCATATGGTTTTTTAAAAAAAAAAAACAGAATATAATAAACCCAAAAAACTACTGTATCCGAAAGTGACAAAATAGGAAAACAAAAGATTAACCTTAATTGGTTTGGTATTTGCTTCTGTATTCTTTTTGTAAATCGGGTAACAAAGTGTATACTGCCTCTGTGTTTGTGTAAACAATCGTGTAAAAAAGAAAAAAAACCCCCTGACACTGTTTTGAACGGCTTTATATAGCCGAAAATACAACCCTTTATTTTGTTCGTGTGTTTGCAGATTCGGCGAAGATCGCGGAGGCCGCAGGTGACATGCGTAACAGCGCACGATGCGGAGATGGGTAGCGGCCTGCGAGGAAAATGGCCTTGCTGGCGAGGGGTGTGCGGCGCGAGGACTCCACCAGCAGACCTAGGGTTTTCTGATTTCTATTTTTCAGATTTTGGGCCAAAAAATTTGGGCCATGGTTTGGGTCTAATGAGTTTAGGTTTTGGGCCTGTTTGTTTTATATTTTAATGATTTTAAAAATTGGGCTTGGTAGGGGTGAAAATTGGGTCATACATTGAATAATTCGAATAAACTGAATACCAGACTATAATATTTTACATTTTTACCCCAAACCCCAAATATTTTTACTTTCCCCCAATACTTTACCCCCTCCCATTTTTCCCTCAAAACTTTTACTCCTCTCCCATTCCATCCATCATCTAGCCCAAACCCATTTTCCCCCCAATTTTTTTAAAAATATTTCCCCCATTTACTTTCCCCTCAAAATTTTACTCCCCCAACCTTCAAAACTTTTTATTTTTCTCTTAAACTTTTACTTTTCACCTTTTACCCAAAATAAAAAATCATCTAAAAAATTTTCTAAACCTAAATAGTAATAATTTTATTTATATCTACTATTTATATTATTAAATTAAATTTCACATTTTGTACTATTTATATTATTGACTTGTTTAATCATATTAAATCTTTATAAATTTATGTTAAAATTGAATTATTAATGATGCCATTTGTGTTAAAATTTTATGTTGGTATCAATTTCACATTTTATCTTTAAGATAACTTTTATTAAAAAATCACATTTTTTATATTTAATATGTTTTTTAATTTCAAAATACATCGTGACAAAATTCAGAAGATAATTGAAGCAATAAGCAAGAAAAGAAGTTAACCCGTATGTAAAAGATTAATAAATAAATTACGAGGAGATGAAAGTTAATAACAAATTTGATTACGGGGAGAAAGTTTAATTAGGATGAGTGACAGTGGTTATAAGGATCCAAAGTCAATTTTTTAATTTAGCTTGAACAAATATATTTGATTCGATTTGAATTTTATCTCACTTGATTCAATTCGAGAAAATTTTAAATCGAATTAAGATGATAAAATAGGATTCATCTATTCAATTAAATATCTTCTTAGCATTGAGATAAAGGAGATGCTACACACATAGTCTATATTATGCAAAAAACCTCAACCCCTAAAGTCTTTCAAACCATCAGTATAGCGACTCTTCGCACCATTCATAGTATAAATCATTCTCGTTCTAGAGACTCTTCGTATCTCATAATATGAACTGCTCCCATTATACCATTCAATATTTGGTATCACTATTCAATATATGATGTCACTTCTGCATTATAACAATACACTTTAATTACTTTTAAAATAATATTGACAGACCAAAATAAATATAGAATTAAGTTAAACTTAAAAAATATATATTAATATCAATCCTTCTAGATAAAGAACTTCTCTTTCCCACTGATTAATTATCTTTGCTTTCAACAGAATATATCCTTTTCCTTGTATCCGGGATATGACAAGCTTATCTTCTGTCATTTTTATTGTTATTTTACTATTTTCATATTGCTTGTTTAATTTGCCTTTTCTTCTATTTTATTCTTTGCCTAACTTTTCAACAAGATACGACAATAATGCTTGTAACAGTTAGATTCATTACTATCCACAAACTTAAAATTCTAAACAACCAAAAAAAAAAAAACATTATACGTCACTTAATTTAAAAAATTACAATTTAATTATTAAATTATTTAAAAATTTTCATTTAAATCCATAAGTTATTAAAATCAATTGAAAACTTTTTTTCCGCTTTTTTACAATTTAAGCTTTTTTTTTTTCATTAAACAGTTTTGAACCTCACAATTTTATGAATCAAAATTTAAATAATTTTTTTCTTTGATCTTCAACATTGAATGTCAGATCTACTTAGATTTAAAGTATGTTTTTCTACTCGTCGATAGGTATTAACTCATTATACTAATTGTTAAATTGTCACTTAAAACTCACTAGTAAATTTTTTTCTTTAAAAAAAAATTTAACAACTTAGTAATTTAAATAAATTTTTTTAATAGTTTATTAACTTAAATAAAAAAATTTCAAATAATTTAATATTTAAAAAATATTTTTTTAATTAAATGGTTAAAATAAAAACTTAGTGCAGTTCAAAAAAAAAAAAAAAAAAAGAAAACACTTAAGATTCGTCGAGAACCTACTTGAAAGGCTTCTATTTCTCAGTCAACTGTCTTTAAGATTTGTTCGTCTTCTTAACCCTGTCTGGTTCTTCCACTTCAGTATCCAAAATTAGCTTGAGTGGTTTTCGAGTAAAGTCATAGCCTGTTTTCTTCCTTTATTTTCTTTGTTAATTTCAGATTTTTTTTTCAGCCTTTTTTCATGGATATGGAGATTCTTTGGTCTTTTATAAATCTGGGTAATTTGTAAATCTTAATTTATTTTCTTTTTTGGTAAAAAAAAAGGACTTTTGCTGGCTTATTTCTTGCTATTATTCTTATTTTGTATAGTATATTTCATCACCTATTAGATTAACAAAAGCATGGACTATGGAAACGAGATTTCATCTTCTTTAACCTTTTCATCCACCTCTTATCTATCAAATGGATCCGGGTTCGGGTCTGGGAGTCACCTAATGGGAGCTAGTTCGGATCCTGAAGAGACGGACCTTGAAAATTTAAGCCTAAACAAGCTCAGTGGCAACCTTGAAAACTTAGTGATTAACGAGGAATATGAGAACTACAATGATGCTGAGATAGTAGTGGAAGGCAATGTTGTTGTGGGTGTCAATAGGTGTATCCTAGCTGCTCGAAGCCCTTACTTTCATCAACTTTTCCGACAAGATCTCAAAGATAGTCGAAAACCAAAGTATCTGATGTCTGAAATACTGCCATTTGGTAAAGTGGGATATGAAGCTTTTAAAGTGTTCTTGCAGTATTTGTACACAGGGAAGATTAAAGCATCACCGAGGGATGTTTCAACATGTGTAGATGAGAGCTGTTCCCATGATGCTTGTGGCCCTCTTATAAATTATGCTTTGGAGTTGATGTATGCTTCTGCAACTTTCCACACGAAGGAACTGGTTTTGCTCGTGCAGGTAACTTACCCAAATTTTTTTGTTGGGAATTAGCTATATTTGATGCATACATGTTTGCCCCCATTTATTCAAAAAAACTGAGCAAACCATTCTCTATACGGTAGATCGAAAGTATATTAATTTTTTCTCTTAAAAATTTCATATATTTTTATTGTTAAAAATTTGTGTAATTGATTGAATAAACATATAGTTATACATGATGTGACACATATAATATTAATATAAAGACTTAAAATGATTTAATCGGAGAATATGAATTAAATCTACTATTATACTTATTATACTTATATGGTACTTGATGAAGAAGAAGAAGAAGAATATTAATAATACTATTCTTGGTATTTGGATTTTAGCAAAGATGTTACTGACTCAACTGCCTTGTATAAATAAAGCGTCATCTTTTGAACATTGTTGAGAAGGCTCTTATAGAGGATGTGATCCCAGTTCTCGTAGCTGCTTTTCACTATCAACTAAACCAGCTTTTATCTCAATGCATCGAAAGAGTTGCAAAATCTGACCTCGACAATGTATGTCTCGAGAAAGAACTACCTCCCGAAGTTTATGCCAAGATTCGGTCACTCCGACTTGTACCTGAGCCGGTCAAATCCGACTTGGTCCACGAAAAGAAAATCAAGAGAATCCATAAAGCACTAGATTCTGATGATATTGAACTATTGGAGCTTCTTCTAAAGGAATCAAATGTCACATTAGATGAAGCTTATGCACTTCACTATGCTGTTGCCTATTGTGATCCCAAGATTGTTAGTGAGGTACTTAGTCTCGGGCTAGCTAACGTCTATCTCAAAGACCACCGAGGATTCACGGCTCTTCACGTAGCCGCTAGACGTAAAGAACCATCGGTGCTGGTGGCGTTGCTGAATAAAGGAACGAGTGTGACGGAAGCTACATTGGATGGCCGAACTGCTGTTGATATTTGTAGGAGATTAACTCGGGTTAAGGATTATAATGAGAATAAAAAACAAGGGGCACCATCGAATAAAGATCGTTTGTGTATTGATGTACTTGAGGCGAAGATGCGGTGCTCGGAATCTGAGAATTTGGGAGTTCCTACGCAAGTGATTGCTTATGATTTACACATGAAACTGGATTACTATGAAAATCGAGGTATGTATTCTGAAAATTGTGCCTTTAGTTTTCTTAGAAATATTCCGAATATCCAATGCTATTTTATCCTTGAAATACATATTTTTATTATTTGATTTTGATTGAATTAACCTATGGAAAATATAAAACCCTACAATGAATAGCGAGTTAATGTACATATTAGACTTTTGTTAGTAACTTCCTAGTAATCAACTCTTTTAAATAGTTTAGTTGCTATTTTATATCTTTTTTAAATTGAATCACTCAAGTGTAAATTTATTTATAATTGAGTAGTTTTTGACTGTAGTTTACTCTAAATTTATTAGGGTAAATTATGTTAGAGGTCATCCAACTATGTTTTTTTTTTTCATTTTTGATCACTCAACTATGAAATGTTATAAAATGCTCAACTATTTATTTTTGTTTTTTTTTTTTGTAAATTACATTAGTAGTCACAAAACTCTAGGTTTTTTCTTTTTTGGTACTCAACTATTTATTTTTGTTTTTTTATTAATAACTTTACGTTTGGTTATTAGTGTAATAACACAAGGAAAATGCTTATTTCAAACATATGCTTTGAAATAGTTAGACATAAAATAAAAAATAATTAGTAGAAATTTAAACATGAAATTAACAAATAGTAAAAACTCTTATAAAAAAATAAGATCTTTTCAAAATAAGCAAAAAAATTTTCCTTCTTTTTACAACAAACAAGTCATTTGAATGACTAAAAATTACCAATTGTGATTAATTTATAGATAACCAATGATTAAAATCCGTGGGAAAAACAATACTCCAACCAAATGTAATGTAATTTTTTTTTAGTTTGTTTTGATATTTTGTTGCGTATATAAAATTATTTATTATAAAAAGATGAAATATTTTTTAATTATGTTCCGTCCATTGAAAATTTACCAAATTAACCGGAAATATTTGAGTTACTAAAATAACATTGTTGGATAATAATATCTGAATCCGAGTAACATAATAGTTACTAAATACACTAATATGGGCTGATATGCAATCACCATGACTGATAACTATCCAATAGTAACCTGTAACTTTCGAATAATAGTTACTAGTTACACTAAAACTCTACGATGAATAGTGAGTTAATGGACATATCAAATTTTTGTTAGTAACTCTAATAATGACTTTTAACTTTTGAATAATTTAGTGATTAGTTTGTTAAAATTGATTAACTTTTAAATATAAGAAAATTTTGAAAAAAATAATGAATATACCCAAATTAAAGATATAATATTCTTCGACAATGATATCCGAATCCGAATAACATACTAGTTATTTCATACACTAATAAGATGACTAATAAATTTTGAACAAGAGAACGTTGAAGGTTGAATGGTAATAAATTTTGTTGAATTTGGTCAGTATCATTTGCAAGGTTGTTGTATCCTGCGGAAGCCAAGGTAGCCATGGAAATTGCAGACGCAGCTTCAAACATAAGTGAAGCTGATTTGAATGAATCACCTACATCACACACCAGAAGGCTTCATTTGAGATTGCAAACCCTCTTTAAAACAGGTATATCACGCTTTCATACACATCCCCTATTTTCTAATTTGTAGCTACATTAATTTTAAAAGAATGCCGATTAAGTTTTAGCTCAATTAATATGGGTATTGTTATCAGCGTAAAAAGACGTGAATTTGAGCGCACTAAAGTGCATTTATCCTCCTACTTAAAGTTAGAAAGGAACTATAAGTAATTATAAACATTTTATAAAAAATTCAAAGAATTAAAATATGATCGGACCAACTACTTCAACCAATTAAAACAAGTATCAATGAACATTCTAATGAATATGTACGAATCCAAAAAAATTACTTTAAAGAATTAGAGATAAATTATAAATTTTGGAAGAGATAAAATATAATTTTTACCATTATACAAACATATAATTTTATAAAATTTTAAAGGATTAAATGATACATCTACCATATTTAGAGTTCAAAACCAATCTAATCTTTCGCCTTTGCCCCTAACGAAGATATAAAAATTTAATTCAACCTCTAACAAATCTGTTCTCTCTATATGTACATATAAATTCAAAAATTTATTTCAAAAAAGCACTTTTATAATTTTAATCTTATATTAAAAATATCAATGTTAACCCTAAATGCATTCTTTTATAATTAGTGTCTAAAATATTAAAAAAAATTAATCAATTGAGTTTTAGTTCAGCTTGCATCGATATTATTATTAGTGTAGAAAGACGTAGATTCGAGCATGTTAAAGTATGTTTATTTTTTATTTAAAGATTGGAAGGAGTTATGGGTAGCTTTAAATATTTTATAATAAAACATTTAAAAAATAAAAAATATAAAAAAGCATTAAACTGTCTAGATCATAATCCAATTATTCGGTTACACAACCGAATACAAAGGGTAGGCAAGGGCTGCCCAAAAATATACATTGGTATTGCTACAAGTGTAGGAGGGCATGGGTTTGAGTGAGCTGTAACGCATTATCCTCCTATCTAATGGTCGAGGAGGGATTATAAGTTCTAGGCATTTATAAAAAAATTATTAAATAATAAATTTATATATAATAAAATTACATTTTGACCCCTCTAAAATGAACATAAAAGTATATTTAGTCATTTTCAAAAATGATGAAATCATAGATAAATTATATTTTTTCCTCTCAAAAAAATTATGATTCAATCCTAAAATATGTTCTACATTCACACTGTTTGTAGTAAATCATTAGACCATTTGGAGATATTTTTGTGAACAATATTGAACTGTAAATGGCAGTGGAAACTGGGAGGCGATATTTCCCACATTGTGCTGAAGTGCTTGACAAGTTCTTGGTGGATGATATGTCGGATCCTTCTTTCTTTGAAGATGGCAGTTCCGAAGAACAAAGAGTGAAGAAAAGACGATTTACTGAACTGAAAGAAGAGTTATTAGAGGCATTTTACAAAGATAAAGCTGATCAAAAGAAGCATAATCATAGGCCTGTATTGTCACCTTCATCTTCATCTTTTTCATCTACTACAAAACTGGGTTCTTCCACTCCTTACAAGCCTAGAAGAAAGTGATTTTATTATTTACTTTTTCTTTTAATTTCTTTAAGTGGAAAGTTGAATTATAAGAAGATAGTAAATATAGTGTGTTTTTAGGTGAAACTGCATTACCTCTATATTAAGAGTTATATTACATTTTACTTTTTTTATTAAAAAAAATAAGTAAATTAATTCTCGTATGTTATATAAAAGAGAAAACTAGTTCTATAAAAATTTCATCAATTTTTACTATTAAAAATAGATTCATGTACACCAACATGAGGTACATGAGGCACGTCATGCATCATTATTTGATTATTCTATCAGTTATGTCAGTTTTTAATAGTATAAATGGATGAAACTTTTAATTGAAAGGATCAATTTGTTCTTTTAATTAATATAAAAGAACCAATTTATTTATTTTTTTAGAGAGAATAAGATGCAATTGTAGGGTATAAGAAAGCTCAAGACTTTGAGATGTGAGGCTTTGGTAATGGCAAAATCGTGTAAAATGGTATCACAGAAAAGCTCTTTACTACTCTAAGAGTCTTGTCTTTTGGCATAGGTTGTGCTCTTATAAAATTTCTATGCTAATATTATGTTAAATATAATTATAGTTATTGTTGGGTTAGCACAACAAGTTTTTGAGACTTTTATTGTGTATATATAATAATAAATATGTTTGTGAAAAATATAACGTCGGTAATGACAATATATCGCAAAGAAAAAAAGAAATAGAAATAAAAATAAAGAACACACAAATTTTACGTGGAAACTCTTTCGGGAAAAACCACGGGCAGAGGAGAAGAAAACTCACTATGTCGAATTCGAATCAATTACAAGAGGAATAGACCATGTCTATTTATAGGCTTATAAAGCCATATTCTAATAGGAGTAGTAAGATTGAAACTCCTTATTCTGATAAATATCAAATAGATTGAGTTTAATAAGGTTTAAAAACCTTATTCAAAATAAAATAAAAGAAGTGTAATTCTATAGGGATTCTTCTTTTATTTTATTTTACTATTGTATTTTATTTAAATAAGAATTTGGGTCACTTAATTCTAACAATCTCCACCTTGACACGAATTCTCAATGAACAAGTTTTTCATCGCGAACTCTCAACGAACAAGTTCTCCACCTCTTCCATAAAACCCCTTAAGGGTTTAACTTCAACAATGAACACCAACCAAGTCTAAGCAGTGCTCAAACTTGGTTATAGGAAGTGACTTAGTCATCATATCTGCAGGATTTTCATGAGTACTAATTTTGCTCACAATAATATCACCACGAGCAATAATATCACGAACAAAATGATACCGAACATCAATGTGTTTTGTTCTCTCATGAAACATTTGATCTTTTGTAAGGAAGTGGCATTCTGACTGTCACAAAATACTGTGCTGATTTGAAGGTCTTCATTGAGCTCACTAAAGAGTCCCTTCAACCAAATAGCTTCTTTACAAGCCTCAGTAATCGCCATGTACTCAGCTTCAGTGGTAGACAAAACGACTGTACTTTGCAAAGTAGCTTTCCAACTGATTGCACAACCTCCTATTGTAAAGACATAACAGTAAGAGATCTTCTTTTATCAAGGTCTCCAGCAAAATCAGCATCAACATACCCAATGACTCCATCTCTAGTTCTTCCAAACTGTAAGCAAACATCAGTAGTACCTCGTAAGTATCTTAAAATCCACTGAACTGCTTTCCAATGTTCTTTACCGAGACTTGCCATGTATCTGCTAACTGCACTGACTGCATATGATAAATCTGGACGTGAACAAACCATAGCATACATGAGAGATCCTACTGCACTAGAGTATGGAACATGTGACATGTACTCAATCTCATCATCTGATTGTGGAGACAAAGCCGATGGAAGTCTGAAATGGGCTGCTAAAGGAGTACTAACAGGCTTAGCACTCTGCATATTGAACCTGCAAAGAACTTTCTCAATGTACCCCTTCTGACTTAGGTACAATTTGCTTTCTTTTCTATCTCTGAGAATCTCCATACCAAGTATCTTCTTTGTTGGTCCCAAATCTTTCATCTCAAATTCTTCACTTAGTTGGGCTTTGACCTTTCTTATCTCTCATTTATCTTTTGCTGCTACCAACATGTCATCAACATAAAGAAGTAGATACACAAAAGAACCATCACTGTTTTTCTTAAAGTAAACACAACTGTCAAAACTATTTCTTTTAAAATCATGAGAAGTCATAAAGGAATCAAACCTCTTTTACCACTGTCTTGGTGACTGTTTCAAACTGTAAAGAGACTTTTTCAGCAAGCAAACATAGTCCTCTTTTTCTGAGACTGTAAAACCCTCTGGTTGTTGCATGTAAATATCTTCCTCAAGTTCTCCATGCAAAAATGTAGTTTTTACATCTAACCGCTCAAGCTCCAAATCATGTATGGCCACAATACCAAGCAAAGCTCGAATCGATCTATGCTTCACAACTGGGGAGAACACATCTGTGAAGTCCACTCCTGGAATTTGACTGTAACCCTTTGCAACAAGCCTTGCTTTATATCTGGGTTCTTCAACTCCTGAAGTCCCTTCTTTCTTTTTAAACACCCATTTACAGCGAACAACCTTTTTACCTTTAGGAAGTTTCATAAGATCCCATGTTCTGTTTTTGTGGAGTGATTCTATTTCCTCTTGCATAGTAAACATCCACTTTTCTGAGTCTTCACAGCTAACTGCCTCAGAATAATTAGACGTGTAGCATCCTGAATTTTTGGGCCTATGCGTTTAATAGGTAGGATATGTTTAATGTGTTAATTTAAGTGTTAGGGTCCAAATTGGGCTCAGGCTTAGGTAGAGGCCTTGATTAAAACTATCTGTTTGGGCATTATAGGGGTTTAAAAGGTAGTATCTACGTTTAAAATACCAAAGTGGGCTTGTGGCCCAATCTTAGGAGGTGACGCCACACAAGGGAGTAAGGGGCCCAAATTTAAGTTTCATGGAGCCCAATTATTTTAATTTAAGTTAGCTAAATTTAAGGCATTAGGATTAGGTGGAGTGGATGGCAACAAGGCTAAAATTTAGGGGTTTTAATGTTTAAAATATGTGGATAATAAGCAGATAAAGGCTATTATTTAGGAATTTATTTTATGAGATAAGCAGATAAAGGCTAAAATTTAGGGATTTTAATGTTTAAAATATGTGGATAATATGCTGATAAAGGAGGGAGGAGTTAGAGATAATTAAGTCTCTTTTAGATGAGCTAGTAGATTAAGATAAAGGAGAAAATATAGGATTTATCTGCAAGGTTAGGTAAGTGCCGAAATTTCTATAAATAGGGGGAATATCTCTTCAATTTCGGCATTTGGGGTTTTTCTCTCATTCTTTTCTCTTCTTCTCTGAGTAAAAGCCGAAAACTCCTAAAGTTCCATCTTCTTCTTCATTCCCTGCAAAAGCCGAAATCTCTAAGCCTATTCCCTCATCTTCACTTTGATTCAAAAGCCAAAACTACACCTATTCTTCTCCTTAATATTCATTGGTCGAATCTCCCTTAGCCATCTTTTCAATTTTTAGTTCTTTCAAAAGTCGAAAGCGCGATAGATCATCTTTCCGGGATTTTTCCTAGAAGCCGAAACTCATAGATCTCTAAGTTATAGAATCGTGTTATGTAAGATCCTGAATTTTTGGGCCTATGCGTTTAATAGGTAGGATATGTTTAATGTGTTAATTTAAGTGTTAGGGGTCCAAATTGGGCTCAGGCTTAGGTAGAGGCCTTGATTAAAATTATCTGTTTGGGCATTATAGGGTTTAAAAGGTAGTATCTATGTTTAAAATACCAAAGTGGGCTTGTGGCCCAATCTTAGGAGGTGACGCCACACAAGGGAGTAAGGGGCCCAAATTTAAGTTTCATGGAGCCCAATTCTTTTAATTTAAGTTAGCTAAAATTTGGGCATTAGGATTAGGTGGAGTGGATGGCAACAAGGCTAAAATTTAGGGGTTTTAATGTTTAAAATATGTGGATAATAAGCAGATAAAGGCTATTATTTAGGAATTTATTTTATGAGGATAATAAGCAGATAAATGCTAAAATTTAGGGATTTTAATGTGTAAAATATGTGGATAATATGCTGATAAAGGAGGGAGGAGTTAGAGATAATTAAGTCTCTTTTAGTTGAGCTAGTAGATTAAGATAAAGGAGAAAAGATAGGATTTATCTGCAAGGTTAGGTAAGTGCCGAAATTTCTATAAATAGGGGGAATATCTCTTCAATTTCGGCATTTGGGGTTTTTCTCTCATTCTTTTCTCTTCTTCTCTGAGTAAAAGCCGAAAACTCCTAAAGTTCCATCTTCTTCTTCATTCTCTGCAAAAGCCAAAATCTCTAAGCCTATTCCCTCATCTTCACTTTGATTCAAAAGCCGAAACTACACCTATTCTTCTCCTTAATATTCACTGGCCGAATCTCCCTTAGCCATCTTTTCAATTTTTAGTTCTTCCAAAAGCCGAAAGCGCGATAGATCATCTTTCCGGGATTTTTCCTAGAAGCCGAAACTCATAGATTTCTAAGTTATAGAATCATGTTACATTCGAGATTTCAAGGTAAGAGGATTTGTTTATTCATATATATAAAATCGGGTAGAATACTAACTATGGCCGAATATAGGAGAGGCCTATTTTCACATCTTTCCGGCTTTTTGAAGCAAAGCGTAGATCGGTTTAGCAAGGGTATCTACATTAATCAGGTGTGTAATTCTCCATACCATCTAGATCTGTTTGATAAATATATGATTATAAGTTTTATATGTCTTGATAAATGCCGAAATTCCGGCTTAATGATGGAAACCCAAAGAGGGTAAAAGCAAATCACCAGGTTAGTGAATGTTTTGATTAAATGATATAAGTATATTGATTTTTTGTGATTGCATGGGTTGGGTTGATGAAAGGAGGAAGTTATACGTTGTAGCGGTTTTTACCGTGATCTGTTGTAGCGATTTTTACCATGATCTGTTGTAGCGGCTTTTGCCGTGATCTGTTGTAGCGGCTACGGCCATGATCTGATGATGAGCAGCAAGACTGCCATCAAGGCGTGTAGCGGGGTGGGTTGATTGTAGAAATCCCCAATGGTGTGAATGGCTGGTACGGGGGCATGTAGCGGATGGAAACCTAGGATTTGGGTTGGGCTTTGCATGTTATCTTTTATATTAAGTTTTATATTTTGATCTGTGGGACTAAGGCCCACATCTAATGGTGCATGAGGGTTGCACATTGAGTCTCGCGACTCAACCAATTAATTAATATTTCAGGTAGCACTTAGTGCATTGGACCGGGCTGGAGAGGAGCGCAAGGTGGCCATGCAAAAGAACATCTGGATCCAGCAAAAAGACTCAAGTTATTATTTTATATTTTTAATTAATGGATTTAAATCTCGTTGTAATAAGGCCATGGGCCACTAGTTTATATTTTGTTTTATTTTGGGCTTTAATTACTTTTAGTTATTTAAATTCTTATTGAACTAATGCATGTATTTAAATTTGGGTTTTTAATTCATAAAGGCATATTTTATTTAAACTATCAACTATTTATTTTTTCGAATAAAAGGATAAACTTTAGAAAAATATTTTCTGAAAATATGACATGTTTTCCAAAATTTTCTTAGTGACATACCAGATCCGGTCGTGGTGTTTGGGCTGGGTTTGGGGTGTTACATGTTAAATTCAGGATTTCAAGTTAAGAGGATTTGTTTATTCGTATATATAAAATCGGGTAGAATACTAACTATGGCTGAATATAGGAGAGGCCTATTTTCACATCTTTCCGGCTTTTTGAAGTAAAGCGTAGATCGGTTTAGCAAGGGTATCTACATTAATCAGGTGTGTAATTCTCCACACCATCTAGATCTGTTTGTTAAATATATGATTATAAGTTTTATATGTCTTGATAAATGCCGAAATTCCGGCTTAATGATGGAAACCCAAAGAGGGTAAAAGCAAATCACCAGGTTAGTGAATGTTCTGATTAAATGATATAAGTATATTGGTATTCTGTGATTGCATGGGTTGGGTTGATGAAAAGAGGAAGTTATACATTGTAGCGGTTTTTACCGTGATCTGTTGTAGCGGTTTTTACCGTGATCTGTTGTAGCGGCTTTTGTCGTGATCTGTTGTAGTGGCTACGGCCATGATCTGATGATGAGCAGCAAGACTATCATCAAGGCGTGTAGCGGTGTGGGTTGATTGTAGAAATCCCCAATGGTGTGAATGGCTGGTACGGGGGCGTGTAGCGGATGGAAACCTAGGATTTGAGTTGGGCTTTGCATGTTATCTTTTATATTAAGTTTTATATTTTGATCTGTGGGGCTAAGACCCAAATCTAATGGTGAATGAGGGTTGCACACTGAGTCCCGCGAATCAACCAATTAATTAATATTTCAGGTAGCACTTAGTGCATCGGACCGGGCTGGAGAGGAGCGCAAGGTGGCCATGCAAAAGAACATTTGGATTCAGCAAAAAGACTCTAGTTTATTATTTTATATATTTTTTAATGGGTTTTAAATCTCGTTGTATAAGGCCATGGGCCATTAGTTTATATTTTGTTTTATTATGGGCTTTTATTACTTTTAGTTATTTAAATTTTTATTTTAATTGAATTAAGGCATATTTTATTTAAACTATCAACTATTTATTTTTCCAACTATTTATTTTTCCCGAATAAAAGGATAAACTTCAGAAAAATATTTTCTGAAAATACGATATGTTTTCCAAAATTTTCTTAGTGACATACCAGATCCGGTTGTAATGTTTGGGCCGGGTTTGGGGTGTTACAAGACGGCTCTTGGTTTGCATCTATATCTTCAGCCACATTTAAAGCGACTAGGTCAGCCTCAGCATACTTCTTTGGAGGTTTAGTTTCTCTTCTAGTTCTATTTTTGGCGATAGAGTATTGTGGTGAAGAAGCAACTCTATTCTTAATTTTTGTACTGGCTTGAAGAGTTGACTCTGTATTAGTCTGATGCTCCACCTGCTTTTGATTTTCTTTATTGGAAGAGTATTTAAGAGATAAGTTAGGTAGCATAGCAGTTTCATCAAAAACATCTCTACTAATCACAACTTTTCTATTTTCAGGACACCATAACTTATACCCTTTTACACCAGCTTTATAACCAAGAAAAACACATTTAATGGATCTTGGTTCCAATTTTTCATTATTAACATGAGCATATGCAGGACACCCAAAGATCTTTAAATTAGAATAATTAGCAGGATTACTAGACCATACCTCTTGTGGAGTCTTTTTCTCAATGGCAACGGATGGAGATCGGTTGATCAAAAAACATGCAGCAGAGGCTGCTTTGGCCCAAAACGACTTTGGTAAGTTGGCATTTGACAACATACATCGAACCTTTTCCATGATCGTTCTGTTCATTCGTTCTGCAACGCCGTTTTGCTGTGGAGTATGACGAACTGTTAAGTGTCTCACGATCCCTTCTGACTTGCACAGTTTATTAAACTCATCAGAACAAAACTCTAAGCCATTGTCTGTGCGGAGGTATTTTATTTGTTTTCCCGTCTGTTTTTCAATCATAGTTTTCCAAGACTTAAATGCGGAAAACACATCGCTTTTCTGCTTCAGGAAGAATGCCCAAACTTTTCTGGAAAAATCATCAATAAAAGTTAGCATATAATTAGCTCCACCTCTCGAAGGCACTCTCGATGGCCCCTACAGATCAGAATGAATATAATCCAATGTCCCCTTCGTGTTATGGATTCCTCTGGTGAATCGAACTCTCTTTTGCTTCCCAAAAACGTAGTGCTCACAGAACTTCAGTTTGCAAATTCCTTGCCCATCAAGAAGTCCTCTTTTGCTCAATTCTTGCCATGCCGTTCTCACTCATATGCCCTAGGCGCATATGCCAAAGTTTAGTAATATCATCATCTGACAAAGAAGAGGAAGCGACAGCTGCATCACCAATAACAGTAAAACCTTGCAAAACATATAACTTGGCAGTCTTTCTCTGCCCTTTCATCACAATGAGGGAACCTTTGGAAATCTTCAAAATCCCACTTTCAGCTGTGTATTTGTACCCTTTTGAATCAAGAGTACTCAACGAAATTAAATTTCTCTTCAATTCTGGAACATGCCGTACGTCACTAAGTGTTCTGACAACTCCATCAAACATCTTAACTTTAATTGTTCCAACACCTGCGATTTTACACGAAGCATTATTTCCCATCAAAATAACACCTTCAGACACCGTTTCGTAATTTGTAAACTAATCCCGATTGGGACTCATGTGGAAGGTGCAGCCTGAATCAAGTATCCACTCCTCGCTCTCTTTAGAATTGTTGACAGAAGCGACTAGAAGTTCACCATCACTGTAGTCTTCTACAATATCAGCTTCACCGGAATTTTCTGGTTGTTTTCCCTTTTGATTAACAGCCTCCCTTTTAATCTTGTTCTGTAGCTTATAGCACTCAGATTTAATGTGCCATTTCTTCTTGCAGAAGTTACAAGTTTTACCTCTGTTTGAAGACTTTGATCTACCCTTAGATTTACCGCGAGGATTCCGATCCTGTGTCCTTCCACGATCATCATCAGCATTCCGATCTTGTCTCCCACGAACAATGAGACCCTTTCCCTAGGAGTCGGGTTTAACCACAAGATGCTTCATCTTATCATACGAGGTCAAAGAATCATAAACCTCATAAACTGTGAGAGACTCGCGGCTATATAAAATCGTGTCTCTAAAGGTTGAATAAGATGGGGGCAACGAACAAAGTAGAATCAACCCTAGATCTTCCTTATCATACTGAACCTCCACGGCCTCCAAGTTTGAGAGAATTTCTTTAAACACTGTTAAGTGTTCGTGCACAGACGCACCTTCCTCTAAACGATGAGCATAAAGACGTTGCTTCATATGCAACTTGCTAGTTAGAGTTTTCGACATACATATTTGTTCTAGCCTCTTCCATAATGCTGCGGTAGTCTTCTCCTTCATCACATCCTGCAAAATTTCGTTAGACAAATGCAGATGTAACTGTGTTAACGCCTTTCGATCCTTGCGCTTCTTATCTTCCTCCGTCAATGTCGAAGGCATCTTATCTACCCCTAGCAGGGCTTCCTCTAAATCCATCTGTGTAAAAACTGCCTGCATCTTTATCTGCCACAAAGCAAATCTGGTGTTGCGATCCAACAACGAAATTTCATACTTTAAAGACGCCATTACCGTGATCGAGATGAAAAAAAACCGGAAGCTCTGATACCACTTTGTGAAAAATATAATGTCGGTAATGACAATATATCGCAAAGAAAAAGAGAAATAGAAATAAAAATAAAGAACACACAGATTTTACGTGGAAACCCTTTCGGGAAAAACCACGGGCAGAGGAGAAGAAAATTCACTATGTCGAATTTGAATCAATTACAAGAGGAATAGACCATGTCTATTTGTAAGCTTATAAAGCCATATTCTAATAGGAGTAGTAAGATTGAAACTCCTTATTCTGATCAATATCAAATAGATGGAGTTTAATAAGGTTTAAAAACCTTATTCAAAATAAAATAAAAGAAGTGTAATTCTATAGGGATTCTTCTTTTATTTTATTTTACCATTGTATTTTATTTAAATAAGAATTTGGGTCACTTAATTCTAACAATGTTCTAATTAAATACTTGTATTTTCAGGTTTTGGGTGAGGTTAAAAACACAAGTCAAGTTTTTAAGATGTTAGAAAAGTTTGTCGCAATGACAGTTTCTCTCTAAGTCGATCTGCGAGGGCAGCAATTTTCGGATAGGACTCTTAATTTATTAGCTGTTAGGGGTTGTTTTTTCGACATATAGGTAGTAAAACACTGTTTGATAGGAAAAAAGAAACATTAATTCGATCAAAAGTTGAAACGTTTTGATGGAGGACGATATTGCTAATTTGAAAATACATGACGGGAGGAGGAAATTTGGGCGTTGAAAGAGGACGTGGAGGAAGAGGTGGATCATGATTATTGCCTGGTGGGGTGCTTCTTGACGGTACGAATGGTTAATTTTCAAGCCATGGAGAATACGTTGGTCAATGTTTGGCATCCGATTGGAGGAGTGGTTATCTCAGATTTGGAGGAGAAGAGATTTTTGTTTAAATTCTACCATGAAGTGGATATTGAGAGGGTGATTAAGGGGGGCCCATGGACTTTTAATAACCATTGTAATGACCCATTTTGCCCGGGCCCATACACAATCCAAAAACAAAAAGATAATAATACCAAAATAAAACCAATGTCCATTTATACAGTCCATGTTACATAAGCCCAATTTTAATGGCCCAAATACCACCAGACCCAAAACAGAACCCAATACCTAAAACTAAATACCCGAAGCTCGTTACAACCCAAACTTGATCTAGGCCAATTTCTAACCCAACCTACACGACCGAAAATAGTTTCAAGAGCTTAAGGTTTCTGGAACCCTAGGCGCCGCATGCCTCAGCAGCTCTTCCCCTTGGCGCCGCAAATCAACCCATCGTTCAGCCTTAATCCACGCCCGAATGGCGCCCCACGCCGAGATCTGCGCTTCCCACCTGCAAAAGAAAAGAAACATCAGCAAAACGAAGCCAAACATGGCAAAAATATTTCCTTTCTTATTTTATTTTCGGGTTATAAAAACCCCTAATCTGTAAATCGAAAGGGAGGAAGGAGAGAATACAATATACGGAATAAAAAAAAAGGAGGATAATCCCAAATCAACAAAGGTTTTATTTTTCTTCTCATTTACGAATACAATTATTTTATTCTTCACTTTTTTTTTTCGAAACATCATATATACATATTCAAATTTTGTTTCTCTTTTATATATGTATAATATATATAATCATAACATAATATAAAAAAAACTAAAAAAACTTACTTTTTGAGATTCCGGCCACCGTGCGCGGTGGTCGGTGACGGAGGCGACGGTGCCAGAGCCTCGCCGGAGGGCCTGCCGGAAATCGAGCTAGAGAGAAGGGGAGAGTAGAAAATTTTTGTTTTTTTTAGAATGGAAGAAATGATTTTTTTAAAAAAATTGGTTTAAATAAAAGAACAAAATGGTGCCGTTTTGAGGGTCATTTGCGGAGGTCAAAACGACGTCGTTTTGAGCCTCCGACCCGACCCGACTTGTGTAGGCCTCAGGATCCGCGTATTTAAAAAAAAAGAATTATTTATCCTTTTGGCCCTTCCGCATTTTCTCCCTTTTAAATCAAGTTCTTATTATTTCCAATTTTGTCCAATAAAGTTTTCCACTGTTTCAATTTGATCCGCATTCGAACGGCACCATTTCAGAGGGTGGGGTTATTTTCTATTTTGGTCCCTCTATGTTGCGCGTGCGTTACATCGGGGTCCTTATTCGATTGTTTTTTTTTAATTTGGCTTTTTAATTTTATTTCCCTCTTAATCCAGTCCCTTCTTCAATTTAGTTGGTTTTGTTATTGTTTATTATTATTATTTTTTTTTACTTTTGGAATGTTTGTTCATTATATTTATTATTATTATTATTATTATTATTATTATTATTATTATTATTATTTCATTATTAACATTATTATTATTCTTATTATTTCTATTATTATTTTTGTTTATTAGTATATTTCACTATTATTATTATTTATTATTATTATTGTTGTTATCATTTTTGTAATATTATTAGTATTTTACTTATATTACTAATGCTATTTTTATTTTTATTTAATTGATTTTATTATTATTTTCAATATTACTATTTTATATTCTGTCCTCATTATTATTTTTTATTTAGCACTATTAATATTATTACTATTATTTTATTATTAATACTATTTTTATTTTTACCAATACTTTTATTATCATTTTTATGGTTATTATTATTATTATTAATTTAGTGTTACTAGTATCTTATTATTATGATTGTTATTTTAATATTACTACTATTTATTATTATTACTATTATTATTTTATTTATAATTAACTTGTTTATTATTATTATTATTATTACTATTGCCTTTATTATTATCAGCATTATTATATTTTTGTTACCATTATTTGTATATATTACCATCACTATTATCATACCCTATTATCATTATTTCCCTATTTATTATTATTATTATTATTATTATTATTATTATTATTATTATTATTATTATTATTATTATTATTATTATTATTATTATTATTAACAGTATTATTTTTTGTTATTATTAATTATTTTTAAATTATTTACCTAATATCCTTTTATTTTTTATTTGATTCACTATTTTTAATCATTTATTTACTTACTTATTTTTCTTATAATTAGTTTTTTATTCATTTTTTTCTTTTATTCTTGTTTTGTTATTTATCTTATATTTATTTTATTTTTATCATTCCTTTTATTTCAGTTCACTTTATTTGAGCTGTGATGTATATTGTTGTTATGCACTTGTTGGCATTGTAATTCACTCCTTATTTTGTTATGGTCACATTATGTTTTTACATTAAAATTTTCATTTCGAAATAAACAAATACTCCATGTTCTAAGGTTCGACAGAAATCGTACCCTAACTTACTAGGTTTCGACTTATCTCACCGAATCTAAGGAACTAGTCATTTTTCTTTAAAAGTTAAATAAAAATATTATTCTCGAAAATTGAAAATTATCGTGTCCTAACTCACTGGATATGACGTTGTGTTATCTCGAGTTAAGGATTTCAGAAAACAAGGCAATGTTTCGTGTTTGGGAGTTCTAGAAATTGTGCCCTAACGTGCTGGGTTTTGATTTTTCGTTCATCCAAGTAACTAAATATCCTTTTAATTTCGTGTTTTGAGAAATTAAGAGACAATCTTAGTTTTGGGGGTTAAAATGTCGCACCCTAACATATTGGATGTGATACTTAATCCTCTTGGAACGAAAGAGTCTTAATATTCCAAAACGGGTTATACAAACATTCTTTAAAAGGAATTATATTTTAAAATCATTCAAATTTTTGACATTAGGACATTAAATAATCAATTAGGTACCAATTTTGGGCGTTACGAGAGTGCTAACCCTTCCTCGCACGTAACCGACTCCCGAACTCGTTTTTTTTTGTATTTCGTGGACCGAAATCAACATTTTAAAATAAAACGTTTTATAAGGTGATCCAATCACACCTAAGTAAAAAGAGATTGGTGGCGACTCCATTTTCATTTTAAAGTCGATCCTCATTTTTTGAAAACTTATAAAAATGGTTTCGACAGCTTGGCGACTCCATTGGGGACCAATAAGAGAGTCAAGCCGTAAAATTGATTATTTCTTGTCCTTTTGTCTAAATTTTAAAATCCGATTTGAAAAACTATGATCCTTTTATTGCATGTGGTTCTAATTTTATAGAATATCTCTGCACTGCATTGCATGACCGCTGTGGTCGCACCTTTTAAGTGGGAGTGAGAAACTATGCCTTCGTGAGGTTTTCACCTCTGCATGGGCTAGTGGACTGCTTCCGGGATACATCCGTACCTATGTCTTCGTGAGGTTTTCACCTCCGCATAGCCATAGGGAAATGTATTCCCTTGAACTGAACTCGATCTATATGAACCTATAATGGGTGAGGATCGAGGAATCTGCTGGTTCGGGTACCTCAACTTTAGAGCTAAACCACATGTAGAAAACCTAAGTTCTTACCCTAGGTAGAACTATGCTAAACCCTAGTGGTCACCCAAATAAGTGCCCTATTCTGTTATTTATTTCTTTGTGCTAACGTGTTCTCTTTTGTTTTGATTGCATTGCATTTACATCATAGAAAATAGGTGTTGATTCAAATTCGATTGCTAAATAGAAGAGTTTGTCATAAGAAAATGGATTTCTTGATAAAGTGAATTATAATACGGTCGTCCGAATATGGTCTAAGTAAACACAACGAGAAAAGACTGATAGTCCGTGAAGGAATACAAGACTTTATTGCCTGAGGATTCAAGTTGACAAAGACTATTTGAGAATCACCATGTCTCGACTTTCTTGAAGAGGCTAACAAGCATTATGGAAATAAGTGAGTAGTGAGTTGCGGCCCAGATCAAGCAAAAAGGAACTAATAGAGGCATCTATTAGGAGTTTGCAAGATTTGACCTTTGCGAAGAATGAGATTGATTTTTTTTTTGGAATATGAGGGCAAGGCCGTATATGTAGTCCGTTTTATGTAAAGAAATTTGCTTTCTAGAAAAGTTTTTCTAATGGAATTGAATTCAGAATCAACGCCTCTCTTTCTTTGCATTCATCATTTGCATTACATCACATCATATGCATTTAAGCCCATAGAGAGAGTCTAATTAGTTGAAATTATAACAGAGAGAAAAGAGAAAGAGGGAAAGAAAAATCTGAAAACTGAACACCATTACGGTACACGTGCCAAGGCAAAGAAAATGGATCAAAGACGAACAAATTCAAAGCGACATGCAAGACCAGATGCAAGAGCAATTAGCAAAGCTCCAACAAGAGATAAAAGACCAGATGCTTGAAGCTCAAAGGAACATGATGGTTTAAATGGCCCAGATGCTGAACGAAGCGATGGATAAAGGAAAAGGTCCCATGGCTATTACTGGAGAGAAGAGTGAAGGCATTCCCCCGGGTTTTACCCCACCACATGCACATCCTGAAGAATATCCCCAAAGGCCATCTGTCACGATTAGGCCTCAACAAGGGCAAGATGATACTAGACCGCCCATGAACTTCCATGTTGGCTCAGGATCCAAACCAGGAGATAACCCAGCCAATCCTGTTATACCCGATTTGGATATAGTAGAGAGGGAAGGAATAAGAACTGAATCTTCTAGGCAGTTAGAAGATCGTTGCAGATGGTTGGAAGAAAAGTTCAAAGCTTTAGAAAATGCTGATAATCATCATGGAATTGATGCTAAAGACTTGAGCTTGGTTCCAGATTTGGTGCTTCCTCACAAGTTCAAAATGCTAGAATTTGAGAAATACAATGGGACCAGCTGCCCTGAAGCCCATATTACTATGTTCTGTAGACGAATGACCAGCTACGTTAACAATGATCAACTCTTGATTCATTGTTTCCAAGCCAGTTTGGTGGGGGCAGCGTCTAGGTGGTACAATCAACTCAGCCGTGCTAGGATTAGCTCTTGGAGAAATCTGGCCCAAGCCTTCATGAAGCAATACAATCATGTCACAGACATGACGCCTGGCAGAGTCACCTTGCAAAACATGGAGAAGAAGTCAAATGAAAGCTTCAGGCAGTATGCGCAAAGATGGAGGGAGGTTGCCATGCAAGTTCAGCCGCCGCTTTTAGAAAAGGAGACCACAATGCTTTTCATCAATACTCTAAAAGCCCCATCCATTAACCATATGTTGGGAAGCGCCATTGTAAGCTTTTCAGATATAGTAATGTCTGGCGAGATGATTGAAAATGCAGTAAGGAGTGGGAAGATAGACACGGGAGAAAGTGCCAAAAGATCAGCCCCGAGAAACAAGGAAAACGAAGTGAGTGTCCTGAGCATGCATCCCAAATCAGTAACTGTAGGCCAACCGAGGGCTATAACTGCTGGCTATCAAGGCTCTTCAAGGTAGGACCCAATACGAGGCCAAATAAGCTCCAGTTCACTCCCATCTCGATGACATATAAGGAGTTGTATCAGAATCTTTTTGATGTGCATGCGGTGTCTCCGTCCTACTGAGAACCTGTGCAACCTCCATTCCCAAAATGGTACAATAAGAATGCCCAATGCGAATACCACGCGGGAATAACGGGTCATTCAATTGAAAACTGTACTACGTTCAAAAAATTGGTCGAAAGGTTCATCAAAATGGGAATTGTGAAGTTCGACGATTCATCTGAACCTAATCACTTTGACGAGGCAGTAAATGCAATAATTGAATGAGGATACAAGAAAGTTGCGACTCCTTGAAGAAATCAAAAGCAAAGAGGGAACCTAGGAACGAGGTTTCCAAGCTCTTGTGTACTTAGGAGTGTTTTTGAATAATGGGACTGTGGAAGAGATCCCTGTATTTTTAGAGCTAATCTAGAGTAATATTCAAAACACGCTTGTTGCCTTAAGCCTAGAGGCAATAAGAATCTTTTTGTGAAATAGGCTTGTGTCCGAAATTTTTATTTCAATAAAATGCATCTTTTTGAACAAATATTCTTTTATTCTTTCCATAAATAGATTCTTTTGTTTTTGGACTTTCTTTCAACTATTCTTTTATTCATTCATGATCATACAAATAATCATTCTTTGAATCATTTATTCTTTGGAATCTTCCTTCGAACCTAGAATAGGTCTCCAGTTATCAATGATGTGAGCAACGCTGCTACTGACTTAGAGTCTTCTTTCGAGTAAGATATGTGTTTAGAGGGATTTCAAGACTTTGGAGATGACAGAGATTGTAACCTATCTTCTGATTTGTTGAGGATGGTAGAACATGATGAAAAATAGATCCTACCTTACATAGGGTTAATGGACATTGCGAGTCTAGAAAAGGAGTGAAGATTGAAGCCTAGCTCACCACAGAGATAAGGCAAGACATCATTGAGTTATTTTCAAAAATTCAAAGATGTTTTTGCACGATCATATCAAGACACGCTTGGGAAAATCTTAAAAGAGGTCCATAAGGGTATTTAGAGAACATGCTAATGGTTTTACAATAGTCAAACTAATCATGAGGTTTGGGTACTGTTAATCTACATAGAAGAGGATGGTATCAGCTATGCCGTATTTAAGGAGATAAGTTTCATGTGCCTTCTCCAGTTCTTCACAAATTTTCCATATGTGGGGCATGGATGTGATGGGGCCGATACCGTAAGAAGCTTCTAGTCAACATGGATTCATCGTCGTGGTCGTCGTCTACTTCACTAGGAGGGTGGAAGTAGCTTCATATGCTAATGTTTCAAAGTTGATAGTCATCAAATTCCAAAAAAAAAAAAAAAGATCAGGCGCTGACAAAGAATGCCAAAAAGGACATTGTCAAAAGTTTGTAATCTGTTCAAAGATTAGACGACATATCATAGAACAATAAAGGCAGCCAAAAAGAGAAAAAAAGAAAAAAAATAAGGATTGTAGGAAGGATGACCGAAACTTGTAAAGATTGGCATAAAAAGCTATTATTTACTCTATGCTTATCGAACATCAGCTAGAACCTTTGCCGGGGCAACACATTGGAACAGAAACAGTTTTGCCAATTGAACCTAATCGAAGAAAGGGTTAAAAGCTATCCATCACTGTTAGATGATACAAACTCACGACAAAGAGGTTCATCCTAGAGAATTCCACGAGGGGAACCTGATGTTGAGAAAGATCCTTCTTATATAAAAAGATCTTCAGAGGAAAGTAGATGCTGGGAAGGACCTTATGTAGTAAGAAGGAGCCTGTTCTGAAGGAGCATTGATATTGACTGATGTGGATACCAAAGACTTGCCTAATCCGGAGAATTTAGGTTCAGTCAAGAAGGATTTTACCTGAAAAAAGAAGGGCCAAAGTGAAAACCCGCAAAGGGCACATTGAGCTCAAATTCATTCAAAAAAAAAAAAAAAAGGAAAGGCCAAGGCGAAAACCCGCAAAGGGCGCTTTGAGGCCAAAAGGGTTTTGAGCCGAAAACCCAAAAAGGGCGGCTCAAATTTTGATCAAAGATAGGGCATGTGGTAGTCTTGCTATGCCTGAATTAACAATGAGGAAGTATGCTATGTCTTGGGGCATCGACAAAGTACTTCGGATTCTTTAAACACGTATTGAGTTCAAAATGGTCCTCAAGAAGTTTGTACAGAGAAGCTCAGGCTGCGATATCTAGGGCACCTAACTTCTATCTTACCCATTTTGAATTTGCTATCTTTAATTACTTCATTTTTTTCAAAGATATACCCCAATCAATTTTCTTGGTTATTTTTTATTAACTTATCTATTTCAAGTTATTCTCTTGATTAATTTCTTTCTTGTCCATTGTTATGATCTTTTTCAAGCATTTTATATTGAAATAACAATTAATGGACTAATAATACTTTTACAAAAGGAGTTTCGCATATTACTCTGGAAGCTTCTAAATAGTATGAGAAATCTGAAACAGGCTATTGTTTAGAACTCACCAAGCCTAAGGGTTAGAAACATTGAAATATGATTATCTCTTCGGATTTTTATTGGATAAGACATTTCGTCGGTGATACCATCTTGACAAATGACGAGCAATGTCAACTCAGTTGTAAAAGGGGATCATTCTCTAGAAAAGAAAAATGATACCCTGCATTCATACAAATTTCAGGCACATACATCTGGTCATTACACCCAGAGAATGGTGTAACAGATCGAATTGATCAAATTGATGATACAAATTCTATACCTCTGAGTGGTAACAGATTGGATGGAATGTTATTCCCCTGAAGTTGCAGTGGGAAGTACAAACTTTACGTCCCAAAAGGTATAGTGGAAGGGACTCTGAAATTACAGCGGGGCAAGCTTGCTAAGCCAGAATTTGGTTGTTTCTTTGGGTTTTTTGTCAAATATACCAGCTAAACGAGAAAGCATGGTAATGCATCAGCGATAGAACCTTGATGAACTATAAGCAGTGACAACTCAAAAAGGGATCATTCTCATGTAAATATCATTCATACACTTCCAATTAGGAGCATTTGATTCATTCCAATCATTGTGTCCTAATCATTGTATAAAAAAATCAGATCATTTTCATGACATTCTGCATTCATGCGAATGTCATCCCCAATATCATTTAAGTTAGGAGCATTAGATTCATTCCGATCATTGCATCCTAATCATTACACATAGGATCATTCTTATGACATTCTGCATTCATGCAAATGTCGTCCATAATACATTTAGTTAGGAGCATTAGATTCATTCCGATTATAGCATCCTTATCATTTGGCATAAACATAAGTCTACAAGATATGTCCCTCAGAGGATGGTGTAGCAACACCTGTGAATTCACTAGTCTTATCTCCCTGAAGTTGCAGTGGAGCAGGTTGATGTCACAAGTCTTCTTTCCTTAAAGTTGCAGTGGAACAGATTGAAAACAGTTAATCCCATCTCCCTGAAGTTGCAGTGGAGCGGATTAAAATGATGAATCCTATACCACTGAAGTTGCAGTAGGTCGGATTGAATTTACCATAGAAAGTCTCATCTCCTTGAAGTTGCAGCGGAGCAGACTAAAAACGACAAATCTTATCTTCCTAAAGTTGCAGTGAAGCAAATTGAAGCCACTAACCTTATCTCCCTGAAGTTGCAGTGGAGCAGGTTGAAGTCACAAGTCTTATTTCCCTGAAGTTGCAGTGGAATAGACTGAAAACAGTTAATCCTATCTCCCTGAAGTTGCAGTGGAGCGGATTAAAATGATGAATCCTATACCTCTGAAGTTACAGTAGGTCAGATTGAATTTACCATAGAAAGTCTCATCTCCCTGAAGTTGCAGTGGAGCAGACTAAAAATCTTCCTGAAGTTGCAGTGAAGCAGATTGAAGCCACTAACCTTATCTCCCTGAAGTTGCACTGGAGTAGGTTGAAGTCACAAGTCTTATTTCCATGAAGTTGCAGTGGAACAGACTGAAGACAGTTAATCCCATCTCCCTGAAGTTGCAGTGGAGCGGATTAAAATGATGAATCCTATACCTCTGAAGTTGCAGTAGGTCGGATTGAATTTACCATAGAAAGTCTTATCTCCCTGAAGTTACAGCGGAGTGGACTGAAGACAGAAGATCTCATCTTCTTGAAGTTGTAGGAAGCAGATCAAAGACACTTTCAGCCTTATCTCCCTGAAGTTGCAGTGGAGTAGACTGAAGATAGCAGATCTCATCTTCCTAAAGTTATAGGAAGCAGATCAAAGACACTTTCAGCCTTGTCTCCCTGAAGTTGCAGGGGAGTAGACTGAAGAAAACAGATCTGGCATTCCTGAAGTTGTAGGAAACATATCAAAGATACTAATCTGGCATCCCTAAGTTTACAGTGGAGCAGATTAAAAATAGCAGATCTGACATTCCTGAGATTGCAGTGAAGCAGATCGAAGATACTAATCTGGCATCTCTGAGTTTGCAGTGGAGCAGATTAAAGATAGCTGATATTGCCTTCTTGAAGTTGCAGTGAAACAGATTGAAACTATCAGACTTATTGAAATCAAGATGAAGTTCCAATACTGTTGAAATTGCAGTGGAGTTGAAAGCCATTCGAAAAAGATCAAAAAGTCAAAGCTCAACCAAGACCGGGCAAAATTGGTCCTTTTATAGTCTTTGCTCCATTCTCGTTACACGACAATAAGCAAAGAGGGGCAGCTGTAATAAACCCATTTTTCCCGGGCCCATACACAATCCAAAAACAAAAAGATAATAATACCAAAATAAAACCAATGTCCATTTATACAGTCCATGTTACATAAGCCCAATTTTAATGGCCCAAATACCACCAGACCCAAAATAGAACCCAATACCTAAAACTAAATACCCGAAGCCCGTTACAACCAAAACTTGATCTAGCCCAATTTCTAGCCCAACCTACACGACCCAAAACAGTTTCAAGAGCCTAGGGTTTCTGGAACCCTAGGCGCCACATGCCTCAGCAGCTCTTCCCCTTGGCGCCGCAAATTAGCCCCTCGTTCAGCCTCAATCCACCCTCGAATGGTGCCCCACGCCGAGATCTGCGCTTCCCACCTGCAAAAGAAGAAAGAAACAACAACAAAACGGAGCCAAACATGGCAAAATATTTTCTTTCTTATTTTATTTTCAGGTTATAAAAACCCCTAATCTGTAAATCGAAAGGGGGGAGGGAGAGAATACAATATACGAAATCAAAAAAGGAGGATAATCCCAAATCAACAAAGGTTTTTTTTTTCTTCTCATTTACGAATGCATTTGTTTTATTCTTCACTTTTTTTTTTCGAAACAACATATATACATATTCAAATTTTGTTTCTCTTTTATATATGTATAATATATAATAACATAATATAAAAAACTAAAAAAACTTACTTTTTGAGATATCGACCACCGTGCGCGGTGGCCGGCGACGGCGGCGACGGTGCCGAAGCCTCGCCGGAGGGCCTACCGAAAATCGGGCTGGAGAGAAGGGGAGAGCAGAAAATTTTTGTTTTTTTTAGAACGGAAGAAATGATTTTATTAAAAAAATTTTGGTTTAAATAAAAGAACAAAACGACGCCGTTTTGAGGGTCATTTGCGGAGGTCAAAACGACGTCGTTTTGAGCCTCCGACCCGACCTAACCCATGTAGGCCTCAGGATCCGCGTGTTTTAAAAAAAGGATTATTTATCCTTTTGGCCCTTCCGCATTTTCTCCCTTTTAAATCAAGTTCTTATTATTTCCAATTTTGTCCAATAAAGTTTTCCATTGTTTCAATTTGATCCGCATTCGAAAGGCACTGTTTCAGAGGGTGGGGTTATTTTCTGTTTTGGTCCCTCTACGTTGCGCGTGCGTTACATCGGGGTCCTTATTCGATTTTTTTTTTAATTTGGCTTCTTAATTTTATTTCCCTCTTAATTCAGTCCCTTCTTCAATTTAGTTGGTTTTGTTATTGTTTATTATTTATTATTTTTTTACTTTTGGAATGTTTGTTCATTATATTATTATTATTATTATTATTATTATTATTATTATTATTATTATTATTTTCATTATTAACATTATTATTATTCTTATTATTTCTATTATTATTTTTGTTTATTAGTATATTCACTATTATTATTTATTATTATTATTGTTGTTATCATTTTTGTAATATTATTAGTATTTTACTTATATTACTAATGCTATTTTTATTTTTATTTAATTGACTTTATTATTATTATTATTATTATTATTATTATTATTATTATTATTATTATTATTATTATTATTATTATTTTCAATCTTACTATTTATATTCTGTCCTCATTATTATTTTTATTTAGCACTATTAATATTATTACTATTATTTTATTATTAATACCATTTTTATTTTTACCAATACTTTTATTATCATTTTTTTATTTATCTTATTATTATGATTGTTATTTTAATATTACTATTATTATTATTATTACTATTATTATTTTATTTGTAATTAACTTGCTTATTATTATTATTATTATTATTATTATTATTATTATTATTATTATTATTATTATATTTTTGTTACCATAATTTGTATATTTATTTGTATATATTACCATCACTATTATCATACCCTACTATTATTATTAATATTAATATTATTATTATTATTATTATTATTATTATTATTATTATTATTATTATTATTATTATTATTATTATTATTAACAGTATTATTTTTTGTTATTATTAATTATTTTTAAATTATTTACCTAATATCCTTTTATTTATTTATTTGATTCCACTATTTTTAATCATTTATTTACTTACCTATTTTTCTTATAATTAGTTTTTTATTCATTTTTATTTTTCTTTTATTCTTGTTTTGTTATTTATCTTATATTTATTTTATTTTTATTATTCATTTTATTTCGGTTCACTTTATTTGAGCTGTGATGTATATTGTTGTTATGCACTTGTTGGCATTGTAATTCACTCCTTATTTTATTACGGTCACATTATGTTTTTACATTAAAATTTTCATTTCGAAATAAGTAAATACTCCGTGTTCTAAGGTTCGAAAGAAATCGTACCCTAACTTACTAGGTTTCGACTTATCTCGCCAAATTTAAGGAACTAATCATTTTTCTTTAAAATTTAAATAAAAAAACTTATTCTCGAAAATTCAAAATTGTCGTGTCCTAACTCACTGGATGTGACGTTGTGTTATCTCGAGATAAGGATTTCAGAAAACAAGGCAATGTTTTGTGTTTGGGAGTTCGAGAAATTGTGCCCTAACGTGCTGGGTTTTGATTTTTCGTTCATCCAAGTAACTAAATATCCTTTTAATTTCGTGTTTTGGGAAATTAAGAGACGATCATAGTTTCGGGGGTTAAAATGTCGCACCTTAACGTATTGGATGTGATATTTAATCCTCTTAGAACGAAAGAGTCTTAATATTCCAAAACGAGTTATACAAACATTCTTTAAAAGGAATTGTATTTTAAAATCATTCAAAATTTTGACATTAGGACATTAAATAATCAATTAGGTACCAATTTTGGGCGTTACGAGAGTGCTAACCCTTCCTCGTACGTAACCGACTTCCGAACCCATTTTTTCTTCCGTATTTCGTGAACCGAAATCAACATTTTGAAATAAAACGTTTTATAAGGTGATCCAATCACATAAGTAAAAAGAGATTGGTGGCGACTCCATTTTCATTTTAAAGTCGATCCTCGTTTTTTCAAAACTTATAAAAATGGTTTCGACAACCATCTGTTGATTTTTCACAGGTTATTGGAGAATGAGGACCCGATGGATGTACCATTGACCTATTCCTTTTTTTTGGGTACAAATCCATGATTTGTTGCTTGAAATGATGTCGGAAGTAATGGCTAAACAATTTGGAGATTTTATTGGATCCTTTGTTGAATATGATGCGAAGCAAATTGGGAAGGGCTACCGAAATTTTATGAGAGTGCGGATAGTGGTGGATATGAGGGTTCCTTTGAAAAGAAGGAAAAAAATTGATGATACCAAGAAGAAAACAATTCTACGCTAAATTCCAATATGAGAAATTGACTCTCTTTTGCTTCTTGTGCGGTTGCCTAGGCCATAATGACAACTTTTGTCTGCTACGAATTCAGAGTAAAGGGCATGAGCTTGAATTAGGATGGGATGTATCTTTGAGGGTGCAATATAGGAGAGCAAATATACCCACAAGTGTATGGCCGAGGGAGAATTATGGAAGTAGATTGAATGGAGGTATGTTCAGTAGGAAGGAATGAAATGATGGGAAAAGGGATGGAGAGTAGATGAAGTCACATTTTGAGGGGGGACAGTACGTTAACCCAACCTTGGGTTTTAACTTAGAAGGGAGAATTAAAGGGGGTTTGGGGAAGATGAACGATATATGGATGATATGAAAGAAATGTGGACAATGCAATAGGAAAATGATAAGCTTTTAGAGGAAGTGGAAGGGAAGAAGAGGCGAGGGTTTCATTGGGGAGTCAGGTTTTGGAAGGTAGTTCAGATTCAATGGATTGCTCGAGGGGTCAAGGGTCAATTAGTCAACAAAAAAGATCGGCAACTGCCAAGATGTCGGCTGACTGATAGCAATGAAAATCTTTTATTAGAATGTCTGAGGATTGGGGAGTCCTTAGGCTTGAAGAAGGTTTAGCATGTGCTGAAAGCCAATCGTCTCCGAATGGTCTTCTTGATGGAGACCAAACTAATTTGTAGAAGGATGGAGTGTGTTCGATGGCAGTATGGGTATTACAATGGGATTGTAACACCCTGGTTTAGGGGCTAGGCAATTTGGGTATAATTCAAATGTTGGAAGGGTTTTGGATGTGTTTTAGAAGTTTAAGAATGCTCGGATTGAAGGGGAAAGGCTTAGGAAAAATTTTAATTTTAGGGTTAAGAAATGGAGCTGGGCTTAAGAGGGCTTAAGAAAATTATTTGGATGATTATGGCATAAGAAAGACTTTGGCAAAGTGGCGTTGAGGCGCTGCTTGGGGGCTTTGGAAGGTGGCGCCTAAGTGAGCAAGGGTTCGAGCTGCTGGGGCAGCAATTTGTTTTAATTTTGCGTCAAGGGGCTGGGCTAAGTAGGCCTTAAAAATAAAAGGGGCAGGATTGATGGACATGGAAGTCCAGTGGCAAAGTGGCACTCATGCGCCACTTAGGCGCTGGAGGGGGGTGAGGTCGCGGTTTCGAGGGGCCGGAGAAGCATTTGGCGTTTTTATTTTTGTTGGTGGTTATGGGCTTGAGTAGAAAGGGTTTAAGAATAAATGCTGGGGCTTTATGGCATGAAAATCAAAGTGGCCGAGTGGCCTGGGGCTTTGGAGGGAGGCGTGCAGCAGTTGGTCCCAGGTTCGAATCCAAGGCTGTGCAATTGAAGTTTTATTTTTATTTCACCCTTATTTTTTGCAGCAGCTTGGTAAAGATTGGACGGCACATGGGTGAGTTGTTTAGTTCTTCTTGAATTCGGCTGGAAGGAGTGATAAGGGTGGGTTTTTATTATTTTTTTTTATTCTAGATAATGGTAGGATAATTGTAGGAGTATTTTATTTAGTTTAAAATTTGTAATTAGAAGATGAATTGCTGTTACTTTATTTTAATAGATAAGGTTAGATTAGTGCTGTTTAGTTTTTTGAGTTCGGCTGGTGGGAATCTTGCTTTATTTTATTTATTTTTTCTTTGTTTATTGGGGGATTATTTTAGTTAGTTTTATTAGTATATAGGAGATAATGGCTGTTTGGGTTATTATTTTTGATTTGATAAGGAGATAAAATAGAGATAATTTAGTTAGGGAATTGGACTAATTCAATTAATTTGAATTAGTAGTTGATGGCCGAATGATGGATTCTTCAGGTGGGTAGGTGCCGAATTTTATAAATAGGGGGAGCACCCTTTTCATATTTTTTTTCCTCTCCTTTTATTGCTTGTGCCGAAATCTATTTGTTCTTCTCCTGTGTTCTTGCTGAATTTGAAGCAAGAGAGATTCTTTATTTTTTTCCCAATTATTTGCGTAGGCCAAGACTTCTTTAATGTTGAACACCATTGCCGAAACCCCTTAACTCTTTTTCAGTTAGCCTAAGCCGAATATCCATAGCCTTTTCTCCTTTTCTTTTCTTTATTTGTTTTAGCCGAATCTACTCCCAAACCTGGTCGAAATCTCCTTTTGATAGCCTAGGGTGGTGGCCGAATATCAACAAAGGTGATCTCCTTGGTTCACCTCTATTCGATTTTAAGGCCAACGCAAGGGAGCACTTAGGGGCTGTTCAGATTCGGCTACTCAAGGTAAGGGTTAGGTGCTATTCGGCCAAAGGGGTCCTCTTTTCATGGATTTTTGTTATAAGCCATATTTGGCATTTGTGGTAACCGATTCTGACCTTGACCATTTAGGAGTTTTAGCAGTGATTAAGGAGCTTTCGAGATTTCAAGACTCTGTCGGTAAGGATGAGTAGTTTATGATTATTCGTTTGAGATCTGTATTAACCAAGTTTTGATTAGATATCGTTATGGATGCGAATACCAGTCAAGGTGAGCAAGGGAAGGTCCCTGTCCCGAAGTTTAAGAAAAGAGCCGTCTCGGCAGTTCGTGATTGGCCACCGGGGTGTGGACGTGCAACAGAAAACGATAGGCAGATAATGGTAGTCTCGCTAAGCGATAGTGTCGAAATCGAGGGTTTAGAGCTTCAGGTTATAAGGTGTGTAACTAACCCACTGTTTCCGGGTTTTATGTGTTATATGTTTTACTAACAAGTGCAGTAATAAGTGTGCTATATATACCCCTAAAGGGTATAGCGATGACCAGGTTAGTATCGGACCTGTTGCAATGTGATTATTTGTTTATGAGCATGTTTATGGATATTAATAAGCATGTGCATGCATTATCACGATTATATTTTATGTGGCATGTGCATGGGTGGGTTACGAAAAGAAGGTACGGGTGTACTTCGAGTACGTGGTTGATGTCAGCTTTGTGCTACATCGTGGATTGGCGCTGACTGAGGTCGCGTTGTGGATCTTTGCGATTTAGTTTGCGTGGTTACCTTGATTGATATCGGCTTTATGCCATATCGTGGCTTGATGGGTTGCTATGTGCTCCATCGTGGATGGCATTGGTTGCCTTTTTGGAGGGAAAAGGAGAGGGTGACTCGATAGTCCCCTAGTGTGTGGTAGGCTGGATAAGGGGGTGTGTAGCGGATGGACCCTAGGTTTGGGTTGGGTATCATGTTGCATTGTTTCTTTATAAAATGATATGGAAATGGGCCAAGCCCAATATGACATGTGGATAGGTATGTTTTGGGAACATACGTGGAAATGGGCCAAGCCCAGTTGATATGTGGTTTATTGAGGAATGGGCCTAGCCCAGTATTTGAGTATGATTTGAATGTGGGCCAAGCCCAGATTGTGGTAATTGTTAAAATGAATATATATATTACTTGTTGCATTTGATAATTGGGATATTATGTGGCTAGCATGTGGGTGGATATCAGTGGTTTAATTACACACTGAGTCATGATGACTCACCCAATTATTTATCCAACATCACAGGTGACAGGATGATCGGACCGGGTTGGAGTGGATACAAGGTGGCCCATGCAGAGGACGTTTTTAATCTTTTCTTTATGCGTTTTATTATCGAGTACTTGGATTAATTATTTTTGTAGTAAGGGCCTTATTATTATTATTATTATTTTTGTTATCACTATTTTTGATATTACTTGATATTATGGTTTACTTAGAAGAAATTATTATGTGAAGATAATTTTAGTTTTAGCAACCTATTTAATCAAAGTATTTATATATTTTTATACTAAAGTTTTAATATGGATTATTTTTAATAACAAAGCTTTATTTATCATTTTGAAAGATAAGACATGGTTTCCAAAAGTTAATAAAATTTTCAAGTTTTATATGAAAGTCAAAGATTTTGCAAACGGTTTTCGCAGTGACATAACCAGATCCGGTCAGGACTTGTGGGCCGGGTTTGGGGGTGTTACAGGGATCAAGGTACCGGTAGAAGGTACGAGGGGTGGATTAAGTTTAGGATGGATGGAAGGAACTAAAGGAATTTTGAAAAGCTTCTCAACTAATCATATTGATGTTGAGGTGGATGATGAGTTTGTAGGTAGAAGATGGAGATTTACAAGGTTTTACGATTCTCCAGATGTTCATTTCAAAGAGATGACTTAGAATCAGTTGAAATCATTAGGGCATGATATGAGGCTTCCATGGATTGTTGATGGGGATTTCAATGAAATTTTGTATTCTTTTGAGAAAAAGGGGGGAGTGGTACGACAGGGGGAGAGAATGGGAGCTTTCAGAAAAACTCTGGATCAATGTCAACTAGAGGATTTGGGGTTCACTGGCCCATAGTTTACATGGGAAAGAAGAAACTTTGGGAGCAACAACATAAGAGAAAGGCGAGATCGTTTTGTGGCTAATATGGAGTGGTAGGCGTTGTTCCCAAATTATAGGGTCAAGCACTTAAGGCATTCCTTTTCGGATCATTGTCCACTATTAATGAAAATAGGGTTTGATGATCAAAGATCCCAAATAAAGAGCTTTAGATTCGAACAATAATGGTTGTTTGAGGAATCATGTAAAAAGAAAATACGTGGCTTATGGGATAGTAGTGACATGAGTGTTCCGAAGCATCTTGTAAAGTTGGGGAAGGGCCTAATACGATGGGCTAGAAAATTAAAAAGGCAACACTTTGGTAAGATAAATGATTTAGAGGGAATGGTGGATGGACTTAATGGAGAGGATCGAACGAATGCTACACTCAGTGATCTAATTGAAGCAAAACTTAAACTTAATATGGAGATTGATAAAGCGGAGTTATATTGGGAATAAAGGGCGAGGGCGAACTAGAAGAAGAATGGTGACCGGAATACAACTTTCTTTTATAGATTTGCTTCACAGAGACGTAGGGTTAACCATATCAAAGAACTTAAATGGGAGGATGGTTCGACCGAGACGAATAAACAGAAGATGGCCAAAATTGTTAAGAAGTATTTTTCTGACTTATTCAGATTGAAAAGAAAAGGGAGTTATGATGGGTGGGCTTGAAGATGTTGAAAGATGCATAACGACGACAATGGATCGAGAGTTAACTACGGAGTATAAAATTGAGGAGGTTCTTTTAGCGTTAAAAGAAATGGCCCTATTGAAGGTTGTCGGGTTTAAAGAAATGGCCCTATTGAAGGTTATCGGGGGATGACGGTTTCCCTGCTTTATTTTTTCAAAAATTCGGGCACATTTTTGGTAAAGATGTGGGGGAATATTGCCTCAGCATTCTTAATGAAGAAAATTCTATGGAAGGTATTAATTCTACCCTCATCGTGCTAATCTAGAAAAGCTCTAGGCTGACCAGTTTAAAAGATTTTAGACCTATTAGCCTTTGTTCAGTTTTATATAAAATTATCTCAAAGACAATGGCTAATTGTTTTTGAAAAGTACTTGAGATTGCATTGAAAAAGCACAGACTGCTTTCATACTAGGGAGAATGATCACTGATAATGTGCTACTTGCCTACTAGATTTTACACGTTAAAACATAAAAGATTGGGGAAGAAGGGCTCTTTTACACTTAAGCTCAATATGAGCAAGGCATATGATAGGGTTGAATGGGGGCTTTTTAGAAGAGATGATGGTGAGAATGGGTTTTAATGTGAGGTGGATAAATTTCAGAATGAAGTGCATAAATAACGTTTCTTACTCAATTTGCTTCAATGGAGAAAAGGGAGAGAGCTTTAAGCCGAATAGAGGGTTAAGACAAGGTGATCCTCTTAGCCTTTACTTATTTCTGATTTGTGGGGAGGGCTTGTCAACATTAGTGAGAATGACGAAGAATGAGAGATGTAACACTCCTTACCCGAGACCGTTGCCGGAGTCGAGCACGAGGCATTACTAGACTTAACTTACTAGTTTGGGGCATAAAAATTGAAATTGTCCATCTGCGTCATGTTCACTAAATTGACTATAACTCAAGTTACAAAACTTGAAATTTAGATCCGTAAATTTTTCCTGAAACTAGACTCATATGTATTCTTAATATAATTTTTCCAGAATTTTTTTGGTGTGGCCAATTAGTACAGTTTATTAGTTAAAGTATCCCCTGTTACACAGTTTGACAATTCTGACCCCTTTCCACTAAAAATCAATTATCTTATAATATACAATTCTTTTGCCTACATCGTTTCCTTCATATAAAAATAGACTCAATAATATTTAATTATATATCTTATACACACCCTAATTCCATTTCTACTATCCTTGGTGATTTTTCAAAATCACATCACTGCTGCTGTCCAAACTGTTCCCCTGCATATAATTACATAATTTTTTTATAATAACTATCAACTAGGCATTACATAACATCCAAAACATGCTCTTAATTAGCCATTTTAATAGCTAATCATTATCAAGCATTTACAAGCCAATCTTAAACTATATCATAAAGTCATACACACAAAATGGCTAAGTCCCTATACATGCCATAACTTTAAATGTTCGAGTCACAAAATACCAATATAATCCTTTGATAGTGTGTAACGATATCCGACATCCTTGTAATCCTGAGTTGGCCTGTAATACTATAAAAAGAGAGAAAGGAATGGGAGTAAGCATAAAGCTTAGTAAGTTTACATGTAAATAAATAATAACATTCTTAATAAATTATCTTGTTCTTTTCTTATCAAGATCATTTAAGCCTTTAACTCAATATACTTAAACTTTGCATTCTTACCTGTACCTTTTTAATATGAACTTGTCTTACCTTTCCTTTGATGTACTCTTTGTATTTTCTGTTGAACCACTTGGAATACTAAGGATACGCGAGTACCTTTCCTTTTGAAACTTAACCATTGCCATGTCTTGACATGGTCTTACGTGGTATCCTTGCCTTATGAACTCACCAATGCCATGCCTTGGCATGGTCTTACATGGGATCTTTGCCTTATAGTAACTTATCAATGCCATGTCTTGACATGGTCTTACATGATTTCCTTAAACCTAATGTCATGACATTTGTATCCTACACATTCCTAAGGTTCAACCAGAACTTTCTGAGATTGCTTCTCCGTCAATTCATGCTCGGGTATTTAAATAAAAAATTTACAGAATAAATATTTAAATGCTGGAATTTAATAGTATTAGATGTAAAATAATAGAATATTGCATTTATTTACCGAAACTTACCTCGAAACAAAATACGATCAACTATATCAATTTAGTCCATTATCTTTTTCTTTCCTCGGTCTAACTCTGGATTTCATTTCTCTTGATCTATAATAGCAAATTTAGCTTATTTAATACTCAAATTTATTAAAACAGCCCTTAACTCTAACTTTGGCAAAATTACAATTTTACCCCTAAACTTTTACATATTTACACATTTTCCCCAAAGATCGAAAATTAAACTTTATCCCTTATTCTTATGTTTTATGACATACTGATCATTTTTTCCTTCTATGACAACATCAAATTCTCACTCTAACATGTACTTATGAACATTAGGTATTTTTACCGATTAAGCCGTTTTACTCGTTTTCACTTAAAATCGCTTAGCAAAAGTTGTTTAACATAATTTCAGATTTAATAATCTATTATAAAACATCAAAATAAACACATTTCACCTATGGGTATTTTTCCAAATATGAGCCCTAGGTTAAATTATTGCTAGTATAAGCTAAATCAAATTACCGAGACTCTAAAAACGTAAAGAACATTAAAAACGGGGCTTGGATGCACTTACTATGAGCTTGAGAAGTTGAATAAACCCTAGCTATGGTGTTACCTTGAAAAATTCGGCCTAGTTGAAGAAGATGAGCACATTTTTCCATCTTTTCCCTTTTAATTTCTTTTAAATACCAAATGACTAAAATACCCTTCATTAAAACTTTAGTTGTTTTTATCTATGTATGTCCATTTTTGTCCATGGAAATATAATGGTCTAATTACCATTTAAAGACTCCTACTTCAAACCCCCCATTTCAATCAAGTACTCTATAAATTAGAACCCCTATTTAGCAACTTTTGCAAACAAGTCCTAATAGGTAATTTAAGCATGCAATCAATAAAATTTCCTATCGATACTCTAACACATGTATTTAATCACTCGGTAAATCATAATAATTAATCATAATAAATTTTTATATCTCGAATTCATGGTTTTGCAACCACTGTTCCATTTAAGCCCTATTTCGGGATGTTACAAGAGAAGAATAAAAGGTGTAAAGGAAAGAATAAGAGGACCAAAGATAACTTATCTTCTTTTTTTAGATGATTTTATTTTATTCAGTGAGGCGACGACGAAAGGGGCAAATAAGTTGAAAGTATTTTGGAAAGATATGAAATCATGTCGGGGCAGAAAGTTAATTTGGACAAATCAACTTTATTTTTTATTTCTAATAGCTCGAGGCGAGAAAAAGATTTGATTTCGAAAGTATTGGTAGTAAGATGTTTCGAGGATCTAGAAAAATATTTGGGTTTGCCAAATGTTGTAGAGAGATAAAAGAGGAGAAGCTTTCACGACTTAAAAGATAGAATGGTGGGACCTGTGAATAACTAACGTGTTAAAACCTTGTCGCAGGGTGGTAAAGAGGTCTTCATATAGAGTGTATTTCAATCAATTCCAACCTATGCTATGTCGTGCTTCTTGTTACCAAATTCATTATGTAGAGAAATGGAATAGATAATTAGTAGGTTTTGGTGGCAAAAACAGAAGTATAAGAGGGGAATACATTGGTGGAGTTGGAATAAGTTAAGCAAATTAAAGGAGGATGGTGGGATGGGTTTCCCAAGTTTGCCTGAATTTAATGTGGCCCTTCTTGCAAAATAGGACTGACGATTAATAGAATTCCTAGATTCATTATTAGCAAAGGCCTTGAAGGCAAAATATTATCCAAACATCGATTTCATACGAGCAGAGTTAGGAAATTACCTTTTGTATACTTGGAGAAGTATATGCGCAATGAAAAAGGTGTTGTAGGATGGGATGACTTGGAGAGTTGGTAATGGTGATCGCATTTCAATTTGGCAGGATGCCTGGGTCCCTGGATTGGAAAAGCAAAGACTACAGGAGTTAGTAAGGAACAATAGTGTGAATAAAGTGGCTAATTTAATTGACTCAAACTCAGGACAATAGAAGGAAGAAACTATTACTAGATTGTTCAATAACGTTAAGGCAGATGCAATACTGAATATCCTTCTAGCAAAACATCTTTAAGAAGATAGTAGAGTTTGAAGTAAAGAACCAATGGGGGAGTACACAGTAAGAAGCGGATACAAGAGGCTACTAAGGGGGAGTACAAACCCAGAAATAGACAATATCGAAGATACAAGAAAAGAATATTACAATAATCTATGGCAGGCAGATTTCCTAGCAAAATTAAAATAAAAAAACTGGAGAATCTATAATAACTATATTCCTATGTTTTGTAATTTACATTATAAAAGAGTCAATAATTCAGCTTTATGTCTGAGGTGTAGGGATGGCACAAAGACTCTGGAACACACTATTTGGGATTGTCCTACAATAAATGAGATATGGTCAAAGTTAGGGTTTAGGGCATCTAACGAAGAAACAAATGAGAATTTCCAGACATGGACTGGGAAACTCACCAGAACGACAACTTCACAAAAACAACTCCTTTTTGGAAGCATATGGGTGGTCTAGATGAGACGGAACAAAGTGTTACACGAAGGAATCCAAAAGTCAGTGACATAAACAATTCGGTTTATTAAGAAATACATAAGCGAATAGAAAACAAAAAATAATAGTGTACCTTGGCAGAGATGTGATGATGAATGCTAGAAACAACCAGACTGACTTATGGCCAAAATAAATTTTGATGGTCCATATGATAAACAAAGGAAAAAATCAGGTACGGACATAATTTGTAGAAACTCGAAAGGAGAAATTTTGGGCCTCAAAATGACAGTCAACGACCGAATACCTTTATCTTTTATGGCGGAAGCAATAGCCTGCTTGTGTCACGGGGCTAGACCTTTCGTCTCGCAATCCGTGCGACCTTAGGTGATCCGCTCGTCAAAACTCGCCTAAGTCAGCCTTTACACCTAAAAGTGAGGATTCTTTAAGAACTCCTCCAAGGCACTAATTTGTATAGCGGAAGCGGTTGTGCCAAAAGAAGCTATAAATGGACAACATAAAGCCAAAAGAAAGAATGCACACAAGGTGTTTGAGTAAATGCCCAAGAATTCTGTTACTCTTAAGAATTCAACATACAATGGATGATTTACATATGAGGGGGAGGCTCTCTATTTGTAGTTGAGATCCCCCAAAATCGACAATCAAGATCAAAATACATCAACGGACGAGATTAGCCATATCCCTTAATTTAAAGAATTTTCAAGATATGCCATATCAAATCTAATCTAATCTTTACAAGATATGATTCCTTCTATCTTCTAAGATTAGTTACCAAATTAGCCTAAGTTGCCATATCTTCGTTATCGGGCCAACCAAGCTTCAATCTAATAGGCTTCTCCAACAATTCTTGGAATCGGGTCAGTTCTTGTGGGCTAAATGATCCCCATATAATCGATCGACCTCCATGGGGCGTAACTTGTGCCATGATCACGGGCTTTGTACTTTGGCTCGTGACACTTGCAGGCAGTACAATTGGGGGTAGAAATGGGGTTCTGAAGGGTAGTAATTGAAGGGGATGCGGTCAGTATTATTAGACGGGTCCAAACAGCAAAAGAGGATCAAACAGTTTTATGCTCATATATACATGACATAAAAACATTAAGCAGAGCATTTGAAGAATGCCAGTTCAAGAAAATGTTTAGATCTGGGAATGGGGTAGCACATGAACTTGCAAAAGAAGCAGTTACAAGTTTATATGTAACACACCTAACCCTTATCTATCGCTGGAAAAGGGTTACGGAGCATTACCGAACTTTACGAATTAAATATGGACATTTCACAACATTTATTATACATATCAAGAATCAATTATATAACACACATATTGTCCCTTAGATGGGCCCTCGAGGCCCAATATACACTTTAAAAGTGAATTAGGACTAAACCGGATACTCAGGGAATTTTTACCAAAATTTTAAAAATTTTCTTAGGAGCAGAGGACACACACTTGTGTGGTCGACCGTGTACCCATGTCTTAGGTCATGTGGGCATACGATGTGAGGCACACAGTCGTGTCCCAGCCTGTTTCCTTACCCGTATAACTCTCTGACTTGGGTCACACAGCCAACCACATGCCCGTGGGCTAGGCCGTGTGCAAAAACGTGGGCATTCTGTTTTGAAAATTTAAGGTACAAAAAACACACGGTCAAACCACACGCCCATGTGCTAGGCTATGTGTCACACACGGCTGAGACACATACCCGTGTCTCTACCCGTGTGGATGAAAATAGGCCATTTTATGGCCTATTTTCTCACCCATTCTTGACTTCAACCTATCCACACCAATTTCATATATATATATATATACAACATAATAAGATCTCCAAAACAACCAATTCCTAACTTTAATATGATTATATTTTCACATATATTTCAACAATCTAAACTAGAACATAAATTAATTCACATATGCAACCACCTATATTAACGGGCTTTACCAATTTATTCAATACCCATACTGACATTTATACCAAACATGACAAATCATACATATATAAGTTAACATGAATCATAACCAAAATGTAATTTTAACATTTACACAACCATTTAAATCCCTAAACATGCCATATAAAACATAGTATATTTAGCAAAATCTACCGGCAAGTTGGATAGTGTGATTCAATGTGTTGATCAGACCTCCTGACTTCTCGTAAATCTACAAAGAGCATTAAACAATACAAGTAAGCTTAATGAAGCTTAGTAAGTTCGTTGGATTTAAACATAAATCTTACCGAACATACTAACAATTCATTTAAATAAATCATTCATTACACATTCCTGCCAACCACAACTTTAATTGATGAATTCACTTGTTTCATCTCAAATTCAATAATATCATTGAGTCTACGAACAATAATTCCATATGTTACTTACTGAATTACCAACCTTTGTCAAATCGGTGAACGTCTTACAGATATGAGTACATCATATACGGAAGCCCAAAGGTTGCACAGAAGCACATAAGTGCTAAATGTAAACTCGTAAGGGTTGAACAGAAGTTTATAGGAGCTGAACGGAAATGTAACATCCTAGATTAGGGGTTATGCGTTCATGCATAATTCATGAGTAGTAGGTCTTGGCAGTGTTTGGAAGTGAATTAAGGGTTTTTAAAATCCTAGGATGGAAGAGAAAGCTTTGGACAATTATTGGTTTTTAAGTTAAAAAGGGGGAGCTAGGTTAAGGTAGCCTTAAGAAAAGTTTTGGGGAGTTTAGGACACAAGAAGTGATGTGGAAAAGTGGCAAGGGACGCCACCTAAGGTGCAAAGGTTATGGCATCAAGTGAAGTACTTTGAGGGAAGAGGTTCGAATCCCATTGTGTGCATTTTTGCTTAATTTTATGAAATAGCAGGTTTACTGTGATATGGATGTGTGGTGTACATTTTTAGAACCCTGGAAATGTAAGGAAATGTCTTGTCTTGGAAATGTAAGGAAATGTCTTGGAAATGTAAGGAAATGTCCTGGAAATGTAAGGAAATGTCTTGTCTTGGAAATGTAGGGAAATGTCTTGGAAATGTAAGGAAATGCTTTAGAAATGTTAAGTTTAAAGGAAGAAAACGAACATTTTTGGAAACTTGGAAATGTAAGGAAATGTAAGGAAATGTGAGGAAATGTCTTAAGAAATATGAAGTTTTAAGTATTAGAAGAGAGAACTGAAGTAGGGTGGTCTTAAGAAAATTAATAAGAGAAATTTGACACACAAACAGGCTTGGAAAAGTGGGCTGAAGATATCACTTAAAGCCCAGTAAGTGATGCCACAAGTAGGTGCAATTGGGCCTGGGTTCGAGTCGCATGGGAAGCAAATAAAAGAGTTTTATTTTGCTGCAAGGAGCAAGGGAGTTGGACGGCACAAGGCTATAAACTAGGAGTTTTTATTCTTTTATAATTAGTGGATAAATGAGGGATAAATAAAGGATTTATCTATCATTATTTTCAAGAGATAATTGTTGGATTAAATTCTTTTAATTTGAATAAAGTGATAATTGAAGGGATAAAGCTATCAAAATAGAAGAGTGGTAGCCAAGTAAGGGATTCTAAGTTAGTAAATTCGGCTATAAAAGGAAAAGAGAGGCCATTCTGCATTATTTTCTGTTCTTTGGAAGCCTCTACCGAATTCTCTTCACCAAATCTTCTTCTTCTTTTATTTTTGCCAAGCCGAAATACCTTGTGTTCTAGCCGAATCCTCCATCTTTATTCTTCCTTCTCTTTTCTTTCTAATCCCTCCAAAAGTCGAAAGTTGTGAGAGCATCATTTAGCCATAGCCGAATCTCTGAAGGTTGAAGTGAAGGTGCAATCGATTTCTCCAAATAAGGGTAAGATCTAGATTCGGTTTCCTTTCTTTCCTTTTTAAGCCTGTCGAAATTCAGGGTCTAATCCCTCATATTGTGTTTTGGCCGAAACTATGGAAGGGAATTTCGGGATTTAGGTGGTGTCGATTAGAGAAGGAGTTCTCCGGGATTTCAACATTCAAGGTAAGCGAGTATAAGATGCGGCCATAGGCCATTCTATAGTGTTTTAATGTTAGATTAAACTCTAACATTTGTCTATAGGGTTTTCGACAGCATTAAGGAAGCAAAGATCAATTTCGGGATTTAAGATTCGGAAGGTAAGCATCTATGTATATTCGGCTAAGGCCTAGATTAGTATTTAGATCTGTTCTTTAAATGTTCAAGAGCCGAAAACTAACCAAGCTAATTGATTCAATGCCTGGCCGAATACAAGGAGGAATAAAGCAAAGATTTCGGGATTTGTTGGTGTCCCAATCGGCAACAAGGTAGGTATTAAGTGTACAAATCCTACTAGGATTTGGTTTTATAGCCGAATAGGCTTTATGCTAATATATTAAGGTTGGCCGAATGTAGGAATTGAGATCTAAGGCATTAGATCAAGCTTTTCGGGATTTAAGTGAACCGCTAAGCAAATCAGGTGTGTACCCTACCCTAAGTTTTGATATGTTCATGGCTATGTTTAAATTAATGTAATATTAAGAAAATGAAAATATGGCTAAGTACCATGCTATGGTACAAAGTACTCAGGTACGTTTCCTACTCCCAATAGGATTATGAAATATGTTATAAACATGAGAATAATGATAAGAATGTGAACTTTGGCATGTTAATGCATAATATGATTTGGGCATATGGGTTATTGAAAAGGGGAAGTGAATGTGGTGACCTAAGACTACGATATCTGAATGCGGTGACCTAAGACCGCGATATCTGAATGTGGTGACCTAAGACCACGAAATCTGAATGTGGTGACCTAAGACCACGAATTTTATAAGGGCGATGAGCACGTCGACTGCAGCGACTGCCTTCGATGGAGTGTAGCGAAAGGAGGGTCGACTTAGTAGACCCCACGGTGTACAGGTTGGTACAGGGAAGTGTAGCGGATGGCTAACTAGGCTTGGGTTTTGGGTTTGCATCATTGTTTTTACTTGTTATATGAATATGTATGTGATATGATAATGCATGCCTGAAATGTTGATTCTTAGTGTTGGTTACACATTGAGTCTGTTGACTCACCCCGCTGTGGGACTATTTTCAGGTGACGATCAGTAATGGACCGGGTTCGGCAGAAGCTTAGGGATGGCCATGCACAGCAAGAAATGTACGATTTGGACTTTTATTTTATTTCAAGTATTTTAAATTTTAATTTTTGGGATTATTTGATGTAATAAGGCCATAGTTGAATTTCTTTACTTCACTTTGATTTATTATGTTACAAATATTTATTAATTGAAAGATTAAGTAAATTTATTATCAAAACCAACCCTAAACGTTTTGTCACCTAAAGCTAAAGGATTTTTAATCAAATAAACTCGTTTTCAACTCAAGCCCAACCCAAAACAAATTTTCTTTCAAAACACACAAGTTTTTCCTAAGTCACAAAAGAATTTGAAACGGTTTACACCGGGGAACATACCAGATCCGGTCAAGACTCGTGGGTCGGGTGTGGGGTGTTTCAGGAAACCCATAAGAGTTAAATTGAAGCTCAAAAGAGCTGAACTGAAACCCAGAAGAGCTAAACTGAAACTCATATGAGTTAACGGAAGCTCATGAGAGCTAAACAGAAAGTAAACACGAGAGTTCGTAACAAATATTAAACCTCGGTTTACATGGGTAATTTACCGACAATTCTTCTTTTGCACTGAATGACTGTACTCAATCCCGCGTTTCGTTCATTTCGAACACTTGATTCAATTTCATAAATTTAATAATAATTTTATTTTCATCAAATTTTACGAATAAATGAAAAATACCATTCATCAATAAACATATAACATTAAATTTAACCATATGAACTTACCTGAGCTAAATTGTAAGTTTGTAGTAGTTAGGGACTATTCTGCTAATTTTCCTTTTTCTCGTTGATCTACGGGCTCTTGATCTAAAATGTAAAATTATTCATTCATTAGCATATATTTCAATTTCAATTCACTTCACAATTAATACCCCTAAATTTTTAAAATTACACAATTACCCAACCTTTTACAATTTTTTGCAATTTAGTCCCTCACCAATTATCCCATCAATTGAACTAATTTATTCTCAATTCACAATTTATCTAATTATTATAGGCTATCTTAAATCCTTTGACACATATGAATTTAAAAGCAAACCCTAATTCTTTAATTCTTCACAATTTAATCCTAAAATTAACTGCTATTGAAATCACTTGATAAAATCATCATATAACAAAATTAAAGCTTCAAATCCATGTTATTTCATCATAAACAATCAGTATTCATCAATGGTAGCTTTGAAAATTATCCATGAAATAAAAAACTAATGCAATAGATAGTTGAACCTAATTGTAAAAGTCTCAAAAACATAAAAATTACAAAAAATAAACAAGAATTGAACTCACATGGAGTAGAAATATGGAAAACCAGCTTTAAAAGCTCTCCTATGGCTATTTTTGGCTAAAGATTGATGAAGAAATGTCTAGAAAATCTTTTAATTATTTTATTTGTTTAATTTTACAAAATTTCCAATTTTGCCATTGTTTCACCTAATTTTCATGATGTTTAGCCGCCCAAGCCATCCTCTTTGGCTTATTTATCCTTCAAGTCCTCCCTCATTTAACATTTAGGCTATTTAATCACTTTAGCAAGTTTTGCACCTTTTTCAATTTAGTCCTTTTTAATTAATTAACTATCAAAACGTTAAAATTTTCTAATGAAACTTTAATACTAACTTAATGACAATCCGTAAATATTTATAAAAATATTTATGGCTCAGTTTATGAGATCGAAGTCTTGATACTTTGTTTTCAAAACCACTTTACCTAATAACTCCTTCTAAAACTCAAATCACCATTTCAAAAGTATTAATAAATCACATTTAACTCATAATTAATTAATAATAAAATGTTCAAACTCACTCGTCGGATATAGTGGTCTTGAACCACTGCTTTCGACACTACTAAAATTTAGGCTGTTACATTAAGAAGTACCGATTTGGATTATCGGCTACCAAGAAAGGCATTAATGGCACTGGAGGAGGATGTGAGACACCAGGTGGCAGTGGGAGGAGAATAGAGATCTAGAAATTGTGTCTGACAAAAGGAAAATTGGAGTCATTAGGCAACAAAAGGACGGAAAGAAGGATATGGAAATGGTAATTGGAAAAGGGATAGTATCATCAATGAGAAAATATTGGGAATTGAATCAAGTAATTAATTCTTTTAGAGAGAGGAAGAGATTTTTCTGAGGTTGAATGCTAGGCATTGATTGTATCAAAATGGGGCCTGGTGCGTTTTAGGAAAGCTTATTTAGGTTTTGGGTTAAGTTAAGAAAACTTTTTGTTAGTTGCAATAGGCCTAGTTTCTTTTTTATTGTAGGTTTAGTTTACTTTTTTTGTGTTTTTGTACAAACTATTGGCCAAGGCCCATTCTTTAATGAAAAGTCCCAGATTTTATTCAATAGAAGATGTCAGATTTTTCAAATGGTTCTGCTAAAGTCCTCATCCTTTTAATTTTTCAACTGAATAATCTTATTTATTATTCTCTAACTCTTAAAAAATTTTAATTCAAAAAATCAAACATAGGATTAAAACCAAGACTCTTCAGAGGGGTGAGAAGTCAACTTCCTCTAAATAGAAAAATTCTTTATTGATTTTTTTTTAATTTTCAAAAAGTTACAAATTAATATGAATAAAATTTGACTTGAATTACTATGTTAAAATGGTTTGACTTTTTCGTCTTTCACATTAGCAAGTTTAAATCAATTTGACATTTCAAAAATTATATTTTCTTTAATAATTGAAACTTGAAAATTTGGAAAAAAGAATATTAATGAAAATCTAGAATATAAAATTTGGGTATCCTGGATGGAATCCTTATTCTACTTAATAAAGGATATAGAAGGATCATCATTATGAATGACAACCTAGTGTCACGGGGCTAGACCTTTCGTCTCGTAATCCGTTCGGCCTTAGGCGATCCGCTCGTCAAAACTCGCCTAAGTCAACCTTTACACCCAAATGTGAGGATTCCTTAAGAACTCCTTCAAGGTACTAATTTGTATAGCAGAAGCGATTGTGTCAAAAGAAGCTACAAAAGAACCATAGAAAGCCAAAAGAAAGAATGCACACAAAGTGTTTGAGTAAATGCCAAGAATTCTATTACTCTTAAGAATTCAACATACAATGGATGGTTTTCAAATGAGGGGGAGGCTCTCTATTTATAGTTGAGCTCCCCCAGAACCGACAGTCAAGATACATTTACATCGACGGACGAGATTAACGATATCCCATGATTTAAGGGATTTACAAGATATGCCATATCAAATCCTATCTAATCTTTACAAGATATGATTCCCTCTATCTTCTAAGAGTAGTTACCAAAATTAGCCTAAGTTGCCATATTTTCCCTATCGGGCCAACCAGGCTTGAATTTGATAGGCTTCTCTAACAATTCTTGGAATTGGGCCAGTTCTCGTGGGCTAAATGATCCCCACTAATCGATCGACCTCTATGGGGCGCATCTTGTGCCATGGTTACGGGCTTTGAACTTTGGCCTGTGACATTCTCCCCATCCCATTCTCGCAACGCCCTCGTTGTGACTTCTGAATGACACTGTCTTGATTCGTCTTGGAACTCTCTCGTTGCCTTGGCCTCTTCTCGACTTGCCTTTCAATCGGGTTGTCCCTTTCTTTGGAACCTTTGCCTTGGCTTCCATCGCCTTTTCACTTGAACTGTTGCACTCATTGGTACATCTCGTTGGCAAGAAGTCTCCGCTTTAACTTGCCCCAATTTTGTCTTGTTCCCATTGGAATCCCCTCGATTCTCACATCTTGGCTTTGTTCTGCCCACAGTTCCTCGGCCTCCTTGCTTATGAACTTTCAAAGGGCCCCTACGACCTTGCCAAGCCAACAAGTCAGAATTCAAAACACCATCAGAGTGTTTGCATACTTTACTCATAGCATTTACTCGTTTCGACTGCTTTTGCATTGCTTCTTTCCTTTCGAAGTTCGATGCACAATCCACCTTCCCTAAAGGTAGCTTCTCCACAGTCGACTCTACAGGTCTCATATCAGACTCACGCTCCACTAACTTTTCTGAAGGGGCTTTTGTAGCATTCCGTTATGTCGAGTTAATGTTTCTCCCATGCGAAACATCTTCGACTAGTTGGATTGACGACAACACCTTAGTCCCAACCTTTATATCTCGATGCACTGGCACAACAATCTTCGATAACAGACCAGTGACAATATGGATTTCATCGGCCCATGGAAACAGAACTGTCTAAATCCTGTCAAGGAAGTTCAAGCCAAGTACAAAATCATAATCATCTAATTGAATTACCTCAAAGTCTTTCTTGCCTTTCCATTCACCGATTTGTAGCTCCATGTTACGAGCTACTCCCATAGTTGGCGCTTCCTCCGAATTTACTGTCTTGATCTTTTTATTCGATTTCCTAATCGACAGACCAAGCTTCTTGGCAACCTTTTCTGCTATGAACAAGTCCGATGCTCCCGTATCAATAAGAGCACTCCGCTTCTGACCCGCAATGTTAATGTCCACAAACATCAACCCTCCTCTACCATTCCTTTTGTTAGGAATGAGCACCATTGAACCTACCCTCGATAGGCTTCGCCTCTTCCTTTGACTCATCTTTCTTTTGGATAGCCGACATCATCGCTCTCTTCAGACATTTTTGCAACATGTGTGGTCCTTGACAAAGGAAGCATTTTATTCTCTTCCTCTTGTCCCTTGGGTTGTTGGATCCTCGCTTCACATCTCGTGGTTTCTCATTGCCACTTGTGCTATCAGTACTGTGGCCATCATAGCTATGTCCCTTTTCATTTTTCTCATGGTTTCCCTTACCATTACCCTTTCCATTGGGTTTAGACGACTAGAACTGGTCTTTCGTTGGACCAAGTTCAACAAAGGACTCTATTTCGGCCATGGCTACAGTAAGTTCGGTGATCCCTTACCTACGCAACTCATGCTGTGCCCACGGCTTTAACTGATCCTTGAACCAATAGAACGCTTCTTTCTCGCTCAAGTTAGAGATTTGAAGCATCAATTCGCTAAATGCCTGAACATACTCCCGAATAGTGCCTTGTTGCATGAGATGATGCAACTTAGCCCGAGCCTCCTTCTCGGCATACTGTGGGTAAAACTACTTCTTCAACTCTCTTTGGAACTCCTCCCAAGTCCCAATTGCGTTCCCACCACGTTTCTCATCCGTGGACCTACGACGCCACCACAAGAGAGCCACATTAGTAAAATAGATTGAAGTAGTGCTTACCTTAATTGCATCATCCTCGATGCCCATCGCTCAGAAGTATTGCTTCATTTCCCACAAGAAGTTGTCCACGTCTCTTGCGGACCTTGCACCTTTGAACTTCTCCGGTTTGGGAACATCCATTGCTTGTTGCTTCGGCTTTGAAGAAAACATCCCATTACTCAAAGCAGCTTTGTAAATCATGAGCTCGCCCTTAAGCTCTTCAATTTCTTTCTTCATGGCTAGCACCATGTCCTCAAGATTCTTATCCCTCTCTGCCAGCTTCTCCGTAGTGGAATTGACTAATTCATTCAGCTTTTCCGTATTGGCATTGAGAGATTCCAAAACAAAATCTCTAAGTTGCTCTTCCATTGAGTCAAACCCATTTGTGCGTCCCTCAACCAACTCAAGCGTCTCCTTCATATTCCCCACGGACTCCTCGAGATTAACAACTCGATCTTTCAAAGCTGTCAGCATGTCCCTCGAGCGACTTTCTTTTTTGACCCTCCCACGGGTCTGCGTTGGCTCATTCTGATCAACAACTTCTTTCAACATCCTAACAGTGCATTCGAACCAAAAGCTCTGATATCACTTGTCACGGGGCTAGACCTTTCATCTCGCAATCAATTCGGTCTTAGGCAATCCGCTCGTCAAAACTCGCCTAAGTCAACCTTTACACCCAAATGTGAGGATTCCTTAAGAACTCCTCCAAGGCACTAATTTGTATAGCGAAAGCGATTGTGCCAAAAGAAGCTACAAAAGAACAACAGAAAGCCAAAAGAAAGAATGCACACAAGGTGTTTGAGTAAATGCCAAGAATTCTATTACTCTTAAGAATTCAACATACAATGGATGGTTTTCAAATGAGGGGGAGGCTCTCTATTTATAGTTGAGCTCCCCCAGAACTGACGGTTAAGATACATTTACATTGACGGACGAGATTAACGATATCCCATGATTTAAGGGATTTACAAGGTATGCCATATCAAATTCTATCTAATCTTTACAATATATGATTCCCTCTATCTTTTAAGGTTAGTTACCAAAATTAGCCTAAGTTGTCATATCTTCGCTATCGGGCTAACCAGGCTTGAATCTGATAGGCTTCTCTAACAATTCTTGGAATCGGGCCAGTTCTCATGGGCTAAATGATCCCCATCTAATAGATCGACCTCCATGGGGCGCATCTTGTGCCATGGTCACGGGCTTTGAACTTTGGCCTGTGACACTAGAAGTTGCTCAGAATTTGTCTGATATGAAGTTGGAAGATTTAGTGATTACTGTACATATAAAAACTCAACGCATCATGCAATCGGAAGGGGAGTGGAAGATCAAACACATTCTAAGAAATATGAATATAGTAGCTGATCGTCTGGCCAAAATGAATTTGAGCTGGAAATCTAATTTACAAGTCATTGATGAGGCTTTTAAGAAAATTTTAGATTTACTTCAAGTAGATAAGGCTAATGGTTATTTTATATAATTGATGTAATTCATCTTTTATTTTCACCAAAAAAAAAGATTAGCTAAAAATAGATATTTCAAGGTTAACTAATTGCAAATATGAAGAGCTATTAACAAACATGTCATAAGTTTCAATAGCCAAAGACTTTAATACAGTTGTTTTGAAACTTATGTTATTTAAGACAACACGTCTTTTACATGAAAAGTACCAAACATGTACTTAATCATTTTGGCAATGGAATTGATTGAATAAATAATCGTAACGCTCTCTCTTTAGGCTCACCATCTTCAATACCATGACCGTCATCGTTCTGGTATACCAACATGGACACTCTCGCAAGGTTCATAGCAGTTTCAAAAAACATTCGAGACGAAAGAGACTTGGCGGCCATTTGATCTTTGTTCATGTTTTTCCATGCCGCATCAATCAACTTCTTTATGTGCTCACGAGCTTTTTCTTCAGATCCTCTAGTTTCATGCATGTAACATTGGATTGATTTTGGTATATCACCTCTTTTTACTTCATACTGGTTCAAAAAAAAAAAACTAGTTAACCATATCATTATTAGACAAATTAACATGGTATGATGATTAGTATATATTGCTTATTGATGATGTTGCTAGATCGTTTGCTAATCTTAGAACTGTGGATGACCAACGAATTATATTGGGATGATATTTCTCAAAGGTCTGCAATCCCTCATTTGTTGCATGATTTGTTTCCAAATAAGCATGACCAAGTAGTACAAGAGCCGATATTGAAATCCAGGCATTGTCAATGTATTCTTGTAAGTTTGGCTTATATCCAATGTAATACCATCTTGCCTCCAACATATAAGATTTACAAAGATTTGCCCACTAAAAAATATTATTGAACCATGAATAACTACAATTAGATAGTGTTTATAAGAGTTAAATTGAAGCTCAAAAGAGTTGAACTGAAACCCAGAAGAGCTAAACTGAAACTCATATGAGTTAACTGAAGCTCATGAGAGCTAAAAAGAAAGTAAACACGAGAGTTCGTAACAAATATTGAACCTCGGTTTACTTGGGTAATTTACCGACAATTCCTCTTTTGCACTGAACGACTGTACTCTATCCTGCGTTTCGTTCATTTCGAACACTTGATTCAATTTCATAAATTTAATAATAATTTTATTTTCAACAAATTTTACGAATAAATACAAAATACCATTCATCAAATAACATATAACATTAAAATTTAACCATATAAACTTACCTGAGCTAAATTGTAAGTTTGTAGTAGTTAGGGACTATTCTGCTAATTTTCCTTTTTCTCGTTGATCTACGGGCTCTTGATCTAAAATGTAAAATTATTCATTCATTAGCATGTATTTCAACTTCAATTCACTTCACAATTAATACCCCTTAATTTTTGAAATTACACAATTACCCAACCTTTTACAATTTTTTGCAATTTAGTCCCTCACCAATTATCCCATCAATTGAATTAATTTTTTCTCAGTTGAAAATTTATCTAATTATTATAGGCTATATTAAAGCCTTTGACACATATAAATTTAAAAGCAAACCCTAATTCTTCAATTCTTCACAATTTAATCCTAAAATTAATTGCTATTGAAATCACTTAATAAAATCACCATATAACAAAATTAAAGCTTCAAATCCATGTTATTTCATCATAAACATTCAGCATTCATCAATGGTAACTTTCAAAATTATCCATGAAATCAAAAACTAATGCAATAGATAGTTGGACCTAATTGTAAAAGTCTCAAAAACATAAAAATTACAAGAAATAAATAAGAATTGAACTCACATGGAGTAGAAATATGAAAAACCAGCTTTAAAAGCTCTCCTATGGCTGTTTTTGGCTAAAGATTGATGAAGAAATGTCTAGAAAATCTTTTAATTGTTGTTTTATTTGTTTAATTTTACAAAATTTCCAATTTTGCCATTGTTTCACCTAATTTTTATGATTTTTCTCTACTTATGCCGCCCAAGCCATCCTCTTTGGCTTATTTATCCTTCAAGTCCTCCCTCATTTAACATTTAGGCTATTTAATCACTTTAGCAAGCTTTGCACCTTTTTTAATTTAGTCCTTTTTAATTAATTAACTATCAAAACGTTAAAATTTTCTAACGAAACTTTAATACTAACTTAATGACACTTCGCAAATATTTATAAAAATATTTATGGCTCAGTTTATGAAATCGAAGTCTTGATACTTTGTTTTTAGAACCACTTTACCTAATAAATCCTTCTAAAACTCAAATCACTATTTCAAAAGTATTAATAAATCACATTTAACTCATAATTAATTAATAATAAAATTTTCAAACTCACTCGTCGGATTTAGTGGTCTTGAACCACTGTTTCTGACACTACTAAAATTTAGGTTGTTACATTAAAATGTACCGATGAAACACCCCAAACCCGGCCCACGAGCTTTGACCAGATTTGGTATGTTCCTCAAGTAAACCGGTTTCAAATTCTTTTGTTACTTAGGGAATACTTGTGTGATTTTAAAAAAAATGTTGTTTGGGTTGGGCTTGTGTTGAAAATGAATTCAATTTTTTTTTATATTAAAAACCCTTTTAATCCTAGGTGACAAAATATTTGGGGTTTAGTTTAAAAGAAATTATTACTTAAACTTTAATAGATGGAAAACAATTCAACTATGGCCTTATGGCCTTATTACATCAAATAATTTCCAAATAATTCAGAGTACTTAAATAAAGATAAAGTGTCCAATAAAAATAACAACTTCAAGTTGAGCATGGCCACCACAAGTCCTGCCGTCCCGGTCCATCATTGTTCATCACCTGAAACATGGTCCCACAACGGGGTGAGTCAATAGACTCAATGTGTACACAACACTAAATCATAATCGAATCAGGCATAACAATTATCACACATTCATATCATAGCATACAAGTTATGATGCATTCCCAAAACCCAAACCTATTAAGCCATCCGCTACACTCCCCCGTACCAACCTGTACACCGTGGGGACTACTAAGTCGACCCTCCTTCCGCTACACTCCATATCGCGGTCTTAGGTCACCGCATTCGTGGTCTTAGGTCACCACGTTCAGATTACTGTGGTCTTAGGTCACCACATTCAGATTACTGTGGTCTTAGGTCACCACATTCAGATATCACGGTCTTAGGTCACCGTGTTCGTGGTCTTAGGTCACCACATTCACTTCCCCTTCAAAATAAAACCCATATGCCCCATATAATAGTAATATGCATAAATATGCCAGAGTTCACATTCTTATTCTTATTCTCATGTTACAATTAACATATTTCATAATCCTAGTAGGAGTAGGAAACGTACCCGAGTACTTTGTACCATAACATGGTACTTTAGCTACTTTCATATTCTTAATACCACATATATTAATTAAACTTAGCCATATAAGGTAGTATGAAATAGTGTGGGGTACACACCTGATTCGCTTAACAACTTCACTGAAATCCCGAAATCTGATCTACTGCCTTAGATCTCAAGTTCCTACATTTGATTAATCACTTACTATTTAGCATAATTCCTATTCGGCTATAATACCAAATCCTAGTAGGATTTGTATTCTTAAAACTTACCTTTGATACCGATTTGATGATTATTCAAATCCCGAAATTGCTGCTATGCTTCTTCTTGTATTCGGCCAAGCACTAAATCTCATCAGGGGTTAGTTCCGGCTTTTTAAACAAATTAAAGAATAGATCTAAATACCAAATCAAGCCTTGGCCGAACATACCTATATGCTTACCTTCCAAATCTTAAATCCCGAAATTGATCCTTGCTTTCTTAGTGCTGTCGAAAATCCTATAAGCACATGTTAGATTGATTTCTAACACTTAATCATCATTAAATGGCCTATGGCCGAATATCAGATGTCTTACCTTGAAGCTTTAAATCCCGGAAATCCCTTCTCTTGAAGTCGACAACTATCAAAAATCCTGGAGTTCCTCCTTTAATATTCGGCCAAGAGACAATAAGGGGATCAGTTCCTAGATTTCGATAAAAAGAAACTGAACAACAAAATCCATTGTTCTTACCTTAATACCTCAGTCGACTGCACCCTTGCTTGGAGTCACAAAGATTCGGCTTTTGAGGCTTAAAAGAAATCGGTTTCACTAGAGATTATTGGTATATTCGGTTTAACAAAATAAAAAAGAAGAGAGGATTTTTCTAGGGAAAAATTCGGCAGAGAGAAGAGGAGGAAGAAAATTTGATGAGTAGCCCTATTCTCTTCCTTTTATAGCCGAAATTACTACTCAGAATCCCTTACTTGGCCACCACTCTTCTATTTGATAGCTTTATCCTTTTAATTATCACCAAATAAAAGAATTAATCCAACAATTATCTCTTAGAAATAATCCAAACAAAATCCTTTATTCATCCCTAATTAGCCGAATGTAAAAGAGAATGAAACTCCTCTTTGGCAAGCCTTGTGCCGTCCACCTCTGTGCTTCTAGAAGCAAAAATAAAACTTCTTTTATTTGCTTCCCATGTGACTCAAACTCAGGCCCAACACCCTTGCATGTAGCGCCATTTCTAGAGGCCCTAAGTGATATCTTCAGGCCACTTTTCCAAGCCTGCTTGTGTGTCAAATTTCACATACTTTTTTCTCTTACGGCCACCTTGCCTCAGTTTCCTCTTTTAAACTTTAAAACTCGACATTTCTAAGTCATTTCTAAGTTTCCAAAAATTTTCGTTTGGCTCTTTAAACTTGACATTTCCTTACATTTCCAAGTTTCCAGAAATGTTCACTTTCCTCTTTTGAATCATTTCCAAATCATTTCCTAGTTTCCAAAAATGTTCACTTTCCATTTTTAAACTTAACATTTCCATACATTTTCTGGTTTCCAAAATGTTCATTTCTAAATCTTTTCCATACATTTCTGGGTTTCCAAAAATATTCAAAATTTATTCACAATACTTAAGACATGTCATTTCGTACAATTAAACCGAAAATGCATAGGCCCTTTTCAGGATGTTACAGTTCTACCCCCCTTAAAATAATTTCGTCCTCGAAATTTCCTAGCTAAAATAATTGAGGGTATTGCTGTCGCATTGTCTCTTCTGGTTCCCACGAAGCTTCTTCCGATCCATGATTACGCCATAACACTTTGACTAGAGGAACTGACTTCCTCCGTAGCACCTTCACATCACGTTCCAATATCTGAATCGGCTCTTCCTCGTACGATAAGTCTGGCCTTAGCTCCACTTCTTCCACTGGTACCACATGAGACGGATCCGATCGATAACGACGTAACATGGATACATGGAATACGTCGTGCATTTGCTGCAACTCTGGTGGCAACTCTAGCTAATATGCCACTGGTCCAACTCGCTTTAGTATTTGATAAGGCCCTATAAACCTTGGGCTTAGCTTCCCTTTGCGACCGAACCTCATAACCTTCTTCCAAGGTGAGACTTTCAGGAACACTTGGTCTCCCACTTCAAACTCTATTTCCTTCCGCCTAAGGTCTGCGTACGACTTCTGCCTATCAGAGGCTTCCTTTATCCGTGCTCGGATTATCTCAACCTTCTCTTCAGTTTCCGTCACTAACTCTGGACCCAAAACTCGACGTTCTCCTAACTCAGTCCAACAAGTAGGAGTTCTACACTTCCGACCATACAATGCTTCATATGGTGCCATCCGAATGCTAGCCTGATAGCTGTTGTTGTAGGCGAACTCAGCTAACGGCAAGTAATCTTCCCAACTTCCTCGGAAATCCATCACACAGCCTCTCAACATATCCTCCAACACTTGTACAACCCGTTCAGACTGCCCGTCTGATTGTGGATGAAAAGCCGTAGTGAAGTCCAACTTAGTGCCTAAAGCTTGATGAAGTGCCCTCCAGAACCAAGACGTAAACCTTGGGTCTCTATCGGAGATGATCGATACCGGTACTCCATGTAACCTCACAATTTTCGCCACATATAACTTGGCCAGCTTCTGAAGAGAATAGTCAACTCTTACCGGGATGAAGTGCGCGGACTTGGTCAAACAGTCCACTATCACCCATACCGAGTCCTTCTTAGTAGGCGCAAGGGGAAGCCCACTAACGAAGTCCATGGTAATTCTTTCCCACTTCCACTGCGGAATCTCGATTGGCTGAAGCAATCCCGATGGGACTTGGTGTTCAGCCTTAACTTACTGACACGTCAGACATTTTCCCACGAATCCAGTAACTTCCCGTTTAAGATCAGGCCACCAAAATTGTTCCCTTAGATCTCTATACAGCTTAATGCCTCCGGGATGCATAGCATAAGGGCTACTATGCGCCTCCCGAAGAATTCTTTGTCTTAACTCCTCGTCCCTCGGCATACAGACTTATCCTTTGTAGCACAATACTCCTTCGTCATTAACGCCATAATCCTTTAATTCTCCGTTCTGTACTTGCTGTAACTTAGCACTTAGGTCCTTATCAGCCAACTGTCCCCTTTTCACCTCATTCAGCCATGTGGGCTTGACTTGCAACTCTGCCAACAAGCTTCCATCATCATACAAACTTAAGTGTGCGAACATAGCCCTTAGATCCGACACAACCTTCCGAATTAGGGCATCAGCTACCACATTCGCCTTGCCCGGGTGGTACTCTATCGAGCAATCATAATCCTTCAATAACTCCATCCACCTTCGCTGCCTCAAGTTCAACTCCTTCTGAGTCAACAAATACTTAAGGCTCTTGTGGTCTGTATAGATTATCGACCTTTCTCCATAAAGATAGTGCCTCCACACCTTAAGAGCGAAAACCACTGCTGCCAATTCCAAGTCATGGGTTGGATAGTTAACCTCATGAGGCCTTAACTGCCGAGACGCATAAGCGACTACTTTTCCATCTTGCATTAGCACACAGCCTAATCCCGTATGCGAAGCGTCACAGTATACCACAAAACCCTTTCCTGCCTCCGGCTGAATTAACACTGGAGCTTCCGTCAACACTTTCTTAAGCCTCTCAAAGCTCTCCTGTTGCTTATTAGTCCATTCAAAGGGTACTTCCTTCCTCAATAACTTTGTCAAAGGCGCGGCTATTGACGAGAACCCTTCCACAAACCTTCTGTAATAGCCTGCCAAACCTAAGAAACTTCGGATCTCAGCCACAGACCTAGGTGGTTTCCAATCCAACACTGCTTCGATCTTCCTAGGATCCACTCTTATTCCCTCTGCGGATACCACATGTCCTAAGAATGCCACCTCCTTAAGCCAAAATTCACACTTGCTGAATTTGGCATAGAGCTTCTTCTCCCTTAACACTTGGAACACAACTCGAAGATGCTCATCATGCTCCTCTTTAGACTTAGAGTACACCAAGATATTGTCGATGAACACCACGACGAACCTATCCAAATAGGGTTGAAAAACTCGGTTCATCATATCCATGAACGCGGCTGGAGCGTTCGTCAACCCAAACGGCATTACCACAAACTCAAAATGGCCATACCTTGTCCTAAAAGCTGTCTTATGGATATCTGCCTCCTTCACCTTCAATTGATGATATCCCGACCTTAAGTCTATCTTTGAAAATACTGCGGCTCCCTTCAGCTGATCGAACAACTCATCGATCCTTGGCAAAGGATACTTGTTCTTAATGGTCAGCTTATTCAACTGACGGTAATCTATGCACATACGCATAGTTCCGTCCTTCTTCTTCACGAACAGAACTGGTGCTCCCCACGGAGACACACTGGGTCGAATGAACCCACGATCCAGCAATTCTTGGATTTGAGCCTTGAGCTCAACTAACTCCTTTGGCGCCATTCGGTATGGAGCGATTGACACGGGAGTTGTTCCCGGTAGCAAGTCTATTCCAAATTCCACCTCCCTATCTTGGGGTATTCCTGGTAATTCCTCCGGAAATACGTCTTCAAAGTCCTTTATGGTTTTGACTCCACTGACACCTACTTCCTTTCCACCCAACACAATTACGAAGGCTAAGAATGCCTTGCACCCTTTCCTAACCATTTTCTCAGCCTTTAACACCGAAACTACGTGAGACAGGTAGTTTCTTCTTTCTCCAATCATTACAACTACTTCATCCTCCGGGGTCCTTAGTTTCATTCGTTTAGCCGCACAATCCAACACGGCCCGATGCTCTACTAACCAGTACATTCCAAGGATAAGTTCAAACTCCCCAAAGGGTAGTTCTATTAAGTCAGCCCGAAAGTTTACTCCCTGAATCTCTAGGGGTACATTCCAAAAGATCTTATCCACCACTACAGTTTGGCCTAATGGGCTTACTACAGTCATCTGCCTATCAGAAAGTTCAGAGTCTAGGCCTAGTGTTTCCACTACACTACATGCAACATACGAATGGGTCGAGCCCACATCAATTAGAGCAAAATAGGGCTTGCCAAAAATAAAGAACGTACCGGTTATAACATCTGGCGCGTCTCCTTCCTCCCTCCGGCGGACCGCATAAACCAAACCCGGTTGCCTTGCCTCAGCATTAGCAGCACCTCTGCCCTATGTTCCACGTCCTCTGCCAGCACCATTACCTCTGTTACTCGAACCACGACCTCGTTGAGGCTGCGGTCCCCTTTTACTAGCCTGATTAACATTCTGAGTTGCTGGTCGGCTTTCATCTAGGTTCTTAGGACAATCCTTGATCATATGGTCCTTGGACCCACATCTAAAACATCCTCCTGTTTTCTTCCAGCACTCTCCTAAGTGCTTCTTTCCACATACATCACAAGGACGATACCGCTCTCCTGAACCAACTGGCTGACCTCGCGGCCCATCAACTTTAGGCCTCTTATGAACCTTTCCAGATGATCCAAAAGTTCTTTTGGGCCTATTCCGATCCATAGTCTGCTTTGTAGAATCCTTGATTCCTTCAGCCACTTTAGCCTTTTCCACCAATGCAGAAAATTCCCGCTCCTGATGCGGTGCTATTAACAATCTCAGATCGTCCCTTAGTCCGTCCTCAAAACGGACACAGTGCTCATGCTCCGTTGCCACTACTCCTCGAGCATATCGGCTCAACCTCAGAAATTCAGCCTCATATTCCGCAACAGACTTGTTCTCTTGGACCAGCCCTAGAAAAGCCTTCCTTTGTTCATCAGTATACCTTGTTCCCACATACTTCTTTTGAAATGCTTCCTTAACATATTCCTAGGTCAGATCCTCAGCTGTGGCACCATCCCGAACAGTTAACCACCATTGATACGCTTCATCGCGTAACAGTGCCACCATTCCTTTTAACTTCTCCTCAGGGGTCAGATCAAACTCATCCATGATGCGCTCAGTTGCTTCCAACCAGTACTCAGCTGCACTGGGTGCCACACCAGATACTCCACAAAACAGTTCAGTTCCATTAGCTCGAAGTCGCTCGGGTACAGATTTTTGATTTCCCGAATTTCCTTCTGCACCAGCCACCAACTCCAAAACTCACAGCACAGCCTGCGACACAGCATCCTCCCCCGTCTGAGCCTGCTGCTCAACACCAACAGCTGGGGGTGGTGGTGGCGGTGGTACCTCATTATCAGACCCTTGACCCGATCTAACGGGTTCTGACCTAGTCATTCTTCCTCTACCGCGTCCACGACTACCACGCCCCCTAGAACTCATTTCTATCGTCGCGACCTGATTAAAAAGTTTTATGAATTAGTACTTTTGTTTCACTTGATTACCCGCGAAGAAATTTTATGAAAGGAGTTTTAGGAGTGGTTCTTTCGTATTCATACATGCACACAGTCTTTCCATTCATTCATACATCTATCAAACAATTATGAACTTCCGTTCATTCAAAGAAATGTTGTAGTTTCCATTGTTATTGTTTTTCCACTACCCAGGGGCATTTTCGTAATTTTGTCATACAGGGGTATTTTCGTAATTTTTCGAAAAAAAAGTTCCTTGGTGATTTTGTCAAAAAGTATTTTGGTATTTTTAAATTCCTGGGGTATTTTGGAAAATTTTGAAGTCCGGGGGTATTTCGGTAATTTTTCACAAACCGGTGTAGATTTGTAAAATTTAATAAATCAGGGATGTTTCGAAAGTTGCAAAACTTTGAGGGTTCTTTTTGAGAATTGTACTTTCCAAAACGGTGATGTTGCAAAAATTTGGAAATCAGGGTTGTTTTGGTAATTTTGTAAGTTAGGGGCAATTTTGTAATTTTCCAAAATCAAGGTATTTTTGATAGTTTGCAAATTAGGGTTTTTTGAACATTTAATAAAGTAATGGGATTTTAACAAGAGTTATGGGTAGTTTGGTCATTTTATAAACCAAGGGTATTTTTGTAATTTTACCACTAAGGGTATTTTTGTAATTTCATAAATCGAAAATTTTTCGGAAATTTTTTTTAGAGATAGTTTTCACAAATTAAGAGGGTGATTTTAAGAGTTTTAAAACTAGGGTTTCCATAAAAACACGGCTAGTTCCCTTTCGGGTTTTAGTTATTGTGTTTAGCCTATGACCGAGTCTTCTTGTTCAGGGTGAACCAAAGCTACGCACCAGGCAGGATTCAAATGGAGAGGAAATGAGTCACATGGACTGCTTAAGTACCAAGCTCCCACTGAAACCATTCCTAGACATGCGCACAGAGGTTACCACACCCACCGAGCCCTCTGGGTTAGGGTGAACCGAAGCTACGCACCAGGTAGGATTCCTGCGAAGAGGAGGTGAGTCACTAGGACTGCTTAAATACCAGGCTCTTGCGGATCCAATCCTAGACATGTGCACAGGGGTTTCCACACCCTAACTTGGTGACTTAGCCATAGGTTTGTTTAATTAGAAATTAAATCTTATGTACTTGTTAGGGTACACTAGTCCTAGGGTTCACATACTTATCATACTATTCTATGTTCCATTCCATTTCTACCCTTCATAATATAATCACAGAAAACACATAGATGGTTAGGGGTACTTACCTGGTGGACTGTGGGTCGGAGACTTAGGTGCCATGCCATAAAACCTGCTTATTTTCAGAAATACTTCTATTTGAAAACGTTTTGGGCCTTAGACCACAGGCCGAGAGTTTAAAACTGGGCTCTGATACCAAACTGAAACACCCCAAACCTGACCCACGAGCTTTGACCAGATTTGGTATGTTCCTCAAGTAAACCGGTTTCAAATTCTTTTGTTACTTAGGGAAAACTTGTGTGATTTTAAAAAAAAATGTTGTTTGGGTTGGGCTTGTGTTGAAAACGAATTCAATTTTTTTTTATATTAAAAACCCTTTTTATCCTAGGTGACAAAATATTTGGGGTTTAGTTTAAAAGAAATTATTACTTAAACTTTAATAGATAAACTCATAAACATAATAAAATAAATGGAAAACAATTCAACTATGGCCTTATGGCCTTATTACATCAAATAATTTCCAAATAATTCAGAGTACTTAAATAAAGATAAAGTGTCCAATAAAAATAACAACTTCAAGTTGAGCATGGCCACCACAAGTCCTGCCGTCCCGGTCCATCACTGTTCATCACCTGAAACATGGTCCCACAACGGGGTGAGTCAACAGACTCAATGTTTACACAACACTAAATCATAATCGAATCAGGCATAACAATTATCACACATTCATATCATAGCATACAAGTTATGATGCATTCCCAAAACCCAAACCTATTAAGCCATCCGCTACACTCCCCCGTACCAACCTGTACACCGTGGGGACTACTAAGTCGACCTTCCTTCCGCTACACTCCATATCGCGGTCTTAGGTCACCGCATTCGTGGTCTTAGGTCACCACGTTCAGATTACTGTGGTCTTAGGTCACCACATTCAGATTACTGTGGTCTTAGGTCACCACATTCAGATATCACGGTCTTAGGTCACCGTGTTCGTGGTCTTAGGTCACCACATTCACTTCCCCTTCAAAATAAAACCCATATGCCCCATATAATAGTAATATGCATAAATATGCCAGAGTTCACATTCTTATTCTTATTCTCATGTTACAGTTAACATATTTCATAATCCTAGTAGGAGTAGGAAACGTACCTGAGTACTTTGTACCATAACATGGTACTTTAGCTACTTTCATATTCTTAATACCACATATATTAATTAAACTTAGCCATATAAGGTAGTATGAAATAGTGTGGGGTATACACCTGATTCGCTTAACAACTTCACTGAAATCCCGAAATCTGATCTACTGCCTTAGATCTCAAGTTCCTACATTTGATTAATCACTTACTATTTAGCATAATTCCTATTCGGCTATAATACCAAATCCTAGTAGGATTTGTATTCTTAAGACTTACCTTTGATGCTGATTTGATGATTATTCAAATCCCGAAATTGCTGCTATGCTTCTTCTTGTATTCGGCCAAGCACTAAATCTCATCAGGGGTTAGTTCTGGCTTTTTAAACAAATTAAAGAATAGATCTAAATACCAAATCAAGCCTTGGCCGAACATACCTATATGCTTACCTTCCAAATCTTAAATCCCGAAATTGATCCTTGCTTTCTTAGTGCTGTCGAAAATCCTATAAGCACATGTTAGATTGATTTCTAACACTTAATCATCATTAAATGGCCTATGGCCGAATATCAGATGTCTTACCTTGAAGCTTTAAATCTCGAAAATCCCTTCTCTTGAAGTCGACAACTATCAAAAATCCCGGAGTTCCTCCTTTAATATTCGGCCAAGAGACAATAAGGGGATCAGTTCCTAGATTTCGATAAAAAGAAACTGAACAACAAAATCCATTGTTCTCATCTTAATACCTCAGTCGACTGCACCCTTGCTTAGAGTCACAAAGATTCGGCTTTTGAGGCTTAAAAGAAATCAGTTTCACTAGAGATTATTGGTATATTCGGTTTAACAAAATAAAAGAGAAGAGAGGATTTTGTTAGGGAAAAATTCGGCAGAGAGAAGAGGAGGAAGAAAATTTGATGAGTAGCCCTATTCTCTTCCTTTTATAGCCGAAATTACTACTCAGAATCCCTTACTTGGCCACCACTCTTCTATTTGATAGCTTTATCCTTTTAATTATCACCAAATAAAAGAATTAATCCAACAATTATCTCTTAGAAATAATCCAAACAAAATCCTTTATTTATCCCCTAATTAGCCGAATTTAAAAGAGAATGAAACTCCTCTTTGGCAAGCCTTGTGCCGTCCACATCTGTGCTTCTAGAAGCAAAAATAAAACTTCTTTTATTTGCTTCCCATGTGACTCGAACTCAGGCCCAACACCCTTGCATGTGGCGCCATTTCCAGAGGCCCTAAGTGACATCTTCAGGCCACTTTTCCAAGCCTGCTTGTGTGTCAAATTTCACATACTTTTTCTCTTAAGGCCACCTTGCCTCAGTTTTCTCTTTTAAACTTTAAAACTCGACATTTCTAAGTCATTTCTAAGTTTCCAAAAATTTTCGTTTGGCTCTTTAAACTTAACATTTCCTTACATTTCCAAGTTTCCAGAAATGCTCACTTTCCTCTTTTGAATAATTTCCAAATCATTTCCTAGTTTCCAAAAATGTTCACTTTCCATTTTTAAACTTAAGATTTCCATACATTTTCTGGTTTCCAAAATGTTCATTTCTAAATCTTTTCCATACATTTCCGGGTTTCCAAAAATATTCAAAATTTATTCACAATACTTAAGACATGTCGTTTCGTACAATTAAACCGAAAATGCATAGGCCCTTTTCAGGATGTTACAATCGATTTGGATTATCGGCTACCAAGAAAGGCATTAATGGCGGCGGTGGGAGGAGAATAGAGATCTAGAAATCGTGTCTGACAAAAGGAAAATGAGAGTCATTAGGCATCAAAAGTACGGAAATAAGGATATGGAAATGGTAATTGGAAAAGGGATAGTATCATCAGTGAGAAAATATTGGGAATTCAATCGAGTAATTAATTCTTTTAGGGAGAGGAAGAGATTTTTCTGAGGTTGAATGCTAGGCATTGATTGTATCAAAATGGGGCCTGGTGGGTTTTAGGAAAGTTTATTTAGGTTTTGGGTTAAGTTAAGAAAACTTTTTGTTAGTTGTAATAAGCCTAGTTTCTTTTTTATTGTAGGCTTAGTTTACTTTTTTTGTGTTTTTGTACAAACTGTTGGCCAAGGCCCATTCTTTAATGAAAAGTCCCAGGTTTTATTCAATAGAAGATGTCAGATTTTTCAAATTGTTCTACTAAAGTCCTCATCCTTTTAAGTTTTCAATTGAATAATCTTCTTTATTGTTCTAGAACTCTTAAAAAATTTTATTTAAAAAATCAAACACAGAATTAAAGCCAAGACTCTTTGGAGGGGTGAGAAGTCAACTTCCTCTAAATAGAAAAATTCTTTATTGATTTTTTAATTTTCAAAAAGTTACAAATTAATATGAATAATAAAATTTGACTTGAATTACTATGTTAAAATGGTTTGACTTTTTCGTTTTTCACATTAGCAAGTTTAAATCAATTTGACATTTTAAAAATTATATTTTCTTTAATAATTGAAACTTGAAAATTTGGAAAAAAGAATATTAATGAAAATCTAGAATATAAAATTTGGGTATCCTGGATGGAATCCTTATTCTACTTAATAAAGGATATAGAAGGATCATCATTATGAATGACAACCTAGAAGTTGCTCAGAATTTGTCTGATATAAAGTTGGAAGATTTAGGGATTGTTGTACTTAGAAAAACTCAGCGCATCATGCAATCAGAAGGGGCGTGGAAGATCAAACACATTCCAAGAAATATGAATATGGTAGCTGATCGTTTGGCCAAAATGAATCTGAGCTAGAAATCTAATTTACAAGTCATTGATGAGGCTCCTAAGAAAATTTTAGATTTACTTTAAGTAGATAAGGCTAATGGTTATTTTATATAATTGATGTAATTCATCTTTTATTTTCACCAAAAAAAAGATTAGCTAAAAATAGATATTTCAAGGTTAACTAATTGCAAATATAAAGAGTTATTAAAAAGGAAAACAAACATGTCATAAGTTTCAACAGCCAAAGACTTTAATACAGTTGTTTTGAAACTTATGTTATTTAAGACAACACATCTTTTACATGAAAAGTACCAAACATGTACTTAATCATTTTGGCAATGGAATTGATTGAATAAATAATCGTAACGCTCTCTCTTTAGGCTCACCATCTTCAATACCATGACCGTCATCGTTCTGGTATACCAACATGGACACTCTCGCAAGGTTCATAGCAGTTTCAAAAAACATTCGAGACGAAAGAGACTTGGCGGCCATTTGATCTTTGTTCATGTTTTTCCATGCCGCATCAATTAACTTCTTTATGTGCTCATGAGCTTTTTCTTCAGATCCTCTAGTTTCATGCATGTAACATTGGATTGATTTTGGTATATCACATCTTGTTACTTCATACTGGTTCAAAAAAAAAAAAAAACTAGTTAACATGGTATGATGATTAGTATATATTGCTTATTGATGATGTTGCTAGATCGTTTGCTAATCTTAGAACTGTGAATGGCCAACGAGTTATATTGGGATGATATTCCTCAAAGGTCTGCAATCCATCCTTTGTTACATGATTTGTTTCCTAATAAGCATGACCAAGTAGTACAGGAGCCGATATTGAAATCCAGGCATTGTCAATGTATTCTTGTAAGTTTGGCTTATATCCAATGTAATACCATCTTGCCTCCAACATATAATATTTACAAAGATTTGCCCACTAAAAAAATATTATTGAACCATGAATAACTACAATTAGATAGTGTTCATAAGAATTATGGAAAAAGAAGATGAAGAAAATTTTGGAGATTGGTTCAGTACCAGATTCTTAAGGAAGGGAAGGACATCAATTCCTTGTTACTCCAGAGTATGAAAAGCCATATCATTTATCGAATTGTGAAGAACATGGAAACATAACTTCATATAGTTTGGAAGCTTCTGTGTTGCATTGATATCCCATCTAAAATTACGACGTATTAATGAGTTTGAATTTGATGAACTATGAATCTATGATTGGAAAAAATACCATAGAGGTCATTGTACAAGGAGTTAGATTGCATTTTACCCCTCTACTAAAAAAATGGGCAAATTAGTCCCTATAATTAGACCAAAGAGCAAATTGGTCATTTCTATTAAAAAATTCATCCATTTTTATTGTTAAAAATTGGTATGTCAGCATGAGTTACACGTGGTATGCCATGTGTAATTGTCTAGTTATTCTATTAGCCATATCAGTTTTTAATAGTAGAAATGGATGAACTTTTTAACAGAAATGATCAATTTGCACTTTGATATAACGTACAAGGGCTAATTTACCCATTTTTTCAATGCAGAGGGCAAAAAGCAACCTGAATCCTAATATAGAGCCTTTCATGATACTTTTGCCATTTATGATTCTGTACATTGTTAGTGAAACATTTTATGGCACTTTCTTAAAGAAGACAAATAATTTAAAACTATAGTAGCAAACCTTTCAACAGCATCTGTGAAGAGCTCCAACTCATCCATGGTGCCATAAACATCGTACACATCATCTATATATGTTATTAGGGCATTGACATTTGTTTGAGTTCTTCTACCTCTTCCAAATTGAGGAGCACCTATGATTCCCACACTCCATAAGAAGTTTTCCATCAACCTATCTCTAGCAAAGGTCAACCTCTCACCAGTACCAAGATCCTTCCACCATTTAAATAATATAAATCCATAAACCAAATTCATTTAGTTTAAAATTTTAGAAGTACTACATAGGTAGAAGAACCATATAGGTAAAATAACCATGGAGGTCTTGAACTAGGAGTTGAATTGCATTTTGCTCCATTTACTAAAAAAATGGGCAAATTAGTCCCTATACATTAGATTAAAAAGAAAATTGGCCATTTTGTTAAAAATTTCATCAATTTCTATTGTTAAAAACTTGTCCCTATACATCAACATGAGGTACGCATAGCATGTCACGTGTCACTATCTGGTTATTCCATCAATCAAGCCAATTTTTAACAATACAAATGGATGAAATCTTTAACATAAAATATTGATTTGCTCTTTGATTTAACGTGTAAGGACTAATTTGTTCATTTTTTGAATATAAGGGGCAAAATGCAATTTAACTTCTAGTATAGGAGCCTTTATGATACTTTTACCTTAGTATGTAGTAGTCATACTTACACTGAAGCATATCTTAGATCTTCTTGGTGCATAGCTTGGACTAAGTTGTAATCCAGTATTGCAAGCTCTAAAATAATGGGATTTCTGTCCTTGTTTTTTTTCATACGCATCTATGAACCATCTGGCCTCCAACCTTAACATCCTCCAATGTAGAGGAAGCTCCAAGGCATGTTCCACAAGCATCGAAAGATATTGATCATTGTTTTGCTTTAAACATTGTTTGAGAAGTTTAGCCGCTAACTCTCTTGCATTCTCTAGCATTGTTTCACCTTCTACTAAGTGATATGAAGCCTCATATAGGTTGAGTAGTCCCTTGCAATCATGGGTAAAGCTTGCTTTAATGTTTCCATCCTTATCCATGAAGCTAGTGAAAACATCTAGTACATGAAAAAAAATTCAATGTTAAAGTATCTTTAAGTTATATGTAAATTAATACATCTAATTTTGAATGTGTTTCTTTTTGTTTTTTTTTACCTTGATTGACCTCGTATCCGTGCTGTCTAAGCAGTCTAAATTCAAGAGATGTAGCATATAAATTATCTTTCTTCCATGCATCATTACTGCTTAGATTACTACTTATATTCTTTAAAGTTTTCTTTATTTCATCCTCAAAGTAATATCACAATCCAAGTCTTTGTAAGGCTTCAATAAGCTCAAGTTTCTCCAAAGGATCCACCACATTCTCAAACATCATCCTCACCTCTTCCTTCAGTTTGCTCACTCGTTCCTTGTATAATTCATCCTATACATACATTTGCAATTTTTTTTAGCTTTATCCAAAATTAGCTTATAATGGAAAAAAGCACGAAAAACTGAAATCAGTGCCAACTAGACTTGTTCAAGGGTTTGACTATCCATTCAAACACAAAGTTTGACTTAGTTTTTAGTAGAAATTGAACAAAAATATTACGCTAAAAAATAGGCTTGTGCAAGAAATCCATTGAAAATATAGACTAGGTTTGAGCTCCAACATCTAAGCCCTTGACCCATTTTTAATATTATAATCATTCTTATGTTTTATGTAATTTGCATAATGTGAAAATCAATTTTTTAACTATATAACACTATAATGTAAATAATAATATGTTTACTTATATATATTTAATATTTTAATAAAATAAAAAACATAGAGAACAATTATATACTAAATTAAAAAAATACATATATTAATTTTTTAAAAGTATATATTGGCAACAGCTAAAATCAGCTTAGAATAGGTATTTAGAAATATGGATGAGTTTGAGAACTTGTATTTCATACCCAACTAAGTTTGGACAATTATAAATGGAGAGTGGTTTACTTAAACTGGTATAAAACTTTAGTGGTTTTAAATATTTTATATAATTAATATTTTAACAATTCAGTCGTTGAATTTATCAAAATATTTGTATTTGTCATGCATGCAAATTTTTTAATCGATCTAATATTTTTATCATATTGATCTAAAATATTATCTATTTTAATATATATTTAAAGGTTGAAAGTCTTTTACATAAAATGAATAGTTAGGAATTTTTAATTTATACAAAACTTTACATACATGATCTACAACAATGGAGAACGACATATTGTAACACCCCAGACCCGGCCCAAACGCCACGACCGGATCTGGTATGCTACAGGATGAAATGTTAAAACTTCGCTTTGAAGGGATTTGAAACCTCGGTTTGTTTAAGTGGGTATTTGATAAATAAGTGCTATTTGTAGAAAACCTTTGTAGTTTTTTTTTAAAACATATCTTTGCGTTAAACGAGTTTGAAATTCTCATCTTATTACTTATAAGAATTAAGCCTTTAAAACAAATTCAAAATATAAACATTAACACATATAAATTGATAACTTAAGCTATGGGGCCTTATTACATAAACATTCCCAAAATTAAAACTTAAAGAAAAACCGGAAAAAATAAAATTTATGGTAATAGAAACTTGATGGCCCCTCGAGTCCGCCTCGGCTCCCATGCCCACGATCTACTGCTTATCTGAAAAGTCAGGAAGATAAAAGGGTGAGTCACCAAGACTCAGTGTGCAAATCCCGAAAACACATAAAAGGCTTGGGCCCACAAACACATTATGGGCCTTAGCCCATCCACAATGGCAACAAAATATTTACATGCAACATGGCCCAACCCAACCTAAAAATCCATCCTCTACACACCAGCCCGTACCAACCAACACACCTCGAGGATTTCTACAATCAACCCACCAACCGCTACACACCATATCGACAGCCATGCTACCTATTCCTAACAGTCAGGAATAAATTTAACGTGGCTTAGCCACCGATCACTATTGTGACCTAACTTTATAATTCGTGGTTTAACCACCGATCACCAAGTGACCTTATAAATCATTTGTGGCAGAGCCACCGATCACGACGTGACCTTATCACTTCCCCTTTATCATATCAACCCCATCCCATGCATACATACATACAGAATCAAAACAATATACTACCTAAAAGTTCACAGTCTATCACATACATCGATACACATAGAGAAGTTTCTATGATTACGTACCTGGCATCCCTTGCCTACCCTTTTTGGGTAATCCGACTGTCTATACAGCCTTTTTCCGGCTTTTAGCCCATAACATATATTTAGTACAGATTAATTAGTGTGTTAAAGATCTACACATCTGATTATCGACAAGACGAGACCTTCTATGTCGACACTATCAGAAGCCGATACGACTGCTAACAGCCTAAGATTTTGTTATGAAGCCGGTCCACAACCCGGTGGCCAATCCCGAACTGCTGACACTGCTCGTTTCTTAAACTTAGGGATTGGTTTTACAGATCCAATCCCCTCATTCTCCTTGAAATCCCGAAAAAAGAGATATGAGGTTCAGAGAATAACGGTTCCGGCTTTTAGATCTAAGCGATCTACTTCAATTCCTGAATGTCGCCTTTACATAGAATTCGGCAACTCCTAGAAGATTTTGGCTTTTGAGAAGATCAAAAAGAGAAGATGATAGGAAGAAATCTATGTAGATTCGGCTTTTTGTGAAGAAAACAGAAAAAATAATAATAGACTTTCGGCTTTTGCATAGAAGTGAAGATGAGAGAATAGACTTAAGGATTTCGGCTTTTGTAGAGAATGGGAGAATAGAGAAACCCTAATGTCGAAATTGAAGAAGAGAGTAGGAGAATAAAACCCTAATGCTGAAAATTAGCTAAAATTTAATTAAAGGAATTGGGTTTCATGCAACTGGAGTTTGGGCCTCCTCAGCTGACGTCACCTCCCTGCTCTCTAAGTGGCGCCACTTTGCCACTGGGCCACAAGCCCATTTGTGTCATTTTCCTCCATATTTTATTCTTAAAGCCTACCTACTAACTCCTAGGGTTTTATTCACCTAAAACCAAAATTTCCCCAAAGCCAAAGTTTGATCCCGGGACTTTATAGAAGCCCCCTAACCTTCCAAAATCACTTATCTAATAGGTCCAACTTGCATTTAAGCCGATCTCTTGTTCTCCAAAAATTTAAACGCTACTCCGCTTGTAACACCCCAAACCCGGCCCAAACCATATGACCGAATTCGGTTTGCTACAGAGAAAACATTTTGAAAACCATTTTAAAACCGATTTTGAAATTAGTCGAAATGCCTTTCAATTTAAATTTTCTTTGTTAAAAACCAAACTTAAAATATTTGCTGAGTCGAGTTGTTTAAAAATTTCAAATGTACCCGATGATACTTTAAAACATTTTGCGTTTAATTTGAGAAAACATGTGCAACCGTTTTAACATCATCAAGTAGTTTAAACCAAACATTCAAACATGCAGCAATAATAAAATCATTCTAGGAGGCCTTATTACAATTAAGCAACATAAACCCAAACGAAAGATAGATAAAATCCAAAATTCATTTATTAAAAATCTCCACTGCATGGCCACCTCGAGTCCATCCGGCTCCTCATCCGCGATCTACGAGTCACCTGAAAAATTAAAGGAGAAGGTGAGTCACCAAGACTCAATGTGTAACCCTTCCCCGATTTAGTGCAATAACATACACAAATCATAACCAATTAACATGCATAAGTTTAAAATGCACCCAACCTAACCATCCAAACGCCTTTTTCTACCCCGTGTGGTACCAAACCACTGGTGGTGCCAAACCACTGGTGTCCAAAGACACAATTGTGTTACCAAAACACTGATGACATATAGTCACAATTGTGATGCCAAATCACTGGAGATACCAAATCTCTGGTGTCCGAAGACACAAATCGAATGATGGGGCCAACCCATCGTGTGATACCAAATCACTGGCAGACGATCCCATATCTCAAAGTGGGGCCAACCCACGGTGGTATCAACCACAGGGACAAGTCGCTATGAGGTGCCAAACCTCTGGAGGTACCAAACCTCTGGTGACCGTAGTCACAATGTGTTACCAAAACACTGGTGTCCGTCGACACGAATATCATTGCCCCCTCCACTCATCAACCCATACTTTTACTGAAATCATGCCAATAGGTTTATTTAACAACATTAATAAATTTATCATTGCCATATATCCAATAATACACATACCAAATGTGTCATGCTTCCCAAAAGCATCAAATAGTAATCTCATAGCAAATAAGGACTTACCCGAATCCTTGTTAATACCATGATGGTATTACATCCATGTCTACACAAATCGATTAGGCATAATATAATACTTAGCATATTAAAAAGTTATAAGATGTGTATGTACACACCTGGCACCAACAAGAGTTCTAAATCCCGAATAAACAAATCGGCCACACAAGTATTCTTGCCCCTATATTCGGCCAAAAATGAACATTAGTGCCATGGCCTATTCGGCCAAACCAAAATAATTGAGAAGGGTTCCTTGTGAACCCAAATCTTACCCAAAAGCCTTCGAACACTAGCCAACACACTCCTAAATGAATCGGCCTCACTTCCCTACAATCAACCATCATCACTAAGGTTATTAGCCTTCGATTTAAACGAAAACTTAAAAGAATAATCCTTTGAAATAAATCCTTACCACCTTACCAAAACCGATTGCTAGAGAAGTCCCGAGGAAATCTATGCTACTTTCAATATTCGGCCAAAGTTGATCAAGATAGGAGAAGAAGATTTTCGGCACAACAAAGAGGTATATTCGGCTATAGGACAAAAAGAAAAGAATAGGAAAAGAAATAGAGTTTCGGCAAAGAAAAGTGTATAGGAGGTTTTTTGATGTCTAAGCAAAACAAATAGAAGAACAAGAGGTTGATGAAGGTTTCGATTTTGAGAGAATGAGATGGAGAAAATAGAAATTGAGCATAAAATGACCAAATGGTCAAAAAGTATTAGGCTTAACAAATGGTAAAATTCGGCCAAAAAGAAAAGAGTTTTGAGAGAAAATGTTTTGCAAACTTTTGCACCAAATGCAAGGAATAACCAAAAAGAAAAGACTTCAATCCTAGCCAAACTAACACAAAATTTCGGCTCCCCCTTTAGTCCAAATTGCCGTCCAAGTTCATGGTCAATTGGCCATGAATTAGTTTCCAAAACACTTTCCACAAACCAAGCCTTTTGTCCCCTCAATTTACCATAACTTCAAGATATCCTACCATAACCTTAGGAATCTTATCCCTTATTCCATGCTTTCCTTTAGAATAAATTCAACTTACCAAAATGAAAGTCCAACCTATCATTATCATAGGTTGACCGGCCATTAAAGCTAACATACAAAAATAATCTTTTAAAAATGCTAAACATGCTACTCGAACCATTAACCTCAAGCCACCTTTCAAGCTCCTTAACCAACTTGCCACTTACTCCTCTTATGCTTTAAATGAACACTTAATTAACTTAAGTGTCAAGCTCACTTAATCCTACTTCATTAAATAAACCATACTAAAATTTATTCTAGCTTCCTAATATTTCCAAGCCTTCACACAAATATACTAAGCACACAAAAATTCATACCCGAGCTAACACAAATAACTAGATGACATACAATTTTTTCCTAAAGCCCATGGCCCAATCGGCCCAATTCTACTAGGCTCAATTTCAGGATGTTACAGTTCTACCCTCCTTAAAAATAATTTCGTCCCCGAAATTACTTACTAACGATCAATCGTACAGTCTAACTCACCACACTACGCTCTTGCTGCGCACTCTGATCTTAATAACACTACTAACAATCAAAGCAGTATATAGAAATCCAGTGATCAAGAACATACTGGTGAAGACGTCCGGTGCGTCACCCTCCTCATGACGCCTCACAGCATACACCAAACCAGGCTGCCTAGCCTCAGTGTTGCCAACACCTCTGCCAGCTGCTCCGCGACCTCGACCAGAGCCATTACCCCCTCTATCATTATCACGACCCTTCTGCGGTGGTGGTCCCTCCTTTCTGAACTGAGCACGACCTTGACCTTCAGACTGATTCCTAGCTTGCTTACGTGGACAGTCTCTCACACGATGATCCAGCGAACCACACTCGAAACATCCTTTTTCTCCGGTCCAACATTCGCCCCAATGAAACTTCCCACATCCGTTACACCGTGCTGGACCTTGATTAGCAGTAACAGGCCTTCCAGACTGATTCGGCCCATTCTGCCTAACCCTTTTTTGAGAATCTTCGTCCGACCCAGATGATTCAAAGCCTCTCTTATGCTTATTCCGGTCGTAGCTCTGTCTTCCAGATTCCTTTATTCCTTCGGCTATCTTGGCCTTCTCCACCAAGACAGCAAACTCACGCTCTTGCTGCGGAGCAATCAGCAATCTTAACTCGTCTCTAAGTCCATCTTCAAAGCGGACACAACGATCATGCTCCGATGCCACTATTCCCTGAGCATAGCGGCTCAGCCTCAAGAATTCTGCCTCATACTCTGATACAGACTTATTTCCTTGTACTAACCCCAGAAAAGCTTTCCTCTGAGCATCAATGTAGCTTGAGCCAACATACTTCTTCTGATAAGAAATTTTGAAATACTCCCAAGTAAGATCAACTGCCGTAGCACCATCTCGAACCGTGAGCCACTAACGATATGACTCATCCTTGAGAAGCGACACCGCTCCTTTCAGTTTCTCCTCATTTGTCAAATCTATCTCATCCATGATTCTTTCGGTCGATTCTAGCCAATACTCATGTAACACCCCCAAACCCGGCCCATTCACTACGACCGAATCTGGTTATGTCACTGCGGAAAAGACGGTGAGAAATCCTTTTTGACTTTGGAACAAACATGGAAATTAATTATCATTTGAAACCAAGTTCTTTGATAATCATAACCAAAACTTAGGTAAATCAACTTTAGTGTATATATATATATATAATTAATTTAAATAATCAAGTTGTTAGGAAAAATTTGCCTTCACTTAGTAATTCAATAAAATCCAACCATAACTTAAAATAGTAGTAAAATAGTTCCCAAAATAAATAAAAATCAAAAGGGCCTTATTACATCAATATTTAAACCCAACTACTTAATATAAATAAGCTTAAAATATTAAAACTCTTCTTCTTTCTGCATGGGCCACCATGTGTCCTCTCCGATCCCGGTCCAACTCTACGCATCACCTGAAATGGTTAGGAAAAATAGAATGAGTCCACTGACTCAGTGCATAATCATAACACATATTCTCACACGTATGGGCTTGGCCCATAACCATACTTTTCTCATAGCCAATCATGCAAATATGCATCTCAGCCCAACCCACAATCCAACCGTACGCCAACCTTAGCAGACTCCCTGCCTAAGGCCGTGGATAACCCACCATTGATCACATCGTGATCCATAATCTTTACCTCGACAAACTCACTGCTCGAGGCCATGGCTGAGCCACCGATCAACCCAAAGTGATCCCACAATCGTAAACCGTCTACGGTGATGCACATAGCAATCAACCGCCGAGATGGGCACCTAGCCAACATCTCCCTTGAGGTAGCACAAAGCTAACCATCAAGCGCTAATGTAGCCGGAGCTATCATTAGACCACGTACACCTTGTGTACACTTCCTCCTTCATCGAATCAAGCCCCACCTCATGCAAATATGTAGATGCTACATGTTAAATCATCATATCACATAAGTACATAAATATATATACATACATAAATACATCACAAATAATCTTACCATCACCAGTTCTCATCACTTAAGCCATTATAATCGGCTTCCACACATAATACATAGTTTTAAACGTTAGCAATCAAACCGAGAAATTGTGCGATGATTACGCACCTTCTAGCACAAACAATCAAAACCCGAAATGCTACTTAATGCCTCTGCAAAAGCTGACTAAACGAATCCCGAAAAGATCTCCTGCGCTAGGCTCTCCTCCCCTACAAACGGCCTTGGCATCAAATACTTAACCATCTTAGATTAAATGAAATACCAAATACATAGCTTACCAAAAACCTTACCACCACTTACCAAACTTGTCTGCTACAAACGGAGGCTTGACTGACTACTTCCAATCCCAAAGTACCCTTTTAACAACGATTGCTATGGAACCCGAAGAGGTCTATGCTAACATTCGGCCAATAGTACTACCAAATTGAGGGAAGGAAAATTCGGCACAAAGGTGGTGTAGATTCGGCTAACAAGAAAATCAAGGAGAGGGAATAGTAGTTTCGGCCAAAAGAGGTTTGAGAAGAGGGGAGAAAACAAATGGGAGAAAGTCGGCTATGTGATCTTGGAGTTTCGGCCAAAGTGCCTAGGTGAATAGAAGGAATGTTTTAGTGTTGGTAGAGTATGGAAGACAAATGGATGAAGGCTTAAGAAGGAAACTAGAATTCGGCAAAGGGTCCAAAGGGATTCGGCACACAAAGAAATGGGAAACAAGTTTCGGCAAGAAAGCACAAATGATGAAAAACCAAAAAGGTGAACACCTCCCCCTATTTATAATATTCGGCCAAGCTTCCTCCCCCTAAAGAAAGCAAAAATTCGGCCACCACTCAACTCCCTTCCAAATCCCAATATTTGCTCCTACAATTCCTCCCTAACACTCATTCAAACTTTTTGAATGAGTCAAACCTCTCTCCTTACCTACCTAGCCGAAATTCAAAAGCAAAGACCAAGTCTTTGTCTATCTTTTAAGCATCCAAAAGCCACCCAACTTTTCCTCCTTGACGCAAAAAACCAAGGCCAAAGTGCTGCCTTCGCAGCTCGAACACTGGCCCCTTCCCTTGTACCTGAGGCGTCACTTTTCCAAGCTCTTAGTGGCGCCTCCCTTGCCACTCAACCAGCCCAATCTTT